>OU892282.1:0-1215267 GCA_917834065.1 Ceutorhynchus assimilis
ATCCATGAAAAAAGGCACTCAGAAAAATTGAAAAATTGATAAATCACCACAATTGCTTAGCACGATGTTATCTCAGGAACTATAAGTGTCAATGAGCTGAAATTTTCAGGGATTGTAGGCCTTTGAAAAGGATAATTTTCAGTGAAAGATTCAGCTTTCTATCTATAATAGAAAAAAAGTTATGACTTTTCAAAATTTTCCAAAAAAAATCAAAAGGGGGGTACCTTCCTACTAAAACGATGAAATTTCAAATTTTTTTTTTTGAGATTTTGTGTCTTAATGGTCCCTCGTGATACCCTGAACTCCATAAACTAAATTATTCTCAGATTTGAAGCCAAAATCCATGAAAAAGGCACTCAGAAAAATTGATAAATCACCACAATTGCTTTGCACGATTTTATCTCAGGAACTATAAGTGTCAATGAGCTGAAATTTTCAGGGATTGTAGTCCTTTGAAAAGGATAATTTTCAGTGAAAGATTCAGCTTTCTATCTATAATAGAAAAAAAGTTATGACTTTTCAAAATTTTCCAAAAAAATCAAAAGGGGGGGTACCTTCCTACTAAAACGATGAAATTTCAAATTTTTTTTTGTCGAGATTTTGTGTCCTAATAGTCCCTCGTGATACCCTGAACTCCATAAACCAAATTATTCTCAGATTTGAAGCCAAAATCCATGAAAAAAGGCACTCAGAAAAATTGATAAATTGATAAATCACCACAATTGCTTAGCACGATGTTATCTCAGGAACTATAAGTGTCAATGAGCTGAAATTTTCAGGGATTGTAGTCCTTTGAAAAGGATAATTTTCAGTGAAAGATTCAGCTTTCTATCTATAATAGAAAAAAAGTTATGACTTTTCAAAATTTTCCAAAAAAATCATAAGGGGGGTACCTTCCTACTAAAACGATGAAATTTCAAATTTTTTTTTTGTCGAGATTTTGTGTCCTAATAGTCCCTCGTGATACCCTGAACTCCATAAACCAAATTATTCTCAGATTTGAAGCCAAAATCCATGAAAAAAGGCACTCAGAAAAATTGATAAATCACCACAATTGCTTAGCACGATTTTATCTCAGGAACTATAAGTGTCAATGAGCTGAAATTTTCAGGGATTGTTGTCCTTTGAAAAGGATAATTTTCAGTGAAAGATTCAGCTTTCTATCTATAATAGAAAAAAAGTTATGACTTTTCAAAATTTTCCAAAAAAATCATAAGGGGGGTACCTTCCTACTAAAACGATGAAATTTCAAATTTTTTTTTGTCGAGATTTTGTGTCCTAATAGTCCCTCGTGATACCCTGAACTCCATAAACCGAATTATTCTCAGATTTGAAGCCAAAATCCATGAAAAAAGGCACTCAGAAAAATTGAAAAATTGATAAATCACCACAATTGCTTAGCACGATGTTATCTCAGGAACTATAAGTGTCAATGAGCTGAAATTTTCAGGGATTGTAGGCCTTTGAAAAGGATAATTTTCAGTGAAAGATTCAGCTTTCTATCTATAATAGAAAAAAAGTTATGACTTTTCAAAATTTTCCAAAAAAATCAAAAGGGGGGTACCTTCCTACTAAAACGATGAAATTTCAAATTTTTTTTTTTGAGATTTTGTGTCTTAATGGTCCCTCGTGATACCCTGAACTCCATAAACTAAATTATTCTCAGATTTGAAGCCAAAATCCATGAAAAAGGCACTCAGAAAAATTGATAAATCACCACAATTGCTTTGCACGATTTTATCTCAGGAACTATAAGTGTCAATGAGCTGAAATTTTCAGGGATTGTAGTCCTTTGAAAAGGATAATTTTCAGTGAAAGATTCAGCTTTCTATCTATAATAGAAAAAAAGTTATGACTTTTCAAAATTTTCCAAAAAAATCATAAGGGGGGTACCTTCCTACTAAAACGATGAAATTTCAAATTTTTTTTTGTCGAGATTTTGTATCCTAATGGTCCCTCGTGATACCCTGAACTCCATAAACTAAATTATTCTCAGATTTGAAGCCAAAATCTATGGAAAAAGGCACTCAGAAAAATTGAATTAATTGAAGTACCTTCCTACTAAAACGATGAAATTTCAAATTTTTTTTTGTCGAGATTTTGTGTCCTAATGGTCCCTCGTGATACCCCAAACTCCATACACTAAATTATTCTCAGATTTGAAGCCGAAATCTATGAAAAAAGGCACTCAGAAAATATGGAAAATTGATAAATCACCTCAAATTGCTTAACACGATTTTATCTCAGGAACTATAAGTGCAAATGAGCTGAAATTTTCAGGGATTGTAGTCCTTTGAAAAGGATAATTTTCAGTGAAAGATTCAGCTTTCTATCTATAATAGAAAAAAAGTTATGACTTTTTAAAATTTTCCAAAAAAATCATAAGGGGGGTACCTTCCTACTAAAACGATGAAATTTCAAATTTTTTTTTGTCGAGATTTTGTGTCCTACTGGTCCCTAGTGATACCCTGAACTCCATAAACAAACATATTCTCAGATTTGAAGCCGAAATCTATGAAAAAATGCACTCAGAAAAATTGAAATATTGATAAATCACCACAATTGCTTAGCACGATTTTATCTCAGGAACTATAAGTGCAAATGAGCTGAAATTTTCAGGGACTGTAGTCCTTTGAAAGGGATAATTTTCAGTGAAAGATTCAGCTTTCTAACTATAATAGAAAAAAAGTTATGACCTTTCAAAGTTTTCGAAAAAAATCATAAGGGGGGTCCCTTCTTACTAAAACGATGAAATTTCAATTTTTTTTTTTTTCGAGATTTTGTGTCCTAATGGTCCTTAGTGATACCCTGAACTCCATACACTAAATTATTCTCAGATTTGAAGCCAAAATCTATGAAAAAAGGCACTCAGAAAAATTGAAAAATTGATAAATCACCACAATTGTTTAGCACGATTTTATCTCAGGAACTATAAGTGTCAATGAGCTGAAATTTTCAGGGATTGTATTGCTTTGGAAGGGATAATTTTCAGTGAAAGATTCAGCTTTCTATCTATAATAGAAAAAAAGTTATGACCTTCCAAAGTTTTCCAAAATCTAATAGGATTCCCCCAATTTTTTTACCCGGCCCCTTTTAGTGCCACGCCCCCTTTAGCGCCACGCCCCTCCAAACCCCGCCTTTTTTAGCGTCACGTCCCCTTTGGCGCCACGCCCCTCCAAACCCCGCCTTTTTTAGTGTCACGCCCACTTGAGCGCCACGCCCCTCCAAACCCCGCCCCTTTTAGTGTCACGTCCCCTTTAGCGCCACGCCTTTCCAAACCCTGCCCTTTCAGTGCCACGCCCCTTTTAGCGCCTCGCCCCTTTTAGTGCCAAACCCCTTTTGGCGCCACGCCCCCTTTGGCGCCACGCCCCCTTTGGCGCTACGCCATTTTAAGCGTCACGCCCCCTCTAGCGCCACGCTCCTCCAAACCCCGCCCCTTTCAGTGCCACGCCCCCACTAGCGCCACGCCTCTCTAAACCCCGCCCCTTTCTACCGGTCTTACAATTAATTCTAAGAGTGGTCACGTGGTTTTTAACTAATTAGAGCCCCATCTTAACCATATAGAATAGTTTACTAGTCTTACAATTAATTCTAAGAGTGGTCACGTGGTGCCTCTTCCTTTAGCGCTACGCCCCTCCAAACCCCGCCCTTTTAGAGCCACGCCCCTTGAGTGCCACGCCCTCCCGAACTCCGCCCCTTTAGTGCCACGCCTTCTTTAGTGCCACGTCCCACCAGACCCCGCCCCTTTTAGTGCCACGCCCCCTTTAGCACCACGCCCTCCCAAATCTTGCCCCTTCCAGTGCCACGCCCCTCCAAACCCTGTCCCTTTTAGTGCCACGCCCCCTTTAGCGCCACGCCCCTCCAAAAAAATTGAAATTTGAGAAAATTGGAAAAACGAAAAAAGTTAACAAAAAAGAACCCCGCTCCTTTCAGTGCCACGCCCCCATTTTTTTCCCCCACTTTTGTCCGCCTCTTCCCTTTAGCGCCACGCCCCTCCAAACCCCGCCCTTTTTAGTGCTACCCCTTTAGCGCCACACCCACCAAACCCCGCCCCTTTAAGTGCCACGCCACGCCTCCTTTTAGTGCCACGTCCCCTTTAGCGCCACGCCCCTCCAAACCCCGCCCCTTTTAGTGCCACGCACGCCCCCTTTAGCGCCACAGGGAAAAAAAAAAAGAAAATTGAGAAACTTGGAAGAACAAAAAAGTGAAAAAAAGAAAAAAAAAAAAATTGAAAAATGAGATAATTGAGAAAATTGGAAAAACGAAAAAAGTGAAAAAAAAAAATTGAAAATTGAAAAAATTGGTAAAACGAAAAAAGTGAAAAAAGTTAAAAAAAAAAATTTGAAAATCGAAAAAATTTATAAAACGAAAAAGGTGAAAAAAAAAACAAAAAAATTTAAAAAAAATTGAAAATTGAGAAAATTGGAAAAACGAAAAAAGTGGACAAAAAAAAAATGCGCCACGCCCCTCCAAACCCCGCCCCTTTTAGTGTCACGTCCCCTTTAGCGCCACGCCCTTCCAAATTCCGCCCCTTCCAGTGCCACGCCCCCTTTGGTGCCACGCCCTTCCAAACCCTACCCTTTTTAGTGCCACGCCCTCTTTAGCGCCACGCCCTTCCAAATCCCGCCCCTTCCAGTGCCACGCCCCCTTTGGTGCCACGCCCCTCCAAACCCTGCCCCTTTTAGTGCCACGCCCTCTTTAGCGCCACGCCCCTCCAAAAAAATTGAAAAAATTGGAAAACGAAAAAAGTGAAAAAAAAAATTGAAAATTGAGAAAAGTGGAAAAACGAAAAAAGTGAAAAAAAAAAACTTGAAAATTGAGAAAATTGGTAAAACGAAAAAAGTGAAAAAAGTTAAAAAAAAAAGTTTGAAAATTGAAAAAATTGATAAAACGAAAAAAGTGAAAAAAAAACAAAAAAAATTTAAAAAAAAACGAAAAAAGTAGACAAAAAAAAAATGCGCCACGCCCCTCCAAACCCCGCCCCTTCTAGTGCCACGCCCCCTTTAGCGCCACGCCCTTCCAAATCCCGCCCCTGCCACGCCCCATTTAGTGTCACGCCCCTCCATACCCCTGCCCCTTTTAGTACCACGCCTTTCTTTAGCGCCACGCCACGCCCCTCCAAAAATTGCAATAATTGGAAAAACGAAAAAAAATGAAAAAAGGGATAACAAAAAAAAAGAAAATTGAGAAAATTGGAAAAACGAAAAAAGTGAAAAAAAAAAATTGAAAATTGAGAAAATTGGTAAAACGAAAAAAGTAAAAAAAGTGGAAAAAAAAATTTGAAAATTGAAAAAATTGATAAAACGCCTTTCCAAACCCCGCCCCTTTCAGTGCCACGCTCCCACTTTTTTCCCCCACTTTTTTCCCCCACTTTTTCCCGCCTCTTCCCTTTAGCGCCACGCGCCTCCAAACCCCGCCCCTTTAGTGATACGCCCCCTTTAGCGCCACGCCCTTCCAAACCCCGCCCCTTTTGATGCCACGCCCCTTTAAACCCCGCCCCTTCTAGTGCCACGCCCCCTCCAAATCCCGCCCCTTCCAGTGCCACGCCCCTCCATACCCTGCCCCTTTTAGTGCCACGCCCCCTTTTGCGCCACGCCCCTCCAAAAAAATTGAAAATTGCAAAAATTGGAAAAAGGAACAAAATGAAAAAAGGGGAAAAAAAAAAAATTAAAATTGAGAAAATTGGAAAAACGAAAAAAGTGAAAAAAAAAAAAATTGAAAATTGAGGAAAGTGGAAAAACGAAAAAAGTGAAAAAAGTGAAAAAAAAAATTTGAAAATTGAAAAAATTGAAAAAAACAGAAAAGTGAGAAAAAAAAAGAAAAAAAAATAGGGTCTAGAACACATTAGGTCCCTAAAAACGGAGAATTTTTCTATGTTCAAATTTGCATTGGAGCAATTATTAGGACATAATGAATCCATATATTTTTTTATATGGATGCGTTCATTTTTTTGATAAACAATATATTATTTAAATATACAGGGTGTCCTAAAAAGATACCGACAAACTTTAAAGGGTAGTAAGGGACATCAAAACAAAAAACAAGCATTTTTGTTTACATAAACATAATATGTCCGCAAATGAGCCATTTGGGCTGTAGAGCAAAAAAAATTTTTGGTACTTTTATTCTTCGCAATAATTAAATCACTGTTTACTTATTAATTTTGCTTATTTATTAACAAATAAATTATGGTTTACAATAATTGTTCAAAATGTTGACCATTTACTTCAATGGAAAGATTGCACCGCTAGGTCATTAATAGACAACTACTAAGTTAATTGAGGAAACTAATCACAAATTAGGTAGGAATTTTCAAAATGTCAGTAAAAAAACCAGTAAAAAATCAATAAAATCGGTAAAAAACCTCAAAAAAACCCTTTCCATAATCATTAAATATTGTAAATATTTACCAAGGTGATATGCTGATTTTGTCATGAAATAGAAATCTATTAAAGTAAACAAAATAAATCAACAAAATAATAATAATTGTAAAAAATCACTAGTCACTAATGCCTTATATCCTCTCGCTTCTCAACCTTTGACACAGATCAATAAATAATATCTATTCTTATCAGCTTAATATCGCTATACCTATCAAAGATGCACAATCAACAAAGAAAAAAATTAAATTAAAAAAATCATAATTTGATAAATATTCAGGGATCCATATTTTTTTTCTCGCTAACCATCTTGAAATTGCTTTGTTAATCAGTAATAATCAAAATCATATTGAAAATCGAAGGGACATAAAGTGATCAATCACCAAAAAATAAATTTTAAATTGAAAAAATTGAAAATTGAGAAAATTGGAAAAACGAAAAAGTGAACAAAAAAAAATTTGAGCCACGCCCCTCCAAACCCCGCGCCTTTCAGTGCCACGCCCCCACTTTTTTCCCCCACTTTTGCCCGCCTCTTCCCTTTAGCGCCACGCCCCTCCAAACCCCGCCCCTTTTGGTGCCACGCCCCTCCAAACCCAAAAAAGAAAAAAATGAAAAAAGGGGAAAAAAAAAAATTGAAAATTGAGAAAATTGGAAAAACGAAAAAAGTGAAAAAAAAAAAATTGAAAATTGAGAAAAGTGGAAAAACGAAAAAAGTGAAAAAAGTGAAAAAATAAATTTGAAAATTGAAAAAATTAAAAAAACGAGAAAAGTGAGAAAAAAAAAAAAAAAAAAAATTGAAAATTGAAAAAATTGGTAAAACGAAAAACGTGAAAAAAAAATAAATTTAATTGAAAAAATTTAAAAACGAAAAAAGTGAATTTTTTTTTTTAAAAAAAATTGAAAATTGAGAAAATTGGAAAAACGGAAAAAGGAAAAACGAAAACGCCACGCCCCTCTAAAACCCGCCCCTTTTAGTGCCACGCCCCTTTAGCGCCACGCCCCTCCAAACCCCGCCCCTTTTAGTGCCACGCATAAGGTAGGTACCTTTTTACTAAAACGATGAAATTTCAAATTTTTTTTGTCGGGATTTTGTGTCCTAATGGTCCCTCGTGATACCCTGAACTCCGTAAACTAAACTATTCTCAGATTTGAAGCCGAAATTTATGAAAGAAGGCACTCAGAAAAATTGATAAATCACCACAATTGCTTAGCGCGATTTTATCTCAGGAATTATAAGTGCAAATGAGCTGAAATTTTCAGGGATTGTAGTCCTGTGAAAAGGATAATTTTCAGTCAAAGATTCAGCTTTCCATGTATAATAGAAAAAAAGTTTGTCGAGATTTTGTGTCCTAATGGTCCCTCGTGATACCCTCAACAAAACATCATTTTGAAACTGGCCACCGTTTCAAATTTGATGAAGTTAAAATGGTAGACTCTGAACCTCAGATTTATAAGCGAAAGGTGAGCGAGATGATTCACATAAATTTAAACAATACAGTAAACATTAAAATTGACACAACAGACAGACTTAGTGGTGTTTACAACAACATACTACAAACCTATAAAAATGTCAACAACATTGAATAATAAGTTCCTTTTTAACATACTGTGATATCTTTGTGATTATAATTAATTTTGGTGATTGTTTGTAACTAGTTTTATGCCTTGTTTGTGACAATAGTTTATTTTATTTTATTTTATTTTATTCTTTATGTTTGTCTACACAAACTTAGTTTATAACTAATTGTAGGGAATTTTAATCACAATTAGTAGCTTCCTTTTAATTTCAAATTTGTCTGCATGTTTTCCTTGTTAGTACTGGTTACATTGGTTTGTTATTTAAGTTTAGTGTTCAGTTATTTTAAAGCTTTTTAATTTTATATTTTATTATTTTAAATTCAGTTTGAATGCTATGCAATACATTTTAATAATGACAAAAGTTTCTTTCTGAAACGAATTAACAATTTCTCTCTTAATTGAAATAATTTGTAAACGTCTCCTTTCAAATGGTTTCTGTTCAGGAGTCTCATCAATCATCACCCATCACTAAAAGAAATTTCGATGATAAAAATGTTTAATTAGCCCATCACTACTACTAATATAACCTCACAAAATCAGATGTGAAAATCAGTTAGCTTTCAAATTCAAATTCAAAATAACGATTTTTTTTTTAAATTGATTGCATCCCTGAAATAATATGATGAGAAGTGCTTTTGTCCATCCTGAACGGACTCCAGAAGCAATAGTTTAAGTAAGTACTGAAAGAAACGATTTATTTAATTTTTTAAATTTATTTATTTATTTTGGCTGAAAAGTTGTAATTAACTCACAACAGTATATTTATTGTTTTACTAAGTGCTTGTATTTCTCTTTTCCAGGGCTTGAAAAAGGAAAAATATATTCCGAAACGTTGCCGAAAGCTTGATGGTTTCTTTTTTTTTTGGTCCTGTCCTCTAACCCACGAAATTAAAACAAATTTTTACAAGGACACGAAATGATCACAATAAAATTTACAATTAAACACAAGTAGCTTCAAACGCTACAAGCGTTTGCAGGACTCCCAGGAGAACGAGTGATCCGTCTTTATTACTTATATTATCATTTGTACCCACATAACAAAATTGCATCCTTAGAATGTATTAAGAATGTTCTTTTTCTAGGAGGAATGTGCCTAGAATGTTCGCCAAAACCATTGCGAATGTCCTGAGAATGTTCTGAGAAAAGATTGTAGAAATACTGTTTGCAATACCCAAGAACTTCCTGGGAAATCCATTAGGATATTCCTAGAATATACCTATGAGATTCTCAGTACATCCTGAAAAGAATATTCCTGTTTGATTCTAAAAATATACTCGAAATGTATATTCTCACATTCAAACAATGTTTCTATGACATTATAGTTATGATCTCAAAAGAATATTATACCAATATGCTTGAAATATTCTTAGAATATATCTACATATATCATTCTCAATATGCATCCTAGAAATAACATTCTTGGTTGATTCTAAGGATATACTTGGAATGTTAATTTTCGCTTCCAAATATTGCTCCTTTCAGCCCTTTTATATTAAAGGCAGTGGAAAACACAAGTATTTAACCAAAGCTCCGGTTTCGAGCTTGTTATGCTCTCGTCGAAGCACGCCAACTGAGGGAAACAGGTTCCAAGGTGATTCAAATGCGAGGCAAGATGTAGATCTTTAATAGCGCGTGGCTCCCTCTCTTGGAAGTCTTACAAAGAAGAAGAAAAAAAATATACCTATGATATTCTTAGTAGATTCTAGATAGAGCATTATTGTTTAATTGTTAAATTAAGATTTTTGAGTCAGAACTTTAGATAATTAGGTGAACAATATGAAAATATTTTTATCATGGTTACCTACCTACATAAACTTCTCAGCACAACTTGGTAGGAATATTCTTAATACTTGATAGAGATATTAGCCGGAAGAACATTTTTTAAGGTACATTATAATAATGTTCGTATGACAATATTCAAAGATTGTTATATAAAGTAGGTTCTTAGCACAATCTTTCAGGTAGGTGCATAGAAGCAACATTCCTAGTACATAAATAGAACGTCCAAAAATGAGTATTTCAATCGAAACAATCTTAGAATATTCATTAGACATTCCTAAAAGAACATTCCAAAAAGCACTTTGAGGGAATATTCTGAGAATATGAATGTTCTTTCACTGTTATGTGGGTAATCATTAAGAAAGACGGAACACTCGTTCACCTGGGAACGCTGCTCCGCTGTTTCAAGAATAAGGACCCAGGACTGCCATGTCAACTGGAACGGCTCTCGGCAGTCTTGTGTAACATGGTCGAAAGATAGTGTAATAATCACGGGATACAGGATCTCGGTGAATCCGGACAAAACCGAATAAACGTGGGCCTGGAAGGTCTCACGCTCTTTAGATCGAGACTTGCTTTTTCCCGTACTGTCAAATATCTGAAATATCTAGGAGTCATCATATAACGACAACCCTGTATAGGTGTGATTGATGTTGGATTATTCTAATACCTTCCGTAGTCTGGATACACGGACTGTATCGTATGCTTTTTGTAGGTCCACAAATGTGAGGTGGATTTCCGAATGTCTAGCAGATCTCTTTGCTATGACTCGTTTTACGATGTCTGTACCTGATATTCCTGCTCTCAAGTCGCACTGCTCTTCTTCTTCTTCTTTCCTATATAATCTTCAATGAGAATACGCAGGATTCTACCGTATAGTCTGCTTAATGTGCTTGTGACTAATATGCCCCGATAGTTAAGTAGGTATTAATAATTATTTATAGGGGTTTTTAGTAAAGTAAAACACACAATATAGGTAGGTAATTTAAATTTTATATTTCCTAATATTACAATAGCTATTTACAAAATTCAAATCCGTTTTAAGGTTAACCAAAATCCACCATCTGCTGTAGGAATGAAAACAGGCTCCAATTTTAAAGGAACTTTCATTTTCTTACCAAGCTCAACTTTAAAATTCAGTAACAGATGATATATCAAAACCTTTACTTCTAATAAACCAAATCTATTACCAATACAGTTTCTAGGCCCAGAACCAAATGGTAAATATGTATATGGCTCAATATTATCTTTGTTTTCGTCTGAAAATCTCTCTGGATCAAATTTTTCAGGGTCTGGGAAATATTTCGGATCGCGCATCAAGCCTCCAATTGGTAACATGAGTATATCTCCTGGCTTTAAATGAAGGGGCCTTTCATGGGGCAATTCTGGCTCGATTATGTATGGTTTGGTAACTACTCTGTCTATACCTCCTGCTGGGGGCCATTTTCTCAATATTTCTAAAAGGAACGTTTGCAAAATTGGAAATATAATATTCTAGTTAACATAAGTGCAATTGGTAAATTGTAAATAAAAATAGTAAGTTAACTCGATTTTTTTTTTTTTTTGAAGGACCATCAGAATTATTAGTATTAGGGTTTTACCCGGCAGGTAGACAACTACAGAGGAAATCTTAATTCAAGTAAGTAGGTAAATTCCTAAATTAAATAGAATTGAACATAATATACTCAACCGCTAATCAATCACATCATGGGAAATTATAATAGCTAAGAGGGCAAGAGAAAGATTTGTCTAACTTAAAAAAAGTCACACAGGGTCAAAGACATTGGGCTCGATTCATTCATCTGTATAACAAGTAGGTACCTAGCTATGTATTCTTCTTTGTTCTATAATATTTTCAAATTAATAACATTTACAATGCTGCAATTAATTGAATAGATATGAATTACTCACTAGAAAAAAACATGGAAATTCGAAAAAGTAGATTTTCGACTATATTTTTCTATCAAACATTGGAGTCATAGTTTAGAAATAAATAAAAAAATCTGAAAAATTCGTATCCCAGCAAACACGCTGTCGTCATAATGACGTGACTAATTGGATTTAATTTACGTCATTGGAACTAAAAAGTTGACGTCATTATGACGAAAAAATGACGGGTTAATGTCAAAGCCCCATGAAGTCATTCTGTTACGACAAAATGACGTCTCTCTGTGACGAAATTGGGTAGGGACTTATGACGAATATATGACGTAATCTGTGACCGTGAAATCACAAACGGAATAAATTTCCTCTTTGTTTTTTTTTTTAATCATGATAATAAACTATAGAGCTATTGCTGATTTACGTAGCCTGTGCATCAGCTTGCAGGTGAATTAGATGCTATTTCTGCTCTGCAAACTAAAGTTTAAATGGCGGCCACCAAACGTGATTTCTCGGTTAGGTACAGCCAATTTTTATTCACTATAGAAATAACTGTTGTCACACACAAATTGCACCCAAAAAAATGCCATTTTTGACACCACCACAAAGCCACAATCAGTCTTCACAATACACTTAAGTATAAGTGTAAGAGTATAAGTATAAGAGAAATTATTATTCGAGTTTCGGTCCCTTCCGATCTCGCTTTCGCAGTCATTTGTGCGGCACCTCGTCCACCGCCGCCAAATCAGGTTTCACCACGCTCCGACGCGCGGCGCTGTCCGTCAAGATGGAGTCTACCATTTGTAAGCGCGTAATTTAAAGTATGTTTATAGTTTCTTTGTGGATAATATGTAGGTATGTATACCTTTCGGAAAATAGCAGATAATTAAAAAACAGGAATTATAATTAATTACGCAGAAAGTTTCCGTTTTTTCGAGATTGAATAAATTTATACCTATTAAAATTATTGATCAACTATAAGGGCGGCTAAATTATAAATTGGAAATTGATATCTTAGATGACAAAATAGATATGTTTTTTCCTTACCATTTAATGACGACAAAATGTCATAATTGAATGTTGTGATTGAGACGACCTAATAATGACGTATTTATTGAAGTCATTATTAGGTACCATGACGTCGGAGACCAGTGCGGAACAAAAAATCACGTCAAATGTCGTCATATCGACGTCAGTGTGTTTGCTGGGATATGTAGGTAAAAAAGTCGTACCTAGATAACATTTTCGACTATAATTTACTTTTTCTATCAAACATTGGAGTCACAGTTCCAAATACGCTGCTGAGCGAGTATAGCAGCGACGAATTGGCTACTTACTTAAAACTTAAAAAAAAATACTAACCACAAACAACCATATCCAAATACTTCATTTTCAATAAAATAGCATAAGTTATTTTCCCATGATTCGCTTTATTGGTTTTTACTATTTCGTCTCTAAGTTTATCTTGGACGCTATTGTTTAGAGCCAATTCGTATGATCCAAAGCACATGACAGTGGCAATGGTATCAAATCCACCAAAAAAGAAAATTACAGCTTGTGCGGCAATATCCAGATTAGTTAGAGCTATTTGTTTAAAATTAGCTAAAATTGTTAGAAAATTATATGTATAGGTATTTTGGTCTTAAATATAGTTAAGTACCACCTACCCATATCTGCTGATTCTTCTACAGAAGCATAACTAGTCTCGATAGATTCAGTCTCTTCATTTTTGCTATTTTTTTTGTTGGCTTCCATTAGAAAATGTATCAAGTCTGGCCTTACAAGCCCCTGTTCCTTCCTGACTTTAATATTATCGTAAATAATAGACTGGAAGAATTTGGAAACGTCTGATGGAAATAGACTAACTTTTAAAAGCTAAAAAAAGTTGTGAAGATTGTATTCCATGTTTTCATGATAAAGAACCCGACCGAACCTCTAAACCAAGTTAAATAACCACAACCCATTTGAGATACTTAATTACATGACGTGTAATCTACTTCACGTTATGAAAAAGTAATGTATCAGCTCATTTATAGTTTCAAATACAAGCTAAAGATACGAATTTATGACGCTTGTGTTGCATGTTATAAATGCATCTATTATAATAATCATTGTTATTGTACCTTAAGAAGAGATGGAAAAACCATATATCCTAAAAATTTAATTCTTGATATCAGTCCATTAAGATTCGTAGCTCTTTTGCCCATAAGATAAAAGTCATTTTCCGGTTCGTTGAGAGAATCTACTTTGATTCCAAACGCCATAGTGGCTATAACGTCATTGGTGTATCTAAAAAATACCTAGGTAGGTAATTCTAATTTCCATTATGATGAGTCATATCCTGTAAGTAGGGCCTTCTAATTTATTAAATATATTGTTACAAATTCCGATGCGCTTTCGCCACGGTATCCAGAATACATGCCGAAATTCCAGAAAAAGTAATATATCGACCAAAAGAGGTTTCAGAATTACCGGATAATACTTCCACCTGTCACGAAACGCGTTACACAGCCATATCACGAATCCGAAGAAGGAGTGGTGTTACTGGTAACGCGTTGAGTGTCAGGTAAAAGTATTAGGTAATCCTGAAAGATCGAGTGGTATTCAAAAGGTTATACAACGAACTAAACTTTAATAAACCAAGCGCGATAATCCCACTTATTAAGCCTCTCGTTTCATATGGGAATAATCTACAGTGAGTTGTATAATCGCTGTATTCTGGATTCCACATGAATAGATTTACGGATATATAAAGGCCGGTATTAATTAGTAGTTTAAGTTTGGCTTTTTTAAGATTTATATAGTGATTATTGTTGAGAGTTGTAAAGAGTTTAGTTGTTTGAGTTAATTAGTGTCAGAGTGTATAGTAACGTGGAATAAATTATTATTGTGTTAATTGGACTTTGATCACATAAGTGAAAAAAAGGTGCTTTACGCACGTATTGCATACAATTTTTTTCTACTACCAATCAAATATGTGTACCAAATAAATTTAGACGATTAGTTTAGGCACTAGTGCGTAAAGAATTTTCACTCTACGCACTAGTGCGTGGAGTAATTTACCAGGAAAATACTAAATTGACAGCGTTGATATCTGTCATTGACATTACTTTACGCACTAGTGTGTGAAGTGAATTACTTTACGCACTAGTGCGTGAAGTGAAACTTTATACTCAACCAAATAGTAGCATAAATAAAAAGAAGTTGTTCTTTGATTTAATGAACAATTCATTAAAATCGGTCCAAAGAACGGCTTCTTTGATCACATGAACTCTACGTTATTGAAGTATGAACAATTTCTTAATTCCTATTTCGATTCATCTTGTGTATGAACAACGAACATTAAGGTATGTAGCAAGGTTTTTGTATTAATGAAACTTTTCATAGTAACAATAAACATCGTTCTTAGTTAATATGTACTTTTTCATTGTCCTGATGAACAGACGGCATAATATTAATGAAGCCCAGATATAATTTGATGAAACCCTTTCATTGTATTTATGAATCACAGTCTTGAATACTAAGAATTTCATTCATTGTATTTATTAATGACGTTTTCAATAATATGTACTATATTATTTATTTTTATTAAAATAATTTCATGAATTATGCCTTAAATATACTTATGATTTTAAATGGGGTAAAGGGTCATTTTTTATATTTGCGTGTCCCCTGTACTGATGAATATGAGCAATAGGAAGAAAGCTTTTAAAGCAAAAGTTGCATAGTTTCTTCGTATCATCTTCCAGAATTGTCAAACAAACCAATGGGCATCCCAAAATCTGAAAATTCAAAAATCTAAGTAGGTACCTACTTATGTATTTTTATTTTAAATGACACTAACCGTATATTCTACTATCTTTCAAATCCTCCTTAAATCCTGTTTCCATAAATATATAATATATCTATATTTGTTCCAGCTGTTTTTGGACTATCAACATCCAAAGTTTCTTAAACAAGCCACATCAGAAAATTAGATTTGATCCCTTGGCTGGTTTCCTTGCCTCGGCTATGAAACACTAGCTGCGGTATTGAATCTTCTGCTTTTCTACCTAGTGAAACAAAACCATTTAACAAAAATATATCGATTAAAAAAATTACAACTTGATTTGAGATTGGGTATACTTACTTTTAGAGACTTCAGTATTCCTTAGAAATTCTGAGGAGCTCTTGACGCTTTTGTCTTTCACGTTCTCCCCGGATGACATTTAAATCTGTAGGTCATTTCTTTCGCATTCCCATTTTGAGACTAGACCATCTCCGTGCAAGGCATCAAAGTCCTACCTACATAATAGGTATACATATTATAGAGGTAATAGAGGTATATAACTTACCTTTAGAAAAAACCGGCGACAGGTATAATCGACTTTCTATTTAACACTTCGAACAACACAAAACCGAAAAAACCGACTTGAACGAAGTACGTAGCAATGCACCCAGAAAATAGAAATGTAATTATTCCTATTTCAACATATTTTTCTATGTCGTTGCCCGACTGCAGCTACCTTTGCGCATGTGCTTAGGAACTGTCTACATTAATGCTATGAACTGTTTCATTGAATTTATGATTTATCTTGATGTAATGGTTGCAGCTTTGTTTCTAGGAATACTTGCTTGTTTTAAATGAACCGTACATTGTATCAATGAATTTCGTTCTTAAAAGGATAAGTTTCTAGTAAGGTTATATGAACCATATTCATATTATTCATGTTAATATTCATTTATATTATGAATATTCCGTGGAAGCTCCCATCAAAGAAATTTTCTTTAATATCAAGGTTTAATTTCATAATATCAATGAACTTAGTTCTTGTAACCGATGCACTATTCAACATAGATTCATGTAGATGACTATTCATAACTTAATGAAGCTTCATTCTTTATTTTAATGATAGCTGTTCATGAAATCATAATACTTACAGTTTTCTGTACTTGGGTTTAATGAAAATTTCACTGAATCAATGAAAATGTAATTTATGAAAGCAGTTCATTGATATTATGATCAAGATTTTTTTGAGTGTACGTCTTCCGAAAAGTGCGTAAAGTGAGTACTTTACGCAGAGTAGTAGAAAAAGTATTATTTATTAAATTGATTTTATTACATTTTTGAATTTATTTTTTATCATTTGACAAATTTTTAAAAAATAAAAGGAATAAAAAGTTGTTGCTCTGGGGCGGGCAATTGCCCCCTTTGTCCCTCCCTGGATACGCCACTGTGACGAAATATCATGGGCGTGAAGTTGATCGGGACAATCAACCTTCAGAGGAGGGCAGTGTTACAAATTACGATGCGCTATCGCCACGGTATCCAGAATACATGCCGAAATTCCAGAAAAGGCCTACTTTTTCTCGGGCATGGGATTATCGCGTGTATTCTGGATTTAACATGAATAGATTCACGGATATATAAAGACCGGTATTAGTTAGTAGTTTAAGTTCAAGTTTGGCTGTGTTAAGATTTAGATACTGATTATTCTTAAGAGTTGTAAAGAATTTAGTTGTTTCAGTTAATAAGTGAAGTACCTAATTAGTGTTAGAGTGTATAGTAACGTGGAATAAATTATTGTTGTGTTAATTGGACTTTGATTTTGGACTCAAGATTTCTGTCACGCAAGCTAGAACCGTGACAGTACTATAAAGGTGATTTACATAGCCCAATGAATGGGTCTTTTTTTTCTCAATATGTTATTGTCGAACGAAATTTCGAATAGGGAGCAAAACATGGAATCATGGAAAATACAAAAACTCTAAATTAGGTTCATCATTAACCTTGTGTAGGTGTCTTTCATTTCAACTTCAAGTGAATCCTCATTTTGATCTAAAAAATAATTGACAAAACCCTCGGCAGCTTCGTTCATTAAATTGAACAAAATTTTCATTTTACTGCTTGTAAATGTTCCACTTACTGTAGCCCTCATTTCTCTCCATTTTTGACCTTTTAAAAAACAATATAATAATCAAGAGGTTAAAAAATGAAACCAATAACCTGTTAAAGAAAACAAATTTGCTCCCCAGAGTGGATCAGCTTCAGGATCAACAAACGGTCTGTGATCAGTAAAATGATCAAAATCTTTTATAGTTATTTGTTTGATCAACTTCGGATCTCTGATCATTAATGTTGGAAGGGCAAACTGATAAAATCCCGAATATCTGAAACAAATTCAATCAGTGTTTATAAACGATAATTTGAATGAAATTGTTATAAACTTACCTTTCATTTGGAAATTGATTGTATACCCATTCATAAAATTCATTAAAACTCATATATTTAAAAGCGGTAAGCCACTGATCACCGAAAAATGGCCATGGTGTCGTCTGCTTTACGCCAATTTCCGTGAAATGGTTCATCGGTTTGAACCATTTGTACCATATTGAAAATCCTAAGATACCTATTAAAATTAACGAAATCATTTTTCAATGTAGAATTCCCAATCTGAAACAAAATGCATTTCATTATACATATATGATACTTTTGCCAAGGAACTTTCTTCTAAGAGAAAAAAATAATAGGAATTTTTTTTGTTTACAGTAGGAAATTGCATAGGTACCTACTAATAGTAGGTGTATAGGTGTAATTTCATTTCACAATGGATAGCAATTTTTCAAGAAAAGAATACGACCGCGAAATCCAGGAAGTTCCTCTAGAAGTTACGTAGGAATAGTACCTATATGTTTCAAATTTTTTAAAAAGCATTGTGGCTTACGGGCCAAAAAAAAACTGAAAATGCGATTTTCTCGGTTTTATCTTAAGAAAAAATTTCGAAACAGCCTAATGAATAAAAATCAAGCAATTACTTGGAGCAATTGCTATCTAGCAAAAGCAATTGCTGTATTAGCAAATGCTACAAGTAAAAGCAATTGCTAGATCTTGATATGAATAAAATGTTCTAGCAAATGCTGCTTTGTCCAACATCTCGCTAGCAATTGCTTACCTATAGAATTAATAAATAAAACCAAATGAAAATCTATACTAGTGAACATTTCTTCAGCGTTGCATGTTGCTTGCACATTGATGCTTGGAAAGCCTTTCCTATTAATGTTTATCCCCATAACTCCACCAAATTTAGGAATTCTGACATGGATGCAATCTATAACTCCCACTGCATTTGGAAATGTATATTTGTCTGACCACTGTTTATTTTAACAATACTTTCTGGAAATTGAATCCATCCATGAGGTATTCTCAGGATGCAATTTATAACACTATCGTTGATTTTGGAAACTGTGGATTGGTTTATTCCAATTTCTTTCGCTACCGAGTTTTGAAATCCAGGATCTGCTAGATCGCGAAAATACTTTCACTTGAGTTAGCGGTGAAAGTGCTCCTTCACGTCTTTCGCCAGTATAGTATAAAAAATGATTAGCTAACCATTCTACGTTTCCATTATTGAACCTATAGTTTTTTAAAATCGTACTCTTGACAATTTCTTCTCACAGAATTTTTTGCGTGAATATAATGCATTCAGCCATTTCGTAGAAGGTGAGCAAAAGCTTTCACACTGCATGAAGCTAATATCGCAACTAAATAGTTATTTAAACAACAAGTTTTGAAAACGATTTTTTTGCTTGCTCTATTTCGAGCACTCCGGCTACGCCGTCGTGCTCGAAAAATCGCGCGTGTTTTAAAGACCTTAATATCCACTTATACCATTAAACAACAAGTTTTGAAAACGACTTTTTTCGCACGGCGAGACAGTTTGTTGGACCGAGCCGTAGGCGAGTTCCACAAGTCGAGCAAGTGTGAAAAAAGGTTTTCAAACGAGTTTTTTACAATGCTTTTCCTACAACTGCAAAATAGAAAAACCAAATATGTAATTTTTATTTGCTAGAAAACAAATAATCAACATCAGAAATTGGTGATAATCGCAATTTATGTCATGTCATGTTAGGATGATATAGGACCAAAATAAATAGAAAACTAATAAATAGCAGCGTGTGAAAAACTTTTTTGCAGGCTGTGTGAAAAAATCTATTTTCAGAGGTTGCCTAACCTGTGAAAGACTTCATTTTCAGGGGCAGTTATAGGAAAAATTATTTTAAGCATGGTCTAGGGCATCCTTAACTATTTTTAAGCGATTGCTTGAAAAATTAAGCAATAGCTAATTTTATCCATACGCATACGGTTTCTAGCAAAACCTTGTTTATTTTAAGCAAAAGCTGTCTCTCCTAGCATTTGCTTGTGCTCTAAGCAATTACTTATAGAGCTCTAGCATTTGCTTACCATTTTATTCATATAATTAGAAGCAATTGCTCCAAAAACCCAAGGAAAAGCAATTGCTTATTGTTTATTCATCAGGCTCTGTACTTGTGTGTATACACACAAGGTACTTTTCTGTTCTGATAGCTTGTTTACCTTAACCTAGCTATAATACTGTGGTGTAAATATGAAAAGTACCTAAACAAAAATTTTCGCAATTTCTTCCTACGATGAAACCGAGAAAATAGCATTTTTAGTTTTTTTGATGCTCCCAAAAATGTTTAGAAATAATATTAGATATATCTACGTAACTTTTAAAAGGAATTTTTAGATTTTCAGGTAATTTTGTAGTACCTACTCGTTACTCGTTAAATGGTGCCCTTTTGTATTGTATAAGTCTAATTTTGTATTACCTTCGGTTTTAGAATCTCGAAAATATTAGGTTTCAACACAAACACAATTTAGCTTGTGACAGTTAACCGTCCTTAGAAAGAATATAATTTCAACACTATAAAAAGTAATCAACTTTTAATCCAATAATATTTCATTTAGGAACAGTCATTGAAAGAAACTGCGTTGAAAGTGACCACAATTTCGTACCCACTGACACAAACAAAGTGATTATTAAGGAACCAGCGATTATAGCGTTTATTACGAGGCAAATTGAAATTTATATCTGAATAATATTTCTTATCGGTTAGTTTTTTTAAATAACCAATTTATCTAATTCTGGTGAAATAGGTACTTAATTCTCCTCTTTAACCTTGTGATTTGGACCCCGGACTCAAAGGAAGATTAGTCGTAAATGACCTAAAGAGGAGTTTTATTGGAAATTCTTTCCAGAAGATTTGAAACTCACCTACCTACCTATTGGTATTCTTATAGTTTCGCTACCGAAGATGTTTCAGTTCCGGAACTTTCACTAAAATAGCAGCTAGTTTGCAAACTAACCCAGAGTCTTGGAACGACTTAAAAAACATGAAATAAATAATAGTTCAATTATATAGTTTAGTGTACCTACTGTACTTCTGAAGTTTCTAATTAGATACATGTACAGGGTATAGGGTATTTGATTATAATTAGGCCCATAGCTACAGCCCTTACTATTTGAGATAGAAAAAAAATACTATATTTTCTTTTTTCTACACGAGCGTACGGGAAGAGTTTTCTTCCCGCACTGGTGCAGTTAGAGTTTGAAATAATCATTGTGACATTGAATTGTTTGTATTGTTAATACATCTTTACCTTTACCTTTACCTTTTTTTTATAAATCTGGGGGCACTACCGTGCCCCCCGCCAAGTTCGCGCCCCCCGCCAAGTTCGCGCACTACTGTATACCATACAATAATGTGGTTTTGTCGATCCGAGTAGGTTCTCAATGTAGTATTTTCAATTGTTCGGGTAGGATCGGAAAAAAAAAACGCAGAAGTCTGGTTTTTAAAAAAGTCGACGTTTCGCAAAATTTATTTGCATCTTCAGGACACTGTAATGATAAAAAATAAAAGGGTTCTTTACAAACTTAGATGATGAACTACAAAAATACAAAATACAAACAAAAACAAAGCTATCCTCCGATTTCGCACTATATAACTTGAATAAATATTTCATAAAAACAGAAAGAAAATAGCAGAATTACATGAAACCTTCAAATAAATTATACATTATATAAATATATATAGGTATATTGTAAGTGGGGAGAGTAGCATCATAAAACATAGAAAAAATACTTATAGTTAACAAAAGGTAGAGAAATTGACTTGATTACTTACATTTAAATTAGACTTTCCTTGTCATTGTTGTTCAACAGATTTACATAGGTATAGAGGATTCTCGAAAACATAGTTAATAAAAAAAAAACACACACACAATTACGTAGCACAACAATAACAATTTAAAATTTAAAAAAGCAAAAATAACAAACTTTACACACTTCAAACGAAAGATAAAAAAAAAAACAAAAATTAACCATTCATCAAACAGAGATGTTATTCAAAAATTAATAACATAAATTATCTTTCTAAAATAAGCTTTTAGGACGCAATTGTGCGTGTATTAGAACAGCTACATACACGTACTGATTTTATTTAGCGTCATCGTTAATAGGATGGGAAACAAAAAACTGAATACCACACATTCCAACGCTAATATCTTGAGGGTTATTTAATTGTTGCTAATATATTAAAATATGCATTACTAAGATGTTCTATATCGGTTCTTTTGTTAACACAATTCTTATTTTTATGGATTTCAATCATCTCCGCTATCAACCTTTTTTTGTAATTGGATTGTGTTTGTAAAATTGTTGTATTGTCATATTCAAAATCATGTCCAGTTTCTATTTTATGTTCGACTAGAGCTGTTGGATTCGATCTTAAGAGGTAATTCTTCTGATCATTTTTATGTTCTCTCAATCGTGTTTTTAAATACCTACCAGTTTGGCCTATGTAGCATTTATTAGATTGGGAACAAGGAATGTTATAAACTACATTCGATTTATTTAGCTTTTTTGTGCTGGACTTAGTCTTGGAATAAAAGCAGTTCTTCACTGTATTCTGACTTTTCATCGCAATATTAACTCTTTCTCCTCTCACTAATATCCCCACAGATGTAGTAGTAAATATAGTTAGGAAGTGGCATCTTATAGAAAATGAGGTTAAAATTCTTTTGATCAAGTTTATCGAGTTGTTGGAGTTCGTGTTTGAGACTAGTTATTTTCAGTACCAAGAAGAGTTCTATAAACAAATATATGGCTTAGGAATGGGTAACTGTTTGTCACCAGTCTGTTCCGATTTAGTGATGCAAGATCTTCAATAATTACCCTGTATCGCTTGTTAAGAAAATTATTAACAAAACAATTTCAGCAAGAGTTGTACCTAAACAAAATGAACCATTCACGTTCTGTAAGCTACCTTACATTAGTAACCTGTCCGAAAGAATACAAACCATATTCAAAGATCAGGTTACTAAGAGAGGAGAAAGAGTTAAGATTGCGATGAAAAGTCAGAATACAGTGAAGAACTGCTTTTATTCCAAGACTAAGTCCAGCACAGAAAAGCTAAATAAATCGAATTCCTTGTTCCCAATGTAATAAATGCTACATAGGCCAAACTGGTAGGTATTTAAAAACACGATTGAGAGAACATAAAAACAATCAGAAGAATTACCTCTTAAGATAGAATCCAACAGCTCTAGTCGAACATAAAATAGAAACTGGACATGATTTTGAATATGACAATACAACAATTTTACAAACACAATCCAATTACAAAAAAAGGTTGATAGCGGAGTTGATTGAAATCCAGAAAAATAAGAATTGTGTTAACAAAAGAACAGATATAGAACATCTTAGTAATACATATTTTAATATATTAGCAACAATTAAATAATAACCCTCAAGATATTAGCGTTGGAATGTGTGGTATTCAGTTTTTTGTTTCCCATCCTATTAACGATGACGCTAAATAAAATCAGTACGTGTATGTAGCTGTTCTAATACACGCACAATTGCGTCCTAAAAGCTTATTTTAGAAAGATAATTTATAGTCTAGGAGGCAGTGACGATTTTCGGTACTTATTTTCCCAGTCAGAAAAGATGGATAGAATTGTAGGGTTAGTAATTCTAAGCAAAATACATATATTTTTAGGGGGGGTTTTCCGATGGGTTGAGGCGCAAAATGCGTTAAAGCTTACCAATACACGGTTCTTTTTTTTCTCAGTGATAAAAATAGCTCTACTAATGAGAAGTATACTGACGTTACTTAAAAAAATAGTCCGGCTAATCTGTGAGTATGGATAATATGTCTGGCAAGTGAAAAATTGAAGATCCTAAAAATTTCAGCCAGACTCACTTTCACTATCTGAGATAAGCCAAATTGCTATTTTCATGTACTTTATGTTCTATTGTAGTAAATGTGAAATATTTATATCTCGGAAAATAAGCCTACTTGTATTTTTCATCGATCTTGTGAACCCATCCGAAAATTTTAGCCAGACTCAAAAATTCTTGCTTTGTATCACCAGGAGAACAAACTATTTAATAGACACCAACTGGGAAAATAAGTGCTGAAAAATTTCACTGCCTCCTGGACTATTATGTTATTAATTTTTGAATAACATCTCTGTTTGATGAATGATTAATTTTTGTTTTTTTTTATCTTTCGTTTGAAGTGTGTAAAGTTTGTTATTTTTGCTTTTTTAAATTTTAAATTGTTATTGTTGTGCTACGTAATTGTGTGTGTGTTTTTTTTTTTTATTAACTATGTTTTCGAGAATCCTCTATACCTATGTAAATCTGTTGAACAACAATGACAAGGAAAGTCTAATTTAAATGTAAGTAATCAAGTCAATTTTTCTACCTTTTGTACACTATAAGTATTTTTTCTATGTTTTATGATGCTACTCTCCCCACTTACAATATACCTATATATATTTATATATGTATAATTTATTTGAAGGTTTCATGTAATTCTGCTATTTTCTTTCTGTTTTTATGAAATATTTATTCAAGTTATGTAGTGCGAAATCGGAGGAAAGCTTTGTTTTTGTTTGTATTTTGAATTTTTGTAGTTCATCATCTAAGTTTGTAAAGAACCCTTTTATTTTTAATCATTACAGTGTCCTGAAGATGCAAATAAATTTTGCGAAACGTCGACTTTTTTAAAAACCAGATTTCTGCGTTTTTTTTTTCCGATCCTACCCGAACAATTGAAAATACTACTGTATACCTTTTCTCGAAACATTTCAGGTCATTTTCGACCTACCTGTAACTCAGCTCTGAAGTGTTCTAGAAAACTGAAATTTTGCACAGTCGTAGACCTTTATAGACCTATTACTAAAATTAATTTTCATCGATTTCCATCAACCAACAAAAAAGTTACATGGCCTCAAAAAACGCCAATTTTGTCACTCACTTATATATGTATAGATCATTAAAATTCTAAGGTATTTCCAAATATGCTAGAAGGCTGAAATTTGGCATACTGATAGGAATTATGGCAAAACCCATGGAAAAAAACAAAAACCCTGAAAATGTGACCACTATCGTTAAACACAATAGTCTGGGGAACAGACAGACGGAGCTTCACCGTAATTCGTGATAAGGGCTAGTCTTTGTATGTTGGTATGTATTTTAAACGAAATTAGAGCTAATCCAAACGAACCTGTCCTCGTAATAATCCTCAAAAAAAATTAAAATTCCTAAGAAAAAAGGCAAAACTTAAAAAAAAGTAATGCCAAACAGAGCAAATCCAAACTAACCCGTTCTCTCAATATTCTTTAAGAGAAAAATAAATACTCTAAGAAAAAACAAAACTTGAAAAAAAAAGGATTGCTTTCAATTTCGAACCTGCGACCATTTGCTCCAAAAACAGTGCGTATGTGCAAGCTATGTGTGCGTATTTTAGCCGATCCTAAACGAACCCATTAAGATCGGTGCAACATTTTAGTGAATTTAGTACGGAGCTGCCTGCTCCCCAGACTCTTCTCTTAAATACACAGTCTGTTCGAAGCTCTTCCTAGTCCATATGTTGAACTCATCGCTTCAGATAACTTGAACTTTCCAAAATTTCTTCTAAAAAGAGCTCGCGAAGCGCTTAAAAAATATAAAGAGGATGGCTCAATGACAGCGTGATTAGAAGAAAGTATTGTACTCAAAGAAGGTGTTAGAATTATGTTAAAGCCAAATATAGATAATAGGTTGGGTCTGGTAAATGGTTCTCTGGTCAAAGCTCTTGAAACAAAATTTAACAATGGACTTCATTATGAAATTTCTCCAAATTTGAGATTATTAGTCGTGCATGCGTCCACAGAGAACAATTTCCAATTTGTATAATATTGCATATACTATCACCATTCCCAAAAGCCAAGGCTTAAGTCTTCCTTATGCACTTATTGATATAGGTTTATCGGTGTTTTCATGCGGCTAGGCATATGTGGCGATTTCCTAAGTTTCAAGTTTAGAAGGAGTTCATCTAATAAACTTAGATACAACCGATTAAGGTCATTATATCATCCTGCACTTCCGCGAATTGAAGCTCAAAAAGGACCGAATAGGAAGCATAGGAACAATGATCGAGAGTGGGTTTCACGAAAGCAAGTTTTAGAAGTTCAAGAAGGCCATGGGAAATCAGTAGCAAAAATAAAAAGACCTAATGCGCCAAAAAAAAGTTGAATTATGACATTATTCTTATTGAAATCCTTAAAAAAATTAGTGAATCATAACAAAAACATTCCATGTAAAAAAATGGTCCGCGAAAATACTTATCCCCAAAAAGAAGTGAAATCAAAAGTCAAGCCAAGTTCTTCAATACGCATTCGAAAATAAAATGGTGGATTTATTTATTCTAAAATATTTCAAACTTGGCGAGTACCTACAGTCAAAAAGTTCCTTTCTTCTAAATTCACTTGTTATTGTTCATTAACTTATTTCATTTCTCATGTATTTACATAATATAAAGAAAAATAAAGTTTTCCAAAGTAATGACCCTCTTTAAATTATTTAATTATTATAAATCTTAAAAGTGGCTGCATATATCCACAATTTATTTAGTGGCCACTATAAGCAAATCAACTATAATCTTAGACACAGAGTACATATATCATGACAAAAACATCTCATGTAAAAGAATGGCTAAGTACGCGAAAATGGCAATACAGCTAAATTTAAACCCAATTTAGAACAATAACCCTTTCAATCGGTCTTTTGACTGTAGGTAGGTACTCGCCAAGTTTGAAATACACTGCTCAACAATCGAACTGGATAATTGCAAATATACTAAAATCCTCATTTAAACAAATAGATAATAAAAAGGTGTTTTATATAATCAATAAACAGTTAATTGATTATCAATAAACTGGTTATTGATAATATAAAACACGTTTTCATTTTCTATTTTTTTAAATGAGGATTTTAGTATATTTGTAATTATCCAGTTCGATTGTTGAGCAGTGTATTTTAGAATAAAATAAAGCCACCATTTTATTTTCGAATGCGTATTGAAGAACTTGGCTTGACTTTGATTTCACTTCTTTTTGGGGATAAGTATTTTCGCGGACTTGGCCATTTTTTTACATGGAATGTTTTTGTTATGATTTGTATTTATTTTAAACATTTTTTAATGGTGGCCTTATTAGGAACATAGTGATCCAAAAGGGGTCAATGGCAAGCATTTCTGTTTACGCAAAAAACCACCACTTATATGAAAATTAAATAAATTGGAGTTAATATTCAAGTAATAGAAGCGAAACACTTCACATAATATATAAGCTGATGATTTTGGTTGGGTTTGGAGGATAATGTTGAAAAGATAGAACTTCTTAACATGGCCTTATTTGGGACAGGTGCCTTATTATTATTATTCATTTATTTTTTTTTGAAAATCGAAAATTCAAAAATACAAAAATTAGGTAGGTACATAATATATTCATAATATATGAAAATAAATCAAAATTGATTAATATGTATAATAGATTTTTTTTTTTAATTAAAAATTAAATTTTTTTAAATCAATTAGGTATTCAGTCATCAATTATATTTTTAAAATTATTTATTCAGTCATTTGAAAATTAAAATTAAAAAATTCAAAAATTAAAAATTAGAATTTTTTTTTTTTCCTTAAAATATAAACATTAAAGTTTTAAATTAATTATTCAGTTTTCAATTGTATTTTCAAAATGAATTATTTAATCGTCCATTATATTTTTAAAATTATTTAATTACCTAGTCAAACTTTGATTCGGTCTTCTTAAAATTAAAAATTAAGAAATTAGAAATTAGAAATTTCACTTTCGTTTCCTTTGAAAATTAAAATTAAAGTTTTAAATTAATTATTCAGTCTGTACTATTAAAAATTCTTAAATAAAATTAAAATTATTTTATTTGTATTTGGTCTCAATGGCAAAACAAATTGGGATTGAAAATTTTTTATTGATAAAAAAACAAAAAAAAAAAAAAAGAAATATTCAAAAGAATTTAATTATGAAACACCAATTACAAAATACAATTTTCAGGAAAAAAAGATTACTTACAAGGCACGATGCTTGAAACTGTATAGCTTTAACTTTGTACGTTGGTTCTTGTTGCTTCTTTTCTTCAGTTAATTTTTAGAAAAAGTGGACGAACTGGACTAAACTTTTTTTTTTGGAAATTTAATCTCTGAAGATCCACTCCGAACTGCGCCAATTATATTTTTCGTTCAGTAAATCTTGTTTTTAAAAACTATTTATTTTATTAAAAACTGAAAAGTTACAAGAAAAAATTCTAGACTCTAAATTGCTGCGGCAAAAGCCCGAAAACAAAAGAATCTGGATTTTAATTGCTATAGTGACAACTAAAAAAAAAAAGAATGAAACAGGAAGCTCCGCGCTGCATTTGTGTAGGCGAAACCTTGATATGACGGTACTTTTCCAGGCAATATCCCTTACTCGGCAACTTCATAATATCGAAGGCTTTCACAGTGGCGTATGCTTATGTTTAACATTGAAAAGGGGAATTATTTGTATAATAATCAATAACATAAGGTTCTATAATACAACTATAATACAACAAAACAAATATCAATTTATAAACGACATGTTCACTCTATCAGTTATCTGTGGTAATAAGTCATTGGAATCTTCTTCGACATAATATACTTTATCTCTCCTGCGAGAGAAAAATCTCATAAGCCCTGTTGCGATGGGGCCTTGAAAAATCACTCTCTTCATATATACATATATATATATATATATATATATATATATATATATATATATATATATATATATATATATATAATTATCGGTTTATAACGTTCTACGTCTTCCGATTCCCGATCTCCAACCATCTCTGTCAATCCAGGCATCCTCTTCTAGGCCTCTGTCCTTCATTTCCTCGTCTACACCACTTCTCCAGCTTCTTCTTGGTCTGCCGCGTCTTCTTCTTCCCCCTGGCTTCCACTCGATTATTTGCTTGGGTATTCTTGTATCTGCCATTCTTTGTACATGTCCGAACCAAATCAGCTGTTTGTCCTTTATATCATCTATTATTGTGTGTTTTACGTCCATAATCTCCCTAATTCTCAGATTTGTTATCCTCTCCATTTTTGACCTGCCTGCCGATCTCCTCCAAAAGTCCATTTCAGTTGCTTCCAGCATTTTTGCGGTTCTGATCTTTAGTGGCCAGACTTCTGAACTATACGTGACTATGCTTTTGACTATGGTGTTGTATATTCTCGTTTTGTTAGTTTTGTTGATATTTTGATCCCACAGTACACCATTTAGTAGGGATATTGCCTTGCGTCCTTGTATATTCCTATCTTTAATTGCTTCGTCTAGGGTTCCCTCGTGTGAGATTTTCATGCCCAAATATTTGTATTCAGAACATTGTTTTATTTCTTGTCCGTTATTCAATTTCAGATTTCGTTGTTCACCTCCTATAGTCATATATTCTGTTTTCGTTAAATTTACTTCCAAACCCCATTTCTCGTATTCCTCTATCAATTTTCGTGTCATGTACTCTAGGTCATCATAGTCCTGTGCAATTAATACTTGATCATCTGCAAAGCTTAAAGTATAAAGATTGTATTCATTGAGCGGTATTCCCATGTGTCTGCATTTGTTTTTCCACCCTTTGAGCGCTTGTTCTAAGTATATTTTAAAAAGTGTTGGTGATATGCAGCATCCCTGTTTAAGTCCTTTAGTTGCTATAAAGCCTTTACTGATTGAGTTTCCCTGTTTAATCTTGGTCTTTGCATCACTATAGAGCGTTTTTACTGCCTTTATTAGTTCTAAGTTGATATTGGTCTTTTCCAGTGCTTCCCAAAGCTTTTTCAGCGGAACATTGTCGTATGCTTTCTTTAGATCGACAAAAAGTAAATGGAGTTCTTGGTTATAGGCTAGTTTCTTTTCCATTACCTGGGTCAAACTGAATAAATGGTCTACAGTTGATCTTCCTGCTCTAAAACCGGCCTGTTCTTCTGCCTCACTATCTTTGTACTCGTTCTCTATTCTGGCTTTTATGAGTTTTCCATACACTCTGCTCAGCGTATTTGTTACTGCAATTCCTCGGTGGTTCTCGCATTTGTTTCTGTCTCCTTTCTTATATATCGTTGTTAAATAGCTTACTTTCCACTCTTCCGGTACTTCTTGTTTATCTATGCATGTTTGAAATAGTTTTGTTAAATGTTTGTAGAGTTTATTGGTCCCACACTTTATCAGTTCTCCATATATTTCTCCTGGGCCTGGTGCCCTACCATTTTTCAAGAATCCGCAGTGTTTTTTAACTTCTTCTTGCATAACTCGTATTGGTGATCTTGCAGTTTTTATGTTTCGTGTCTGTTCCCTCTCTTCTTTAAACTCTGCCCGCTGTTCTGTCAGTAATTCTTCAAAGTACTCTTCCCATTGCTGGGGTGTTATTGTATTGATAATATCCTTAGTTTTTGTTTTTCTCATGTTTTTGAGTAATCTCCATTTTCTGTGTTTCTTTTACCCCCCAGATAAGTATTAATATGCGCACAGTTTCTTTCCCATGACTCGTTCTTTTTGTGTACAATTTTATTCCGTACTCTTGCTTGTGCTTCTTTATATATTTCTTTGTCTCGTGTCTTATTTGAACTTAGATACTGTTGGTATTTCTTCCTTTTATCTTCTATGTCATTTTCTATTTCTTGATCCCACCAATAAGGTGTGGGCCTACTTCCCTTTTCTTCATATTTGCCAAGGGCTTCAAATGCTGCACTGTGAATACTGTCTTTGATATGTTGGTAATGCATTTCAAGGTTTTGGAAGCTCATACTACTCTGTAATTTTTGATCTAATCTCTTCATGTACAACCCTTTTACGCTTTGCTCTTCTAGAGATTTTAGGTTGTATTTCTCAGGCACAATATTGTCTTCTTGGGTTTTCATTCCGTTTTCTTTTGCGATGTTTCTGCCCGGGATAAAGATTTTTGTTTTTAGGAGGTAATGATCGCTACCACAGGTCGCTCCCCTATATGCTCTCACGTCCTGGAATTTTATGTTCGAGCTCTGTTTAGCGATAGTGTAGTCAATAATAGATTTTTGTTGTCTAGTTTCATTTTTCCATGTGTACCTATGTATTTCTTTATGCTGAAAGTAACCGTTTAGGATTTTTAGGTTATTTTGTTGGCATATTTCTATGAGCCTTTCTCCATTGTTATTCGTTACATTCTCTCCGAATTTTCCGATCACCTTGTCGTTGATTTTTCGTCCTGTTCGTCCGTTAAAGTTACCCAGCAAAATTATTTCCCTTGAAGTTCCTACTTTTATGATTTCGTCACTGAGTTGTTGGTAAAATTGATCCTTTATATTAACGGGTTCGTCGTCGTTCACTCCATATATTCCCAAGATTGTTATTTTCCTTCCGAATATACATACATACTCTCTTCATGCAGCAATAAATAGAAGTATGCATAAAGCTCAAAATAACAGAATTCAAAACTCCTTTCCAATTCATGAACACTCCACTATTTTATGCAACCTTCCATTTTGATTCTATTTTTGGCGTCCAATAAAGTGTTCGAGTGCAAAGTTTACTAATTAGTTTTAAAGAAGATTGCAAGCAGAATTAAAATAAAGCAAAAAGAGACAATCTGGAAATTGACTGGACTCTTTCTACATAGGTACCTTTCTTTCTGCCAGACTAATCTACTTACCGCGAGTGCTATTCCACAAACGGCTTGATTAGCTTTTATCTCTAATTTATGTTATGCATTTTTATTTTGCAACTGTATTTAAAAAAGAACATTTTTGGTATAGGCAATAATTTATCATTATTTATTTCTTTTCTCAATCATTTAACATCAAAATCGATGACGGCAATTAAATTTCTTTAAATTAATTTCTCATAAATGGTTTATTATTGCCACTTCAAAACCCTTTTTATTTTCAATCAAGCCGATAGTTCCGTTTACTTAAAACTTGGAGCCTTTTGTATATAGAATTGAAAGAAGATCCTATAAAAACTTTTTAGTAAGTTTCAGGTCTCGAGTTGCTAAATACTTATATTAACCCTATTAAAATATTAAGTAGGCACCTCAAATAAATTAGAAAATGTTTATTTGAATTTATTCGGACTATCTATGAGAAAACAATCGTTCAATCGATTATATCATTATGTAGATAATCCGTTAATTAGTTTCGAAAGGAGTCTTTGGAGCGGAAAAGAAATAAAACAAAAGTGCAAACAAGTTGCCAGTAATCGGACATGATGCTTTTCGAGAGTGTAGTTCTTGACGGATCAATCCAATTTGCTTTTTGTTGTTTATTTTTGGTTGCTTTTAGGTTCTGTTAATTTGGCTAGAAATAGAAAACATTTTAGTTTCCATATAATTTTATCGAAAACGGTAAGATTTATCAATAATTATGTAAGTGACCGACTAACATAAAAATACATGCCTGCTCTAACCATGTATTGCACTCAATAACTAAATACCGAAGGAAATCAAGATCGTCAGTAGAGTAGGTAATGGACATTATTGTGACACTAGCTGGTTACTCGCTCAGGGTCCTTATTCTTGCAACAGGGGAGCAGCGTTCCCAAGAGAACGAGTGTTCCGTATTTCTCAATGATATGCAACTGATAATATAAGAAACAAAGACGGAATACTCGTTCTCCTGGGAATGTTGATATATAGAATAAGGCCCCTTAATAGCGGCGGCATTGTTGTAGTAAAGCTTGTAAACAATAGTACCTAAATACTTATTCTTAAGTTTTGCGAGTCTATGTTAGATGCATGACATGAGTACCGTACCACGGTATCATAATATGGTCAGTATTGGTTTATGTCATTAAAGTTTTTAAAAGTATCACTTTTGAGAGTAAGGTCTTACCATTAATTTTGTTCTCAACATCGATCAGCTCAGTAAATTGTATGGGAAACAGTCCAAAAACAAACTAATTAGCTCATCAACTGTACCCTGATCCATCCAATAAATGTATCCTCAAGTTATCGAACCCGAAAGGCAATCTTGTCGACAAGGAGGTCAATGGAGTATAATCCGTTGTTTGAAAAGTCCAATATCATCCTTCGCGATACGTGTGTGTGAGAGAAAAGTGCAAAAGAATTGTCGCATAACAGATAAGAAATTCTGGATTTTCACTACTCGCATATAAATTACGAGTTATTTAGCAAGTAATGGTCTAGAAAATCGGAATTTAATATTACCTTCATTACACTGCTGTTTGAAACGAAATTACAGCATAGCCTGTTTCCACACTATAAAACCTTAATTGTAATACGTAACGCCAAGCGTCAATTTGCGGCGTTAAAACTTTAAATTCCCAACGATTTGGACCAAGGGTTTTTGTTCTAATTGCATCATCGATTTCGGATAATATGGCTCATGTTAGGTATTATGAAACAGGATATTATAGGTTTAGGGTAGGCAAGCAGTTCATAATTATTTTGTTGATAACATTTAATATCCTTTTTAGATAATTTATTTCGCAAAGAAGTTATCTCTTTGGTAAAGGAAAAACAAATGAAAATAAATAATTTATATCGGGTCTTCAAAAAAAAAACCAATCAAAGATTGCTTTGGTTCCGAAAACGTACGTCGCATTATTGTTTCTTTATTGGCCAGGATTTTTGACATGACATTTTGACATTAAATTTCATTGACTGACATTGTCAAAATTAAAGAAAAATATTGCTAAGACGTACGTTTAAAAAACCATAGTAATCTTTGATTGGTTTTTTTTTTGAAGACCCGATACCTCCCTATTTCATTTCTGTGTTCATTAGAGAAAAATATATCAACAAAATTCCATGTAGTTTTTAGACCGTGAGATAGGGCCTGTTCAGTGGAGTCATTTTTTTTTGTCTGGCATTTTGAGGGATGAATGTGGCTAGTTAGCTGATGAGAATATAGGTGGTTTTAGTGCTTGCCACCTGTTCGAAAATTTGCAGAAGAAAAAAATTGATTTACATGAGGATTTTTTTTTTAATGATCTCAAATTTTTTGGCTTCGAAATAAAAGATTGACATTGATAAATAATTCACCCATAAAAAATACTAGATGCTTTTCAATAGCTGAAAAAGTGGGGATGAGTGTCAACTTTCAACTGAAAAGAAAAGAACCTTCCGCGTTTACTTTTTGTCTGGTAATCGAGAGAATGAAAGGTTTTGTTGTGTAAATATCGCTGAAAAATCGCCAGACGGTAATCCCAGGTCGAAGTCGAGTTTTCCGGCGAAATATTCTGTTGACATTTCGAACAGGTGGCAAGCACTAAAACCACCTATATTCTCATCAGCTAACTAGCCACATTCATCCCTCAAAATGCCAGACAAAAAAAAATGACTCCACTAAAAAGGCCCTATCTCACGGTCTATTTTGATACCCTAACAAAGTCCTTATCTTCTAATCAAAAAAGTATCCTTCAACCTCTTAAGCTCTATTAACACAATGTTATTTATGTTGATACCAAATGTCGTTGCGACTGAAAAAAATTACCCAACTACAAACCATTACCCTGCAATGCAACATTATTTAAGCACCATATCGAATTACAGTCTTGATAAAATATTTGCGGCTTGTATCGCAAAAACATCGCTAGGGCTAAACTTAAATCCAAACGCAAACACAATAATATAACTTAGGCAGTTTGGAACGTTAGTAATGTTTTATGTTCTGCTTAACAGAAGATAATTATACAATTGCATGTATCTAAGCCGACAAATGAATTTGCTTAGAGAGGTATTTGTAAAACAAAAAAAGAAAATTACCTAAACTGTTATTTTATTTATTGCATCAAGAGGCTTCATTTGTATTTACAACAAATTGGCACCAAACGTGGTTTAAAAGTCCCTATTTTATGCTAAGTGAAACTCTTAAATATCCTTTCTAACAGTCTCTGACTTTCTGCTTTATCTTTTTTTTTTATTTCTTATTTGATTATTATTCAATAATTTTTTAAATTTTATCTTATTACCTTATCTTTTATCTTTGACTATATTTCATCTTATTATCTTATTTACCTAAGTATAAATTATCTTTTTATATGTTTTTGAATTTTTTTCTCTTCAAAAATGGCTATATTGGTAGGTAGGTATACTAGTTTTCAATTGCCTGTTTTCTGTCTATGTCTTTAAACCCAGTGAAGTATCATCTATTGAGGCGAATGATCTAAAACCGAATGTATGGAATCTTTTTGTTTGTAATGTTCAATGGTATTGTTCATTCGAACCCACTAGTTGAACTATCATCTGTTGCGGCAAATGGTATAGAACCTTTTTGTGGTTTTCTAATGTTCAGTAGTATTGTCCATTACCACGCACTGTTTTTTTTTTTGCAATTGTAATCTCTAGTATAGGTAGCGAATAGTACTAATCGCTAGCGATCCCGGCGAGGGATAGTCTGTTCTACTCCGAGGGAAATCTTGTCCTTACCTGAAATTAATTTACATGGAATTTCCCCATTTTCATCTCTATTTAATAGTAAAGTATTCTGGCTTCTATACCATTCAATGATTAATTAACTCAGTGTCATGAAATATTTTTTATCTCTGTCTTTATCTTTTGTTTTAATAGTATACATCATGATTCATCTTCGTCTCTTTGTCGACTAGGACATTTTGTAATCTGTCATGCATATAGTTGCTTGGAAATATTATGTTTTATCTCTGTCTAATCGATGTATCTTTTTCATTGATGTATATGACGTCAAAAGTTATTTTAATGTCTTATGCCCGTATCCACCAATAAGCACCATAACCATTCGTTACATAACTGTGAGTTAACACTAACTGGTAGTTTACTTTAATATCGTATCCGCCATTAGTTTTTGTTATTTTTGTTATGTAGTTAGGAAAGTCCCAGTTATCTTCCGGCACATTCTGGCAACCCAGCCAGAAATGTCACTAATGACATATTTTTCATTTTTCGCTTGTGGTGGTTATGTTAATTTGTGGTTGAAAAAGAAAAAGTTCAACAATTTGAAAAATCTATGTGCCCAAGTTTCTAATTTATATTGGAATAAAGCTTTAGGTAAAAATAATTAGACTTTTTTATTTGAATCAGGTTGATTTAATTTGAATAAATAAATATTTGAATATTGAGTACCTTTGAAAAAAAGACACAATAAGACAAGACTATGGTATGTATGGGATGACCAAGTTATTGAAGAAGTTTTCAATGATCTGTTGCCTATGATTAATTAAAAGTGGATTATTATTTTCGGCGGGCATCTCTGGAATATTATAATCTAACATATCTGCATCCTGCATCAATATCTTCAGGGACTGGCGGCAGTTCTTCTCCCATTCATCGAGTTATATTGTATAAGATTGCTGTTGCCACTAGTCAGGCATATCTTCAAAATAATCGAGCCTTTCTCACTGATTTCTAGGGAACCCATCCTGCACTAGGTATATCAATAGGATGTATAAATCATCGTCGAATAGTTCATTTTCCATTGTCCAGCAATTATGAATAGGATTAAAGATCTGATCTAACACAGACAACGATCTTATTTTATAAAAAACCGAACAAAATTATCTTTCGACATTTGAAAACTCAATGAGTAGACATTTCGTCAAAATAACCTACTGTTATCTCTTTTAACTGGCCAAAATTCGCCAGTTTTATTTAACACCCGGTTAAGTGCAAAATTTTGTTGGTGAATATGAAAATGATTGCTTAACTACTAGTTGAAAAATAACTGTTGTTTTTTGACATTGGTGGATACGGGCATTAATTGATTTGAATTTTCAATTCATTTCATGTCACTGTCATTCACTCATCTCTCAACTTCACTATCTCGCCGATATCTCACCTTACCCTCACTTCCCTTATCTTCTGTTTTTTTTTAAGACCTTATTATCTTTTATCTTTTCATTACCTAGTTTTTTGGTCTTATTGAAATGTCTTAAATTATACAAAACTATACCGATTAAATCTTATGATCGCATTAATTTTTCTTACCTACCTTTCCATTCAATTTTAACTTTTTCTGTTTTTGTTATGTTGTTGCACGAACTGTGCTGTTTTGCTATTGCTGCTGTCGCCTGATGTGGAGAGTGGTTGAGGGCTAGATGGCCTTTCTTCAGTAAAGGCTTTGCCTTTTCTGAAGAACAACCAAAATTTTTAAAAAATTGATTATTGATTTGCCGCGCGCCATTGCTCCGGAGTGAAGTTATCTCAAGTTTTCCCTTATAAGAGCCGTGCCAACTTCTGTTTAAGTGATTTTTCTCGTCCGTTAGGAAAAATCAATTGGACAGGCTGCTGTCCACCACCCTATTGATACAGGCTTGGTAGAGAGGAGTTAGAGTCGGGCGGTTCTTTGAGGAATAACGGTGATTTTAATGGAAATACCCATTCTTGGGATAATTGCATTCCTAAGTGTGTTCGTCCGCACACTGATTTCTTTTTCTAAACCTTCTTGATTGAGCCTTTTTACGGATATCTTGCTGTATTATTGTTACTTTAATTTTACATTTTTTATTTATTTTTTATTGAATTATTCAATTGTTATTTTTTATTTAAAAAAATATATATAATTAGTAGTTGCTGATACCTGATTCTGTTGGAAAGGAGTGTCTGCTCAATAATAATTCGTAGATATCAGTTTCGCCAGAACTACCAAGCTGTTACCTTTCAAAATTTAAAACAAAAGTAACTTGTTACTTGTCCCTAACAGTATTACTAAAATTGTTATTTCATTGTTACATTAGGAAAAAATAGTTATTTTTGTATCTAGTGCGCGAAATGCTACTTTGGTGATCGAGAAAAAAATAGTCGAGATCACCAAAGTATTTCGCGCCCGAGTTGCAAACAATATTTTTTCTACAACTCTATTTAAATATCGATCATTCGAAGCCAAAATTGCATTTTCAATCAAAGGTAGGTGAATTTTATTTATTTTTGATTTCCCGACAAGTATGTGTCACCATGACACCAGTGTGCGAACTAGCTATTTCGCGCACTAGTGTGCGAAATAGCTAGTTCGCGCACGGCGTCATGGGAACGTTAAAAAATCAATACCTGGGAAAAAAAGTGTCACTTCGCAAACTGTCATGAGTGTGCGAACATCATCATTTTTGACAGTTGTAGAAAAAACTTATTGTTTGTTGGAATTTGAGTGGCTTCATTTGCACACAAAGGGGCTACACATCTTTATTTTTGAATTACACAGCATACCCCGCGATCTTCAAATGTACCACTTGGTTCGATGAAAAACTTGTTTCATGCCCGGTAGAGGCGCTATCAATTGATTTGCGTACGCGTTGTTGATTGTATCTCCAAGGTATCTCCGCTTCAGAATAAGGGTGACGTGATTACTAATTAAATTATGACATGAACCGACATATATTCATGAAATGACAAATGATGACAAAACGATGAACTAGAAAACGTTATGCTTCTTATTGTTGCTTTAATATTTCTGTTCGTTGAAAAAGTATTTCGTAGTGATAGAGCGTTATCTGTGTGTATTTGTGGACTTTCACATGTTTAGTGTAAATACTATTATTGTTATTTAATTCTGTGTTATTAAGTATTGACATTAGCCGCTTTCCAGCTGTGTGCTTCGAGCACGGTGCAGCACAGTGTTCTGTGTTTGAAACGCAAAAGTTAGCAGATCTCGGAGCGCAGTACGGCTGGAAGACAAACACGCGCTTGAAGCATTTGCGCGCGCAAAAGCTCGATTGCGTGCTCAAAATGGGCAGCTGGAAAGCGGCTTTTGTTGACAAATTTCGAAAAGCCAACATATTTTTTTTCTCTCTTTGTAATAAATCGTTATTTGTTAAATTTGCATCAAATTGTGCCTTTATTATAAAATAAATAAAAAGCAAATCTAAAAAAAATAAAAAGCAAACTGCTCTACAAGCTGCTACAATGGGATGAGCTCATTTCATAGAAAACAGATGGCGCCACAAATGGTGGTCCGATCCGTATAACGGGACTGTCCATTCTATACCCACTATAAACCTTATTCTATGTTACACAGTGTGGTTTTCGTCCAGGAATATGTTAATGAAAAGTCGGTTTTCGGCTTATTTGGACTTTATTTAATGAAATATCTAAATCAACAGCCAACGTTTCGACGCATTCCGCGAATGAGCCTTGAGAATGACGCGGAATGCGTCGAAACGTTGGCTGTTGATTTAAATATTTCATTAAATAAAGTCCAAATAAGCCGAAAACCGACTTTTCATCCATTTTTGAATTTCACGACCCTAGGTACTCTTGCTCTAAATTACAAATAATTCTTTTCATTTGTAACAAAGCCCATAAAGGAATTTGCTTAGAGAGGTTTATGTGAAACAAAAAAAGAAAATTACTTAAACTGTTATTTCATTTATTGCATAAAGAGGCTTCAGGTTGTGACTATGACTAGTATCATAATTTTTCGTCATACTTATACTGTACCTACTGTTATTGTATTCTAACATATGGTGAAAATTGGAAGTAATATCTACAGGGTGTATCAGGTATGAGTACACATAGTTCAACATGAGATAATATGGCCCACTAAACTGTCATATTTACTATAAATCAGTTGTTAGTATAACGGTGTATAATATATTATTTTGCACAATATTATACTATTATATTGAGTGGTGGGTGAATAATTGACGTCATAGTGAACGTTATACGTTGCCGCCATATTGAATCCTGGCATTTGTGGTTTGGATCAAGGTTTTTTTTTTTTTAAGAGGGAGGTTACAGGATAACTTTTATGACGTCTTGTAGCGGGTCTTTTTCGGTGCTCGACAGCTGTGGCAAGCTGATCGGTCAGGTAATACTTTTCGGTCAATTATCCATCGGTTTTCTCGGGCGTCAGCATCGGGATTGACTTGGTCGAGGGTCCACGGGCACCAGGGGAGCTTGTTACAGTGGAGGAAGGAAAACCAGGGTCAATGCGCATTCAGTTCAGAAATAAAGCCTACGATAATAGTCCACAATAATAATATCCATATTTCATTCTCTCTAATCGGCGGTACAAAATGAACAAGAGCAACTGATTAATAACATCTCTAGCTAAATAGTATTTATTGAACAGGTAGAGAGAGAATGCAGAAGGGGAGTAGAGTTTGTAACGAATGAGTACGAAGAAAAGCGTGAATTATGTGGTCTACGCGAAATAGCGGAAGTTCGGACAGTAATGGTAAACACCTCGGTTTTAATGAGTCAAGTAATTGGTTTAATCAGAAAGGAAGAACGGCTCCGGACAAACCATGTTCAATTATACGCTCGCCCTTTTCAAGTCGTTTGTCCATGCAAATAAAGCGCATGCGCGAGTTATGAAATCGGCTAGGATGCAAGTACTTCTTCTTATCGGACACTGAGAGAAAAGCAACAGGACACATCAACGTAACCGAAGCCCAGCACGATGGGTCCTGCCGCTTGGCAATCCATGAAGCCCTGGGAAGTACAGACAAATCGTTTTCCTTTGTTAAACAACTGTGCTTTGTCTCTGCAGGAACGGCATCAAACGAGACTTTTGTCGCGATAAGAACGACTCCCACAACCAAGCGCAATACATAACGTAGGCCTTTTCTTGCGAGCTTCTGAAAAAATGAAAATTGACTTGTCCGAGAGGAAAGTCAAAAAAGTGTTATTTTGAGAATAAAAGGGGCAGAAAATTATTTCTCTTCGAACAATAGAGATAATACATTCCATTCTTGCTCGATATTAAACTGATTAATGATACAAATTCTACACGCTACGTGGATTCCAAACCGGAATCCATGGCCTATCGACCAATCAAATCCTCCGTATTTTCGGAATACACGGGAGACAATACAAACAAAACATAACTGACGACTACTGTCAGATCACGAAACTTTCGTTAAAAAAAAATATATAAGACTTTTGATGATTGTTATTTCTTACAAAAACTAATGATTTTCTCTCAAAAAGTTCGAAGAGAAAGTATAGTCTAGAGTCGATTTAATCACACGAGTTTTGAAGTAACGTTTAAACGCACGTGTGATATATAACGTTTTATCTACAAAGCAAAAAATAAAGAAATGTTTTTTCAATTTTCGTTTATTTGCCTACCTTCATTTTACCTTTCCAGGTTTAACTATGACATTTGTCAAATCACCAAAACTAGTTGTGTTATGAGTTTCTAGTAAAAGTAACATAACTCAAATACCAGAAAAATGGTTATGTAAAAACGTCCTAACCAAACGCTTGTGAATGAAATAATTGACTTTTGGTAGTTGTTATTTCTTACAAAATAGCTATTTACCTAACAAGTGCGGAAAAATATTTTCCGCAAGTGTTAGGTACAATATTTTTCCTACAGGCGAAAAAATGTAAAATTTTTCTTTTTTTTTTGACATATCAGTGCGGTAAAAATTTTTCCGCACTGACAGCCGTGCGGCAAAACTTTTTCCGCACTGATATGCGTGCGGTAAAAGTTTTACCGCACCGTGCGGGAAAACTCATTTTCCGCACGCATATCAGTGCGGAAAATCGATTTTTCCGCACGGCTGTAGGAAATAGCTATTTTCCTAACGAGTGCCGGAAATTTCTTCCCGCAAGAGTTAGGAACTATATTTTTTCTACTAGCATATTAAAGCTGATGACAGAAGGTAGAATTAAAAATGTATTGAAAGGTACCTATTTATAAAAAAAGGTAAAGGTATTAAAGGTAAAAAGGTATAGATGTATCAACAATACAAACAATTCCATGTCACAATGATTATTTTAAACTCTTCCCGCACTGGTGCAGGAAGAAAGTCCTCCCGCACAGCAAATCGTGCGGGAAGAGCCATTTCCCGCACGCTCGTAGAAAAACGAATGATGTTCTATCAAAAATTTCGAAGAGAAAGTATAGTCTTCTAACTCGCGAATAATGACTATATTCTTCACTCGAATGATTCCGACACTCGCCTCCATTATAAATGCTCGTTGAAGAATATACCTACTATTCTTATTCAGCCCATGGCAAATTTGACAGTGAATATCTTGAGAACTAATCATTAGATTTTCAAAAAAAAACACTTGTGACGAGAATCGAAATTCCATTAAAGAAGGTTCCACTCGACCTATCTTCCCTATCTAAAAAAAAAGGGGTGAAAGTCACCCTACCCAGATGGTGCACCCTAGCGAAATACCGATGGAGTTAAAACGTTTCTTCCTTGAATACAAAATCAACGTGTCCGAGCGTTTTTTTTTTTTTTTTTAAATCAACCTCAAAATATCCTAAAATGCCTTTGTTTTGATTTTTGTGAAACACCCTGTATAACGAACGTTGCATTGCGTCGCGCTCACGGCTCAAGTGTTGCATGTTTTCGTTACATAGCGACTCGCATGAAACAAACTCACCCTATCATGCGTAAAGAAATTCCACTTCAATATATTTTTAAATTTTCCCGAGTAAGTTTGATGAGGGCGACGATATCAATTTATTTTAGAGGAAATTAACCAAATTGATAAAATTAAATATAGGTATCAAATTAACGGACGGGATTCATTGAATTCGTTTCGAGGCCCCTCCACATAGTTTCAAACTTCAATTCTATTCATATCTCCCCTTTCGTTATGACAGAACATGGAAATTAGTCGATATCTATTTCTATTGTTCAATATTATGGACATTAAACTGATTTGCAACATCCCTTCATGACATCATAAATTTCAAAAGGTTTATTAGAATATATGGGCTTCCTAGTGCTGAGTCCATTAAAGCGATATTGTCAATCTGTTTTGCACCCCCTAGCTAATTGCTTTTATCGGAATATGCATAAATCTCATTAGTCGTACGTGACACGCTTTATTTCGATGATCTGTGAACTGGGAAAAATAAATTGGTGAGCTTAGCTGATGGGATTATTGGCCAGGAAATAGAACAATGATTGGCGTACTTATTTATTTATTATAAGACTTTCAAACATGCTACATTTAGACAAAATAATGTAGGTACCTAGGTAAAGTTCGTTTCACCAAGGTTCATACTTGACCTTGAAACTTGACAAAAAAGGGTTGTCGTAAATTAATTTATATGACACATTCAATTTTTTTGACAAATTAAAATGCATGACGTCTGGTTCAAGAACCGACGAACGTTTTTGACGTCATTGATTTGTTTCAGTCAATTTTTATTTGTTAAACAAGAAAGACAAATGCTGGTGGCAAGTACAAACCCTGGTGAAACAAACTTTAGGTACTTATTGTAAATAAAATCAAAAATCTGATAGATAATATTCCTTGTGAAGAAAAGGTTTAAGGCTGAATATTAATTCGCAAGGCAGAAGTCAAAATTTCAGCTCAAATATTGGTAGTAGTCAATTTTTGAAGTTACTGAATTGATAAGCATAGCCCATGGCCTAGTGTTTCACAAGACAAGATTTCTTGTCTTGCTGGGCCTATTCTTGTCTTGTCTTGCAAAGCAAGACAAGAAATGAAATTCATTCTTGTCTTGCCCGACTCTTGCAAAAAAAAATATTGTCTTGCGAACAAAATTTCTTGCAAATTCTTGTTCTTGCATTATTTGTTTTATGACGTCATACCAAGAGTCTTGCTTGTAAGAGTCTTGTTGCAAGATTCTTGCTGCAAGACTCTTGCATCATTCATTACGTTCAAAAGCGTATCGGGACAAGTTGGCACATGTCGGCGCGCCGCTAGCAGCAGACTCTGGTAGCGGGATCGCGGGGGGCGCGCGTCCACAAAGCAACGTGCAACAGTGTTAGGCGCAGTCAACCAAGGTGGTGAAAAATGAAGTTTCGCTGCAGAATAGTGTAGAATCAAGAAATGTTGCAAACGTTGTAATGTACTCTTTTCCGACGAGGCTATTATAGAAATCTCCAAAAAATACTCACAGATATAATGTAGTTCAGATCAGAGAAAGATGACGATTATGTCATAAAGATGATACCAGCACTAGCCCCAGAAAATCCCATAAAATTATGATTGATGTCATTGATAACGTGGTTGTCATCTTTACTTCACAAACTATTGAGTTACAAACTGACATGCTGAAATTTTTATCTCGTTGTTAACTGCTGCAACGTTGCCAAAATTAATCCAAAAATATGCAAAGAAGGAGAGCGCAGATCAAAAGAGCGCAGGTCAGAAACACGCAGACAAAAGAGCGCAGGTCAAAAGAGCGCACGGACAAAAGAGCGCACGGACAAAAAAGCGCACGGTCAAAAGAGCGCATGGACAAAAGAGCGCCCGGACAAAAGGGCGCAGGGTCAAAAGAGCGCATGGACAAAAAAGCGTACGGACAAAAGAGTGCTAAGACAAAATAGCGCGGACAAAATAGCGCGGACAAAATAGCGCGGATAAAAGAGCGCATGGAAAAAAGGGCGCATATTTTATAAAATACAAGAACACATGAAACAAAACTGTTTTTAAATGACTGTTTACTTGGGTACTTAATGAAAACAACAAAACTCAAGGAGAAAATTTTCGGAAACTCAAATTGAATTAATATGTATGCAATAAAAAATGCAGACTTGCAAGATTTGTTGCAAGATTGCAAGAGTCTTGCAGAATAATTTCTTGTCTTGCTTGGCAACTTCTTGTCTTGTCTTGCTTTGCAAGACGATAAATTTAAGAGAATCTTGTCTTGTTCTTGCAGCAAGAACAAGACAAGAACAAGAAATTTGCAAGAATCTTGTGAAACACTACCATGGCCTGCCAATTATTAATATGATTTTTACCATTTGAAAAGGAATTTAACATGAGGTCCAAAATATTGGCAATTTCACTTTTTTTATTGAATTTATGGATAAGTAGACTTTGTTGAAAAAGCTTGAATAAATTCAGTGCGGATCTCCTTTCGCAGTGTGGAACTCCTCAGTGTGGACCTCCTCTCGCAGTGTGGACCTCCTCTCTAAAATGTTCAAAACCCAAGAAAAATAGGTCAATTGATTGCTTAGGGATTCAAGAGTTTATATAATATAATTATATATTTTTTTATTTTCGTACATAATTTAAATTTATTTTTTGAAATCAGTTAATTTTTTTTTCCCCACGACGCACTACATTTAGTCAACACTGGCAACAGCGCAATCAAAGCGTTCAGCCAGCGGCCACCGGAACAGCTGTTCATTTTTTGTCGATGAAGTCTTCTTAAATTTGTTTGGTAGAAGTGTAGTGTTATCCCTTTGTTGTTAATAATAAAGATGTACTATCTTATTATACTTCATGTTCATTTGTCATCTGCTTCACAGAGGCCCAACCGATGTGCCTAGTCGGTATGATATCTAAATTTTATTATTCTTTTCCGACCCTCATGTGTTGTGTGAATTTGAAGGATTCAGATCACAACAAACAATAAACCCGAGCATAAGGCCATTATGTCGTTCATAATTGAATACCTTAGGTACTCATTTACTATTGTGTGCTTCTAAATTTTAGAGGTTTCTACCTAATAAGCATATAAGGGAATCATTATTTGTGAAAGGTTGCTCTACTCTACCTCTACTCCACCTGCATTTTACTAATACCTATCTACCAGTCTGTTTTTTTTTCAAAGATAATTCCCCAAGTCAAAAATTTAGTAACTATGTTGGCAACACAAGCCTTTTCTACATAAAAAATTTGACAATTTTTCATTGTATTGCCAACATAATGTCATCCGGAATCGGTTTTTACAAACTCTTCCATCCTCCATCGCACGAACAAAATAAACAATAATTACTTAACTATTAAAATTGTTATTATTTTTTTAATGGTTTATGGGAAATAAAACACGAGTATAATTTTTATGTGTCTGTATTCCATACCTTCCAGTTTCCCTAAAGACCTTTTCAAATTTTCCCAGGCAAAAACATAATTTTTCTTTTTTCTTTAAATTACACTGCCCCAGCCTGCTGTTTTTTGTTGTTAATTATTGTTTATTTTGTGATGATAGGTAAATTGGCCAGCCAGGGGTCACTGACCTACGGTAAACAAAAATCGCTTTTATCGTTTTCGTACTTTATACTGTGCCGGATTAGTGCAGATATCGATTTCTTTGTTTAATTCGTATTTATAGACAAGGAAAGAAAATTGTCGATACTAGTCGATACTTCAATTAATAGATGTCGTTTTCTTCTTTCAAGTTTCAAGTCAAAAGTAGAGCTGTACCAAAGTCGATACGCAAAGCGATTTTGAAAAATATATGCCTCCTTTTTTGTCCGATGTGCTCAAAAAGAAGAAAAAAAGATTCGTTTGGAACATGGAAATTTGACAATCAGTAATTTTTGATTGGTGGAAAAATATAGCGCAAAATTCAAATAATCTGCTTTTTTTTCTTTCAATTTCTGGCTTCAAGATTTTTAAAAAAATTAACCAACCATACTGTTATGTAGTACATAAAATACACTTTCGTTACAGATAAGTTATATACCTAATTTTGATTGAGTGCAAGAGGTCTATTTTCATATTATAGGTACCCACATCAAAATTCCTTACCACCCAACAAAGCTCCAATAATAATTATTATTGTTACCCAATTACTGGAACAAAACATGTCCGACATAAGAATATCTCAATAACGGCTCCAACCAAATTTTTATATCTAGCGTGACTACGATCATGATCGAAAAACGCCGGAAGTCATTAACGTTTGAAAAACGATGGGTAATTCCTAACGTAACTTTTTAGTCTGGACACGTTTTAAACAGACATCAAAATAATAATGCGGTACAATCGATATAAAATTATTTTCAACCAACTTGCCTACTTCACAATATGCTGGTTAGTTAGGGTCAGCAAACGATAGCAACGAAATATTACTTTGTTGGAAAGGTTCATTTTTAAAGCTACGAATCTAAAGGAGGTGACTAGCGAATTTATGGGAAATGGGCATCTGGCTCTTTGCTAAAGTGGTCGGGCTCGTCATTATTCATCAGGCAACGCATTTTCTTGTAATAATTAGTACAAAATGGAATACTAGGTTTCATTCGGTAACAAAGCATTTAGGTAGGTATAGTTTTGTTCATTATTAATTTTAGTAAAATGATTTTGCATGAAGGGTACTATTGTTCTTGTCCAGGTAGCTTTCTATAAATTCAATGTTGACTTTTTCTGTATTACAAATTAAAAAAAGTTTGTCACATGGCATAGGTATATGTATATTTTTCTACTGACGTTTCATAATAAGCTTATTAAACAGTGCCGGATTTAGGGTGGTTCTGGGGGTTCCAAAGGACCCGGCGGTAAAATTTTAAGCGGAGGTAGAAGGCGGCGAAGCCGCCTTTTTTCTCCCATAATATTTATAAAAAAAAACACCAACAATCATGTTATAAGGTCTGTCCCAACTCGCCAAGAACGGTTTCGGACCCACTCTGTATACCAATTTCCGATTCTTCGCACATTTTACGTTTTGCGCAGAATCCTGACGGTGAAATGTACGGTTCCCTGCTGGGTTGGAACAAAGCTATTAATTTTAAATAAATTATTAAACAGATTTTGGCCACGACTGGGGCAAAAAGATAAATTGTAATTTCCTGATAGGGAAGTGCGATTTTGTTCCAAATTAAATCATTACATGGAGTTCTTTTGCCAAGTTAAAGGCAAGAAAAATAGTAATTGTATAATAAATGGTAGAGGAGGAGGCACTTCTCTTATGGCGAAAGGATCTCCGACAGATTTTTCTGAAATTTGGATATGTTGAAGTTTTTTGAACTCTGATTAATAGCTATCATTGGCCAATTGATAGTTCAGCCTCCAGAGGGCGCCAAAGTTTCACATAACTTGGTGTAATTGGGTAGCTTCCCCCTAGAGAACATAAAGATTAAAGTGTCTGAAAAATCAAATTTAATAATATTTGGTCGTTACTTTTGCAATATTCATACAAAACATCTTACATGGCACATGTTCCTAACAATCCTAAATTATTTATATTTTATAACTTATAATTACACCAATAAGTTATATGAAACTGTGGCGTCCTCTGGAGGCTAAACTATCAATCGCACAAGGTTTGGCCAATGATGGCTTTTAATTAACTACAGCACATCCAAATTTTAGAAAAATCTGTCGGAGATTCATTTGCCATAGGAGAAGTGCCTCCTCCTTTGATAAGACTTGTTCAACAAAATAGTACCCACATATCTTTAAAACTAATATATTGTGGATTCAGGTGGAAAAGTGACAGATTACTCGGCCGATGATTTAAGTTGACAGGCGAGGCTCAGCCGAGGCCGGCAAACACCAAAGGCCGAGAATGTGCTTTTCCTCCGAAATACATACCTATATACTATTTTTCTGCTATCGATCAGTGAAATAATGAGAAATGGTATTTGGTATTCTCATATTATTAATTTGATTTATGTTTATAATTTAATTTTAAATATACCTTAAAAAAATTCTTCAAGAATGTTTGTTGTGTTGTTCCTAAAAATGAGCTGTACGGGACAGCCAGGGGACACGCTCTGACCGTGCGAAAAGTACTTTTCACACGTTCCCGAGCACGCTAAAATAAAAATGACACTTTCACTGAATGTTTGTCTTGCAAGCAAATCTGAGCGCATTTAGCGTTCCTACGTACAAAAAAAAATTGAAGCTCAATGTGAATAGGTACCTATAGTAGAAAAAGTATAGTGTGTGAAAAGTGCTATTTTCGACACTTCCTGCACAATGTACCTACTATTTTACACTCGATCGACTCGCAACAAACTGTCTCGGCCGTGCGAAAAAAGTCGTTTTCACAACTTAATATTTAAATAACTATTTCGTTTCTGTAGAAAAAAAATTACACGTTTACATTCAACTTGTTGTTTTTTCTCTGTAATGGGGTAGAAGAGGCGGCGATCCGATAAATCTGTACGCGGCGGCAAAAGTCCTAAATCCGGCACTGTTATTAAACAATTAAAAACTTACAGATTTTCATTATAATACAGATTTTTCAGCCACTGGAATCGAGTTATTTTGAACATGAACAATGTCTATACAAAAATAACAGACGTGCAATTTTGGATTGTTTCTATTAGTATTTACAAAAACAAAAAACAAAAAATTAATAAATCGGGTGCGGAATTTATTTCCAAATGACGTCTAGATCTTAATTTTCGAAATTGTCAATAGATGACACCACCAGTTGAGAAGTTTACCATTCTTAAAATAAATATGTATTTCCTTTATCAAGGTAAGTATAAAATATAGTGTATGCATCTCTCATGTAATGGCCATTAATACACTCGCATGTGATATACGTAACTCGCCTACAGCTCGTTTCGTATCCTACAATATGCTCGTCTATTAATGGCTATCATTACATGATCATTGCATAATATACTATTGTAATCGATTTATTTTTTATCGTTTTTTTTATTCGTTGAGATATTGAAGCTACAGAATAACAAACAATAAGAAGGAATATAGAAAGAGAGATCCGATTTGCTTTTCTATGACCAACCGGGCTAACGGCGGAAATATCTGAGGCGCACTCTGGTAAAACCCTCTTTGGCAGCCATTTAACGTTAAGAATACTGACAAAACCAACTGGTGACGCGCTATACCACTGAACATCTTTCCGCCGTTGACCAAGGAGCGTGGCTTCCTCCGTGACCATCGGATGTCTTTCCGTGTTCCTCCTGATTGTTCGTTATTCCATGTTGAGGCTTTTAAAGGTATATTTATTCATGCACCAAGGGCGCAATTAGGTTGTTTGCAGCCCGTCGCATAGCACGAGGCGCAGCCGAGGGCTTTAAGCACGCGAAGGGCCTAAAACATTATGCCATTGAAAGTACGTAGTCTTCAGACAGTGGTGAAATAAGTTGTTGATTTCCTCCGGAAAAACATCTTTCAGATACTCTAAGGCCTGATTCACTGGTACCTTAGTAAACAATAAGACGACATCAAAACTAACTAGAATGTCGTTTGGTAGTAGAGTGATGTCACTGATCTTTCTGATGAAATGAGTTGAATCTTTAACATAAGAGCTGGATTGGCCAATCCGTGGCTGAAGGAGAGTTGTGAGGTATTTGGCTATGCTGTATGTGGGCGAATCTATTGCACTTACAATGGGCCTGGGTGGATTGCCTGTTTTGTGAATCTTAGGAAGCCTATATATTCTAGGTCGTGGAGGAAATCAACAACTTATTTCACCATTGTCTGACGACTACGTACTTTCAATGGCAAAATGAATTCTTTGAGCAGACAGATAGAGTCACATTGGGGAGTCCACTGAGCCCGGTTATCGCTAACTTCTACATGGAACACTTCGAACAAATGGCACTGCGAAGGGCCACAAACAAACCTACTTGTTGGCTTCGCTATGTGGATGACACATTTATTGTTTGCAACCATGGAGAGGCAGAGCTCGAAAACTTTCTTAATCATCTAACCTCAATAGAACCCAGGATACAGATTACGATGGAAGTTGAGAAGAACAACAAAATTGCATTCCTCGACGTCCTCTTAGAAAGATTACCCTCAGCTAAACTGGGACACGGAGTATATATGAATCCAATCACCATCCTAGGCAAAAGAGAGCAGTCATTAAAACTTTATTTGACAGGGCAATCCGGATTTGTGAACCCAGATACCTTCAGGATGAGATGCAACATCTAAAATCAGCACTTGAAGGAAATGGATACTCCAAGCAGGAGATAAATAAGACCGAAGCAGCAGCGCACAAATAACAAGAAACCAACACAGGTGGCAGGGAGAGCCTTTCTTCCCTATATCAAAAATGTCACAGATCTCATAGGACGAACGCTAGAAAGAGACAACGTTAAGCCTATCTACAAGCCCACCAAAACAATTCAGTGAAGTCTAAGATTGGCCAAGGATCCTAGGGCACCTCTTGGAACGGCTGGCGTCTATAGAATTCCCTGCTCTTGTGGATCTGTCTATGTAGGAACTACCAAACGCTCTATCAACACCAGGGTCAAAGAGCACAAGAGAAACTGTCAGCGAGGACAAATAGATAGATCAGCAATCGCCGAACACGTACTTACACCAACAAACCATGTCATTCGTTTCGACCAGACTCAAGAATTGGATAGAATCAAACATTTTTACCCCAGACTACAGAGAAGCCATAGAGATACAGAAACACCACAACAATTTCAACAGAAAAGAAGAGGGCATGAACCTCAACAAAAGCTTCGCGTCGTTCGTCTAACTGCTTTTTCGTGCGGGAAAGTATCACTTTGCGCACTAGTTAGGAAAATAACTATTTCAATAAATTTGACCGGCCGTGAAAGCCTTCATTTAGTCATGTGTTGTGGTTACCGTTTATCAAAAAATAAAAAAAAAGTCTAAACAGTTTCTAAATATTGCCATACGATTTGGATCCGCGTGCCCATTTCAGTTAAAACGTGATATAAATACGGCATTTTGTTGAGAATCGAAATGCGCAACTTTACCATAATTTAACCGACCCTGTACTCGGTTTTTGAGATCCCAATGCTGATGAGACTCGGAATTTGGGCCACCCTATACAATCCACTGTAATTACCTCATACAATGAGGATGTATCGCTCCTCTATTTTCAAAAGAAACATTACTTGTAGAAAGATATTCTAAGCAGCTATTAAATGGCTTAATCGTGAACAACGACTAATTTAGCGTACTATACATTGAACAAAATAAATCGCATTTGAATGAAAAGCAAGTATTTACTTAATGATAGCTTTTGTAACACGAGCACGAGAATAATGTGGTTTTGAACAAAGCGATTTGCTTTTGGTTGTTAAATAAGTAAATGAGAATGCCACACTTTTGTGTAGTGAAAATGTTTATGAGATCAGGTTACAATTGGATTAATTAGGGTTACAACTATCCCGAAGGATTTATTTGTTTGATCAACAGCTCAACAGGGCTAATCCGTTTAGCTACTTGAAACTGTGTGTTACAAAAAACCTTGAAAGTCAGTTTCAAAACGTATACCTATTATGCGTCGACAAAAGAACTCCTAAATTACATTTTTCTTGTTTGTATAGGATATTTATTTTGTTTATTTCCGAGGTAATTTGAATATTTTTCTAAATGGTCATTTATATTTGTATAATTTTACCCTACGAAAAATAACTTTATATCGCCGTCTTTCTTTGTCAAAAAAATCAATTTTTGTCTTTCTTTTGAGTTAACAATCATTACAATTACTATTTATTGACTGCACTGGCAAACATTAATTTTGTGGAGAGTTGAAAATAGACAGCTAATCAAATTTTTTAAATTCTTTGTTAAATACAAATTAAATTATATTGATCCGTTGAATAAGGCGAATGCAGAAACCCATTAGCTCTATAATTTATCGAGAAGAATAAAACGATAATCGTTTATAGATTATTATAAATTGAAAATGACGGTTTTGGGGGTACGTTCTCTCGGCATTATTAATTAGTAGGTTTTGTGCTGAGGACTGGAATATTATTAACAGGGCTACTTATTGACAGCGATTTATTGACATCAAATCGAAAGTATTGATGATTATTCCACTCATGTGTTAGAAATCCCATAAGACAAGTGACGATTTTCCGAATTACAGCGAAAATTCTCTTTTCCATTTGTTTAACTAGAGAGAATTACAGCGATAATTCTCCCATGTTATTGTATACATGGGTTGTCATGCCTAATTTTTGACACAAACAAACGGTTCCTGATAGCAACCATTTATTTATATTGATTGTTAGGATGTTCAAATCGTTTTTTTTATTTCCATATTTTTTTCATTCTCATACGTGCAATAATCCTTTAAATACCACTTGAGCTTTAAAATGAACCAGATAATTTTTCACTCATGCGTGTTTTCTCTGCAAATTTCACTCGTCCTACGGACTCGTGAAATTATAGAAAACACGCAATCGTGAAAAATTATCGGTAATTTTGAAGCTCTCGTGGTATTATCCCGGAAAATTTTAGGATTTTGACTGAAGGAAAACAAGGAGCAGTACTTTTCTTTTGAGCTATTTATTACCAACACTCCATCAGTTTATCTAGAAAATTCTCTCGAAATACCTTCTTTATTTTAAAATAAATTATCAACGAATTGGCCTATTCTCATAATCCTCATCTATTATTTGGCTACTAGTTTCGAGGTCTACCAGTTACACCCCATCATCAGGCCGCCTAAGGCTACAACAACAATTACACAAACTTAAAATTAACATACAAATTATTTAAAAAAGTAACAGTGTACAAAACATTCTAAAATTATGGGTCAACTTTCGTTTAGCAGAAATCAGCTATTAAAAAAAAAAATGAAAAATGCCTTCAAAAAGCCTTCATAAAAACGAAAACACACAAATTTTTCTGCGGAAATGCTTCATTTCCATTTTCCGGACTTTAGAATAGCTGAAATCAGTTATGTGAAAAATTTTTGTTTGTTTGCATTTTTAACATTTTTCTGAACATGCAAACACAAAAATTTTGCTGCGGAAATAAGCCGTTGCCATTTTCCGGAAAAATGTATGAGTCTTTAGAATAGTTGAAATCAATTACGTAAAAAATTGATATTCCTCTTTGCGTTGTAAACATTTTTCTGAATGTAAAAAAGGAAAAAAATTCTTGCAGAAATACACAGTTTCTGTTTTCGAAGCCATTCAAAAAACGCCTCTTCCCGACCTTTGATGAAAATAAATGCGGAAAATGCATATTTTCCATCAGAAAATTATATTTAAAATTGACGATTTGGCGCGCGTTTTGTATTTTTTTTTCGTATTAACCAGTAGTCCAGTACACTTATAACAACCAGTAATAAATGAACTGTAATGAAACTAACCAAAAATATGCAAACTAGCCCAAACTAACCCGTCCACGTAAAGGCCGGGGCACATCTATCATACATTCTTCCGATCCAACTCCGATCATACAATCAAGGTCATTATTCTTGGAACAGGGGAGCAGCGGAACACTCGTTCTCCTGGAAACGCTGCTCCTTGTTCCAAGAATAAGGATCTTGATTGTATGATCGGAGTCGGATCGGAAGAATGTATGATAGATGTGTCCCGGGCTTAATGCGTACTAGTCCTTGCATGTATTGAATTTAGAAGAAACACAGCACGCTTCGCGCGCTTTTTTATTAACCAGTAGTCCAGTACACTTATAACAACCAGTAATAAATGAACTGTAATGAAACTAACCAAAAATATGCAAACTAGCCCAAACTAACTGGGGTTGGCATAGAATTTCCCCAGGTCATTAAACCCAGTGGGGTTTTTTGGGTTTTTTCAATTGATAAAACCCGCTATTATTGGGTTTTTTGGGTTTTTTCAAAATTTTCGGATGAACAAGCGTAATTTTCACAAATTTCACAGGAAATATCAGGGATTCCCCTATGATTCCCTAGTCCCTGAGAGTTCGCTGTTATGGCGTTTGGCGTGGAGGTCTGAGCAGGGACTCTGTGCCATGTAGAATTTAGAATTTGACATATCAAATGTCTATAGAATCCTGAATTCTACATAACACGGAGTTCCTGGGCTGGCCAGCCAGAGGCGTGCCATGGTGCATTGCACTGATGCCAAGTGTAATTATTTATATCAAGTGGCTTGCTTTATTTTGTAAGGGTACCTATTTTATTTTTGCAACAAAACTCATAATTTTTGTAATACTTTTGCAAGAGCAGAAACCAAGGCAGAAACATAAATCAAATTTGAACAAAAAAACGAAAACCTTCGGAATGCCTGAAAAAACCCAAAAAACCCATAATAACCCGGGCTGGACTTTTTCAAAAAAACCCTGGTTTTTTCCAACCCTGAAACTAACCCGTTCACGTAATGCGTACTAGTCCTTGCATGTCTTGAATTTAAAAAAAAAACAGCGCTTTGTTATTGACCAATGGTCCAGTACACTTATAACCAGTATTAAATGAACTGTAACGAAACTAACGAAAAATATGCAAACTAGCTCAAACTAACCCGTCCACGTAATGCGTACTAGTCCTTGCATGTATTGAATTTGGAAAAACAACAGCGCGCTTCGCGCTCTTTGCTATTAACCAGTGGTCCAGTACACTTTTAACCGGTATTAATTGAACTGTAACGAAACTAACCAAGTAACCAAATACCGGGTGGGGCACGAAAAACTTTCCACCCAGGTGCTAGGTGTTTAATCAAAAATCGCTCAGACACGTCAATTTTTGTTTTTTGGGGAACACATTTTATTGGTATTTTCACCCCCTACCTGTGAACCCCTAAGTGGGGGTAACAGGTACCCCAAAATTTCAAATGGAAAGAGGGGTCGAGTGATATGTCATTTGGTAGCTATTTTCATTGAGATTATATCCCCGAAGTTTTAAGTTGCTACTATTAACCCAGCCGAAATGGCGGCATTTCAAAGTTAGGATAAATGTTTTTTTTCGATCATCTAAGCTGTACCTATAGTTTTTACCTGTCACACCTATGCGTAGGTAACAGGTAAAAACCACACAGAATTTTTCCATTGATTTTTCCTAACTTTGACAAGCCGCCATTTCGACAGGGTAAATAGTAGCAACTTGAAACTTCGGGGATATAATCCTAATGAAAATAGCTATCAAATGACGTATCACTCGACCCCCCTTTTCATTTGAAATTTTGTGGGTACCTGTCACCCCCACTTAGGGGTTCACAGGTAGGGGGTGAAAATACCAATAAAATGTGTCCCCCAAAAAACAAAAATTGATTTGTCTGAGCGATTTTTGATTGAACACCTAACACCTGAGAAAACCTGGGTGGAAAGTTTTTTGTGCCCCACCCGGTATATGCAAACAAGCCCAAACTAACCTGTCCACGTGATGCGTACTAGATGTTAATATTGAATTTAGAAAAACACAAACGCGCTTCGTGCGCTTTACTTACAACCAGTATTAGGCCGGGGTTACCCAACTCCCTAATTCTTAATTTTGGATCTTAATTCTTAATCCTTAAAAACACCAATGTTAAATAAATTGAACTTTTTAAGAATTAGGAAGTAGGGACAAATATTAAGAATTAAGGAATTGGGTAACTCCGGCCATAAACGAAACTAACCAAAAATATGTAAACTACCGCTGACGAATTGGTGAAAAAATAATGAGCATTAGGTAGATATATGAAATCTAGACATGGTGTAGTAATAATATAGTGGAATGTAAAATTACCGAAACCGTCCATTTAACAATCCATTTATATTCTGTAATTTTTGACATGTTTTTGCTTATATAGAATCCTTGTGGTGCCAATTTCACTGTTTCATCTAAGCCGCCATAGTGATTTGATTGCCCTATTACAACCAAACAAATGAATAATTATAACGTATTTCCGCAAAATTCCGCAATAAAATTTTCACGTTTTCATATTCAGGAATTTTTTTAAAATGCAAAGGAACATCAATTTTTCACGCAATTGATTTCAACTATTCTAAAGTCTGATGAATTTCTCCGAAAAATGGAAACAGCAAGGAAACAGCTTATTTCCGCAGGAAAATTTTAACTGACAGCTATTCTAAAGTCCGGAAAATGGAAATGACGCATTTCCGCAGAAAAAATTATGTTTGTCTGATAAAAGGAAGACTTTCTTAAAACATCAACTGTAACAACATCTCCTATATACCTGATTTCAGCTAAACGAAAGTTGAGCCAAAAAAGCATAATAAGCCCTAAGACAAATCATTTTTCTACGTCAAAAACCGATGTTTTGCCTATCCAGAAACAACATGAAATGAAACTTTATCACGATAGGAACGGCTTCCACGATAACTACAATACATATAGGCGCTGCTTACAAATTGAAATCCGCCACCCCCAGTTGCAGTTTTCAAAAGAATTTGTATAATATACAATTCGGCTTTTGACAAAATCCCAATATACTCGAACCCTATGGACGGGACTATGCGTTATTTTTTTAGTTTATTCACTTGTCACTCGTATTTCAAAAAATGAAGTTGGTTTCCAAAATATAAAAGATATTTACCACACGAAGACTGAATAGTTAGGGGTCAAATAAGGATTCAATCTTGCCGTTCAATTATTTAAGTTTGCGCAAGCCACTTGATGGACATGACGGAACGTCTATCCCAGCCTTAAGAGTCTATTGGGCTTTTGTGAAAAGCCCAATTATTTATTACCTATGCAAATTCTTTTGAAAACCGGCGCCTATCGCAGGCATTTTTTGAAAACATAAATGTTTCGCATGTAGTTCGCACCAATCAAAAACCGCAATTTAGAGCCATGATAAATCTCGTTCACCAAAATGAAAATTCATCACTTTTTAAAATTCAACCCCCGATTAAAGCTGCCACCCTGAAACGGCAGACGGTAATTTTTGGTATGTCCATGTAACTTACAATCATGATGTATTAATAAAAATTTTGATAAATATAGTTCACCGAAAAACCTGCCAGCTCCTATACTATAGGTCACGCTCCTGTTGTGAAGTCCCAGGATGAAACGTAGAGGTTGTGACAATATTAATTATGGAGTACTAGCTGAACAAGCTAACAAACTAAGCACTAAAAAAAGGTGAAAAAAATGTATGCACGCATTTTCATATATATAATATTTATGTACCTATGTGGGTATTTTGAAATTACCCTGCTGATAAAGCAGCAAGCAAACAAATTCTGGTCTTTGTGTAAGTTCAAAAACACGGTTGAAGACAATAATTAATAACAATCAGCCAAACACTGTTTTTCGCAAAAATACCTAACAATTTTTCCTGTTTGAAAATGCATTGTCATAATAAAAAAACAATCCGATCAAGGACTGCGATGATGGCACGTGATGTCACTCGCATTCCTCCAGGTTCGATATTTTAGTAAACGTATGTGTTATGCGATTGAGCAATCCTGTAGAGTTTACGATTCTTGGGTATCCCCCATATTATGGCTGTGCTTAAAAATAACTAGTCCGCCATCTTGGGCGGCCCGCCATATTGGATTTAGAGCGAAGTCATTTTATTTTTTATATTCTTCTCCCCAAACCCTTTCATTTGATGCCCATATCATGGGAGTGCTTAAAAAAAAAAGAATAGTCCGCTATCTTGGAAGAGGTCTGCCATATTGATTTGCAGTGCATACATTTTATTTTTCGTATTCTTCTCAGCAAACTCTTTCATTTGATATCCATATTATGGCAGAGCCTAAGATTAACTACCTTGTCCTCCATTTTGGGCGGCCCGCCCGCCACATTCGATTTGGAGTGAAGTCATTTTATTTTTCGTATTCTTCTCAGCAAACCCTTTCATTTGATAACCATATCATGGGAGTGCAAAAAAATAACTTAGGCCATCCGCCATATTGGATTCTGCATGACGTCACTTAGTGAAGCATGCCATTGTCCTCCAAACTAAACGTGTATGCTTAACTGCATCTCAGTCGGTTGCGGATAATTTCTTTAAAATTCAGTTGCAAGATTTGCTATACAAACATATCAAGTGAATTAAAAAAAGCTTAGAAAATGTCATAAAAATTATGGAAATTTATTGTATTTATTAATTTTTTGTAATGTTTCAATTTCTATAAACACAAAGTTTCAGGAAATATTATATTAAAGTTGAAATAACATTTACCAGTCAGCTCCGCCCTAATAATCGTCATGTCTCTTGTTTCCTACTCGAAATTTTACTCGACTTAAATCCCAGATTTTTCTATAACTCGACTACGAGGCTTGTCACAATATAACTTCACCAAGGGAAATATAGTTTCTGCCAGAAAAATGCTCAAGTTTTTGATGTGCAGATAAGTACGTATTACATTTCATATTTCATTTTTGGCGAGGGAATATAAAGTTTACGCTTTGGGCCGCCGTACATCTATATCTTTCAAGGATTTTGGTTTGGAAATGGATTAGATAGCTGAAATATTTATACCTACAAAATTGTGCGTTTTATGATGTGAGACAATTTGAAAACTAAAAACGAAAAATAACTCCAAATGCAGAATGATTTCAAATACGTATCGGAGGATTCGAGGGGCAGCCAGAATGACTTGCCCGCTTTTTAGCTCATCCCCTGTAACATTTGAAATATCACAAGATCATATTTAATTGTTCTCAATTAAATTCATATATTTTGGACACATTCAAAATCTTAGAGCAAGCGCGTTCCTACTCCTTATGTCTTCACCTGCTCTAAGTTTAAAATACTATTCCGTACACCTGGCGACATATATGATTTTTCTGACTAGTTTCCTAACCTAATAACGAAAATTATGTTATTGAGAGATGCGTTCGGCTTGCTCACTCCGTACACTTCGAGTGACTTTATTCGCTCTCCAGCTGTTCGGGTACTGCTTTTTACCATATCAGGGTTAGTTTTATTCACTCCACTCCAACTCCGAACCTAACTAGGGTTATTTTTTTGAAAACCGGTAGCGCTGTCATTTTTATAATTTCGACAGGCTGGACAGAGAAAGAAAGACAGAACCACAGGAGTTTTTTCGATTTTATAGTTAGACTGAAAAGGTCGTCTCTGGAGAAATCCAAAAATTTTGGTTTTCATTCTTGGCCATCGAGCCCAAAATTGGATAAGTTTAACTAGCCAGAGGAGTGAGTAGTTGTGCCAGCTGGAACGTTTCCTGAAAAATCAATAGATTGAACTTCGTTGGTCATTACCTGAAAAAATCTCTCTAACAATCAATAGATTGTTGATTTTTGTGTAAATTTCTGAAAGTGAGGTTATGTAAACCCTTTTTCCCTTTGATAAATGAGTCCCTATATTTCTTCATTTCGTTCAGGCAATTTGGGTGAGTATTAAAAATCCACGCCTACACTTCTGGGTGAAAATTTGACGAATTTGAGACCATGCGGTGCTGCATTTCCGAAGCAAGTCTGGGCCCCCTCTACAAGAAAAGTTGTGTCTTGTAAGAGATTGATCCCCGGCCATTGGATGATTGCCTTCCGTCAGTTTGGTGCTTCTGGATCTCAAATTCATGAAAATTTCCACGGATTTCGTCCAGGCTTGTATAATTTTACCTAGGGGTCCCGTAACTGTGGCTTAAGGTTTAAAGTCAGGCATATAGTTTATTACAGCAACGCGAGATGTCAGTACTGTCGCCCCTAACTTGATAGTCAAAAAAAAATAGAAATCTGCATTTGATTAAATTCTGTGATGGAAAGTTTTTTCTTTTTTTTGCGGAAATTCGAAGTATTATTCTGTTTTACATAAACAGGGTTGTAGTTTGGACCAACACAAATAATTTTGAACGTTCATCTGTCGGATTTTTGTTTAAAAAGTGTAGCTACAGGCGTATTTCCAACTATTCTTGCAGTAGCGAGAAAACTACAAGTTCAAAAAATTTGAAAAAAATATATGTCGCGTAGAATTGCAATAGTAGTTCGTAATGAAAATAACGGGAAACTTCATCTATTCGTTTTGAAATAAATGGTGGAAAACCACTTTTTTTTCAGTTTTTGCGATATATCTCAAAAATGGCGAGTCAAATTTGCTTAAAAAAATTATGGATTAAAGTATATCAATAACCATAAAACATATATTTTTTTTGGAATTTTTGAACACAAGGTTCAGAAAATAGGGGTTGACTTTAAACCTTAATAATTACCGTTACCTATCATTATCTTTTTTACCGCTCCCTGTTGATTACCTTTATTGGTAATTATTATCTTTATAATATTAATTACTGTTAATTATTATTATCTATTCCTTATCGCTTACTATCGATTAGCTTAATTAGCTAATTCATAACTGTATAAAATTTATTACCGACTCGTTTACCATATTGTAGTATTTAGCTAGAATAGCTAACTACAAATTAAATATAATTATCCATTCAATTAATTAATCATTATCATAATTGGATTTTTACTTTTATTATTGTTTTCTCAATAATTATTTATTTTCAATAAGTATGCATTATTACAATTATTATTAATTTTGTTTCCTCTATATCGAGTATTGATCGATATAATATGGGTGGGTTCACTAATCTTTAAAAGCTTGATTTAACTTCTGATTTCAAATCAATAATGTGGTAGTTTTACAAGGTGAACTAATGTAAAATCTTTAGGTAGTCAAATTTAAGTTTTATGGTTACCTATTTGAATTTTAAAGGTAAGAAGGTAAGAGCTCTTCCGGAAACCGTGAAGCCTTGATTTCATGTAGCAGGTTTTTGATATTTATAACTGCCCAAGGATTATTTATTACCTTTCTGCATTGAATAAATTGTTTTCTATTGATTTGATTGAATTTGAGTCAAAAATTAAAGGTTGATGATATTGTGACTCCATCATTTATACTTAGGTAAATTTCATAGTAGGTATCTATTAATTGTTTTTGAATTTCAATCCTACTATACTTATTTAAATTAGGTTTTGCTTTTAGAAAGCTGCTTAATGATTTTTTTTTTAAAAAACTTGGATACTAGACAATATATTTTTTAAAACCATAGAAAAAAGTTCGCCATATTGTCACAAATTTTAATAACATCTAATTAATAAATAATTGTGTTTAGAATTCCAAAGCTTGTGTTTTTGTTGAATGAGTTAAATGTCAGATAGCTATTGGATTTTAGATTAATTTTACCTTTTCAGATTTTTTCTGAATTTATCTTTTTAAATAATAATTAATTAATGGAATAGTGCCTAGTTTGGCTATTCCTTGGTAATCAAAATTATTTATACAAACTAGTGGCGCCCTCTCTCTACTGTACCAACACTAAGGACCACCCCAAGCTAAACTACCACTGAGCAATAGTCGAGCACAAATTATGAACATTCTTTTGTTTCGACAAAAGAGCGTTACACCCCTCGTATATTCGAGAGGGTATCAAACATCAAACACCATTTAATTTAATTCAACATCAACCTACTCCGTGTTGCATGCACATCATTCAAAAATATATTACTGTATCTTTGTAGACAAGTACGTTCAATCGTGCTATTAGTTTTAGTTATTATTAAGTTTGAGCCTTTTGTTCTAATGTATAATATGTCGGATGCAGGGATTGGAGGGTGTGAAGAAACTTCTCTCCTATATTGACGTTTCTCACTTCACAGTACATACTTATCTATCACTCGTTTCTGCTTTGATTGCAGTCTTGCTTTATGTAGCAAGATGGTTTGTCTGGTTTCAGCAACACTGGCGCTGATTATATGATGCTCTTTCTAGAAGTCCCAAAGATGCATCCTAAATCTCACTTCACTTGTCCTTGATAAGTGATACAGGAATATGATTAGGAAAGTGTAAAAATGTATGAAGATCTCGAGTAACTTTTTAACATTGGAAATGTTTATGTTCATAGGTATATGGAGATCAAATTTGGTATTTTCGTTCAACGTCAAAAGATTGCCGCGACGAGTCATGGGCCATGGCAGTGATGCAGCGCTTCGCCTCGTTCGCAACGGAGCATGCGTGGGTCGTGGCGGTCAAAATTGAAAAAATAAAATAAAATAAAAATTATGTGAGTATTAGGGGATAATGGGATAAAAATCAGACCTGCCGTTCAGATGCTATCTACGTATATTTACGATACTAGTGAGTACAGCTTCAACCTTGTGTGTTAATTATGTTTTATATAATGATGTTATCATTTTCAATGACTCCGATGGTTGCAAGGATTTTGAAATCTGCGATTTTTTCTTTCAAGGATGAGAATATGTAATCATATTTTTTTCAAACATGTTTTTTTTTTTTGAATGGAAGTATGACCAATTAATTATCTCTATTCTCTATCTATTTTTCAAGTCGAGTTATCCATTAGAAACAAAGGCGCGTTCTGATTCACCTGACCGAGCAAATTTATGACTCTTCAAAAGAGTTTTGGGATTTAATAAATTAAGTGTTGGACACAAAAAAAGGCAGTGCCGATATGGTTTCTTCATCACGATAATTAAATATAGGCCAAAAACACATTATTGCGTGATGGTGAAACCAATATCATTAGTTATTTTTATTAGGGCTCTAACATAAATATGACTTAAAGAGCTCTGGCATAATGGGTGGGTACCTACTAAATCTATTATAATATTTATAAATGAAATTCTTCTTTTTGACTTATTGCCAAGAAACTTTTAGTATGATACCTACCTTTAATTTAGCGAAAATTAAACATATATTTTTTTTTCTATGTATTGAATAATATTCGTAATATAGAGTGTATCATGTTGAGTACAAATATTTCTTCAACACTTCCTACTAATCAATGTGAGTGATTACTAATACAGTGAGTTTTTTCTCATTACTCAACTATTTTCAGCAAATGAAAATGTCTAATGTTGCTACTCAACTTTTAAAGAGCCAATCACAAAGTTCGGCAAGTTGGCATACATCAGCCTTTAAATCGATCATTTTGAAACAGCTGATTTGGGCAACACAGGGGCTAACCTAACCCCACTTTGTCATCCGGCTCTCGAATTGGTCAATTAATTAGGCAATCCAATCCATCTGTCAGACACAAAATTCAATATGGCGTGGCGGCCAAGCAAGTTTATTTTGAATAATATGTGTTTTTTATGCTTATTTCAGTTATTTTGCTTCGAGTTTTGCTTGCAGGTTTGATTTTGATTATTCAAGAAAATATGTGTTGACTAGGTACCTAATGTCTGCCCAGCGACTCTGACTCTGAGTCTACAGGGCAACGGTGAGGGGAATACAGTTGTAAAAAAAAAAATTGCTGATTTCATTCATAAAATACTCAGCTGCGTGCGGAACTTTTTGGAAGTGTTATCGTATTGCAACTCGTACACGAAAATCGACAATGACCAAACCACCGCCACTGGATATTTCGATATAAATCCATATTCCAAGATGGGAGGATAAAATGACGGGAGACCTGGCCAATAGCGACACGTAAAGGGACGTTAGCCCATTGACAACCGTATGGTTTCCAGTGGCAACGGTGATCGTGCCAAAAACTCCACCAATCAGGTTTATCCAGGCCGGATGCTTGCCAAATTGTCAAAAGCTGATGGTATCTTTAGAAAATGTTTATTTTTTACAATAGACCAAATTGAAAAAATCAGTTATTAAAATAAGATTAGATCTACAGCCACGTTAAAATATTTAGCGTTTTATCATTGTTATCTATACTTTGTTATTAAAAAAGGGATTTTCAAATGAACTATACTTCATGCCTAGTATTTTCGCTTCTTTATAATTAAATTTGGCAACATCGCACATTACGTCCGAATTTCTTCCGTAGACTCAGAACCGCTGGGCAAACAATAACTACGTAACCCATTAAGTCGGGCAGAATCTAGATATTTTTTTGCATTTAGTTTTCGTCTTGTAAAATGCCGAATAAGTGTGGTTGTGGGATCTTCGGAGAAAGGGAAAATGTCTCTCAAACCTAACAGGATCCCAAGCGAGCCCGGTTCAGTATGTTTTCCGCATTTGAATGTAAAAAGTATTTTATCACGAAAATAAACGAGTGCTATTTCGCATCATGTCTTCAACTAGGTATATCATAATAATATATGGTTTTAAGATGGGAGAACTAATAAGAAGTAAGTTAGAGGATGTAGATAATCCTGACTGAGCACCAAGTTCTTGCAAATATAGGCTCTGCATAATGATAATGTCTTATCGTATTGCACTTTACAGATTTACCCCTCACAAATATAGATACCTACTTTAAAGCACATGAAACTGTAAAACTCCGGAAAAATAGCAGATAGCACCTGACTAAAAAATTAAGTTTGGCCCATTTGTGGCCGCCATGCCATTTTGAATGTCACGTGGTTTGGATTGCCTAATTTTGCAATTTGCAACGAAAATTAGATAACAAACATACTACATAATTCGTGTCCATTATACAAATCGAAGGATAAACAAACCGGATGATGTCTTTATGAAAATTTTTGCAGATTGGTCATGAATTTATTACTTACATGAATCTAGGGCTCCGTCAAGTTTGTCCCCCCACATTCTAATTTTCTAATAGAGTTGCAACCACTTATCATTAGGTATATGCTCGTTGAAGAATATAGGATGTGCACCAATGCAAATATTTAAGGCAGTGGATAAAGGTCCGAAAATTCGGATCTCTAATGTTCATACTAAAGTTCCGATAATTCTCGAATTTTCAATTTGTATATTAGGGGTCCGAAAATAGATCTTCAGTGGTATTATTGAAGATCCGAAAATAGATGTTTATTTCTAATTCTGTCGTAATTAAGGAATATTATACCATTTCAATGAAATTGATAAAATGCTTGTATTTTTAAGGATTTATACTAGAAAAAAGGGATCCTCTAATCCTTTTTAGGTAGAATAGCTAATCAAGTTTACTCGAAAATATTTGGTTGGTGCAATTTCAAACAGAAAAGTACAAAAAACAAAACTAAGTACCTAAGGTTCGTTTCACCAGGGTTCATACTTGACCTTGAAACTTGGAAAAAAAGGGTTGTCGTAGATTAATTTATATGACACATTAAATTTTTTTGACAAATTAAAATGAATGACTTCTGATTTAAAAACCGACGAACGTTTTTGACATCATTGATTTGTTTCAGTCAATTTTTATTTGTTAAACAAGGGAGGCAAATGCTGGTGGCAAGCACAAACCCTGGCGAAACAAACTTTACCTTAAAACACAACATGATTATAAAAATAAATTTCTTCATTTTAAGGGTTGATAGGGTAGGAGGTGTGATTTAGTTCCTTCTGCACTGCATGCAAAACCAGGCTTTCTTACTAGAAGGCAGCTTTGTTACTGAACAACACACTTTATGTTTACACCGAAGACATGAATCACACAGTAAGCAATCTTCATGTATCACTTTGTTACATATATCACATATCCATTTTAGAATACTATTTTGTTTTTCTCCAATTCGTTTTTGTAATAAAACATAAGAATCCAGACAAAAATATGCTTCTATTTCTGCTAAACATATTTCTTTTTCAAGAAGAAGTGGATCAATTTGTTGATGATGAGGAATGTTTTATTTCACATTTTTAAAGTTTTTATGTAATGCTTTGCTTACCAAATCATCTGTATTTAAAACTGCATTAAGCATTATCTGGTGCCTCAGTTTAGGAACTTCATTTTTGAATAAAACACTTCTATTTTTCTTAGACCTTTTTAGTCCAATTGCAGTTAATTGATGTCCCTTGGGTCTTCCTTTATAGGTTTTAAAGGAAATTTAATACTTTTTATTTTTTTTTCTAATTGGTTTTGTGCAGTAGTATTTGGTTCTTGGGCTAGTTTCATTAAAATGGTGTCGCAAATATCTACAAAGAATAATATTTGAGAAAGTCTGTTTCTGCAGAAATCACAAATTAGTCAGAGCAAATTTCATTGCTTGAAAACAGTCAGAAACAGTCAGAAAACTAGTATCAACCAATTAAATTCACTCTGACTGGTTTGTGATTTCTGAAGAAACAGACTTATCTCGAATATTACTCTTTTGACCACTAAAGATCCGCATTTTCGGACCCCTAATATACAAATTGAAAATCCGAAAATTATCGGATCTTTATTATGAACATTAGAGATCCGAATTTTCGGACCTCTATCCAATATTTAATCGCTCGGAGTCGGTGTGTCACACCAGTGCCGCACTATATATGCAAACGGATTTCGCTATTAAAGTTTATCCTACAGAAAATTGAAATTCATTTTAGTCTAGACTTCAGATTGAATAGGACTCCATTTTTGTTTGATTCTAATTTCAAAATTTTGGGTGGGGGCTGAGCGTCAAGTTAGCCCCCCAGTAAGATTTTATCTGTAAATTACCGAATATGGAAATTTCAGGAAAAACGTAATATAGCACACTTCAGATTGATTGGGAAACTATTTTTGTTTGATCCGATTTCCAGAATTTTGGGGGGGCTGAGCGTCAAGTTAGCCCCTGATCTTGTTTTTCCTAATAACTTTGGTATCGGATACCATCGGCACAGTAAAGCACACTTCGAGCACAATAGTGTTTGCAATTTTGTTAGAAAATTCAAATGTGGGGGGGACTAACTTGATGGAGCCTGAATATAGCTATTCCAGCGCATTTTTTTCTAGTTTGAATACCTATACATGTAACAAAATGTCTTCAAACATTTTTATTTGTATTACATTAGCTTTGAAAAGTCTATGTGAAATTTATGGGTAGGTATAGTAATAAACTTTCAATGAGAATGGCTTTAATTCACAAAACTGTAAGAGTAATAAATATAGTTTAAAAAAACTAAAAAACACGCTTTTATAGTAAATCGAACTAAAAAGTTAAAAATAATTTTTAATATAAACAGAAAATATTAATGAACAAAAAATATTAGAATTATTGTGAAAAAAACGTGGGGTGCTCAATGTACGAGTAATGTGGAACAAAGCACCCCGCACGCTTTTTTCACAATAATTCTAATATTTTTTGTTCAATAATATTTCCTGTTTATATTAAAAATTATTTTTCACTTTTTAGCTCAATTTACTATAAAAGCGTGTTTTTCAGTTTTTTTAAACTATATTTTTAAGTATTTAAATTTAACCGCCCTCGTATCTCTTACCGTTTTCGATATTTTACCTAGATTAATATACTTACCAATGGTGATCCATGGTATTTCAGACACCCTGTATAATATCTTTTATTCATTTTTCTGTGTTCTTGGTACTAATTGGCAAATTTTGGAATTTTTAACAGGAGCTCCATAAACGTGCAGAGATGACTGGTTTTAAGGACGATTCCACGCTTATCGCTCTGCTTTTGAACCAATCGGAAAAAAGTGGGCGTAGTTTCAAGGTCCCCATTTGAGCCAATCGGCGAGAAGTGGGTGGCGCTTCATTGCTGGAATAACAAAGCAAAATGGCGATGTAGGGGAGAGTGGGGCAACTTCGACATGTGAGGCAAGTTTGTCACCGCGCTTTACTAGGAATCGGATGGATTCGGAAATTCCGAAACTAGCTTGAGGGTGCATCGTACGTATCAGTTAGTAGCTCCTTAAATCTGAAGAAGGTAGCTACTCAATTTGTCGCATAAAACGCAATTCTCGAGTTTTTAAATTTCTGATCTAAGGATTGGCTATTACTTTAATAATAATTTCGTTCCGTTAGAGCGTTTTATTTCGCAAGTAAATTTTTACAGAGTGACTTTGACCCATGTTTTGTGGAAATATTTGATAATAGGCGGTAAAAAAGGCTCCTGTAAGATGTTTTTAAATATTTTACTAGAATCCGCTTGGGTAGGGCAACTTCGCCAATCGTTATTCCGGCACTGTCGTAGTATTATTTTTGTTTCTAGGATGGTTAAAGATTATAAAAAAAAACGATCTGATGTATACGAAGAAGAGCAGTTAATTTTTGCTGTGATTTAGGTAGAAAATAAAATTAAGATATTTGTATCAGAATAATGCTGTCGAATTTGCCCCCTAGGGGAGGGCAAGTTCGTTATTTGACATTGATGCAAAAAAAAAATATTTTTCTCATTGAATTTATACGATATTGGTTTTAAAAGCCTATTACCTACTAAAGAAATGTTATCATTATGTTTAGATAAAGTTGTGTTTATTTCTGTAAATACAAATCGTTTTTAAAATCTTGCAAACCTTAACATGTCGAAGTTGCCCCACTCTCCCCTATATCTAAAAGAATAGAGGGAATATTGAATGCTAAATCCAAAAGGAGGTGTTTCTCATTGGTGCTTCACCTTTCGTTTAAACCAATCGGGAAAATGTGGGCGGATCACAAAGCTTCTAAGTCCCAGTTCGAGCCAATTGGGAAAAAGTGGGCGGAGCTTATCCTCTCTATAATTCATCTGCACACGTTTCTGTGTTCCTGATACAAAATTGGAAAGGACCCCGCACACTTCTTATGGGATTTTGGTTGAACGCGGAATTTAACCAAATTTTGGTATGTTGTATATTTCGACCTGCTGAGTAAAAGTTCTCATGGGTACAAACCGATCCTATGACTAGTTTCGGATATACAGGGGGTTTTCTAATACTACCTTAGGCAACCTAAATACCTATTGTATAAAGCGTACATAAAGCAAAAAAACTTGCATGTATTGCTTTAAAAGTTATTTATTTCATCTTTCCTTAACTAAAAATGTTTAGTAGGTGTTGGTAACTCTTCCTTTATCTACCAGGGGCGCTCAAAAACTATGGCTATTACTAAGCTAAATGAGTTAATGACCAAAAATGTTCAAAAGTGTGAAAAATTGTGTACTTGTAGGTACTCAGGTACCTACGTTTTGTGAAAAAAGTGACTTTCTATCTCAATGAATTCCAGTTCTCGCTACGCTTGTGCTAAAAACTTTTTGCCTCATGATTCCTTGGCCTAGGATTTAAGTGTTTAGTTATTAGTGCGCGTTCACATTGACACCGCTCGAGCGGTGAGCGTTGCGCGATGCCGCTGTAGCAATGCCCAAAAATAATTTTAACATTATATTTCAAATGAACATGTTAACACCTCGCGACGCACCGATCCAGTGTGAACATGTTCATTCGAAATATAATGTTAAAATTATTTTTAGGCATCACTACAGCGGCATCGCGCAACGCTCACCGCTCGAGCGGTGTCAATGTGAATGCGCACTTAGGTATACATACACTTGGTGATTTGTTTGAAAAATCTAAACAGCCATGGAAAGAAAAGCAATGAAAATTGTTTTTTCATATGTCATATTTCACTTGGTAACCATGGAAACCAAAACAGTGACCCTGTCAATAAAGCGAATTGTCTTTTTTGTCACCTTTCTTGTGAAAATGGCAAGAGTAAATCGCACTGTTTTATTACTGAAAGATGCCGAAGTCCGTAGATTGGCTGTAAAAAGCGTCGAAACGAGTTAGGATTTAAGGATGAAAATCTTATTGTTGAGAACTCAAGGTGGATTTTGACATTGAAAACTTTGAAACATAAACAATAACGCTTGGCCCTGATTGGTCGGAAAATGAGGTGTCCCTGCAGGTTGTAATCAGTTTAACAATGCATGAGGTGCAAAATGCATCTTGCGACCAATAAGCGGCATTGTTTATGTTTCAAAGTTGACAGTGTCAAGTCAAAATCTATCTTAGGAAAAAATACAGTATATAGTTTGTCATACGTCTATTTGTGTTTGTTTTAAAAACACACAAAGGCCCACCAAACAAGTACTTTTCAAAATACCCTCGTACATTCACATATATGGGCACGTAACTAAAAACATGCACCTTTCTGTAAAAGGTCTAAACTTAATCAACATTTTTTAAAGCTACCTACCACCATAAACGCAAAAAGCATGAAAATTCAGTATTTTCATTTTGCCTGAGGTAGTATTAGAAAAACCCCCGTATATCCGGAACTAGTCATAGGATCGGTTTGTACCCATGAGAACTTTTACTCAGGAGGTCAAAATATACAACATACCATAATTTGGTTAAATTCCGCGTTCAACCAAAATCCCATAAGAAGTGTGCGAGGTCCTTTGCAATTTTTCAAACAAGACGTGAAATGTTTGTCATCAAAGGACAGGGACGTCGCATCGGCATCGGGGGTCACCATGAGCCGAAGGAATTTTTTTTTCTTAAATTTTTTTCTATCTACTTGCAAAATTTCTGAAAAAAATGCTAGTCTTGAATCAAAGTAGTCAACTCTCTTGATAAGGAATTATTAGCGACAAGAGAAAATATTTTCTCATAAAAGAATATCTATTGCTTGGAGAAAAATGTTCTGAGTTCAAGTAAAATAGTTCTCTCAAGTTCAATTTATGTTCTCTCAAGAGCTATGGAAATTATAGAATGGGGAAGCTATTCGTTCGAGTCACATTATATTTATTCCAATTGCCTGCAAATCTTGTTATTCAGAACCAGAACCGAACCAAAATACAACGCGATGGGAATTAAAGTCTAAGAGACAGCGGTTCATCCGACTAAAGGCCGGGACACATCTATCATACATTCTTCCGATCCGACTCCGATCATACAATCAAGGTCCTTATTCTTGGAACAGAGGAGTAGCGGAACACTCGTTCTCCTGGAAACGCTGCTCCCTGTTCCAAGAATAGGGACCCTGAGTGTATGATCGGAGTCGGATCGGAAGAATGCATGATAGATGTGTCTCGGGCTTAACTCGTTTCCCACAAAGGTACCAATTTTTTTAAATATTGTTTCAATATCGGTCAATTAAGAAAGTGCCGTTCTGGCAGGCATCTCGTGGTTGCGTCATTATCGCTCAAGTTTTTGAAAATGTATTTTTTTTTTAATTTTTTTAAAACCTCCCACAAGGCTAGAATTTTTATGTTTTAATTTACATGTTTAAGAGTTAAAAAAAATTTACAACCTATTTCAACGGTTGCAAGTATGTGCCAAAAGATAGCAAGGTTGTTATAGGGATGATAATTCATAACCTGATGCTCCCTGCTCCTACAAGGCTGAAATTTCGAGGGAATATTCTTTTATTAATTCAAAAAGTATTTGTAAAAAGCCAGCCTATTCTGACGGTTGCAAGTGCGAGCGCAACAGACATAATAAGGGTTCCAATGTCAGAATGAGAGGATACGATATCATATTAAGAAGATATGACAAACGATTACTGAAATTGAAGATAAACAGAGATATGTGGAACAAAGCACCCCACGCTTTTTTCACAATAATTCTAATATTTTTTGTTCATTAATACCTATTTTCTGTTTATATTAAAAATTATTTTTCACCTTTTAGTTCGATTCACTATAAAAGCGTGTTTTTTAGTTTTTTTAAACTATATTTATTTTTTAATCTTTTGTTCGATTAATTACCTATTCAAAAAAAAAAATTGTAAGTTCTTGTGAACATCAACATGGCGCAGATTTTTTAATATAAATATTTTTGTATTTATGGGGTTTACTATTGTAAGTAGTGGTGTAAATCTTCAACTGAAAAAAACAGTTATTTTTTTCGGTCGTGGACGGGATTAGAACCCACGATCGGTGAGTCTGGGAGTTGAAGTCAGCGAAGACCCGCGCCTTTAGACCGCTCGGCCAACGAACGAACTTAAGGTAGAGGGATATACTAACAGTAATAAGCCACTTGCTTTTAGTCCAAAGGAGAGTTACTTACAAACATACAAAATAACATACAGGTGAAGCTAATATAAAAGCGTGGTAATTCCAGGCCTTTTCCAGACGTTTCCAGGGGCAAGTTCAGAAATAACACACCGGGTGTGAGTGCGATTTTATGGGTGTGACTGAAATGACAATTCTTAGGCGACAACTTTCGTATGAATTTCTGAACGCTTGGTGTGACCAATCGAGCATCTCCTCAAAAATTTCACCAAATCTATTAAGATTACTTTTTTTTTTGTTGTTAATTTTTTTAATTTGAAGAAAAAACCCTTTAATTCTTATTTGTGTTTTGTTTATATTTGGTGGGATTATTGAGATTATGGGAGGTGGTTGACATTGTTGACATGAATACACAATCACACCACAGCCACACCAAAAAATAATGGTGTGACCGGTGCGACACCTGGAGCGCGCTCGAAGTACTTTCTGAACGGCACAGAGTGCGCGCACTCGGTGTGCCTATAGCATTTATGAACGGCTAGTGCGTCGCACCGGTGTCACACTCACACTGAGTGTGTCATTCCTGAACTCGCCCCAGAGATTTCCAGACTTTTCCAGACAGTATCTAGACTTATTCGGAGCTTTCCAAAGTTTTCCAGATTTCATCCAGATTTATCCAGACTTGTACAGACTGATCCGGATTCTGGAAAATGATCCCCAGGTCTTTTGGGACCTTTTCCAGAATTTTTCCGACCCTTACAAGATACTTCCAGACCTTTTACAGATGTTTTCAGAGATTTCCAGACATTATCCAGACGTATCCAGAGCTTTCCAGAGTTTTCCAGACTTCATCCAGATTTATCAAGACTTTCTCCAGACTTGTTCAGACTGATCCGGATTCTGGAATATGATCCCCAGGTCTTTTGGGATCTTTTTTAGAAGTTTTTCCGACCCTTTCCAGAAATTTCCAAGTCTTTTCCAGATATTTCCAGACTTTTTCAGACAATATCCAGAGTTATACAGACTTCATCCAGATTTATCCAGACCTTATCCAGACTGATCCGGATTCTGGAAAATGATGCCCAGGTCTTTTTGGACCTTTGGCAAATTTTTTTCGACCCTTCCCAGAAATTTCCAGGCTCTTTCCAGACGTTTCCAGAGATTTCCAGACATTATCCAGACTTTTCCAGGATTTATCCAGATTCGTCCAGACTTGTCCGGACTTGTAAAGACTACTCCAGACCATATCCAGTCCTTTCCTGAACTCTCTGGACTTCTTCCAAATACTTGTCCGACTTGTTCCAGCTCACTTGGCTTGTTTCAGGTTCTTGTTCATACACTTCCCAAGAGTCCAAAAGTTCGCACGCATTCCTATGTGCCCGTGCGATAAACATTTTCAATGTTACTTACAAACATACATACAGGTGAAGCTAATAAAAGCGTGTTAAAAAGTAGAGTTTTTGAGGTATTGATGGTTACCTACCTACCTAATTTTGATTATAAATATAGCTTTAATGTCAATCAACCTGAGCTGTTTTCTCGCGTTCACTTTTTTGAAACTGGTTCAAAACAGGGCTAGGATCACGACAAGTAGAATTCTACTATAATTCTACTTTCATTACGTCAGGTTGTCTAGCAACCGTCATTATCGCCTGTATTGTACGCGATAAATAGGTCGCGGGTGATGTCATGAAAGTAGAATTCTTCTTGTCGTGATCCCAGCCCAGGTTTCAAACAGAAGGTATATTCTCGCGATGAACCTATGACGTCACATCAAAATTGGTTCAAACCGTTTCGAAATAACAATCCCATCTACATTTTGAAACCATTTTCTCGCGCCGAGAAGGTATGACGTCATGTGATACTGTTTTAAACCAATTTTGAAAAACGTTTTGAAACATTTGAGAAAACACCTCTGATCTTTTTACTCGAATATGATGTTTAAACAGGGTGTCCGAAAATACATTTAATAAAATTTGATCACAGAAGTGAATGGACCTTTTTACCCACAAATTTTTGCCTCTAAAAATAATAGGTACTTTGTTTTTGTCAGAACCTGGGCGTGAGTACGAAGAAATAGAAAATGGACTATTCTTAGGGAAATATCAGGCTGTAACTACTAGAAGGGCTTGCTTTTGGCTATATAACTAATTTTTAGATATACCAAATTTTGTTTCCGTACACCCTATATAAATAAGCTTGATCGAGTTACCATTTTTGCTTTTGTATCCAATCATCCAATAGAACGATTTCAGTAAGTAAACATATTCAGGGTTTGCATTCAACACATTAAAAAAATTTGATCTATCGGAATAAGGTACATTAAAAATGAATTAAAAAGCAATTTGACTTTAGCACTTTCAAGCGAACCTCTAAAAATTAAATATTTTGTAAATGCCTGAAGCCAGGGGCGTCGCGTCGGGGGGGGTAATGGGGGTAATTACCCCCCCCCCCAGGATCCAATAATCAAGGGAAAAATCACGAGGCCCAAAAGAAAATACATAATAATATTAAAGTTGCAAAAAATTTCGCCTGCGGCGCGTTAGCGAGGGGTCGCATCTTCCCATTACCCCCCCCCCCCCCAGACTGCAAATGATAAGTCACATCTGACAAGAAGGTTGATGCTGCATCAGTGGCAAAATTAATTTATTAGTAACATAGAAAATGATAATTTATTAAAATACTACAATTAATTTACAAAATTAACTTTCATGATGGATGAAAGATCGTGATCCCTAGCATTTTACATGCATGGAGCAGCTGGTAGGTCGGTATTGTCCGCAGTTTTGATTGCAAGATAGCGTGCAACCAAGATGACCTTTTTTAAGTATCATTTCACACGCTACGGCATTATCTAGTGCTGGTGCTTCTTTTATCGCTTTGGATAAAAAGTCATTAAAAAACAATATGTAAGAATAGTTATACAGTAAATAATCACGTTGGTTTATCATAGTCTTGGCTTTTCATGCTACAAGTTGATACGAAACATAATGTTATATCCTCGAGCAATCTATTGAATTAAACTTTATTATCGTCAACATTAAAGTGATTGAGTCTTCTTTGAGTTTCTATCCATTCCATTTCCCACTTCACCTTTGCTTTAGCGGAAGGCCGTCTTTTTGATTTATTTAGAATTTTTGTTTTCTCAACCCGAAATATAAAATAATAGTACAGGATACGAGGCCTATTTCATCAAATCATTTTACACCGTCTTGCATTGTTATCACTAGTTAGATAACAACATGATACTGGAACGCACTTGCGCAAAAAAATAGATGGTGTAGGGGATTTTGCTAATAAAAATGTTTAAGAAAATCTAATCATAAACGAGGAAAATATATAATTATACACCGTCTTGCATTTATTTATTGAGTTAATTTGTACACAAACAAAATTTAATTAACACATGCAAGAAGTTACTGAAATATCATTTTCTTGTAGATAAAATGATATATCACCCCGTTTGGTTATGACGTTTTACATACCTAACCATTTTTCTAGTATTTGAGTTATGTTTTGAAACTCATAACACACCTAGTGGTGTTAGAAACTAGGTTATGAATTCATAACACAACTAGCTTTTGTGATTTGAAAAATGTCATAGTTAAACCTGTAAAGTTAAAATGGAGGTAGACAACTAGGTACTTATATTATATTCTAATCTTTCACACTCGTTATTGTAATCATGTTCATAAACGCACTTGTAATGTAAATAACTATCATCTACAAGCGTTTGGTTATGACATGAAAGTCATAATACAACTAGTGGTGTTATGGACTAGGTTATGAATTCATAACACAACTAGTGGTGATAAAGTTTGTGAGGCTTTCGCGGCCCAGGTTTATCGATAAGTGGTTTTCATTCGGGCTCAATGGCCGTCGTAAGTTGGAATTTCTTCCTAACGTTTCGCTAGCACGCGTGGCTAGCATCTTCAGAGGTGCTTCCATGTCCGATTCTGGTAGCAGACTGACGCGTTCCCGACCGTAAGTTGTATTTATGTGTGAGTGGCTGTGGTAGGGAAGGGGCGGGGCTTCGCGGTACGTGGCTTATCTCAACTTTCTCAATGGGATCTTTCTTGCGTTTTTGAGGATCGGGTTCCAGATTTGATTAAGTTTGAGTGTTTCTTCTTTCCTGTTGAAGTTCTCCGTATGTTTGTGGATTTCTATAGCTTCACGTACAAGACGATTGTGGTATCCGGAAGTCGGTGCAAGAAGCTTGACCTCACCAAAGAGTATTTCATGATTTCCGTCACTAAGCGCATGTTCCGCAACTGCCGATTTTTCCGATTGTCCTAGTCTGCAGTTTCTTTTGTGCTCATTCATCCTGGTTCCTATGGATCTTTTTGTTGTTCCTATGTATACCTTACCACATGTGCATGGTATACGATAGACTCCACTTGACAGTGGGCTCCTCTTATTCTTGGCTGATCTGATTGATTGCTGTATTTTCCTTGTTGGCTTGAAGATTGTTTTTATGTTCTGTTTCTTCAAGACTTTCCCTATCCTGTCTGTCACCCGAGGAATGAAAGGCAGATATGCATTAGCCACCACTGGTTGTTCATCCACGTTTTGTCGTGTGGCAGTTTTGGGTCGGATGGCACTGTCGATTTCAGATGGATTGTAACCATTTGAAGGCGGTAATTTCACAATCACTCCACAACACCTGCCAACGGAGGAGATTATAGCCAGCACTGAAGCAGCCATCAGCGCACAACCTGATGTGGAAGCGGAAGAAATCCGTATTGAGACGGCCAACATTCTACGAAAGGCTCGACCACCAACCAGTCCCCTCTCTAAGAAGGAACTAATGGCAATTGGGAATCTGAAATCAGCGGAAGATATGATAATCCTACTTGCGGATAAGGGTAACGCAACTGTTTTGTTAAGAATTGAAGACTACAACCGGAAAATTCAGGAACTCCTCTATCCATCTGCCTACCAAAAGCTAAAGAAGGATACCACACAAGCCACACTCCGAAATACCAACAAACTAATTAGGTCATCTACCCTAACAGACACGGTTAAGACAGGCATAATAAAAACAGGAGCGGTTCCACCACGACTCTACAGCTTACCCAAAATTCACAAACCGGAAGTCCCGCTAAGACCTATAGTAAGTGTACCTGGAGCACCAACGTACAACCTAGCGAAACATCTTGCATCGCTTCTTCAACCGCATGTAGGAAAAACTAGCTCCTACGTCAAGAACTCCACTCACTTTGTGCCGAACATTAGGGATATTATTCTTCAACCTAACGATATTCTGGTCAGCTTTGATGTCGTGTCCCTATTCACAAAAGTGCCATTGACAGAATCTCTCGACTTGATATCAAGTACCTTCCCCAATGACATAGTTGAGCTTTTCCGGACATGTCTCACTGGTAGTTACTTCCTGTGGAACGGCGATTTCAATGAGCGAACGAACGGTGTAGCTATGGGAAGTCCGCTCAGCCCGGTCATAGCCAACTTCTTTATGGAGAAATTCGAGAGGAAAGCTATAGAATCTTTTGACCACAAACCAACGGTATGGCTTCGATACGTAGATGATACTTTTGTGGTTTGGAGTCATGGGGAAGAGAAACTGAACCAGTTCCTATAGGTCACCTGAACGAGCAACATCCTAGCATAGAATTTTCCATGGAAAAGGAGAAAAACCAGGAAGTCGCCTTCTAAGATGTGCAGAAATCTGAAGGAAAACTAAGCCACACAGTGTAACAAAAACCTACTCACACAGAGAGGTACCTGTATGCACTCTCAAACCACCATCCAAGGCAAAAACGTGGAATTATAACAACGTTAACAGAACGTGCTCGGAACATCTGCGAGCCACAATATTTCGAGCATTAACTAGATCATTTCAAATCGGCCTTTCTATCAGATGGTTACAATGCATTTAAAATCGACAGGGCCATGCGACCCAAAACTGCCACACGACAAAACGTGGATGAACAACCAGTGGTGGCTAATGCATATCTGTCTTTCATTCCTCGGGTGACAGACAGGATAGGGAAAGTCTTGAAGAAACACAACATAACAATCTTCAAACCAACAAGGAAAATACAGCAATCAATCAGATCAGCCAAGGATAAGAAGAACCCACTGTCAAGTGCTGGAGTCTATCGTATACCATGAACATGTGGTAAGGTATACATAGGAACGACAAAAAGACAGACTAGGACAATCGGAAAAATGGGCAGTTACGGAACATACGCTTAGTGAAGAAAATCATGAAATACTCCTTGGTGAGGTCAAGCTTCTTGCACCGACTTCCGGATACCATAATCTTCTTGTACGTGAAGCTATAAAAATCTACAAACATACGGAGAACTTCAACAGGAAAGAAGAAAAACTAAAACTTAATCAAATCTGAAACCCGATCCTCAAAACGCAAGAAAGATCCCATTGAGTACAGAGAAAGTTGAGATAAGCCGCGTGCCGTGAAGCCCCGCCCCACCCCCACAGCCACTAACACATAAATACAACTTACGGTCGGGAATGCGTCAGTCCGCTACCAGAATCGGACATGGAAGCACCTCCGAAGATGCTAGCCACGCGTGCTAGCGAAACGTCAGCAAGAAATTCCAAGTAACGACGGCCATTAAGCCGGAATGGTGTTATGGACTAGGTTATGAATCTATAACAACACAACTATTTTTGGTGATTTGAAAAATGTCAAAAGTAAATCTGTAAAGGTTATTTGGGATACTAAGCCAGAGATGGAGAATTTTGAGAAGACCCATTAATGCATCACTGGAAGTTTTAGAAATCATAGTGCAGGCAACAGTAGTTCTTCACCGCTTCCTCCAAAATGCAGAGAAAGATCTTCCACCTACTCCAAAAAAATACTGCCCAACAGACTATGTAGACTATACCGATGAAAATGAATGGTATCCTGTATGATGGATGGAGAAAAGAGGGTCAGAATTTTAAATCTATAAGTAAAGTAGCCTCAAATAATACACAAGATGTGCAAAAAGCTTTAGACATCTGTTGTGTGAATATTTTATATCAAATAAGGGGATTGTTCCATGGCAGGAAGAATATGTAAACCAAGGGGGCATGCTTTATTAATAAAAGAAACCTATTGCTCGGTATAGTCATAGTTCTAAGTAAAATTGTAGGTATTTAGGTTAGTAGGTAGGTATTTTTGTTAGGCAGTCAATTTATCTTTAAGAGCGACATGAGTGATTAGGACAGTTGATATGATTTATTTTTATTTATAGAATAATCTAAAATAAACTAGGTAGGTACCTACTTAACTCTAATAAGTAAGGTGTTATGAAAAGTTAGCAAAAACAATATTTCTTCCTTGATATCTAAAGTGTAATAAACAAAATAAAAACAGAAAACAATAAACACTTTACACTTATAAGCAAAATGATACACATACAATACACAATGATACAATTCACCATTAAAATGATACTATTAATGAAGCTTTCTTTGATTGGAGGAAGGAATAATTGTCTCTATTAATATATAGCTCAGGAAACAAAGGTGTGACTAACCGAAATCGATGGTGGTTGGGTTTTATTTATTTTTTTCATATGGATTTTAGGGTGCTGATTGCAAATTCGACAGCCTTTCCAGCAACGCTACATTTATTTAAAAAAACCCGACTACTCTACCATCAATTATGTTTAGTAAAACCATGTTTCCTGGGCTAATATTTCGCCATACGAATCGAAGAAAAGTAGGAGGTATCCTGAGAATATTCACTGACACCTCAACTGATACCGCCTGACATGGGCGCCGCCAGGATTAGTTTCAGGGAGGTGCATACGGGCAGTGGCAGCGCGTAGATTGTTATATTGGTTCAAATTACTAATTTAACGAGGTGAATGCCCGACGCAGGAGCTGCCAGAGGCGCGAAAATTTTTCCGGGTGCCACGCCCAAAAACGGTTATTATGAGCTTTCAGAAAAATAATTTTTCTAGGTGATTAAGTATATAATGTTTTCAACTAGGTGGAAAGTGGCAGATCTAGGGACGAGTAGCCCTCAGGGCAAAATATATTTGGGGCCCCTAGGCCTAACCTATCCCTTGAGCAGTGGCGCACCCAGAAAATATGTTTGGGGAATGGGGGGACCCTACAAAGGTTGTGGTTTGTGTCTAAAAATCTAAATAAAAAATTGACGTGTCAGGGTGCCACGCCATGATGTCAATTTTTTTTTGTACGTAAAAATACGGTTTTGGACAGGCGGCCTAGAGGAGGCCCTGAACCGATGCCTCACCTTAGGTGCGCCACTGCCCTTGTGTGTCACGTGTCACGTTAAAAGTTAGGAAAATAAAAATGCGGCCTGGAAATAGTGGTAATCAAATCACAATATATGGACTGTTGGGTCAGTCTGTGTTTCTCGGAATTATGGTCGGATATATTCGGAAGCGTTGCCAGATGCTCTCAGCCACAGAAATAAATATTATTAGGCATGGGCCGTAATGTAAATGATATTTTAGAAGATAGGAATTGATTCCTTATTGAATGTAGCTCAATTAAAATATTATATTTGTTTTGCATGTATGAAATTTTTTTCTACATATTCAAAATTTTCCGAAGCATCGTGGGGCCCTTTTGGACCGTGGGCCCCTGGGCGGCGCACCGAACTGCCCGGTGATATGTCCGCCCCTGGGCATGACGGGCTTCTCGCAATTTAATACTTTGCGGGCTATCAAATCGTAGAAGTTAAAGAAATTTATATCAATAAACTAGAATTTGAGTAAATTCGAAATTCCCGCCATTCTACAGGTTGATTGTGCGCGAAAAAAAAAAAAATAACCCGATCCGAGCCGGAAGTGAGCCGAGGAATGTCGCGGGGAACAAAGACTGTGCGAAGGGGCCATAGTTTCTCGTTTCGGCAATTTTTTCAAACAGTAACTATTGAAAAAAAATATATAATAAAATAAAAATAATTTTTTCAATGTATTTCTGACAGGGGGGTGCAAGTGCACCCCCTTGCACCCTGCTGCCGGCGCCCATGCCGCCTGATGACAACCATGTCTTTGGGTTCAGTGGCACCGAAACCACCAAGGAAATAAAGAAATAAAATTATTAGGAAAAAAATTCTTGACTTTCGCCAATATCCACACCACTGTGCTGTCGTTCAGGCTCTAACCAATAGAATTATCATGCCTCTGAATAATCACGCCTCTCCACATCCATCTTTTCGCAATGTTGCCCGATTTTTTTCTATTTCAAAATATAGGGTGGTCCAAAAAAAAACCGGAATTTTGTTTTTGAGCTGTAACTTTTTTATTTGTTGACCAATTTTCTTTTGTTTTGGCTTGTTTGAAAGAGAAATGAACAGACTAACGAATCAGGGTAAAACTTATGACATTTAAAAAAAATCCAAAATGGCGGACTTCTTCAAAAATTGCCTAGTTTTGGATAGCGCTGGAACTTTTTTGGGACACCCTGTATGAATTTTTTTGAAAAATTCTTAAAGTTCATCATTTTGCGAACATTTTAAGACCTCGACAGAAAAAATCCGTTGAAAACTAAGTGAAATTTGGAATTTTTTGTAATATCGAATTTAAATTTTTTATGTTGACAGCAAAATCTAGGATATGCTATTTCAGCTAGAATTTTTTTTTCTACTCGACATATTTTGTCTTTTTCGGGCTTGTTCGAAAGATAAATAGATGGGATAAGGATTCGAAATGAAGATTTTGACTGTAGAGAAAAAATTAAAGATTTCCCAGTTCCTTTAACATAGCTAATTTTGAAAAAGTTAACGATAAGTTTTCTAACAATACGACTAATATTTTTATCCCATTTTGACGTTTAAAAATGACATTATTGAACGCATAACAATAAAGGTAAGTAGACGTTTATCACCTCAGTGATTTAAAAACATTTTAACTCACTCTTGGCATTTTAAGTCACTCTGCCCAACTAAAAATCTGAAACCTCAGTGATTAAAAATATTTTTAACTCAATCATGGCATTTTTCCTTCTACTTTATTTTTAAAATTTTCACAAAATGGGATAAAATTTTGTATACATCACGTGAGTTAAAATGTTTATTCATTCGAAGAAAATTAACCCACTCGCTAGGGCTCGTGGGTTAAACTTTCTTCTCATGAATAAAAATTCATTTAACTCACTTGGTGTATAAATAACTATTATTTATAAATTTTAAAAAATAAAATAAGCACATTTAAGGGGCAAGAGGCGATATGCCTTCCGTGGGCCTCAACAACCCATGCTAAACGTCTACGCCAAGAATCGATAGAATTGGCAATGTTACGTTGTTCCAGCAGTTCTCCCCAATACTCAATGATTCGGTTGCGCAGCTCTCCTAAATTATTGAACCTAGCCTCATTTCCGTGGACTTTTTCTTCCAAATTCCGTCATAAAAAGTAATCGCAGGAATTCAAATCTGGGCTATTAGGCGGCCAGTCAACGGGCTGTATAAAATCCGCAACCTGCTCTCCTAGATAGTAAAGCGGCTATTATGTCACCTGGCTCGAAATTATATACAAACAGTATTTATCACCTTTATCTCATATAAAGAGAAATACAAAAACGTACAATTTTATCAAAGTTTTTGTGAGAACCAAAATCTGAACAATAAATGTTAACTAGGTAAGTTTAAAATTATCTGCATGAAAGTCTTGTGGTGTGAGCTGTTCAATTTCGGATCAAGGTTCCTAAAGTTAACAGGTTGTCTGGAATTGGGTAACTTGATGACGCATCTAGAGTGCCTTATGGAGATTTACATTATGTTCAGGCATACAGATGACGTCATAAAAGTTATCAGGCAACCTACCTCTCTCAAACAACCTTGACTTCGGATAGCATATGACGAACACAAGCTGACAATACTTGCGTGAATCCAAGTGAACTACTTGGTCGATAACAATTAATTGTGCTTTGTGGCTTCGAGAAATTCCTGCAGATAGATACCATTAAATAGCTGCTGAATTTTTCTCTTCCTTTATCTGCTTTTCGAGCTTGGAGAAAAATTCGTAGTTGGTCGTTTTGCGAATTCTTTACTCCGGATAAGGTGAAAATGTTCCCATAACTGAACCAAATTTTTCGGATTTCAGCACGGGCTCTAAATCTTAGTAGGACAGTTTAAATGTGTAGTCCCGTTTAACATGCTTCAGCATTAAATCATTTTTAATTATTCTTTACTATCAACTATCTAAAAGAGCAAGTTGCGAATTTTATAGAGCCCGTTGACTGGCCGCTGACCGCCTTATAGCCCAGATTTGAATCCCTGCGATAACTTTTTATAGGGGGACTTGGAAGAAAAAGTCCACGGAAATGGGGCTACGTTCAATAATTTAGAAAAGCTGCGCAACCGAATCATTGAGTGTTGAGAAGAACTGCTGGAACAACGTGACATTGCCAATTCTATCGATTCTTGGCATAGCATGGGTTGTTGAGGCCCACGGAGGGCATATTGCCTCTTGCCACTGTGTTTACTTTATTTTTTAAAATTTATAAATAAAAATATTTGTCCTATTGTTAGAAAACTTATCGTAAACTTTTTCAAAATTGGCTATGTTAAAGGAACTGGGAAATCTTCAATTTTTTCTCTACAGTCAAAATCTTCATTTCGAATCCTTATCCTATCTATTTATCTTTCGAACAAGCCCGAAATAGACAAAATATGTCGAGTAGAAAAAAAAATTCTAGCTGAAATAGCATATCCTAGATTTTGCTGTCAATATAAAAAATTTAATTCGATATTACAAAAAATTCAATATTTCACTTAGTTTTCAACCGATTTTTTCTGTCGAGGTCTTAAAATGTTCGCAAAATGATGAACTTTGAAAATTTATTAAAAAAACTCATACAGGGTGTCCCAAAAAAGTTCCAGCGCTATCCAAAACTAAGCAATTTTTGAAAGAGTCTGCCATTTTGGATTTTTTTCAAATGTCAAACTTTTTACCCTGATTCGTTAGTCTGTTCATTTCTCTTTCAAACAAGCCAAAACAAAAGAAAATTGGTCAACAAATAAAAAAGTTACAGCTCAAAAACAAAATTCCGGATTTTTTTGGACCACCCAAAATAATCCCAACTTGTTTATTATTGTTTCCGTCAAGTTTGGCAAAGCAGTAAATTCTATTGGAGTTCGCCGTTTGGCTAGCCAGACTATAAATCATGTGCAGACATTTGAAGTAAAGACAATGTAAGTGCCTCTATCTGCAATAAAAGATGCATGTAATATCTATATCTACTTAACAGTTGAGTAACTGCATAACCTATGGAAGAATTTTTAAAAAATATTTAAAAGAGAGAAAAGCAATTGTCAATAGGGTATATACAGGGTATCCCACGATGTTTCTCCCAGGTAATAACTTCGGAGCGCGTCATCCAATATAATTGAAATTTTGAGGATCTGGGTAACTTTTTGTGCCGCTTCTACTATTGTCATCCAATTTCACCACTTTCGCATCAATTTCCGTCAACTTCCGATTCCTAAATGTAACTCATGGTATATTATGGCCTTTTACGTTAGAAAATTAAATTACAAAATCGACAATGCCATATTTGTTAAGGGTTTGTTAAAAGAAATGATAAAAAATTATACAGTGAAACATACGATGATGCGTTCCGAAGTTATCATTTGGGAAAAACCTCGTGGGACACCCTGTATAAAAAAATATATCAGACAAAACACTCATCACTTTATTCATCATCAATTAAAACTAAAATTTTTGACTTGAGAATTATTTTCTTTTTTTTATCCTCTACCTTTTTTAGTCATTCTGCCATAGAAATTGCAAAGTGGTAATCATCTTTGTCAATATCACTTTCCCCAACAGCATTCCTGTTTTTTTCGAGGGCTTTCTGAAGGTTCACCGGTTTTTTTCTTTTTGATGTTGGAGTTCCGGTCCTGTCTTAAATGACTTGAATCTCGTGTCTTTAGTGGAACCTGTAAAGAAAAGCAAAATGATTTCAAAAAAGGTGTAGCAGAAGTAGCAGCCGTTCTATCTAGCCCTAATTGACTACTTTCTGGTGTTGCTGATCTTGGAAATTCAGAATTAGCAGCATGAGATGAAGGTATATCAGTCTGTGGGTCATCAGTTATTGATTCAAACTCCGTTTGTGGATAGTTGGGTGGTTCCGATTCAACAGCAACAGACTCAACCGTGACATATTCAGTAGATACTGTTTGCCAATTAGACGAGGGCTGCATCAATTTTCTTTCGAGGAGATTGCCAGTTGTTCTAAAAAAAATACATAACTCGATAATAATATCTTGTACATTGAAATAATAAATGTTTATTCTTTTATTCATTTAATTTAATCAAGATGACGACATATTTGAAACAGTAGTAGTATCACCCAATTAAAAACAAGAAAATTGCAGTATTTCATTGGCGGTTGTATTTTTTGATATTTTCTTGTTATCGTTAATGTTAATTAATGTTACAGTTCATTTTTCATCAAACTATTTTTATTGTGCGACTACCTTCTTGTTTGTATGTGGGCTCCAAAAATCCCAACTTTTCAAAATGTGTCCATATGCCAGTATATCCACCTGCAGATCCTGACTGATGTTTTGGATTGATTTTCTCTCTCTTATGTACTTTGTTCTTATACCCTTCTATAGATTCTGGCATTTTTCAACTGAAAAGGGAAACTTGTAGATCTATCAAGTATTTTAAACTTCCTTTACCTGTAGACTCAGTAATAGCTGTTTTCCACGCATTTTCTAATGCAACCTTGTTTTTGTGGTCTTTATGTCCTAGATCCCAAATACACGTAAACTGTTCCATCGTATCGATGAAAAATCTCTCCTCAAAACTCATGATTTCCACACAAAAAAAAACACCAAACGACCAAACACAACTCACAAAATCAACAACATAAACAAACAACAAACCCTGAAAAAAAGTGAGGTTGGGTGCATATAAAAGTCAAAAAAATAGGCGGAAAATTTGAATTTTAGCTATGAACATGCGCACATTCAATCTTGTCATAAGCATAATGCATAATTAAAAGTTAGGAACTTTGTGGTTATTCATGCTTTAATCATTAAAACTTGTTTTCAGTAAACAGTGTTATTGGAATTCGTATAAAGTCTGTTTTTTTTTTAAAGATAAAAGTCAAAATGACATTATGTTGGTAATAGAATTGTCAATGCTTTCAAATTTTTTATGTAGAAAAGGCTTGTGTGGCAACATAATTACTAAATTTTTGATTTGGAGAATTGGACTTTATTTATGACTTATGCGCTGAAATTATGCTTGATCAATAATTTAAGCTTATGCGTTCACTAAATACGTCCTTAATGTCTAGCTTTTTCGTTCGCCGGTCTCGCATTTCGTCTTTCTTTGTTGTCGTGTTGTTAAGTGTTTTAAAGTGATTTCGAAGTTGCTTTGTGTGTTCCACGAGGACCTTCAAACTTTATAAATTGGAAGATCTATATCAATATTTTATCTTTGTTGATTAGATAAACGACAGATTCAATTAAATAGGCTTCGAATAGAATATGTTAAGGATACCCTTAACCATCGATAAAAGAACTGTCTTCTGATGTAATTAACAAAACACCAATTAATTTGAGCAAACATCAATGTCCCTGGGCAACAGTTCCAGAATAAACGAATTTGAAAAGCCCGATAGTAATGCGGACAGGGCGCCATCTATCATGGAAATGCCTTCACATTGGCGTATCCAGGATTTTGATTTGGGGGGGGGGGGCTCTGTTAACAAAAAGTGTTGACAAAAAAAAAAAAAAAAAGCTGCGCACAATAGTAAATTGACTAGAGCATTCATGCGCATGTTGCCACATCAGAAATGACAATATTTTGGGATCATGTTAATAGGTAGACCGATTATACCTATACTTTTTTTTAAGTAGTAAAGGACGAAAGTACGTCATACGTTGTAACTAGTTTTTCATCAGCCATATTTTGGTTCGGAAAAGTGACGTCCCTTTCCTATCCGGCGTTTTCGCAACAGTTTGAAAATTCGTTTTTCAAACATTTTATTTTGAAAAAAAGATGTTTTCTTTGGAAGTATACAAATGTTATCAGAATGACTAGCAGATTAATTTAAAAATGTGAAAGTTGCCTATTTTTGTCAGGAATTACAAAAATTCACCTGTAACATACTCAAATATTACGCGCTTATTTTTTTTTTTTGCAGGGCGACAAAAATTTTCTCATCGGGCCACTTATTCGCTTTTTTTTGGTAAAGAGGAGAAATTTTGTTCACGGAGCATTTTCTCTCCTGGGCCCTTATTCTTAAAATAGGGGAGCAGCACTCCCATGAGAATAGCTTTTTCGTCTGTGTTACTCATATTATCATTTGCATGTCATTGAGAAAGACAGAGAAATCGTTCTCACGAGAACACTAGTCCTTGGTTTCAAGAATTGGTATCCTGAGCTGGGACTCTGTAACGGATACAGATCGTTATCTCTATCGCTAAGGCAATTGCTGTCTTCCTATCTGTTTCCTAAATCAATAGAGACGGAAACTATCTCTATTCGTTAAAGAGTCCCATCTCTGGGGTTCGATTCTCGTCTCAGGGAGTAGAGCTCCCCCAGAGAACAAATTTTTCGTCTTTATCATTCTCTTTTACTTTTCGATTACGTTGATAAGGACAGAACATGCGGTTTATCTGCTCTACTCTCTGAGACGAGCAGTGTTGCCACTGGCCCCGAAAATTTCGTGCCAGATTATATTTTTAAAAGAGGCCAGATTTAGGAATTTCGGGCAAACCGTTTTCAAATTAAAAAAAAAGAGAGAAAGCTCGCCGGAGGCAGAAATTTTTTTCGCATGCCACGCCCAAAAACGTTTATTTTGCATCAAAAATTGGCTTGTTATGGAGAAACGGGCCAGATTCGAAAAGGAGTGGCCAACGGGCCACTCCGTCTTTGAAAGGGCCAGATCTGGCCATATAGGGCCACCTGTGGCAACACTGGAGACGAGAATCGGGCCCCTGAGGAAGGAAGTATTTCGGATATTCCAGATGATTAAGATGGAGCACTGATTCCCTTGCTGCATTAGGCGCCCGCCATGGAAAAACCTTATGAAATGAATTTTATTTCTATTTTTTTTTTGTACAAGAAATGGACAGTGGGAATCATTGCAATTGGCACACACTATATAAATATCCCTCGTAATGTGTCAAATCTGACACACAGTAATAGAAAAAAAAAAAAGTCTAAACTTGCCTTGGGTGGGCAGCAGCCCAGTAGGCCCCCCCCTGGATACGCCTATGTGCCTCAACACCCTATGCAAAATAGGTGCAAATAGCGTCAATGCAAAACAAGTGGGTGGTGATTATTTCAAAACAGTAGGTAGATGGCGCTGGCTTTGCAAAATTTTGTTGACAAAAACCCAAAATATTAATACAGGAGAGTCCATTGTCGACAGTGGATAGAGTATTTATCTATGGTCAAAACCTTGAGGACAAAAATGTGAGATGTTTCTTTCTTTCAATAATTTCACCTACACTTATCACACTATCCAGATTGTCTTATTATTGTCCACGCACGGAGGGATTCAATATTCCTGAAGTTATGACATGTCACTTTTAATAGTTATTTGTATACTAAGGCCGCGAAATGCCTTTTTAGCGTACGCAGAGAAAAGTTGTCGCAAGATAATTTCGATGACGCTGAAAAGTTTCGCGGTCATGGTATACACACTATTTTTTGTGCATCTATAAAAATTATGTCATGTTACAGAAAAACTCTATGGATTTGATACCTTTTGCACGTCAGGTGTGGCGGCCACGAAATTGAATTTCGTCGCATGCGTTGCGGCCGCGGTAGCTCATTTCGCGGACGGTTGCTCAAAAAAGTTCTGTAAAATCTTTAGATTTAGCAATTAAGTAGTCATAAGTGAGTAATTGAATATTAAAGGTGATGTGTACTTTGAATGACGGTAAAGAGGAGAAACCCTAAATGCTTGCCTGTTCTCCCATGCTATTACTCATGATAAAGAGTTATGTATTTAAAATCTCAACGCGATCGTCAATGGGGTGACGAGACAGTTTTTCTGATGAATTGCTCCATATAATGGAAGCTCAAAAAGTTTTCATAAAAATAGCAGCTTAGTCATAGATTAATATCTAGTGGAAACTTTTTCAAGCTATTCCAATGGATTTCTGCGTCTAAATTTCAAACTTTATGAAAGTTTTGGTTTTGGTTAAGGATAGGCCCATTAATTTTAGATTATCTTTTATTTAAAGAAATTCCATTTATTACAGATAGGTACCTGAGGCTCAATAATTTCACGTAGGCGTCATGTAGTTCAAAATATAATTATTGCTTTACCATATTATGAACAGGAATTATGTTTTAATTGCATGAGGCATAAATTACGGGAAAAATGCCTGTTGGCCGTGAGACCTTGGGGCCCGGTTTCATAGTTTTATACAGTTACTTACCTATCTTATTTAAAACATCTAATAAAATCTTTTTTAAATCAAATATTGATTGTTTTAAATTGTTTGACTTGAACCCAAAAGAAAAAAAATTGCCTGCGGCACATTAAGGGGCGCGTAATTATTTTTTTCACCGGGGCCCGACAGGGCTCTCGGCGGCCCTGTAGGTATGTATGTGGATGAAAGATTTATTTCTGAGCCGTTTAACCGGTATCTTTTAAACCAGAAAGCATTTATCTATAATACACTGCTCCATAGGAATATAAAGTTTTCTTTGTAAAAATACAGTTCTTGTTTTTTATGTAGGTAAATACAAACTAAATTTTGATTCAATTTGCTTGATATAAAAGAAAATATAGAAAAAAACTGTCAATTTTTGTATTTAAAATTGTTTTCTATCTTGAATAGTAAAGGCTGTAGGTGGGATTAAATATGATAAAATACTCTGTAAAATAATAAATAGAGGGTGTTTCACGAAAATCGAAACAGAGGCGTTTTAGGGTATAGAATTTTTAGTATCTATTCGGAATTAGTAGTCGTTCTAGTGACTTAACGAATGTCGCTTCTTGAACACACAAAAAAAAAATTAGGTTAGGAAATTCCCATTTGTACATGAAATTGACGTATTAGCAATCGACCGACGTTCGTCTTTGTTGGTAATTTTCTGTTTCACCTGATTCATGATTGATAAATAAGGATGGGGTTATTCTAAATGGGTACTAAAAATACTATTATTTCAAGGTCGATTTGAAAGAAAAAAACCGGGGGGGAACTTTTCGACCCCATCGGTATTTCGTTAGAGTGAACCCTCTGGGTGGAGTGACTTTCACCCCTCTTTTTTAGATATTGATATTGAAGATGGGCCGAGTGGTACCTTGTTTTAAAGTTATTTTGATTCTCGGTACAAGTGCGTATTTTGTTTGAAAATCGAATTATTAGTTCTCAAGATACTCACTGTCAAAGTTGATACATAACGGAGCTTCAGGGGCACATTTTGGAGTTAACAAGACTTTGGACAAAATTCGAGAACGTTTTTACTGGGTCCACTATCATGAAGACGTTAAAAACTGGTGCCGAAAATGCGACGTCTGTACTACCAGTAAATGCCCTAAACTAAGATCTCGGGGGCTCATGAAACAGTACAGGGTGCTGCAATTTGGAGTGTTTCAATAGGAAAAACACACTTCCAGACCAGATAGAGCCTTAAATGTCATGGGATCGATTTTTGTGAAACGTCAATTTTTTTAAACAAAACCATTCGTGCATAGCGCCAAAGAAAAAATCCCTCACCCTTCGGGTTCGGGATTTTTTCAGGCGCTATGCACTCATGATTTTGTTAAAAAATTGGCTTCAGACAAAATTTTCAAAAATTTCCGGAAATATTTTATGCACTAGTTATATTTCTACTGGAAATTTCCCGAGTTTGAAGTTTATTTACTACGTTGTGTCGAATTTTTTTATTGATGCTGATTGTTATTGATCTTTTCCATTTAAATCGCGTTTGTCAAAAATATATACTTTGACAGATTTCTGACATCAATGCGTTTTAAATGGAAAAGCGGGCATCGATTTCAAAAATGACAATTCTGGAAATTTTCCCCGGGATATTTCCAAATATTTCCACTTATTAATTTTGACAATTTGTATGCAAAATTTCCAGTGTAATTTGCACAAGGGAAATTTCCTGTTAAAACATTCTAAATTGCAGCACCCTGTACAACGTCGGTCTCCCATTTGAACGAATAGCGATAGATGTTGCCGGACCGTTCCCCGAGTCAGAGAGTGTCAACAAATACATCTTGGCTATCATGGATTACTTTAGTAAATGGCCAGAAGCTTTCGCAATTCCCAATCAAGAAGCTATCACTGTTGCCCAGGTGCTACCCACATAACAGTGGAAAAACATTCATATTCTCAGAATATTCTCTCAAATTGCTTTTTGAAATGTTCTTTTAGGAATGTATAATGAATATTCTAAGATTGTTTCGATTAAAATATTCATTTTTGAACGTTCTATTTATGTGTTAGGAATGTTGCTTCTATGCACCTACCTGAAAAATTGGGCTAAAAACCTACTTTATATAACATTATTTGAATATTATCATACAAACATTATTATAATGTACCATAAAGAATGTTCTTTTGGCTAATATCTCTATCACGTATTAAGAATATGCTAATAAGTTGTGCTGAGAAGTTTATTTTGAGTTTATTGTTCATAAAAAAATGCACAAAAATAAGAAGCACCAATATGCGACACGTACCAACAGATAGCGCCTTAATTTTTTACAAAAAAGTAATATTTGCTATTTTCATTGTTTAAAAAACTATATTTGACAAAAACAATATTGAAATAATAATGTTGGGTCGGTATTGGTAGTATTAGGTATGTGGAATTGTTCACTCAATTATTTTAATTAAGAACCTACTCAAAAATCTTGATTGCACAATTGAACAATAATGTTCTATTTAGAACCTACGAAAAATATTATAGGTATATTCTTTTTCTTTTGCTTTGTAGGACTTCGAAGAGAGGGAGCAACGCGCTATTGAAGATCTATATCTTTCTTAACGTGTGAATCTCCTTGAAACCTGTTTCTCTGAGTTGGCGTGCTCACCTCTTATAAAGCTCTGACGACTGACGGGAGCATAGCTTTGGACTTTGGTTAAACACTTGTGTTTTCCAAAGAAATTTCCCAACAACTTTCTCACTACCTATAATCGAGATAGCAAAAAAGAATTTTGAACAAAGTTTAAAAGATTCATTGCACATATTTTGAATATACATTCCTAGTTCATTTTTAAGAATGTATTACTAATGTGAAAAGAAGATTCATGATACGCATTCTGAACATTATTTCTAGTTCTTTTCCAAGAACATCCCATGCATATGTAATGAATATTTTGTGGGATATGCCTAGCACTTCCTAAGAATCTAAATATTGTGGACTTTACTATGAAGATTCCCTGAATATGCGTATTAAAGAAACAGAATGTGCATCACACATGTGTTATGTTGAAAGGTCTATACATTACATGTTCTATGAATATGAAATTGTTTTCTGGGTAGTGCACGAAGTTTTCAGTTGTCATGGTGTGCCACTAGAGTTACATTCAGATCAGAGACGAAACTTCAAATCTGCCCTATTTAAGAAGATTTGTGAGATCATGGTCATTCATAACACGACAACACCCTTACATCCACAGTCTGATGGCATGGTAGAACGATTTAATAAGATCATAGAGAAACACCTGACAAAAATGGTCGCAAAGAACCAGCGAGATTGGGACAAACACTTGTTTCTATTTTTATTGGCTTACAGAGCAGCTGTTCAAGAGTCATCAGGTGAAAGTCCAGCTAGAATAGTTTTTGAAAGGGAACTCAGATTACCTTGCGATCTGATGTTTGGAATACCTGAAGAAGAACGAAAATAAGTTTGAGATTATGCCGACGACGTAAAGGGACGACTTCTGGGGATACATGATTTTGCTCGGGAGCATATTCAGCTGGCCAGTGACCGAATGAAGACCAGATACGACTTGAAAGCCAATTCAGCCGGATTTCAAGAAGGCGATTTAGTGTGGCTGTATAATCCAACAAGAAAGAAAGGAGTATTGCCCAAATTGTCTTTAGCATAGGAAGGACCCTACAGAATAATCAAGAGCGCAACACCAGGAGTAAGATGAAAGTTGTACATCTAGACAGATTGACGAAATAACATGGGCGATGAAGTTGATCGGGACAATATTTTGAAAAACAATTTACTACTACTACTAGTGCTGCTTCTTTTTCATCATACAGAATAGGTAGGTAACTAATTTATATTCTTGTAGGAAATTGAATAGCACGACATTTACCCGAAAAAAATTAAACCTCAAAGGCGAAAAAATAATTAGAGCAATTACTCTTTCAACAGCGAGTAGATTTAAAATGGAGATTATGTCCCTAAATTTGCTTTATCCTGACTAATACAGAGAAATGTTTCTGGCGCCTTATTTATAAGTACGTTCTATAATAACAAAATCACGCCATTCTGTGATTAACTTTTCGCAAACACCAAACACCACTGGGTAACGAATTAGTAACCAAGTCATGAGAGCAAAAATAGCAGGACACCTAAATTTGTGGAGTGTGATTCTAAAGATAGGGTCCACCAAAGTTAAGAATGGTACACGCACGTGTCTGCGCGGAGTTCTGACTATGATTTCGATAATTTTTATTTGGTTTTGAAATATATTTGATTTGGGTAGGTTACTGAAATGACCCTCTGAGAAATGACCCAACTACGAAAAGTCGAAAATCGACTTTATGAATGGACCGAGGGGCACATCGGTTGGATGGTTTCAAAGTCTATGATTGTCATCGCCCTTTTTGTTTTTCAGGTTCTCATATATAAATTTCATATACATTGTGACAAATTTCAGGCATTATTGTTTCTTTATTTGTCACAAGATTATTACCTACTTGAGAAAATGCCGTTTTCGATAGAAGCATAAGGCAAAATAAAGGAAGTCATAGCCATCTTTGATATATCTACGTTTTTTTTTTTTGAAGACCCGTTACCTCGTTAACATGGATATGTCAACAATGGTTTAAAACTGTTGTTTGTTTTTTCTTTCTTGGGAGGCTGTTAGTCCAGTTAATTGAGTTAATTTATTTATCTTGCCTTTCAGCATATTTTATGACCTACATTTTTGAAGTGAACTCAATAATTTATTGTAATTTGAATAAATAGGTACCTAATATTAATTTTAGCCATACAACATTTATAATTTCAAATTGTTTTCAATATGTTAGCGATTTAGAACAAAATATACGAGCCAACCACAACTGGATTTTATTTATTGTGCATGTATACCAATTACAAGAGGCTATATGTAGTTATTATTATTAATGTTAAAATTTTCATATCGAACATGTGTTTTTGATTTATTTTAACACAATACGGCAGACGCCGTAGCTGTAAAGTTTGGTTTGGAAATTTATTTATTTTAATGCTCTGCACATTTTATAATAGCTTTTGAAACGTACGTACATTTAATTTAAATTTTAAACAATAATTTTAGGTTTTATTTGCATATGGAATAAATTTGGTTGGCGAGCGTGAACCATTATAGAATCTACATCTATAGGGTCATCCAATAAGAATGTCCTAATTATAACTGCGCGATAATGTTATCATATTTTGCATGTGTTTACAGTCAGTTTTAACAAATTATCATGAAGAGATACACGATTCCACAGCCCGTACAAATTGTGAAATGTTTCTATCAAAATGGATGTTCTATCCGACAAACGTATCGCGCACTTCGTGAAATTTATGGTCAAGTTAACCGTCCAACAGAGCGTACAATTCGGCGTTTAATAACAAAATTTGAAAATACTGGATTACTTAGTGATCGGAGAGTTCCCGTTTGAAAACATAGGAACTGTTCGTCAGTATGTGCTTAATTATCCATCATAATTATTTGCGCCGAGCACAGGAATTAAACCTTTTCCAGAGGCAAGTTTTGCACATAGCTCTAAAACTTCCTCCATACAAGATTGTCTTGACTCATGACTAAAGTTAAACGACCACAGAGATGCGCCGTTTATTTGCTGATTGATATCTGGAGTAACTTCAATTCGACATTGACTTCGATCGAAAAATCATTTTCAGTGGCGAGGCACATTTCTGGATGAACGGTTATGTAAAAACAAGCAAAACTGTCATTTTCGGAGTAAGTATCCAAGGAAGCTTTATGAACGTCGAACGTCCTCTCAATCCTACTAAAGTAACAGAATGATGTGCATTTTGGGCCGGAGGCCATTATTGGACCCTATTTTTTTTTTCAAAATTATGAAGGAATTGCCACAACTGTTAATGGCGAAAGATATTGAACAATGATTGAGGAAGATTTTTATCGTAAACTGGATGATATGGTTATTAAAAGTTCCAAGAAGTTGGCACTACGAGTAATATTGCACCTTGATAAGGGGAAAATTTGGAGGTTGTTTATTGCCGCTTGGTAGTAATTCCGGGTAGCCACCAATGTCCTGCGATTCAACATCCTCAGATTTTTTTCATGGGGCTATCTGAAGGGCAGGGTTTATGCCAATGTATCATGAACAACAAAGGATTTAAAGAACAGTATCAAAAGAACTGTCGATACAATTCAACCAGCTTACTGTGATCGAAAACTAGATATCTCGAATTCGCGCTAATCAACGAAGTCGAGACGACCATTTTCCTGACATTTAATTTTTTTTTATATTGGTTCTCTCACAAAAGATGAACAAAAGTCTATACCTCAGTGGTACCACGATCGGAAGAAATTAGGTGACGATTAACCCTCCATTTGAACGCGTTAATGTTAAATCGTTGAAGAAATGAAGTAGGAGGCTAGGGGTTCTAGAGGTGAACAGTATGCCACCAAAAAGAAAATAATATTTAGAGCTTCTCGGGGTAGCCAACTTTACCACATACGGATGGGATGCCTATGTGGTTCTTGTGGTTCTCAAGTAACTTCTAGCTGGAATGAGGCTGGTCAGATCGTTGGAACATTTTTCCATGGTAATAGCGATAGAATAATGACAAGTCGGCCAACTTGCGCCTATGTTCGAGAGATTGCAGCGAATCGGTAAGACTTTGATAAGATGATAAATCTGACCCAGAGAATTACAGGCCTATTAGTTTGCTTTTCCAGATCTACAAACTTTTCACAAAGATACTAAATAACCGAATTGCAAACAAACTGGACGACTACCAGCCTGTAGAACAAGCGGTATTCAGAAAGAACTATAGTACATGCGATCATCTCCTGAAGATGAGATTGCTTATGGAGAAAGTTGCAGAGTACAACCTTAACATCTGCCTGGCGTTTATAGATTTCTACAAGGAATTTCATTCTATATTTCACTTAGCACTTATGAATAGCTTAAAGGACGCACGTATAGATCACAGATATACCCAACTCTTAAAAAGTATAATAACGCAACGTCTACAATTAAATTTTAAAATTACAGAGGGATCCGCCAGAGAGATACTATATCACCTAAATTATTTAATTTGGCTCTTGAGGGAGCATTTCGACGTGTGCAATGGGAACAGAAGGGTATACTAATCGATGGAGAACGACTTACCTACTTGAGGTTTGCCGACGATGTGGTGCTTTATTGCGGAGAATCCGGACGACCTATGGGAAATGCTGCTAGAAGTAGACGCAGAGCTGGACAAGATCGGACTACAAATGAACTTAAATAAGATCAAAATAATGTGCAAATAATTATTAAGGACCAACCCATTGAACAAGTAGAGAGCTATAGGTATCTTGGGCACCAACTGAAACTGGGGAAAGAAAACCAGACCACCGAGATATACCGCAGAAGAAGACTAGCATGGATGGTATTTGGATGGCTTGCGTATATTTCAAAAAATCAGTATATCCACTTAAGATTGCGATCAAGACTATTCGATCAGTGCATTCTTTCTGTACCTCGTTCTGTACTAACCTATGAATGTCAAACCTAGACATTAACAAAACTAACAATGACCAAAATGGCCGTAACCGAAAGATCCATGGAAAGACAAATGCTGGGAATATCGTTGAGAGACAGAAAAACCAACGAATGGATTAGAAGCACTACGAAAGTCAGAGATGTGATCGAAACTATTGTCACGCAAAAATGGAACTATGCCGGATACATAGCCCGATGTACAGACGCGAGATGGAATAACAGGCTGTTGCACTAAAGACCATACTTAGGACGACCACGAATGCGCTGGACAAACGACATAAAATTTACAGCGGGGTTCAATTGGATAGGAGAAACGGAAGACAGAAGGAGATGGTGCCATATGAGGAACGCCTATGTTCAGAAATGGACTGTGTAGAGAGGCGATTGAGATTCAGATTGAGATATAGTCGAATTTTTTGGAAATGCTTACAATAGGGTCACCACCATAGACACCACGGATTCAAAACTACGGGAATATTTCTAATCAATCGTGATACATTTTGTAAGGAAGACCTTATACCTATCTATGAGGATAATAAAGATCCGCCAAGGACAAAGAATCTAGAAGATTTATATTTGACTGGACAAACGCCCCAGGGTATTTCAGAACCAACAGAACCCAGACATAAGACTCCTTCTTCAGAACCAGGATCAAGTGAAATTATACCAGGAAGATCAACAGAAGATTCACCATTGACGACAAACACTGCAGGGTATTTCAGAACAAATAGCACCCAGACATAAAACTCCTTTTCGAGAACCAGGACCAAGTAGAATTGTTCCATGCAGATTGAACATATTACGTAATAAATTATCATCAAATTCTCCTGATTCTGAATTAAGTTTGGAAGAAGTTGTTGAAGATAACTTAAGCGATGATAATGATGATAACAAATATTAACATCCACTCCATTAGAAAAAGAGCTCGAAAATAAGACATCTAAAAAGCAAAAAAAGGAGGAAAATGAAAAATTAATGAAGGTTACAAGAAAAATTACAGGTAAAGGGAAAACGCCGGTTGGAAAAAAGAAAAAAGAAGGTGATTGTATCTGCACTGTTTGTGAACAATTTGGATGTGATAATGACATTTGGTGGAGATGCCGTTCTTATGCAACTTGGGCCCATAAGGACTGTACTAACGCTGAAAAAGCGTCTGTTTATACTTGTGACCTATGCTCAGTGTGAAAACGTTTAAATTGAATTAATTTCCAAATATTACTGTTTGGTCGATTTTTCCCTTCACCATGGTCGATATTATCCCACCAGAAATAACCCCACTTTTTTCCCCATTTCTAAAAACATAATTTCTAAAAAAAAAAAAACATTTGAAACCCAATTGAAAAAACTCCTGATAGATAAAGTATACCATCAATTTTCTCATTTTAGACATCTTTTCACAAATATTACTTCTTGAAATTTTGAACAGCGCTTAAGTAGTCGATATTCCCCCACTCTCCCCTATCCGCCAACCAATAGAATTGTGGAACGGTAATTTATTTTGCATAGTTACCAACAAGTTTAACTGAAGATGAATAAAGCGCGGTTCTCAAAAAATTATCTATTTTTATAATTTGTCTGCCTTATATAAGAAGAATTTCGAGCGAAGTTTGAAAGAAGTTAAGTTAAAAGAAAAGAGTCAATACAAATTTGCGACATTATTATTTCAGTAGTTCATTTTTAGGTTAACTGCGCCCTTATTTATTTTATAAAGGCTTTCAGAATGTTTTTCGTTTAGGGTAAAACCTATCTAAATCAAAAGACAAGCGCTTGCTAGAGTCTAAACATTCAAGAGTTAATTTAAGTTTCACCTTCAAAATTTCAAGAAGAAATAAATCATTTGATTCTACAGGTAAAATTCTGAAATACAAACATGTTTTCCAGAGAGTATGAAGCGGCGAGGCATGCCCCGAAGACCCATACATTCTTTATAACCTTGGAGATTTATGGGGAAAAGTTTCAGGGTTTAGCAGAAGACTAATGCAACATCTGGGCTGCTGTTTTCAAATGATTGTTTTTACCTCGCCTTTTTTGATGTTTGTTCTCATAAATTTTTTATTGCTAAAAAACTTCATGAGAGATAAATTTCGGGTCATCGAGATTCGTTTTTCAATACTAATATCAAGCAGAATATTAACATTTACTGCCATATAAAGCCTTATATATTTTACAGAAATACATAGAGATGTAAGCAGGCAACAAAATCCACCACAGTTAAGATGATATTGAATAGAAAAAAGTTACCTTCGTCAGAAATTACCTATAAAAAAAAAAACGTTTAATTTTACATCTAAATGGGTTAACAGGAAGTTGAAAATATTGCATTAACATGTAGTTGTCACGGCATTCTACACAAAGTTATTTATTGATTATATTGAAGTCAAACAACTAAAACAACTCCAACCAAACTTTCTGTTAATTTCACATTGATCTTCTAAACTTTTCACGGACTCATGGTAAAATGCATAGGGTGTTTGCTGTTGAAGTTCGTAAAGTAATAAGATGTATGGTGAATGAGCTAAAGAAACTTTATCAGCAAATAATAGTTACGGTGCGGAAATTATCCACTATTTACGTCATGCTAAAAGGATTCCGAGCAGGAGAGTTAACAAGCACTCAAGAACATGAAAACGATTGCGTGCCTGTCTTTAAGCACTCACACTTGTTTCCTGTAGTACTTATTAAATAAATCCAGTCTTGGTCAAAATAAGTTGTTAAGATGGCCTGCCTTCTTACAATGATAAAAGTTGTATTTCCTTGTTGCATACAAGAATACATTAATTTACCTAGTTAGTATTATCATAATATAATAATTTTTCATACTTTAGTATAAAAGAAAGTTTTATTCTCGGGAATAAATTCGAAAATTATTCCAAGAAAAAGTAGAAAGCAACACAAGAGCTGGAAAAAGCGGTAAAAAAAGCTGAAATTACTTGTTATTACAAACAACAGCGTTTTATTGTTGGGAATAAAGTGCAAGCTGTGCTCCAAATCATCGATTCCAGAGAAAGCGTATAAACGCTTTTTCTCTTTGTAATGGGTATAATTTTTTATGTTATTGATTTGATCTATAAATCGTAATCATTGAGTTTCTTCTCTGTATTTTCATGTGTACCTAAATATATTTTTTGATGTTTTTTTTATTATTTTATCTACAAGAGTTGGGTTATGACGTTTTTACAGTACCATTTTCTAGTACATATTTGAGTTATGTCATGAGACTCATAACACAACTAGGTATTTTTGGTGATTTGACAAATGTCAAAGGTAAACCTGTTAAGGTAAAATGACACGGAAAAAACACTCCACTATAGTGAAGAATAGTAGCGTCTGCCCAAGAATATATTCGTTTTAGGTCTATAAACCTAGCAGTCCCAAGGTGGAAAAAAACTTCGGGAACTATATAATAATTAGGTGCTTTTTAGGTGCTAATTGGGGCCTTTAATTAAAAATTAGGTGCTCCTTTAGTTTTTGAGAAAATCAAAAAAAAAACTAAGGGACTGCTAGGTTTATAAAAGCTAGCAGTCTCCTAAAGTAAAAAATATTTTTCCAAAATTTTCTTTTGTATTAGAATTAGGTGCTTTTTATGTGCTCCTAAATAGTCGAAGAAAAAATAGAATTGATTAATTATTAACTGAGTTACAGATTTTTTTTAATTATAAGGGGACTCCTGGCTTTACGTTTACTTGTTGGTGTGTCAGAATGGCAAAAAAACTTCGGGATCTATAATATATAATAATTAGGTGCTTTTTAGGTGCTAATTAGGGCCTAATTAAAAATTAGGTGCTCCTTTAGTTTTTGAGAAAATCAAAAAAAAACTAAGGGACTGTTAGGTTTATAAAAGCTAGCAGTGCCCTATAGTAAAAAATATTTTTTCAAATTATTTCTTTATATCAGAATTAGGTGCTTTTTAGGTGCTCCTAAATAGTCGAAGAAAAGATAGAATTGATTAATTATTAACTGAGTTACAGATTTTTTTCCAATTATAAGGGGACTGCTGGCATTACGTTTACTTGTTGGTGTGTCAGAATGTCAAAAAACTTCGGGATCTATATAATAATTAGGTGCTTTTTAGGTGCTAATTAGGGCCTTTAATTAAAAATTAGGTGCTTATCTAGTTTTTGAGAAAATTTAAAAAAAAAAGGGATTGCTAGGTTTATGAAAGCTAGTAGTCCCCTATAGTGAAAAATATTTTTCCAAAATTTTTTTTTGTATCAGAATTAGGTGCTTTTAAGGTGGTCCTAAATAGTCAAAGAAAAAATTGAATTGATTAATTATTAACTGAGTTACAGATTTTTTTTTAATTATTAGGGGACTGCTAACTTTCATAAACCTAGCAATCCCTTAGTTTTTTTCTTGGACTATCTAGGAGCACCTAAATAGCACCTAATTCTGATACAAAGAAAAAATTTGGAAAAAATATTTTTTACTATAGGGGACTACTAGCTTTCATAAACCTAGCAATCCCTTAGTTTTTTTTTTGATGTTCTCAAAAACTAGAGGAGCACCTAACTATTATATAGATCCCGAAGTTTTTTTGCCATTCTGATACACCAACAAGTAAACGTAAAGCCAGCAGTCCCCTTATAATTTAAAAAAAAAATCTGTAACTCAGTTAATAATTATTAATCAATTCTATTTTTTCTTCGACTATTTGGGAGCACCTAAAAAGCACCTAATTATTATATAGATCCCCAAGTTATTTTGCCATTCGGACACACCAACAAAAAACGTAAAGCCAGCAGACCCTTATAATTAAAAAAAAATCTGTAACTCAGTTAATAATTAATGAATTCTATCTTTTCTTCGACTATTTAGGAGCACCTAAAAAGCACCTAATTCTGATATAAAAGAAAATTTTGGAAAAATATTTTTTACTATAGGGGACTACTAGCTTTCATAAACCTAGCAATTCCTTAGTTTTTTTTTTATTTTCTCAAAAATTAGAGGAGCACCTAATTTTTAATTAGAGGCCCTAATTAGCACCTAAAAAGCTCCTAATTATTATATAGATCCCGAAGTTTTTTTGCCATTATGACACACCAACATGTAAACGTAAAGCCAGCAGTCCCCTAATAATTGAAAAAAAATCTGTAAGTCAGTTAATAATTAATCAATACTATTTTTTCTTGGACTATTTAGGAGCACCTAAATAGCACCTAATTCTGATACAAAGAAATAATTTGAAACAATATTTTTTACTATAGGGGACAACTAGCTTTCATAAACCTAGCAATTGCTTAGTTATTTTGATTTTCTCAAAAATTAGAGGAGCACCTAATTTTTAATTAGAGGCCATAATAAGCACCTAAAAAGCACCTAATTATTATATAGATCCCGAAGTTTTTTTGCCATTATAACACACCAACATGTAAACGCAAAGCCAGCAGTCCCCTTATAATTAAAAAAAAATCTGTAACTCAGTTAATATTTAATCAATTCTATCTTTTCTTCGGCTGTTTAGGAGCACCTAAAAAGCACCTAATTCTGATATAAAAGAAAATTTTGGAAAACTATTTTTTACTATAGGGGACTACTAGCTTTCATAAACCTAGCAATCCCTTAGTTTTTTTTGATTTTCTCAAAAACTAGAGGAGCACCTAATTTTTAATTAGAGGCCCTAATTAGCACCTAAAAAGCACCTAATTTTTATCTGGATCCCGAAGTTTTTTTGCCATTCCGACACACCAACAAGGAAACGTAAAGCCAGCAGTCCCCTTATAATTAAAAAAAAAATCTGTAACTCAGTTAATAATTAATCAATTCTATCTTTTCTCCAACTATTTAGGAGCACCTAAAAAGCACCTAATTCTGATATAAAAGATAATTTTGGAAAAATATTTTTTACTATAAATAGGGGACTGCTAGCTCTCATAACCCTAGCAATCCCTTAGTTTTTTTTTGATTTTCTCAAAAACTAGAGGAGCACTTAATTTTTAATTATAGGCTCTAATTAGCACCTAATTATTACATAGATCCCGAAGTTTTTTTTCCATTCTGACACACCAACAAGTACACGTAAAGTCAACAGCCCCCTAATAATTAAAAAAAAAATCTGTAACTCAGTAATTAATTAATCAATTCTATTTTTTTTTATAAACCTAGCAGTCCTTCAGTTTTTTTTGATTTTCTCAAAAACTAAGGGAGCATCTAATTTATAATTAGAGGCCCTAATTAGCACCTAAAATGCACCTAATTATTATATAGTTCCCGAAGTTTTTTTCCACCTTGGGACTGCTAGGTTTATAGACCTATTCGTTTTACTATTCCACAAGAAAACATAATATTTAATTCTAGTATTGCCCTATTCTTAAGAATTGAAAATAATTTCAACTTATATTCAGAATACGGTGGTGTCGAATTCCAGAATAGCCTAGTAATTGTTTGAAGAATAAGGTAGATTTGATGATCAAGTATTGTTATTCTTATTCGAAAAATTACTTATAGTTATTACAAAAACTACAAGTTATTTCCAAATATTTTTTATTCTTACTTCAAAAATAACCTCTTATTGTTTTAACTACTTACCTGTGTAGGTACTTACTATTAATATTGAAACAGTTTACTCTGAAGTATATTTTATTCTTCATTCTTGTTTTAAAAATTTATATAATATAGGTACTTATAAAGGTATAAACTGATGAAATAATAACAAAAAAGTTAATTATAATAAGTACAATAACAATCATAGATACATTTATTTATTAATTATTCACATACCACTGGAAGGTTGGGAAAATCCGTTATAGATGTTGCATTTTCTTTACTTTTAACGCTATTTTAGTACTGATCCATTTTATTTGCCAATTTTAATCTAACCTCCATTTTGGGGATTCACTCTTTACTTTATTCATCATTCATGTTCAACCATTGTCCAAGTCAATTTCATTTCCTAAAATTAAAAATAATGTTTTTATAGGTACTTTGTCAACAACTTATCCTAATGGCAAAAGGCAAATAGACTGGATAAGGTACTTCTACATGATGAAAGATAACATGCAGTTTAAGTTTTTACCTAAATGATGGCCACCCACGCCAACAATGCCTAATAATTTTTTGATTGTTTTTTTCCCGGAAATTAAGTAGGAAAAATGAAACTTACCTTCAAATATTGGAATTAACCATTCCAAATCCCATTTCTTTAACAAACAAACCATTTTAGTACAAAAAACACTGTAAAAACACAGGTAGCGTCGCGTGGCGTCCTTCGGCGCCCCTTCAACCAAACTTCAACTTCATCATGTTCAATGGAATGGGGGGGAACGCAACGCAAAGCATAGCACAAAGGCGACTAGAAGGCAGGTTGAAACAAGCATGCATTTCATTTAAGAATAATATACTCTCTTCAAATTATAAGTATTTTAAACGAGAAAATATTTCAATTTAATGTAAGCACAAAACTATATTTGATAAAATATATTTTTTTTTACTACTAACCTGAGAAATTGTCATTATTCAATATATTTTCCTTGGAAAAAATTGAATTTTTCTCCCTAGGTGAATAATGAAAATAATGAAAAAATACCTAGGTTAATAATGAAAATGACGTCATGACGCAAGGATATTGTCATGTTTCTATTGGTTCAATTTCATTTTCATAGGTCAATTTGAAAAAAAATACAGGTTTCTGTAGGTACATAGGAAGTTATCATAAGCTGTTGATAGAGGGCAACATTTTCAAGAGGGCGTTCAAAAAAAAATAATTGGAGCACAGATTTTAAACAAATTTTTCATTTTTTACTAGCAGTAGTAAAAAAAATTCTATATATTCCTCGGTAGAGAAAGTCATTATATACCTCACTCATTATAAACCTCGGCGCTAGCGCCTCGGTTTATAAAAGCGCTCGGTATATAAGGACCAACTTCTCTACCTAGGCATATAATATACTATTTTATTCTTGATTTAAATAAAAAATAATTGAGATGATTATTTAAAGAGTTTCAAAATAACATTAAGCAAATATTTCAATGTATAATAAAGTATTGTTTTACTAAGTAAATTATCACTGGCTCAAATATGAAATTATAAGTATATTACTACTTTTGGATATAGAATTGCATTTTTTTCCGTGCAACGACTAATAAACAGAAATGATTGAAAAAACATTCTTATTTTTCGCTTTATAGATAAAACGTTGTACATCAAACGTGCGTTTAAATATGACTACAAAACTCGTGTGATTAGAACGACTCGGTCTACGACCTCGTCGTTCCAATCTTTCACACTCGTTATTGTTTTCATGGTAATTCATAAATGCACTTGTAATGTAAATACTATTAATATTAATAATAAGTGGGTAGTATAGAATAGACTTGTAGTTTCTTTCTATCTTATTGAAAATTAAAAAACGTATTTTTTTTTTGATGTTTGCTGCAGGCTTGTAGAAAAAAAGTGTTCCTAACTCTTGTGGAAAAGTGATACTTTCCGCACTAGTTAGCAAATATACTAGTGATTATTATTCAACTTTGAAGAAGAGTACATTCATTATTTATTTACACTATGTATTTTTTTTAAAAACTTTATTTGAATTACATAACGATTCTCGCCCGTACATGAAATTTTGTATGTACCACAGGCGCCAATGGTGCTTGAGGCTATACCACAACCCCCTATTGCGCCCTTAGTACATAAATAACTATATTTGTATTTTAATTTCACTGGCAAACAATACCCCTGCTCACATGCAAAAATCGAATGTTCTAGTTTGCATGCAGCAATAACTATTTTTCAATTAAGATAGCGAAAGTTTAAGGAATAAAATTTTAAGGCTACCATAATTCTTTTCCTACACAATAGCTTAAAACTATCCTGTGCACGGAAGTTGTAATACAAACAGGTTTAGTGCCTAATCACAATTTCTCTTCTAATGTATGGATGTAAAAAAAGCAATTTCCTGGTTTTATTGTGGAGTGGATAATAAAACGGTAGGCTGGAGTAAAATAGCAAAGCCGTGGACAAACCCATTGGCGACCCAAATTGCGTACCTACTTGATTTACTTTTATGATCTAATAGTTTTATATTTTTAGCCACAGGATTTCGGCAAAAATACTTTGATTACACTGAACATATATGCACCACTTTGACTACGATTAGAGAATTTCCAGCCATTGTAAATGAAAAAACTTTTTTCCTACGACCACATACGAAAATGACAAAAACCGCACTAGCTGGTTCTTTGGAAAGCGCGAAATATCACACGCGTGCTGAAAGTACTTCCAATACCCTCGCTAAAAGTATTTTCAGCACACGTGTGGAAAATACTGTTGACATTATTTGTGATTGACATCGCAATTTACTTTCAATACGTGGATTGAAAGTACTTTCAGCATGTGTGTTGAAAATAAGAAGAAATAAAATAAGAGGAAATTGGTGTAAATCGGTTTCTGGTTGTAGGAAAAATGGTGTACATCACTTGTGAGAAAGCGTCATCCATACACTCGTGTGAAATTTGTCACTTTCTACACTCGTAATGTAATATACTAACAAAGTCTATTAATGTGGCATAAGATGGATGTCTAGAATGCGTTTCTACATGGGTCTTTGCTGAATTTGCAAGTCGATGTATGAACTGGAAAAAGCTCCAAGGCCTTGGAATGAAAGCTAGACTCGTTTTTGTTGAGTTTTGAATGGAAAGATACCTTTACTTAGGCGATGTGATGGGTTTTCTGGGTACCTATGAAAATTCAATTTTTGAGTCGGAAGTCATGTCTGAAAATTTTGCTGTGTGAAATGGTTGAATAAATCAAATTAAAGCACCGATGAAATGTGAATACCATAGGAAACAGAATCAAGAAAAACCTCGATAATTGGAGAAACGCTTCACTGGGAAGTGATTGAATCTTTGATGCACATTATGTTGTGCAGTAGAAGGCCAAATTCAAATCTGCTTTGCTGTAATATAATAATTTACGTTATCCCTCCGGATAATAAACTTTTATAGTATGAGTGAGATGTTTACGGACGAGGCGATGAATGAGGCGATTCCGGATTAATTTTGAAACGAATACTGTGAAAGTTTTTCCTAGACGAATAACGTACAATAAATCATTTCATACTAATCATAGTGTTTTGTTAATGGTTAATGGTTATGTTTTGAAATATATGAATGTATTTTCAATTTTCATCGTACACACCATAGACAATAAAAAATAAAAAGACCTTCAAAAGTATAGCCGAAATATGTTATACTATTACTGCGCATCCGGTTGCGCATAGCGCATTGCGGAGTTTTTGGAAAGCTAGAGACCTACGAAAGATCAGTCCGATCATTCGATTCTGTTTGATCTTTCTCTGTCATACCAATTCACAAGACAAGGACACCGTATGAGTTACAGAGCTTTCCTAGCTGTTTTGTAGAAACCTATCAAACATCCATAACTATAGAAACTGTGACCGAGAAAACAAATAAGTAACCAAAATAACGACATTTCCGTGTTGAAATTTGTCATTTTTAACCGATTGAGCGGTCGTCTAAGAAGACTCGAACTCACAAAATCTAAAGAACAAAAAGAAGAAATTGTCATTTTTAGAAGGGCACTCGGTATCGCGTACCTGTAATATTATGTACAACTAGGATAAACTGAACCAGTAAGTATACATGTTAGTTTTGTGATATACGGCATATTTTTTCACTGTTTTAGGAGACCTCACTCAGAAGAGATTAAATGTAGATGTTAGGCCTTGGCCAGCTTAGCTTGTACCATACATTAAAGCATGTATAAGGGATGTAATAACTGTGTTTGTAAACTCTTTAGGTATTTGACCTATCTAGCTATAATATATATTTTTTCTAGTACAATTTAGTGTTTATTTTGCCTTTTTTTTTTAAATCTACATCAAACAATGGCACAAAACTTTATGGAGTACCACATCATTTTTCTCATTCGGATTTGAGAAAAAAAGATGTGGAACAACATAAGTAAGTTTTTTGTGCGATCAACTCAAGTCAAATTTCAAAATTCCCGCCATTCCAGTATTTGTTCCGGCTGCCACTAGTGACGCCACCGTCGCTGTGACGTCAGCGCTATACAAACTTTCATGTTATCAATCAGGTACTCTTACCTTGGTTTATTATATTTCTCTATGGTACACACTACACCTATAAAGTACCAACTACGTGTTTACTGGTGGAACCGTTGCAAGTAATTAAAGACGTAAAGTTTGAATTTGACATTTCAGTCCGCAAAGTTCACCGGACTCAGTAGGTAATGTGAAAGGTTATTTTGGTAACAAGTAGTACAAGTACTTAAAATAGGACCAATTTTTGCTGTTCCGGACGATGCGGTAGCCGAGTCTGGAATAGCAAATGACTCCTAAAAAACCTAATTTAGGGGTACGCGATATTTCCCGGGCTAAAACTAAGTAGGTACCTACACTACCTACGTAAAGGTATGTTTTTACGATACAGTATCAAATAAATTATTTTTAAGTAGGCACATCAAAAATCTTCTCAAAACTAAAATGCCGTACTTCCACGGAAAAATTTCATATTAAATAAGGAGTTTTCACTGCTTTATGACTTCATTTGCAACTGCTTTTAAAGATTTATGAGTTCTCAGTAAAAAAACGACATTTATATGAGTCGAGCAAAGAGCTAACAAAAAGTAAGGTACTTTCTTAGCTGGCTGTGGTGATGGTTGGAAAGCATAAAAGTTTTATTATTTTAGTTTGAAATTACTAAATATTTTTGAAAGTGCGAAGAAATAAAGATTTAATCCATAAGTCAGTGTTAAAGGTATATCCAGAAAATTTTGAAAAAGGAAAGAATAAAATTTGTAACGTATGAAAAAAAATAATTTTTCTACTTGCGTGCGCAAAGTAATTACTTTCCACACTCATTTGCGTGTGCAAAGTTGGAATTTGCGTACGGAAACTTTTTGCGTACTCAATTTTGTTACGCATAATTAACGGATTTATTATGCTCGATTTTTCAATGTTTTGATGATTCCTGAATAATAGTTATTTTGATATTTATTTGTATAAGTAATACCTATGTGACGATCTTTAATCCAAATAGTGCACAATTTTTTATTTAAATTATGACATTCAGGGTCAGGATCATCTTTATAAGCCCCTTTATATACCCGTATTATGTACAGGTGAACTACCTTAAATCGCTATGGAAAAACATGTATAACGGCGTATAATGTTATACTCCGCCGGAGTATAACATTTATACGTTGGTCAAGCTGAAAGTCATTGAAGTGACTCTTAAACCTTGTCAAAATTATCACAAAAATTACTGTTATAATATGACGTTTGAAAATAAACTAATATTCAAAATGAACGGTTCTAGTTGAATTTAGCGCTTAGTAAACATGATGTTTTCTATCAAAGGTGTCCAATTTGGACTACCCTCTACTACTAGGAATTTGTAGAATTTTTGAGATTTAAGACACTTTCATGAAAATCTTCTAGAAATTCCAGATGTATTTTACTATTTTAACAAATCAAAGTTACTTTTTAAAGATAATCGTAGAAAAAGTATTGTTCCTAACACTTGCGCAATGTGTCTTTCCCACGCTTAAATTATCACTTTGCGCACTTTTTAGGAAAATAACTATTTTATTTGATTTTATGTCTATAATGCAAAACACCATTCTGTTAATATCTTGTTTCACTTCATGTCAATACATATTATTATTTCACAAAATTGAAACTCGAAAAATAACATAATCGTGTTATTATTAACATTAACATTAACAGCTTGAAATACGAAAATGTTAGTATAAATTTATATTGAGCAAAAAAAAAAATAAAAATAAAAAAAGAGGAAATTTAATTTGGTTCGGCAGTTCATGTATTGTATATTCCTGAATTCAAATGGACATTTATAGGTCATTAACGATTGTTCGTCCGTATTTGCCACCTCGTTTTTGATTGATAGACAATACTGATATTAACAGATCGGAGATCGGCAACGCTACTTAATTAAATTTGGAATTGAAAATAATTTTGTTGACAATAATCAATAATCAATACATCGAGTAGAAGACGTATATATTTCGAGTTAGAAATACCCTACTTATAGGTACTTACCTTTGACTGATTTAATTTGTGAGTCTTTATATTGATCTGAAACCAAAAATCAAAAAACCAATTGAAGAACTGAGATAATATCAAACAATGAGGTAAAAGTCACTTTTTTCGTTCTCTTGTCAAAGCTATGCTATTAAAAGTTTAGTTGGTAAATATAATTTATTATTATTACACTTGTGCTGCGGCCCTTGATGAATCCTTCGGATGATATAAAGGCGTGGTTTTTATTATCAAAAACATTTAAAAAAGAGGTAAAAATTGTTGTCTCAAGACAGGAATTAATTTCCGAACTGGAAAGGGCGGAAAGGAGACGAGTCGAAATCATCTTCCGCCCGTGATGCACATAATTTTTTTTGCGCAACCCTTTTGGAAACATTTTTAATAAATATTATTTATACTAGCTGGGACGGGGTACCCGGCTTCGGTCAGGGATTATGTGGTGTGGTAGTTGAAATAAAATAATTAAATTTTAAATATTTTTAAGTTTGTCTTTGCCTTTGCGCTTTGTTGATTGTAAAACTATAGGCTAATTTGATTGGAAATTGCAGTCTTTCAAATTGGAATGGCAGTTCAGTACAGATCAGCGGTATTCTTGACACTCTTGACACTCTCTTCAACATTTACCATACTGTCGATCGATTTGTATATTTTCTCTTCACCGGGATTTTTTTTTTTGAAAATTAAAGTTTATATCGTCGACAATATTATTTTTAGTTGGTAAAATTGTCCTCTGAACTAGCCCACTTTGAATTAGTATAGATATGAAAAATGATTGGATAAATTTGGTTGATAAGTTCGTTTTTCAGTAATGGCTATCTTACTGTTATTACGGCCACCTGATTGTGACGGTTAAGTAAAGGAGACTTTGTTTTAGCACTGGTTCTTGTAATGCGGTAGCGTGCCACCAAGGACTTTATTTAAAGTCCCACTCAAAATCTATGTAACTTTGGACAGTTTGGACGGACTTAAAATATTATTTCTTCAAATCTTAAATTCTTAAAACGTTTTCCAGATAAAAGTAAATGTTGCAACCATGCATGCGCGGTGAAATTTATGGGAGCCGGAGACGCGCCACACGAAAAGGTCCGAAGGGTAAGTAGAGAGAAAATGAGAGACCAAGAAAAAGATTGTCCGGCCATTGTTCATTATTCAATTTTTATTTTGCATTAAACTGATTGTTCAATACAATTTGTGATTAGTTTGTGTGTCATAAAGAGCATTCACAGGTCAGTTGAATAAATGTTATGTTTCCGAGAGTTCATTTTATGCAAGTATTATTTTCTCATTTTTATGTTTTTTGTTTGTTTATACCATGTGAATTGTTCAGATATTTTAACAAAAATCGTTTCCTGCTGTGAAAAACGCAGATAGAGAGTAATTTAAAACCTAGAAAAATTATATACTGTCTTTTGTGCTAGGTTTTTAATATTTGGTATTCAGAGCGTACATTAGGGCCTTGTTGAATATACTAACATTTTCCTAACCTGACGAGCGAATAACCTAGCAAACAAATTGAAAAATCAATCTATTTAGAGATATTGCCTCTAAATAACAACTATAGCTGAGTAGCATCCCGTACGGGACCTCAGTACCTGCTGGTGAAACTGGCTAACTAAAACTCTTCAGTATTGAATATACGTAGTGTTGATTGAGTGTAGTGTGTGTAATTGAAATTTTAGCACAAAAACAGGGACTGAACCTAATTTAAATTTTCATCGACTCGCAATAAAAAAGATATCGCCGTGAAATGAATTTGCACTTTCAATTATTCTAGTCATTGAAGAGATTTGCCTATATGACTTTGTACAGGGTGTCCCACTAAGGTCGACGAGGTACGTTATTATGGAAACCATAGGCTTTACGGCATCGGGATCTTTTTTTTCTTCACTAAATCGGCCAAGAGAAATTGATGGAAAATATTTTCAAGTTTCTAAGATGGCCGCTAGGGGGCGCAATCACGATGATATAACTAAAAATTCAAATTTTCTCGAAAAATCGCTATATTAAGGTACTGTTTTAACAACGGAAATCAAAATTTCGTTAATTTTTGCGCCAGTTTGCTTATTAGCCTTTTTTCGTATCTTCACTAATAAGGGTGGGGGAAGCTGGTGAAAAAATAGTTTTAAAAATTGCTGTATCTTCCATACCCATTATCCAAACTCATTCAATTTGGGCTTATTCGAAAGAGAATTTCATTGTTATTAAGAGCACCACTTCGTTCGGGGTCGATAGTTCCCACCGCGTCTTCTAGAGGGCGCTGTTTAACCAAGATCCAGTTTTTTCTAATTTTCTGGAAAAATCCAAATGGCATGATATATAATTTTTTTATAACTCTGCTTAAAGAGCAAAAAATTATCTACATTTTCGCGCAAACCGCAATCCGATATCTGCATTCGTTTTCAAGTTATTTGCAAATAACTATTTTAATCGAATATCTCCCACCTGTCATTTTAAACCAATCAAAAAATCTCATTTTGTGGTCAAAAATTATTTTCAAGTGGAAAAATTTCATGACATGACATGAAAACAAAATAAAATACTCATAAATGTTAATAAATTAATAAAAATTTATTGTTTTGCTCAGTAAGGAAACATTCTTAACAAAAACCACTCGTGCTTCTAATTTTTCCTGACGCAAAATCTAAAAAACTCGTTTGCAAGTAATTTGTTTACCAAAATACTGGCGTAAATTTTTTTCATCTATGAGTGTGTGGAAGGTAGCACTTTACAGCACACGTGCGGTAAAGTACTTGAAATACAAAAATATTGACACTCGAAGGTGAAATTTTGTACCAACACATGCCGAAAGTGCCTTTACCGCTCTTGACGCCATGACAACTGCTGTCGCGTGCGGTAAAGCCCTTAACGGCTTGACCGAACTCCGCTTCGCGCCGTACGGTAAAGTATCACTTTCCTCATTTATTAGGTGAATAACTATAACAGGTACGAGCGTTATAATAGGTATTTACGAAACAAGTGCGGAAAGTGATACTTTACCGCATGCGACAGCAGTTGTCATGGCGTCAAGAGCGGTAAAGGCACTTTCGGCATGTGTTGGTACAAAATTTCAGCTTCGGATGTCAATATTTTTGTATTTCAAGTACTTTACCGCACATGTGCTGCAAAGTGCTACCTTCTACATACTCATAGATAAAAAAAATTCACGCCAGTATTTTGGTAAACAAATTACTTGCAAACGAGTTTTTTAGATTTTTCGACAGGAAAAATTAGAAGCACGAGTGGTCTTAAGAATGTTTCCTTACTGAGCAAAACAATAAATTTTTATTGATTTATTAACATTTATGAGTATTTTATTTTGTTTTCATGTCATGTCATGAAATTTTTTCCACTTGAAAATAATTTTTGACCACAAAATGAGTTTTTTTGATTGGTTTAAAATGACAGGAGGGAGATATTCGATTAAAATATGTAGTTATTTGCAAATAACTTGAAAACGAATGCAGATATCGGATTGCGGTTTGCGCCAAAATGTAGATAATTTTTTGCTCTTTAAGCAGAGTTTAAAAAAAATATATCATGCCATTTGGATTTTTCCAGAAAATTTAAAAAAACTGGATCTTGGTTAAATAGCGCCCTCTAGAAGACGCGGCAGGAACTATCGACCCCGAACGAAGTGGTGCTCTTAATAACAATGAAATTCTCTTTCGAATAAGCCCGAATTGAATGAGTTTGGATAAGGGGTATGGAAGATACAGCAATTTTTAAAACTATTTTTCCCCAGCTTCCCCCACCCTTATTAGTGGAGATACGAAAAAAGGCTAATAAGCAAACTGGCGCAAAAATTAACGAACTTTTGATTTCTGTTGTTAAAACAGTACCATGATATAGCGATTGTTCGAGAAAATTTGAATTTTTAGTTATATCATCGTGATTGCGCCCCCTAGCGGCCATCTTAGAAACTTGAAAATAATTTCCATCAATTTCTCTGGGCCGATTTAGTGATGAAGAAAAAATTCCCGATGCCGTAAGGTCTATGGTTTCCATAATAACGTACCTCGTCGACCTTAGTGGGACACCCTGTATAAAAGGGTTACTGAAATATATTTGTTGCTATAAGGTACAGGGTCTGTTCCTTATAATTAGCGCGGCTCCTACAATTTAAACAAAAGAATACACAAAAAAAAAATTTAAATACAAAAGTTGTAGGGTTTTATCTCTATTATCTTTCGTACATGTCAAAATGGGCAAATGACAGGTGCTAAGTATCAAAATGACGGCACTTGCATTTTTTCAAATGGAACACCCTGTATATTTTCAGCTAGGATGATAGATTTTTTTTCTTCTGATTTTAAATATACTATACCGGGTGTCTACGAGATTAGTTTCGCGCTGGCATTTGCTGGGTTTTTTTTCAATGGCAAAGATTTTTGGTATAGAGTATAGGTTTGAGAAATGTCATCTTTTGACATATGTGTCAATGTTTGGTAACTTTCGGTTTGACTGGAAATGGCCCTAACTTCGTAATTTCGAATGGCATCCGAAGAATTTTTTCGCATTTTTGGGATATGGGGATCATGATGTGTATGAAAACGTCAAATTTGAACGTTTTTGAAGAAACTTTAGAATTCTGGATCAAAATTTATTTTTGAATAGGAAGTGACAGAATGGTCTTTAAATTGTTTTTTTCAACTCACACGATCGTAAAAAAATACGAATGCCATGTTGTTATCATTTTCTTGTTCTCCAAGAGTTTCCAAAGTTGTAAAAATCACATTTTACGTGATATCTCAATGAAATCAGTGAAATCACCCAACTTTCACAACAAGAGTTTTTTACCTTTTTCATAATAAAACTAACTATGCATTGAAACTTCCCATTTATCCCAGTTGTTAATTATTTTTTAATTATTTTTATTATGCACTACTATAAATGATAAGATAAAACTACTTATAAATGAGCCCCTGTATTCAAACTTTGTATTCACAAATTCCCGAGATGCCAAACAATGACAAATGTCTATGCAAACAAACATATCTTGTCCATAGATCTTGTCAAAGGCTTGACAAGTAGAAAAAGACCACCAGCTCCTTTTAGACAGCGTTTTTTCATACAGGGGTTCATTTATAATTATTTTCATCATTTATAGTAGTGCATAATAAAAATAATGAGAAAATAATTAAAAACTGGCATAAATGAAAAGTTATAATGCATAGTTGATTTCATCTTGAAAAAGTTAAAAATCTCTTGTTGTGAAAGTTGGGTGATTTCACTGATTTCATTGAGTTATCACGTAAAATGTGATGTGATGTGATTTTTTCTACTTTGGAAGTCTCTGGAGAACAAGCAAAGGATAACAACTTGGCATTCGCATTTTTCTACGATTGTGTGAGTTGAAAAAAACAGTTGAAAGGCTATTCTGTCACTTTCTGTTCAAAAATACATTTTGATCCAGAATTCTTAAGTTTCTTCAAAAATGTTCAAATTTGACGTTTTCATAAACATCATGATCCGCAGATCCCAAATATGCGAAAAAATTCTTGGGATGCCATTCGAAATTACGAAGTTAGGGCCATTTCCAGTCAAACCGGAAGTTACCAAACATTGACACATATGTCAAAAGATGACATTTCGCAAGCCTATACTCTATACCAAAAATCTTTGCCATTGAAAAACAACCCAGCAAATGCCAGCGCGAAACTAATCTCGTAGACACCCGGTATATGCTGATATTTGGTTTAGCTGTTTTCACGCTATTCAAGCTTAAAAATGCATTTATTTGTCACTCATTTGTAAAACGTCATTTATCAAGTCAAAACATAAACAACGAAAATTGATTTTTACCAGTTACTGGCTCTACTGACTTGTAAAATTGACAGCTAAACTGTAAAAACTTTTTACCTACGAGCGTGCGGTAAAGTGCACTTTACCGCACGTTTTTGAAAATGGAAAGTATCACTTTACCGCACACTATGCGGTAAAGTTAACTTTACAGCATAGTGTGCGGTAAAGTTAGCTTTACAGCATAGTATGCGGTAAAGTGCACTTTACCGAACACTTTGTAGTCCACTTTACCGCATAGTGTGCGGTAAAGTAGAATTTGATATTTATAATCAAAATTCCTTTCTTTCTCAGAAAAAGGATTTTTGATCCTTTCTTAATTTAATCTTATTCCATTAATTAATCTGATTCATTAATTAATTTTATCAATGCATTTTTTGGAGGTGTAGATGCTCATAGGTAAAATGTTGTACCTAACACATGCGGAAAGTGCCTTTACCGCCCTTAACGGCTTGACCGAACTCCGCTTCGCGTCGTTCGGTCAACTGCGGTTGCGTGCGGTAAAGGTATCACTTTCCGCATTTGTTAGGTAAATAACTATTACAAGTCAGTAGGATCAGAGAATTATTTATTAAAATTGTATTATCTATATGTATTAATTTTTTATTTCTTGTTTAAGATTGTTTACAAATGAGTAACAAATAAATTATTGAACATAATACGCCAGCCAGGTATCAGTTTTCACTGGCTCTTGAAGGTTTCCTTCAATCACTAGTAAAAACTGCTTCACCTGGCTAATAATGTAAAATACTATTACATTACCCTAAATTAGGTCTGTTCCCGGTTTCTTATATCAATGATGAAGCTTGCTCAATACAATTTTAAATTGAAATAGCGCAAAAACAGATGAACCAAATATCAACATATATGGTATATTTGAAATCAGAAGGAAAAAATCTATCATTCTAGCTAAAAATATACAGGGCGTTTTATTTTAAAAAATGCAGGTGCTGTCATTATGACAGTTGGCACCTGTCATTTGCCCATTTTGACAAGTGCAAAACATAATAGCCGCACTAATTATGAGGAACAGATTCTGTACATGAGATTGAATTTATTCCAACAGCTCAGAACAGCTTATGAAATTATGTATAATTTTCTGGAAAAAAAAAGTGTTTGCTAATACTCTGTGAATCAATCACCCTTTCTAAATAGTCAAAATTGATTGCATCCACTCTTTATTTTTTCCCAAGATAGATTCTGACATTGAAAACTTTGAAAAATAAACAATAACGCTTGACCCTGATTGGCCGTAAAATGAGGTGTTTCTGCAGGTTGACATCAGTTTTACAATAGCGACCAATAAGCGGCATTAGCGGCATTGTTTATGTTTCAAAGTTGACAATGCCAAAATTTATCTTGGAAAAAAATAAACCATACTGTGCAATCAATTTAAAAGCAATAAAAGGCTTCGAATGGTCCACAATGTTTCAGAATATGCCCCAACATTCGAGAGTGTTCTGGAATGTTCTACATTTATCTGAGATATTTCTGAACATTCCACAATATTCCAGAATGTCGTGAAACTCTCTCGACTACTCTCGAATGTTCGGACTTTTCTAGAAGTTTCTAGCGGGCGAAACTTCCAGCCCGCCTATTTTCAAAAGCACGTCATTCAGGTAAAAACGGGAACCTTCTTCATGGACGGGATCTAGAGGCTTACCACATTATATAACTCCCTTGCTCGTACCGTGGCTCATTGCTGAGTTTTAGCGGCACGCACATTGCTCACTTTCTTTTATAATGTATATTGATTAACCCTTAATTGGTCGCTCCGGCGTAAAAAGTACGCCAAACGAGTTCAAACACGTGACACATTGAAACTACCGATTGGCCAAAGGTGATCGCCTATGTAACCTACCACCATAGTGTCCTGTATGCACTGGAAAAGTAGCGATCCCGTTGGTTTCCATTCCGCTTCCCTGCAGGGCGCTGCTTTGAATAATATGTAATAATTGGCGTACAAAATACACCAAAGCGACCGTTTATGATTTTTATTTTTATAATGGTTTATACTGTTTTCACCCAAACTGTAACATTTATGTGGTTGGGATTGGAAATGTTAGTTTTATGTGTCTTGCTATACCCGTTTAGCGACAGGATTTTAGAAAATGAAGTTTGTTCGGTTGTCACTATTTTTTGATTTTTTATAAATAAAATGCTTTTTTATTTTGTTGTGACACATTATATTCAATGTTTATTGTGTGTAATCAATACTACTTGAAGTTACTAAGGCTTCCACATTACTTCGAAGGTAGCAAAATTCGTCCCGATTATGAAAAGACATTTTTATTCAAGTGGCGTACAAAGTACGCCAAGCGACCAGTTATGTGAAATAAAATCTAGCAACCAGTTAAGGGTTAATAATAATAAGTTTTGTCCCTAAGTAAACTTCAATCCATAATATTTCATCGGAGCAAGGTTTTGCTTTGAAATTTCAAGCCTAACTAGCTGTGTCTTAGTTTTAAAACCTATAGGTACCTATATTGAAGTTTATATCACTAAGGTATGAGATTATCTATAAACAAGGAAAATGCTATCGTAATGTGCAATTCGAAAAGACATTTTATCCTTATTTTAAATATGAGATCAAATATTTAATGCACTTATACGAACATCAAAATCCCAGATTCTCTGAGGTCAAGCGAAATTTCCCTGGAGAAATATCACACACGTAACGAACATTATATTTTCCATACATGATAGACATGCGAGCAACCGCACAAAAAAAAAGGTTTTTATATTTCAAAAAATCATTTCGCTATTACAATTTTGAAATCAGCATTTTTTGTCTTCTTGTAAGGTCATCCTGATGTTCTCCATACTCCATTATGAGAGAATTATTGAACCAGTCTAAAGGACCTATTTATTTTATTACTGCTTCCTACTTCCCCCTTCAAATCTTGCACACCCAATAGCAATTATTGAGCTTGTGTTCCTGTACATACAGAACTTTACCCGATAGCTTGCTGGAAGGATTTGATACCTAATTATTAATAGAGGGGTTCTTGCAAAAAAAAATCTAACATTAATAATAAGTAATTGTTTGAATTCTTTTCCTATTTTGATTTACAATTAATTTTTATCTGGTTGTAAATTCTAACAGTAATTTCATAATTTGAATTGAACTTTTGATGTTTACCTCTTTACCTGAACCAAGATAAAAAATCGAAACTTGGGCAAGATTTACACAAAACTGCTGTAAATAATAATTATAAATAAGTTGGTAATCTTCCAACCCAAGTAATCTTTAGTTTGAGTATAAAAATGTTTTATCATTACCTATATCCAAAACAATTAAGTTGATTTCTTGTCTGGTATGTGTACTATCGAGTTTCGATAGATAAGAAATAAAGCGATGCCATAGAGCAGGGATTTTACCCTAAGCTTACACTATATTCTCCTATGAAAGTTGAATTGAGTCTAACAATAGAACAACACAAAGGATGTCTCGGAATTTGGAAACATCGGGATTTAGGAGTTTTTATTTGATCTTATTTTAAAATTCAAATTTAAGTTAGTAGATTCGTATTATATTTATGCAATAAAATCCATTTCGTTCGTTTATTACCTATCTAGTAACAAACTGGGAAAATCAATCAAACGCTTCGGAAAAATGTCAGGACGTCTAAAGTGTAATCAGGAATCGTTCAAAAGCAGTCTCGAACACGTTAGCCAGTCTAATCAGCCCAAGGAGTTTTTTTAATTGACATAAAAACTGAATAGCGTCGTCCAATTTCTTTTTAGTCCCCACTGATTTTAGTAAAAGGTTTTTGTCTAACAAAATTAAAGATTGCCTGAATAAGATAGGAAACCAATTATTTGGGATCAATCGATCAATTCAATATACAGGGCGGTTAGGAATATAGATTTTTGTTAAGTTAGGGAAGAAATTGGTAAAAGATATAATGCTGATATTAACGCCGCGTTAATGGCCGCCATGTTTAAACTGTGATTGGTTGATTTTTCGAAACTTGTTTTAAGGTCTTTAAAAAAACGGCACATCAGAATTAGCTCAAATTTGGTAGTAAATCTTGTTTTTAAAAACTATCTATTTTATTAAAAACTAAGAAGCTTAACAAAAAATGCTAGACTCTAGTTGCTGCGGCGAAAAGCTGATAACAAAAGAATCTTGATTCAAATTGTTATAGTCTAAACTACAATACAAATGAATCAATGAGAAGCTCTGCGCGCTGTATTTATATTGAAATATCGCTGACGGTGCAATAATGTGGGCGAAACCTTGATATGATGGGACTTTTCCAGCATCTTTATATTATTGTGAGCTTTTACAGAGGTGTACGTTTATGTTTAATATTGAGGAGAATTATGTATACATTAAATAATAAGATAGGGATTTATAATATTATAACTGGCATAAGTCACCTGGCATTGTTCAAGCTGAAATGCGCCGGGGCGAATCGAAATTTATTAAATTAATGGAATTCAAAAAATTAAGATAACGTAACGTGTAGTCCCTTTATGTGCAAATGAAACCACTCAAAATCCAACAAACAATAATTTTATTTTGTTTACAATGTTATAAAGTAACATAGAGTAACAGTAAATGTTACTTTCGGTAAAATTCTGGTGTTGACAGCTTGATTTTTCCGGTGAATCTGATACCATGTACCTTTCCAATCCGGACCTCTTCAATGGGTGTTGGGGTTTCACTTTCGTGAACTGGAGCTCTTCGTGTTGTTTCCTGTATCCAGAAAGAGGATAGATTGCTGGGGTGACGTCACTCCAGCTGATCCAGACTCCAAACAGTGATCTTTGTCGAGTAGGTACCCAGAAAAGAATAAGGCAGTATCAGGTTCACCAATATTTGGAATATTAAATCCCTGAACTCTGTCAAAAAGTGAGTGTTTTGCAAAGGAAATTGAAATTGAAATTTAATATAAAACTATTATTGTACATACAGACACTCCCTTCCAACAGAATCAGGTATGAACATTATAAAAAAATACAATTAAATAATTGAGAATAATGGTAAGATACTAATAAAATTAAAATAATAACAAGATTAAATTAAAATGCTCGTTATGTTTGAGCAAAATGCTGCTTTCCTGACAGCAACTCTGGCAGGCAAAAATATGAACAAAATAAGGTAAAACAATAAGAAATTAAATATTTGGATTCTCCCCCAAATAGACAAAATTTTCCCTTCAAATTAAGGTAGCTACTATAGATATTAAAAGATAAACCTGACGGTGAAATCAATCAAATCCAGAATATATCAAAATTCTTGAGATGTTTTAATTAAAACTTTTTAACTGAATTTTTGACCTGTCTGGATTTCTATTAAAAAAAATTACACCCTTTAGTCGAGGTAATAATTGACGGAATCAAACATAAAATGGCTATTCAGGCCCCTGCCTGGATTCAATAAAGAGTTGATAGGGATAGATACACAAAAATGGTCCAATATTCCCCACACTAACAATTGATTTTGAAAACCAGAGCAGTAGTACCTTATTTATGAGTCCAAAAATCTGAATTGATTTACCTCAGATAAACGTGGCACTACCAATTAGCACTCAAACAAAATTGAATCCAACAATTATATAAAAAAAATTAAAATATAATATTTATGTTTCAAGAATAGATAAGATAATTTTTATCAGGTGAAAACTTAATAATGATATGATAATATGAATTGATAGCAAAATATATTGAAAAATCTATAAGGGAGAATCCAAAAATATAGAGCAAAAATTACTAAAAATAAAAAGGACTTGCCTGCCAGACTTCTGTCGAGAAAAGAGAACGTTTTAGAAACCAAACCCCGCAGGAAAACGATCCTGTGTTTTTTATACTTAACTGCATTTTAACCAGTTCAACCAATCAGACGAGTATACCCAAAAGATCATTTTCACTTTACAATGAAAACCCAAGTGGAATAACAGAGAATATAGTGAAATTATTTAAATAGTGTATGCACGTGATCAATGACGTCGAAATTATTGCCAATTGCAGTTTGTAAGAAATTGAAATTCGTTTCAAGCTGAGAGCTCATTCTCTTTTTTATTTAACGTTAGTTGAAAAAAGACAGAACACTGTTGGCATTTAACCGAATCGGCCGATAAAATGACATTTAGATTGGCACTCATGGGTTATGTTGCCAAATATTGCTGCAAATCTGCGGTTACTGATTTTAATAATTTGAAATTATTTCTATTTGTGTATCTATAAAATGCCAAAGTCATTGAATAGTCAGAGTCAGAAACTGGTTGCCTCTCTAACTAGTTTCTTTGAACAGGAACGAGATAATGGGGGCCCCTTTTTGCCATTAAATAGCGTTAGAGAGGTGAAGTATATTAATACTATCAAATCTAAATCTTCTGGGGCTTTAATTGGGAATATTTTTCCAGCGTGTTGCAGCTGCACTGAATATTGGTATAACCACTGTCACTGTGAGTAAAATCTCTCAAAATGTTAGGGATAATTTAGCGTTGAATTCACTAAAGAAAAAACGTCCAAATAAGGAGCGGGTTACGAATCAAAATCAAGATCACCTCGATGTTAGCTCTATTCGCAATCAAATTTACGACGAAAAGTGAGTAGTTTTTTTAGATTGTGTTCATAATACACTATCTATACATATAAAAATCGATGTTTGGTTGCTTTAGTGATAACAAATTTTACTAGACATGGTATATTAATTAGGTCATTAACCCAAAAAATTAATATTTCAGAATCAGAAGTTAGAGAGAGACAGAAATATATCCATCTGAAATGGAAAAAATACAACTTTATAATGAAAATAAGAAGAGATGTAACATGTTACGTAAATGATAAATTTATCGTAACACCCTGTACTATGCTGCTAATAATAGGGACTGTGCTGAGTTGCACTCGATACTATTCACAAACATTTGTGGGGGGGGGGCAATCTGACACTTAGCACCCCCATTTTTTTAGATTAGTTTATCAAACAAAAGCAAAAATCAATGCAATTTTCAGTGTTCTGAACTGTCCTGTTAATATTTTCAACTAAGTTTTTCGTTTAACCCTCGTTTTTTCCAAAAAATGCTATGGCGGGGCCAACTTGACGCTCAGACCCCTCATTATTCCGATTTATTTTGACAAACAAAAGCAAAAATTCATGTAACTTTAGTGTGCAAAACTGTTCTGTTTTCTCGTTCACCCTTCGGTTTTTCAAAAAATGCTTTGGCCTTGTGGTAATGTTCCCTCTGGTCATCGATCAAAGAATCAATTCTTCAGCATTCATTCGTTAAATTTTGCTTGAAACATATATTTCTTCCAATAATACCTATTTGTTAAACTTTGGTAATCTCAGAAGTCAAATTAATAAAACACTATTAAAATAATTACTTAAATGCCAACAGTAATCCCCAAGTACATTGTTACGTACAAAATTGCTGTAGCGCCTGAAATTATTAATTAAATAAATAATAATTAAGTCGTCAGCTGGCGTTGGCTGGTTGCTGTGAGCTTAGTGGCTGGCACTTGGAATATTAATTAATCACAGGTAAGCTTCGTCCAGCACAACACACGGACAGTTTAATTGCTTTGAGGTCGAAGGGTCAATTGCAGCAAAGGGAATTTCTACCTATTAATATAAATTGAAATGGTGCATGGGCGGTTTATCACAATTTTATTTGAAGTTAATTTTACGTGGCAAGCGCCATGGATAGGCACATTTAATATTTATAGTCTATCGTCATATGCGTTACCGGCGAATGGCAAGTTTAGGCAACCTAATTTTGGTAAAATAAACGCTATGTGCCATGGGCAATAATCCTTCTTTTTTAATTGCCAATTGAAAGCACCAGGTCAATGGTCAGTATTCGATGTAAGTGAAATGAAAGGAATATTAAATATCAAAATATTTCATTTGACATGTCTATTTCAGAAGTGAAATGAGTCTTAGAACTCTGTTACTACATGTCCAGATCGAATATAATGTTTTGTCCCTCTTCCATGCAAAATAAAAACAACTACATTCAACAATAGTTTGTAAACTTCTGGCATCGCAATCTGGAGCTCTTGAGGTGATTGTTGGAGATTTACTTTTTCATAAACTGGAACATTTCGCTGTTTGAGATGTTTTCAGGAGAATTGTAGACTTCTGGCGTGCCACCAATACAGTTGATCCAGACTACATGATGTAAAAAAATGGGTATGAATAAAAATTAAACACTATCAGGTGCACCAAATTCAAGTTTCCAAATCCTGAGTTCCTAGGAATAATTTTTCCTGCATGTGATAATTTATTTTATTAGTGGTAGGTAACTGTAAGTTTTTTTCTTCGGTCCCTTATAAAATTATTCAATAATTATTGAAGTGTAAAGGGAATAACGCGATCCTATAATCAAACCATTGTTCTTAGTTCTCGATTTCAAAATCTAAAGTCATTAATAATATTTATTCTTGGATGCTCCTAATGAATCTGTCACAATAAATCTCGCAGTCCTACGAGAAAATGAAATTAATTTCCTTAGGTATTTGAAAAATGGATTCATAAAGAAAAAATCTATTAGCATAAATAGATTATTTTTCGTTTAAATTAGCTAGACATGAATAAGATACAATAGTATTTTCTAATGATGTATTTAGGGAATGGAAGCAACGTGTTTAATTAGTTGGCATATACTTTTATCAGATTTAATTATTGTTCTGTGGTAGAAAATAATTTCATAATTTCTTTTCGAGTGTTTAATAGTTATTTTTCTACAACCGTCAAAAAATGATGATGTTTGCACACTCATGACAGTTTGCGAAGTGATACTTTTTTTCCCAGGTATTGATTTTTTAACGTTCCCATGACACCAGTGTGCGAACTAGCTATTTCGCACCCTAGTGTGCGAAATAGCTAGTTCGCACACTGGTGTCATGGTGACATATACCTGTCAGGATGCCAAAAATAATTAAAATTCACCTGCCTTTGATTGGAAATGCAAATTTGGCTTCAAATGATCGATATTTGAATGGAGTTGTAGAAAAAATATTGTTTGCAACTCGGGTGCGAAATGTTTTTGGTGAGACATTTCGCGCAGTTGATACAAAAATATTATTTGAATAATAAATATACCTACACATAACCGCAATGTCTAGGGATAATTTAGGATTTTGCTTAAATTAAAAAAAAAAAAAAAAATTACTTAAAGGTTATTTATTTGCTATGTTTATGCGGATGTTACAGGTCTCACCTCTTGTCCTCTAGTAACGACAGCTACCACGGGTGGTTCCCTTTCTTCATTTTCTTCACGTACCCGAGTTAATGCATCCACATTGCTATTTAGATTTCCTTTTCTGTATTGAATCCTAAAACTGTATTCCATAAGAAACATACCCAACTTGGCTAATCTGAGCTTGCGTCTTCAATTGTTAATAAATACTTAAAGAGGCATATGGTCTGTCACAATGATAAAATGAGTTTAAGTTGAATAATTTCTGTAAGTCCTTAGGGCAAAAAAAAAAACTAAAGCTAAACATTCTCGTTCTATTGTGCTATATCGGCGTTCGACATGATTCAATGTTCCACTGGTATAGCAGATAAAATGTTCTTTTCTTTCATATTGCAGCTATTTTAATACAAGAGTATTAAAATAGCTGCAATTGCGGTCATACTAGCATCCGTATTAAACATGAAATGTTTGCTGAAATCTGGGTACTTTGAAATAGGAGGTGTTATAAGAAATTTCTTTATGGTCTCGAAAGCACTCTCTGGCTCTGGTCCCCAATGATATTCAATATTTTTCTTGGTTAAATAGGTTAACGGCTGACTAATCTTCGTAAAATTAGGGACAAATTTTCTATAGAATCCACATATTCCAAGAAAAGCTCTTATCTCTTAGACATTCTTGGGTGCCGAATTATTTTCTATTATTCTGTTTTTTTTTCGGGGTGGGTTGCATATCCACCTTCGCATATGAGATGCTCTAGATACTCAATTTCTTTCTTCATAAAGTGACATTTCGTTGGTTTCAACTTCAAATTACATACTTCCACGTAATTTTTCAAAAATGTGCCTCAATCGTTCTAGATGCGAGTCTACGTCTTTGGAAAATACAATTATGTCGTCTAGATATACAAAACACTTGGCATACGTCAATTTTCTTAGGATGTGATTCTTGGTACGGCTCCAAGTAGCCGGTGCGTTCTTTAAACCCATTGCCATCCTCAAAAATTGGTAATGGTTATCAGGAGTTGAAAATACTGTTTTCTCCTGGTCTTCTGGTTGTATGAGCACTTGAAAATAACCAGATGCCAACTCCATGGTGGAAAATAGGTGAGATCCCGCTAATTTTTCGATGGTCTCTTGACTAGTGGGTAATGGGAAATAGTAAGTTTTTTTCTCGGTTTTTGTTATGGTATTCAATTGCCGATAATCTATGACAAGCCTATACTGAATTTCCTCTCCAGGGTGTCTCTTCTTTTCTATAAGGATTACAGGAGAACTCCACGGTGACCCGCTTTCCACGATAACTCCGTCATCAAGTAATTTTTGGATTTCTTGCTTCATAACCTCTTGTCGATGGTACAGTACTCTTTAACCTTCCATTAGGCGCGAGTTTTTATAACATCTGTTACGATAAATTTATCATTTACGTAACATGTTCCATCTCTTCTTATTTTCATTATAAAGTTGTATTTTTTTTCATTTCAGATTTCAAAATAATTTCCAATATTCTAAAAATATCCATTAAATTCAAATTTAAAATTCAAGTAATACAAGTGCTGCCATCTATCTACATTTGCGTAAAGTGCAAGTATCAAGAATTGGTTTTTTAGTACTGCCATCTAGTGCGCGATGATCGATCTGATCTATATTTTAAAGTATGATTTCTTATTTCGCATTTTGGCAGTAATTTGTATTTTTTGAAAGAAATTATATTCATCTCACTTTTAGCAAATGGATATATTTCTGTCCTTTTTTATCGTCTGATTTTTAAATATTCATTTTTGGCTTAATGATCCAATTAATTAACAGTCTTTTATCTTTGACATAACCTTAATTTAAATTATTATAATTTGTAAACAATTAAAATATTTTTAGTGGATTTTTATCTCTTTTCGTTTATTCCATGCGGTCTTTTCATTGTGTTTTCATTTTGAAGTGAATATGGTCTTTCGAGTGTACTCGTTTGATTGGTTCAAACTGGCTGGAATGCAGTAAGTATAAAAAAACACAGAATCGTTTTCCTGCTAGCTTGGTTTTCTAAAACGTTCCCTTCTTGAAGAACACTGTGGCCAGGCAAGTCATCTATTTATTTTTAGTTAATTTTGTGCTTTGAATTTTTGGATCCTCCCCTATAGATTTTTCAATATTCAAATTATCGTATCTTTATTAAGTTTTTACTGATAAACCTTATCTTATCTGTTTTTTGAAATATAAATATTATATTTTAATTTTTTTTTATCTAATTGTTGGCTTCCATTTTTTTGTGTGAATTACTTTGCTTATTGGTTGGTGCCACGTTTTGTTATAATTGGTAAGTCAAGACAAGACAGATTTTTGGTTTTAAATAGATACTGCTGCTCTGGCTTTCAGAATCAATTTTTAGTGTGGGAAAACTGGACCATTTGCTCTAAATAGAGTCGGTGAAAACCAAATTTGTGAGTCCATCCCCATTAATCCTTTATTGAATCCAGGCAGAGGTCTGAACAACCATTTTCTGCTTGACTCCCTAAATTATCTTATCTTATCTTATCTTAAATATCTTAACTAAAGGGTGTAATTTTTTAATAGAAATCCAGACAGGTCAAAAATTCAGTTTAAAAGTTTTAATTAAAACATCTCAAGAATTTTGACACGTTCTGGATTTGATTAATTTCAACCCTAGGTTTATCTCGAAGTTTATCTAGTAGGTATCTGTGGTAACTAACTTAATTCGAGGTAAGAATTTTGTCTATTTGGGGAGGAATCCAGACATTTGATATCTTATTTTTTTACTTACCTTATTTTTGCTCATATTTTTTCTTGTATTTTTGCCTGCCAGAGCTGTTTTTCAAGGAAGCAGCATTTTGCTCAATTGTAACGAGCATTCTAATTTAATCTTGTTAATATTATTTTTTTATTATCTTACAATTAATCTTAATTATTTAATTGTTTTTTTTTTATATTAAAATATTAATTTTTTAACTTGCAATAGTTTTTCATACCTGATTCTGTTGAAGGGGAGTGTCTGTACAACAATAATTTTATACCAAATTTCAACTTCAATTTCTTTTGCAAGACACTCACTTTTTGACAGAATTCAGGAATTTATTGTTCCAAATGTTGGTGAACCTGATACTGCCTTATTATTCTTTTCTGGATACCTACTCTGCATAAAGATCACTGTTTGGAGTCTGGATCAGCTGGAGTGACGTCACCCCAGCAATCTATCCTCTTCCTGAATACAGGAAACGACACGAAGACCTCCAGTTCACGAAAGTGAAACCCCAACACCCATTGAAGAGCTCCGGATTGGAAAGCAGGTACTTGGTATCAGATTCACCAAAACAACCAAGCTGTTAGCAGTGACATTTTACATAACATTGTATGTACACAAAATAAAATTATTGTTTGTTGGATTTTTGAGTGGTTTCATTTGCACATAAAGGGACTACACGTTATCTTATTTAATTTTTCTTTGAATTCACGACCCTAGGTTATCTTTTCCTTAAAGTATGCAAATCTAAATTTAATTTGTAACACATCATTAGTCGAACTGTATCACAGAGATACATTTACTAAATTATTGATAAAAAAATTGAACCATCTGATAAATTTCGGTTTTACAATTTCTATGTATTTATTCGTATTCTCAACAATCACTGAAAAAGAGATTCCAGAAGTTGGATTCTATTTTCGCAGTCGTTGCAGTTTGACCAACAACGCCCGGCAGCTTTACCTACCAAAATATACTCCTAGACAAAATTATCGCACCACTGCACATAAGCATCACCATAAGCAGTGGAGTGATAATTTTGTCCAGGAGTATATTATGTGGTCTCTTCCGAGTCAGCTTGGGAGGAATTTTGTCTCATCGAGTTCCATCTTCACCTAAGATGAACAGCCTCTTGTACCATAATATTTATATAAAAAAAATACCAAGAAAACAGTTACAATTGAGGAACACGGATGGTAACAAGAAGAGTCGCATTGCATCAGTCAGGTACAAAGATTAGCGCACCTCTAGTTTTTTGGAAATTCCAAATTTCCAAGTAGAGGAACGATCATGTAATTTTGGGAAAGTAATTAGTATATGGTACTTAAGGACTACTACAAGCCATAATATTATAGGGTTTTTCCTTTTTGATTTATTTGCAAAAATAATGCCTGTATCTCTCAGGTACACGCGCGACTAATGAAAGGTTAACGTCTTTTTATGATTGGCTGCACATCCTCCGTCATAATTATACGTACGACCTCTGCTGTACAACTTGGTTTGTCTTCTGGTGCTTTAAACACGTCAATGAACTCAAGAACAAGCTGGTTAAGTCTTTGTTCTTCACTTGATTTAGGATTGTCTAAATTTAATTCCTCCAAAATTTCTTTGACTCCCTTTTGGTCAATACTCCGTATTTGCAGGGTTCCTTTTTCCTGGTATGCTCAATTTTCGCTTCGTATGCTCTTGCAATTACAGATCTATTCTTTAGAGCTAATTGTTTCTCTGTTATATTCAATAACTTCACTGGGACTACACTGTCCTTCTTATATAAAACACGTGTCACTAGCAATCCTGACAAAGCTTTTTCGCATTGGTCGATAACTATATGCTGAGCCGTAACCCTTGAAGCTCTGCGTAGAGTTGCTGGACACACTACTTGACTCATCGGCGGTAATATCACCTCCTCTCGTAAAGTCACCAGAAAACCATCTTGGTGAATTTCATGTCCTTTACTGGACCTTCATTAGAATTTATTTTTCATGGACCCTCAAAATTCTTTCGGAATTTTTCTGGAAGTTCACTGTCTTTTCTCTCGAAAACTGGTGTTACTGGCAAGCCTTTCAAAACTTCATCACATTGTTTAATGTGTTGAGCCTTAGCCCTCGAACATTCGCATAGGGTTCCATGGCAAACTTCGTCAATCATCGGCGGTATAGTAACCTCCTCTCTCAGAGACGCCGGAAAACCTTCATTCCACAAAATCTCGTCCTTCACTGGACCCTCATTAGAATTTTTCTGTAATAGTACAGTGGATTAGCTAACCTATTGTGCACTTTTTGATAAAGGTACTAAATTTGGCACAGAGGTAGACCGATGTAATATAAATAAATTTGGATGTGGAGCCATCGGCCAACTGCCTCCCGGCGGCCGTGGCGGCGATTTTCCAAAATGGCTGCCAGTGGACACCACGAAAGATAACAGAAGTTGAATAAAGTTTGCTGCTGAAGGTTCTAGTGAATTTTTATTAAATGTTATGAATGAAAACATACCAGATACTTTTAAGTTAAATTATAATAATATATACTCCTGGAAAAAATTATCGCACCACTACTGCACATAAGCATCATAAGCAGTGGTGCGATAATTTTGTCCAGGAGTATATGTATGTATATACAGGTTGTATATTCTAAGTGATAACAGTATTGCTGATTGCTATATCCGAAATGATGAGAGCAAGGTCGGTTAATTTAGAAAAAAGTTCATTTTTTTGATGCCCATTCAAGACTCGTTTACAGTGTTGCCAATTTCTTTTTAGTATGTGAAATACAGGGTGATTTCTAAGAGACACCTGAAAATATTTCATCGATTATTTCGAAAACTATCAATTTTCGAGACACAATACAAATTTGAAAGTTTCGCTCTACAACATGGCATCTTCAAATTTTAAATCCGACGTTTCGTGATCGAGCTACCATCATCAACTTCATTTTTTTTTAATATGTACTCAGACTTTTTATGTATTTTTTAGAAAGCGCCCTCTATTCCCTTTTTAACGATACACTCTATGCAAATGCATCAGAATGCGTTCGAAATCCATGGCAGTTTCGGTTCGAATCGAGAGTTCGTAATCCGCCCCCAGATTGGCTGACGTCTCTGCTGTCAAGAGTGATCATCAGTGATCATTTTTACCAACATTTTGTGAAATTACAATAATAGGTAGGTGATCAGTTTCTAAGTACAGGGTGATCCAGTATAAAGTGAACACCCCCTACCTTTTCGCTAAAAAAATTTTGTTTGAAAAAACCAAGATAGCCATTTAATTTTAAACGTTTCTTGAAATTTAATTACATTTTTCGTTGAAGCGCTGTGACGCCAAAAGTAATTTTTTTAAATGGAATAACCTATATTCAAATCAATTTTTTGAATGCCCCCATTTTCCTCATCTCAAATATATAGTTTGTTTATCTTTATTTTAGTAATTTGCGATATATTCTCACTTCAAAATTCACATAAAAATAGCCAAAAAGGTATCATAAAACCAGTGGGTTTTATTAAAGGTAAAATTATTTAGGTTTACCTTGATACCTTTTTGGCTATTTCTATTTGAATCTTAAGATTCTTAAGTGAGAATATATTCCAAATTACTGAAATAAAGATAAACAAACTATATATATTTGAAATGAGAAAAATAAGGGCGTTTAAGAAATGGATTTAAATATAGGTTATTCCATTTAAAAAAATTACTTTTGTCGTCACAGCGCTTTAACGAAAAATCCAATTAAATTTCATAAAACGTTTTCAAATTCCTAGAAACAAAATACCCTAAATAGCTATTTTGATTTTCTCAAAAAAAAAAAAAATTTTAGCGAAAAGGTAGGGGGTGTTCACTTTATACTGGATCACCCTGTACCTAATTATTTTAATTATTGTTCATAATTAGACAATGTTTAGTGTTCATACAGATTATTTTGTTAAGTTTGTTCTAAATAATAAAGGAAAAAAGTACTTGTTAGACCGTCTTTGTTACAGATAACGAATTCTAGGGCCGAATTAAGGTAAAATTTTGGTAAAAATCACTGATGATCTCTCTTTAGAGTAGAAAAGTCGGCCAATTATACTTAAGAGGTATATCATTAAAAAGGGAATGAAAGGCTACTTTTTAACATGACATAAAAAATCCAGGTCTGTATTTAGAAAAATGAATTTGATGATGATAGCTCGATCACGAAACGTCGGAATTAAAATTTGAAGATGCCATGTGCCATGTTGTAGACCGAATTTTTTTTTAAAATTTTCAAATTTAAATGAAATATTTTTAGGTGTTTCTTAGAAATCACCCTGTAATTCATAAGGAATTTGGCAACACTGTGAACGAGCTTTGAATGAGCATTAAAAAGGGCATTTTTTTTCCAATTTAACCGATCTTGTAGTTGTAGCCCTTACCGTTTCGGATATAGCAATAGTAGTATCACTTGAAATATACACCCTGTATTAAACTAGTGAAAAAGAAATCAAACCACTTTTGAAATCACCTTAATTTTCGTTAAATTTTGAATAGCAACGAAGTTTTTATATTTATTTACAATATGGGTGGACCATTTTATTGGTATTTTCACCCCCTATCTGTCAATCCATGGCTGGGACTCTGAGGTTGACTTGCAGGTAGTGAAAATACCAATAAAATGTGTCCCCCAAAAAACAAACATTGACGTGTCCGAGCGGTTTTTGATTATTTACCTAACACCTGAGAAAACCTAGGTAGAAAGCTTTTCGTGTCCCACCCTGTATAACTTACAAACTATCTGGAATTTTTTCATTCAAAACAATCAATAAAAATTCACTAAAACCTTCAGCAGCAAACTTTATCTAACTTCCGTTGCCGTTGGGGGTGTCCACTGGCGGGTGGCAGTTGGCCGATGGCTCCACATCCAAATTCAATCATATTACATCGGTCTATCTCTGTGCCAAATTTGGCGCCTTTATCGAAAAGTGCACAATATGTTGAAATATCCTAGCTAAGCTGCCGCACAATAATGGAAAACCTTCACTTAACAAAATCTCGTCCTTCACTGGACCTCTAATAAATTCATCCTCTCGAAGTAGAATGGCTCTATGAATTTCACTGGAACCGGCCGGTTTCCTCGATGACCTCGTAACTCCTCTCGAGAAACCACTAGGTACCTATCGCAGGTGGACAACGATCTTTCGTTGTTGGTAGTAACGGAAAATCTTCTTTCCTTAGATAATTTTTTAACACCATTTCCATTACTCTCAAAATTTCTCACATAATTTTTCAGCTCGTCAAGCTCCATTTCCAAGTTTCTAACTTTGATCATCAACCATTTTTCTCCTTTCTATATCGCATAATCAGCATCAATATTTTCATGATACATTTGGATTCCGTTCTCAAAAGCATACCTACATATAAAGTGCGACAAGTGAGTGAACCTGTGTGGAAGGAATGCGGCCAAAACGCTCCTGATTAGCGCGTGATTAAATATACATATACGCGGATCGTCGCGTCAGGGTAACCGAAATTTTCGCAATGCACCGCGTCGGGGACCCGTCGCGTCGTATAGTATAGGTTTTCGTTTTCCCCTCTGCTACTTCATACGTTACCAAGGTTCACTCACTTGTCGCACTTTAATTATTCTGCCAATCTACTTTAATACCATATTGGCGCAGAAAATATAATCCTAATAGTGAATCTGCCCTTAAGGAATCTGTATTAACAACAATAAAATTGCGTCTCACAATGAAGTCTCCGTCGAACATCACAGGTATTTTTGCCATACCCTTTACAGAAATTTTATTGTCCTGTATATCCACCAAATTTACATCACATTTTTCTTTCTTGAACCCCATGGCAATATCGGACTTGATACCTATTGCGGAATAAGACTCATTATGCTGGACTAATGATAGCTTTTTTGCGACTTTTTTTTTTGTAAACAAAATGATTTATAGTGTATATTTCTTTAACCTCAAAATACCTGTACCTCCGTTATCTTAAATTTTTTATGTAAACAATTTTCTGCGGAACAATTTATTTTGGTGAGATATACATCCTGTGTTCCGAAACTATTGTGCCAAAAATTAAGGGATGATAGATCGCGCCAAAATAAACGTTTTTTACTTATAAACACATAGGCGCATGCGCTTTGGTTATGTGATAATAGAACATTACAGGTCGCGCTGTGGTAGCCACCTTACACACGGAGAAACGTGTTTGAAGCAAAAACTGTGTTATTAAATGATGCAAAACCCAAGGAATGCTTGCAGTATTTACTAAAAACAATGATTCACAGCAAAAGATGCTCAAAGCTATGACCACCCACCTCCATGCATGCGTGACAGCACCGTAGCATAGCCTCCTGAACACGTTGAAAAATTCATGGTGTTTCGAGAATTTCAGCAGCTACTGCAACAATTCTTCCTACTAACTTCCTCTAGCTGTTTCAACTGGAGTGTCGTAAACAAGAGCTTTCATATGTCTCGATAAAAAAAGTCGCATTCCGTCAGGTCTGGTGAACGTGGAGTTCATGCCCCTTTAACAATCACTCTTTCCAGATGCTTCGTTGAGATGTTCCCTTAAGGCTAACAAGTAATGTGGTGGTGGTCTGTCGTGATGGTACCCTATGTTTTGTCTGGCATACAGGGAAACAGTTACGGGAAGGGTTTCCTGCAGAAATCTACTCGAAATTTCTGCTAAAATGCTGTAACACATGCATTGAGGCGGGTGATCGTAGTTTTGAGCATCCTTTGATGTGAATCAATATTTTAAATAATTACTGCAAACATTCTTTGGGTTCTGTAATTTTTAATAACACAGGTTCTGCTTATTCAAACACGTTTCTCCGTGTGCAAGGTGGCTACCACAGTGCGGACTGTAATGTGCTATTATCACCTAACCAAAGCGCATGCGCCTATGAGTTTATAAGTAAAAAACGTTTATTTTGGCGAGATCTATCATTCCTCAATTTTTGGCACAATAGTTTCGGAACACCCTGTATAGGTATATATTTTTTGTTTTATACAAAATACGTATTTGGTATTTTTGTGGGCGGTAATGTTTGGGATCTACATTACATTGTATCGTATTGTAATTTTGGGTAATTTAAACGCAATTTGTATATAGATCTTAAATTTGAAGTTTAAATCTCAATACTTAATTGCTCCTGTGAATGGCATTTTCATAGACTCTCGCGCGGTACTGTGAAAGAGACCATGTGTGAGCTCTTGATTGAAGGTACTGGAAGGAGGACAGAGATATTCAAGAGCCGAAAATATGTGCTGTCGCTCTCCGGCAATCAAACCAGAATCAATTTTTTTCAGTGTTTAAAACCCACGCAGTTTCGGGGTAAGTCCATTAATTTATTAGGTTTGACATTTATCGATTTTTGATAACTTTTAAAAATACAGTCCCCTGATTAGCTCGTACAATGGATTTCAAATGAGAAACTAACTGTTCAACTGAATTACTATTTGGTACAACCTGACAATAGGCATATAGAATTGCTGTTCAAATTGAAGACTGAGGGATCCAGGAAAAAAATATATTATTGGTAATACTTCTTGTCCCTGAGGCGAACTATGATCGGTTTCTAAGCGGATCTCTGAGTTGAATTCCTACAACGATGATTTTATAGGATACCAGCTCGAATAGCAAAATCATTATAAAAATTCTACAACATTATTTATTTCCATCAAGGAAACTTGTAAGAAATCTCGAACTTCGACAAAATCTGTGCTTGAACAAAGAAAAAACACGAATGAATTTTTATAAAGAAAATTTCATAACTTATCAATAACAAAATCGACCAGTGGACAAACTCGAGCAAATTTTGGAGCCATATGAACTTGAGAGTATACAGCAAATTTCCAACACTTTTAAATTACTTTTTAATTTGATTTCCACTATTAGCATTCGGTATAAAGTATCGCCCTCGATAAGTGCTAAACAAACATCAGAAAATTCAACATCATCGTCGTCCCGTAATAATGATGGGGTTCTAAAGCGTGATAAAGTTAAACCAGACCGGCCGAAAGAGGACCGAACAATTATTAGCAATGAAAGTGCAAACAAGAAAGCGAATTTGTTCACTCAAAATGTTTGCCAATCTCTCAGTGTTTCTGGTAGGTGTTTTTGCATGGACAAGCTCCGTCCGATAAAATGAGTCTCTGGTGCTTACCCCCCAATTTAAATATTTGAAATAATTTCTATGTCATTAACAATTCAACTCAGCTTTTTCAAATACTTTTATCGCAAAATTTTATAAAGTTTAATGTCAAATGAAAAGCTCATTTTCCTGAGTACATAATATTTTATCTACAATCGTGCGGTAACCAGGGTATACCCCACGATTTTACGTGAGGTAAGAACCATCACTGTAATATTATTACCGCAAGCTGTACAAAATAATGACAATAGCTATTATTTTATACAATAAGTTAGGAAATAAGAGTCTTTTAGACACGCGACCGCCCTTGAGAATTGAGTGACTACACATTTCCTATTTATATTATACTATAATGATAAATCTTTTCCAAATAAAACAGAACTTATCAACGTGTGACACTTATATCACGCAAATTTCATTTCCGAAATCCAGTTCGAAAACAAATGGCTCGGTCATAATGTAAATTGATTGCGACCGTGCTTAATTTGGCAAATTTACAGGGAGATTCGACTAGGAGATGTTGCAAGGGGAACACAAATTGGAAAGATAAGACCCTAATTCGTGGTCTTTGTGATGCTGAAATCCCATCTATTTATTGATGCAGGTAATTTGCATATGTACACTCTACGATCTCTAGCTGGAATCTAGAGAACGAGTTTTCTTGAAAAATTACCTAAGAGAAGGTGACCATTTTGAATTATTCAATCAATAATAATTCAAGGATGCTTGATTTGAGATTTAGTGATTGTATAAACTTACTCAAGTTCTGTATCTTGAATTAGTGAGTTATATTTTTCTTTAACAATTTGGAGAGAATTTCGTTTTTCAGATTATATTTTTGATTCACTGCAGCTTCTGCGCCTCTTTTTTCCTAGGTAATATTATCCGTCGGAAATCCACTTTCTTGAAAAAAAATACCCCAGTTCAGGGTGGCAATAGGGTTAAAACGATTTTAAATGCCGCCGAAGTTAGCAACAGATTCAGAAATGAAAATCATGTTTTTACAGTCGACCAAATAAGTAGTATCACAAATAAAATAAATCAAAAAATCTATTCTAAAAGATTCTGTAACATCATCAAACTTGCTGGAAATAATACTGGGGGTGATGTACGTCACATAATTAAAAATAATTTGTCCAGGGAGGAGTTGAAGGGGGTAGATTCCGCCCCAAAAATGTAAAAGAGATCAGATATCGAAAATTTTGTAGCACCACTAAAGTTGGTGGAAATATTGCTTGAACAGATAAGAGGGATATATCAAAAAAGCACATGTTTATCTCGGGGTTGAAGGGGAGAAATAAAACCCCAAAGCTGTCAAAAAAACCAAAGTTCTTCAAAAATTTTTGTAGCAGTTTCAAAGTTGGTCGAATTATTGCTTGGACAGATACGAGTGACATATCAAAAAAACACATATTTATCTCGGGGTTGAAGGGGGAAAATTCAACCCCATAGCTGTCAAAAAACCAAACTTCTTCGAAAAATTTTGTAGCAGTTTCAAAGTTGGTAGAATTATTGCTTGGACAGATACGAGTGACATATCAAAAAAGTACATATTTATCTCGGTGTTGAAGGGGGGTAATTCAACCCCAAAGTTGTCAAAAAAAAAACAAATTTCTTCAAAAAATGAAGTCACATTTTTCTAATAGAGATTTCCCTCCCAGGTTTTTGTTCAGAAAAGTTTACAATAAAAATTAATTTTTCTCGTCTAAAATTAGTTTTCGCAACACGTCCATGCGTCTATAATTCATCGTATTTTTATTTTAACCAGTTGATCAGGTATATTTTAGGTAGAAGAATATTTTGAATATTTTTGCAAATCACTAATAATAAACTCAGCTCACTTTGAGAAAAAAGGAAGAAAGGTCTAGAAAAGTCGGTAATCATTTCCATTTTATGATTTTACTCAAAATTAATAAATATATATCGGTAAAGTGGCAGGTAGGTACTTCATCATGGTTAACAGTACAGGGTGATCTATTATAAATATCACCCCCTTCTAACTTTTTCATTTTACATTTTTGACAAAAATGTCAAATACAAAAGTTTCAAGAAATTGTCGAAAGTTTTCAACTAAGTCAATTTCAGGGTGCGTCAAAAAAGTGCAAAAGTGTGAAGTTATATATTTTTAAATGGACCACTTTGTATATTGTGCGCTTATTTATTAGTCCCTTTCAACCTGATCTCAACGATATACGGTTTGATATGTCTATCTTCAATAGTTAGGGAAAAACATGAAAACTCCTTTCAAGGTTTCATATTGAAAACAGTTTATTGTTCAAATTTTGTTCATTAATATACAAGGTGAAATATTATTATTATTTTTTAAAAAATAACATGAGAGACCTAGGAAGGGATTTTCGCGTTTTTCCCTATTATTATTGGAGATAAACCGAGAGATAAACATATCGAACAGTATATCGTTGAAATCAGGTTGAACAGGACTAACAAATAAGCACACAATATATAGGGTGTTCAATTTAAAAAAATTTAACTTAACACTGCTGCACTTTTTTGACGCACCCTGTATGCCTAAAACTGACTTAGCTGAAAACTTTTGACAATTTCTTAAAACTATTGTATTTGACACTTCTGTTAAAAACGTCAAATAAAAAAGTTAGCAGGAGGTGAAATTTATCATAGATCACCCTGGACATAGGTACAGTCAGAATTATTGCAATTGGCACACACTTTATAAACATCCCCCGTAATGTGTCAAAACATTACTTCTTTGTCACACAGGTAATGTCAAAATCGTGTCAAATTCATAAATCAGTGGCGAACATAATAAACTGCTCCACAGGAGTTAAGGATATGGAGGTTTCTTTGTTAAAAAATAAACGAAAACTGTTTTTTATGTAAATATAAAAGTTATTAAAATAAATAAACACTTTTTTTTGAAATCTTGAATAAAAAGAGTTGATATCTTTGTAAACAATGTACGTTTTTCGTTCTTTTACTATATTTGTCTTATCAGTATTCCACAAAATTTAGTCTTCCTATGGGTTTATTCCTACTTGCAACTCGAAATAATGGTTAGGCGTAAATTAACAAGGGACGAGGCTAATCGTGCAATTGGTATGCTACAGAGTGGCCGTCTACAACGAGAAGTGGCGAATGAGTTTAATGTGTCGCAAAGTGTCATAAGTAGACTCAATAGTCGATTCGATGAAACTGGAACTGTATCAGAAAGACATAGGATTGGTGGTCCGAGGAAAACAACACCCGCACAAGATCGATTGGTAACGCTAAGCGCACGGAGGGAGCCTTTATCTACGTGTAGACACCTGTCACAGCGACTTGCAAATGCCACAGGAGTCCACGTTTCAATTGAAACAATAAGAAGAAGATTAAATGATGTGAATTTAAGATCAAGACGGCTATTGCGACGAGTGCCCCTCACTCAAACTCACATGCGGCAAAGGTTACAGTGGGCAAGAGATCATATCCATTGGGGCAATGAATGGAGCTCTGTCCTTTTCACAGATGAATCCAGGTATGCTAGATTCTCAGATAGTCGAAGAGTTAGAGTATGGACCTTACCTAGAACACCCCGAAATCGACGCTCTGTTCAACGCGTCTACCCTTACCGAGGAGGGTCAATAATGGTTTGGGGTGGGATATGTTTTAATGGCCGCACTGACCTTTACATTTGCGAGGGAAACATGAATGCAGCACAGTATAGACAGTATATAATCAACAACATAATTCCAAATTTTCATGCTGCTTTTGGACGATAATGCCAGACCTCACAGAGCTGGAGCTGTACTAAATGCAATAGAAACTAACGGAATTCCGCATCTTATGCTACCTCCGCTATCTCCAGACCTCAACTGCATTGAACATGCATGGGACATGTTGCAAAGAAGGTTGGATGATCACATACCGGTTGTCGAAACGTTGGCGCAGCTAAGGGCCATTTTACCTCAACTCTGGAATCAAATTCCACAGGAAATGCTCAACAACCTAATCGATAGCATACAAAGACGTTGTCAGGCTGTTATTGATGCACATGGAGGCTTTACCACCTATTAATTTACATAACACTTCATTACCGAATAAGAATAACCATTTTTTTTTTAGTTTTTCTTTTTTTTCCATTTCCTTTTTCTTCCTTTTTGCGTTTTCAACAAAAAAGTGTTTATTTATTTTAATAAAGTTTATATTTACATAAAAAAACAGGTATCTTGTTTTTTTCACAAATAAAACTCCATATCCTTAACTCCTGTGGAGCAGTTTAGTTTTAGTGAACTGTTAACGGAAAAAACTATTTATTTAGGTATACTTAGCAATTTACAGCTGTATGCAACATCCTCTTTTAACTTGAAAACGCTTTTTAAAACTGGTACCTTTAAAAATTTGAATGGCTTAGAATAGACATTTTTAAAAGTGACCAGTTTTAAAAAGCGCTTTTAAGTTAAAAGAGGATGTTGCATACAGCTGTTAGTGTTGTTTGGTTTTTGATCTGTTATGCTGATTTGGTATGTTACATGTTACGCTTCTACCGAGTAATGACGTACTGTTATATTGTTGATTAAAATAATAATAATAAAATATTACGTACACCGCTGCGCTGAATAGATTTATTGGTTAGAATTTTGACTCAAAATGAGGGATGTTGAAAGAGTATGTGCCAATTGCAATGATTCCCACTGTAGATATCTTGTTAAGTCAGTAAGGATTGAACATCGTTTCATAGTGTCAACGGAAATGGTAAAATTTTGGTGTGTTCCATGTTCCACGACACCACAAGTAAGAATCATGTGGACATTTTTGGCCATTTTTTCGCTGCTATTTCAAGAATATTGTTCCAATTGGACAAGATTGGGGGTAAAAAAAATTTTTCAAAGAGGTTAGGTTTTTTTTGACAGATTTGGGGTTAAATTTCCCCCCTTCAACCCCGAGATAAACATGTCCTTTTTTGATATGTCACTCGCATCTGTCTAAGCAATAATTCGACCAACTTTGAAACTGCTACAAAATTTTTCAAAGAAGTTTGTTTTTTTTGACAGCTTTGCGGTTGAATTCCCCCTTTTCAACCCCGAGATAAACATGTGCTTTTTTGATATGTCACTCGTATCTGTCCAAGTAATAATTCGACCATTTTGAAACTGCTACAAAATTTTTCAAAGAAGTTTGTTTTTTTTCGACAGCTTTGGGGTTGAATTCCCCCCCTTCAACTCCGAGATAAACATGTGCTTTTTTTATATTTTACTCGTATCTGTTCAAGCAATAATTCGACCAATTCTGAAACTGCCTCAAAATTTTTCAAAGAAGTTTGTTTTTTTTGACAGTTTTGGGGTTGAATTCCCCCTTTTCAATCCCGAGATAAACATGTGCTTTTTCGATATGTCACTCGTACCTATCCAAGCAATAATTCGACCAACTTTGAAACTGCTACAAAATTTTCCATAGAAGTTTGGTTTTTTTGACAGCTTTGGGGTTGAATTCCTCCCCTTTCAACCCCGAGATAAACATGTGCTTTTTGGTAGGTCACTCGTATCTGTCCAAGCAATAATTCGACCAACTTTGAAACTGCTACAAAATTTTTCGAAGAAGTTTGGTTTTTTGACAGCTATGGGGTTGAATTTTCCCCCTCGAACCCCGAGATAAACATACGCTTTTTTGATATTTTACTCGTATCTATCCAAGCAATAATTGGACCAACTTTGAAACTGCTACAAAATTTTTCATAGAAGTTTGGTTTTTTTGACAGTTTTGGGGTTGAATTTCCCCCCTTCAACCCCGAGATAAACATGTGCTTTTTTGGGCTCAGTAGACCTGGCCCCCCCTAGTTGATAATTTTTATCCAAAACGCTAGCCCTCGTTCTCCAGAGCTAGCGCAACCTAGCGCAACTTTTTCGAAAGCTAGCGCAGCTATAGGTCAAAAGATATGTGGCTTTATATTCGGGGAGGGGGCTAGGGTGACGCTAGCCTCCCCCAGTTATTCGATCTTCTCAAAAATGCTGGCGCACATTCGTAACACCTAGCGCAAGTTGTGTCATCGCTAGCGCAGCTATCGTAGCTGTCATACAGGGTGGACAAAAAAAATCATGAGCCCCTACAAGTGATTTTTAATTTTTCAAAAATATATATGAAGCTTCCTTAAAGCTAGCGCAGGCTAGCGCAGGTAAAATTCGAGCAACCGCATCACCCCTTTAAAACATATACAGGTATTTATTTGGGGGGGGGGCTAGATCAACATTAGCCCCCCCCCCCAGTTGTTAAATCCTATTCAAAAGTTCGTGAAACCTAGAGCAAGTTGTGTCATAGCTAGCGCAGCTATCGTAGCTGTCATACAGGGTGGACAAACAAAATCATGAGCCCCTACAAGTTATTTTTAATTTTTCAAAAATATATATGAAGCTTCCTTAAAGCTAGCGCAGGTAAAATTCGAGCAACCGCATTACCCCTTTAAAACATACACACATACAGGTATTTATTCGGGAGGCGGCTAGAGTGCCGCTAGCCCCTCCTCCCCCAGTTGTTAAATCCTTTCCAAAATGCTAGTGGAAGTTCTTGACACTTAACGTAAGTTGTGTCGTAGCTAGTGCAGCTATAGTAAGTAAATGTTATACAGGGTGAACTATGAAATCTTACAAAATGTCGCCAGCTCCAAGACCAGATATAACGTTGACAAGCGCTATCTATTCGCGAAGTAGGTAACTAAAACTTAACCTCACAAGGAAATGAAAAAATTGAGGTAGGTATCTTTTTCAACCTTGATGCGCGCGCAACTAGTGGGTTGTACAGTGACTATATTACCACAGTGGCGACAATAATTGCAGTCTTATTTATGATTGGTTTTTTAATAGTTATTAATGATACTAGTTCGATATGAACACCATAATGAAACGCGTGCAACGTTAAACCACGAGGCGGTAGCCGAGTGGTTTAGTTACACAAGTTTCATTAAAAAAGTTCATATCGAATGTGTATCATTCAAAATTTAATCTATGATGGTCCAAATAGATTTGATTTGCCAAGGCTATTTCAAGAAATAGCAAAAACTTTTCAAATTAAAATTCAAAATTTAGCAGGTATACCCGTACTAGTCTGGGAACCTGCTTGTTGATTTTTAGAATTATGACTTTGGCAGCTTCAATATTGGAGTCAATTTTTGTGCCCTAAATTCAGTTTTATAGTGGAAAAAATGTTAATATTCGTGATTCTGAGTTCGATTCGTGTCCTTTCGAATATCGAGACAGCATCAATGAAAAGGTTCTTCTGGTAACTAGCTTTCTTTTTGTATATTTTTCATTTCATAATTTGGGTGTTTTTATGAATTCTTAAACGCACTAGTGCTATTATGAAGAACCTAATGGCATTCAAATGACAATGCTAAATGTGTCATAATGACACCGACGTAAATTAAATCCTATAATATGTTCACATTAATGAACTGTGTTCACTTTGTGGCGTAACTCTTGTGTGTGGCTAATTTTAAATATGAATATATACGATTTATGGACATCGATCATAACAAATTGAGAACAACGTATTTGATATACCTTATAATGGTCATCAAATACATTGTTTTCAATTTTGTATGATAAATGTCCATTTGAATCCTATATATTCGTATTTAAAATTAGCAAGAGGAAAGCCACAAAATGGCGGCGTGACCTCTATTGTCGCCACTGTGTTTGCTTGCTTGCTTGTTTTAATGGCGCTGCTACTGAGGCAATTTGCCAGCACGATTTCGTGGCGACCCTGATGTTGTCTGGCTCTAGGCCATATCATAGGTCCCCTATTTGTTTCACTCTTTTCTTCTATCTTCAATTTTTTTTTAATGTGAAAGGCACATCCAGGATTTGCCCAGATCAATCGCTGAAACCGGATATAACCTTTTTCTGTCAAAACAAACAGCGTTTTCACGAGTCTCAGACTCTGGCCGCCATTTTGCCAACGTAACCACGCGTGAACCTTCTGTTTATCTAGGAATCTAAGCCGGCTTAGTCAAAAAGACGCAAACAAATCCACGGATGGCGATGAATCTCGGTTTTTACTCGCGGAGGTGAGCCAAAATTTGGTCTCTACACGCCTCTAGTGCACCACCCGGTGAAGCTCTTTGAGCTCCTTAAACCAACCGCCCACACTCTGGCGAGGACAAAACGAGACTGGCCACTGTGTTAGGTTTATTGTCACTGTAGTGAGTTTAGGGATGGCAACGACATATCGATATTTAGTTCGTCGATATATCGATACTGAATATTGTCGACATTTTTAGTGGTGGTGGCGGTGGGGTTTGTCAGGTTTGTGAAGCCAGAGCTACTACTTTTTTTTATCACCAATTAAGAATTACGTTGGTTGAATGCATTTAGTGATTCCAGGCCGTGGCATGTATGTGTTTCTCATATTAGGTTTGAATTTCACTGTTTTCTGTTTTCTGATTTGTTCTGATTCCGGCCTGACTGTAAAGGAAAAAGTATAACTTCGCGAATAGATAGCGCTTGTAAACGTTAAATCTTGTCTTGGAGCTGGCGACATTTTGTAAGATTTCATAGTTCACCCTGTATAACATTTACTTACTATAGCTGCGCTAGCTACGACACAACTAACGCTAAGTGTCAAGAACTTCCGCTAGCATTTTGAAAAGGATTTAACAACTGGGGGGGGGCTAGCGGCACTCTAGCCGCCTCCCGAATAAATACTTGTATGTGTGTATGTTTTAAAGGGGTAATGCGGTTGCTCGAATTTTACCTGCGCTAGCCTGCACTAGCTTTAAGGAAGCTTCATATATATTTTTGAAAAATTAAAAATCACTTGTAGGGGCTCATGATTTTTTTTTGTCCACCCTGTATGCTAACTTTAACGACGTCGATTTTAATTAAATACCTAAGAATATACTCAATTCACACACACATACAATTGTTGTTTGGACACACTAACAAATATAATAATATGTTTGAAAAATAGCAAAGGAATTCATCTGAAATTACTAAATTGCTAATTTTTGTGTGTAAAATTGGAATTTCGCAAATGTTTTGAAAAAGCCGCACACGTTTTCGTAATCAAAGTTTTCTTTGATTGTTTTTTTTTTTTTTTTTTTCTTATAAATAGATGATGATAAATTGCGAGTTTTCAATCATTATGTATTCTCAGCTTTTGTATATTAGTTCAATCGGTAAAAGGCCAGTTACCTTGGGTTTCACAATTAATATTCTTGTCGTAGAGTTTCTCGTGGCAATTAAAAAACTAGAGGCAATTTTAAAATAAAAAAAGAACATTATATAGGGTGGTCCAAAAAAAAACGGAATTTTGTTTATGAGCTGTAACTTTTTTTTTGTTGACCAACTTCCTTTTGTTTTCGCTTGTTTGAAAGAGAATTAAACAGGCTCATGAACCAAAGTAAAACTTTTGAAATTTGAGAAAAATTCAAAATGGAGGACTTCTTCAAAAATTACCTAGTTTTGGATATGAAACATTGATATTCGATATTACAAAAATTTCAATATTTCAGTTAGTTTTCAACCGATTTTTCCTGTCGAGGTCTTAAAATGTTCGCAAAATGATAAACTTTAACAATTAATTGGAAAAATTTATACAGAGGTCACAAAAAAAGTTCCAACGTTTTCTAAAACTAGGTAATTTATGAAGAAGTCCGCCATTTTGAAATTTTCTTAAATGTCAAAAGTTTCACTTTGATTCCTTAGCCTGTCCATTTCTCTTTCAAACAAGCCAAAACCGAAGGAAATTGGACAAAATCAAAACAAGATACAGTTCAAAAACAAAATTCCGTTCCCTATATAAGCTCAAAAAAAGGTTGTGTTGGATCGATTCTTCCTATATGGAAAATTTTAAAATAATGGCAACCGCTCTACAAGCCAAAAACACCCGCCGAATATGACGTCATTCGCTAAAACAAGCGATAATATTTTGCAAATTAGTTGTAACATTTTTAGATTGTCGTTGCTGATTTCCAAGATTGCCTCTGAATGCCTGATTCTATATACAAATATGAAATTAATGAATAAGTTGTTCAATTTTTAGTACTTTCAGTTGTACTACTTACAATAAGTTTTGAAGTGATCAGAAAGGATCTACTGTTTGTTTCACGAGGGTTTGTATTTTCTTCATCATTTGCCCTCTTTTTGAAACAAATAAAAGTTGACTGAAATAAATTAATGACGTCAAAAACGTTCATCGGTTTATAAAACCAGAAACATTAAATTTTGTCGAAAAAAAAATTGATCGTGTCTAAAGACGTGTATAAATAAAAATAAACCTTACCTTCGGGATTAAAATAACTATGTCGGTTCCGCGGTATATGTAATACGCAGTTAATTAATTTATATATTTTCGGAATACTCAAATGAACTATATTCTGAGTTGAAAATTTTAATCAAAACGCATCTCCATCTCCTTGCGATTGGGTCAACCCTTATGTGAGACACACGACTGCACTTGCGGCAAAACTGTAGACATTTTTGGGCATCACGCCTTAAGCTGCTACAAAAGTGCCGGTCGTTTGTCTCGTCATGGGCTAATTAACAATATTATTAAAAGGGCTCTGGCATCTGCGGGTATTCCCTCAGTGCTGGAACCTCCTGGATTATGTCGCGGAGATGGGAAGCGAGTTGATGGGCTCTCCTTATTTCCTTGGTGCAGAGGTAAGTCTTTGATATGGGACGCCACGTGCAGGGATACTTTTGCAGCATCTTATTTGGCAAAAACCTGCAAAAAATCGGGAGAAGCTGCACGTGGTGGTGAAATGCAAAAAACAAAAAAATATGAAGAGCTTGAAGCCAGTGGGTACATCTTCGTTCCATTCAGTGTTGAGACAATGGGCCCTTGGGGAGAAGAAGCAAAATCTCTTATAAATAAAATAGCCAAATTAATAAACAACAAAAATGCTCGCTGTTACATTACTCAACAGATTAGTATTGCAATTCAACGTGGTAACGCAGCTTCAATACTTGGGACCATTCCTGAAGATTCTGGCTTGCAAGAAATTTTTTACATCTAGCGGTATTTTTTGAGCTTTGACCTTTTTTTTTCTATATTATATTTTTTATATTATTATCTTTTATTTAGTATGTAGGTGATTAACTTGTTACCCTATTGCAACTATTGTATACCAATTAACTTTTTCAACAATTGTATTTTTTTAATAATAATAAATCAGAACGCTATTGAATTTATATGAATTTAATCTACGACAAACCTTCCAAGTTATGACATCATCAATGTCATGAGTACAAACCTTCGTGAACTTTAGGTATGTCTTGACATAATCTCAATTTAAACAAATCAACTTAAACAAATTTTGTTAAAGCCTGTTGGAAAAGCCGTTATCATAAATTTTACAATATATGTTCAACAAATACCCATATGGTATCTTTTAAAAAAAAGTTATTCTGTCTAAAAATTAAAAGACGAAATTTCTTGTTCCCTAGACTTTTTTGATGAGTGTAATTTCAATTTCAATGTGATACACTGCGCAGCATAATTAGCGCATATACGTTCAATTTTCTATTTTCCTTGGAACCATTTTTTTTGTCCGGATGTAAGTATGTATGGTTTTAATGCTTGCCTCCGGTCCGAAAATTCGGGAAATCAATTATTCATTTACATAAAATATTTTGCTTTTCCTTTCAAAATGTACCTAACCGATGTACCTATCCTCTAAAATAACTTTACCTTAGTTTGGTTGAGGTCAGTAGGGGTAAAATAAGAGTCAAATCTAAAAACAATGATTATAAATCTATTTAATAAAAAGGGGGGGGGGTATGTTTAGAGCTGCAAAGGCCAATAGAAGGCTATATACTACATAAAATACCACAGTATATATTATTATTAAATGTAAATGTAAAAGTCAAAATTACCAGAAGGTATAGCAAGGACCAATTTGTATTGGTCTTAACCCGTAACTGGTGAGCTGGGGTTTCTCAAACCCCACAGATTTTAAGAATTTTCACCACGTTTCAACTAATGGTTGGAGGCTCGCTGCCGCCTGCGTAGCTTTCGGTCCGTTGTCCGTCAGTACCTTAACGGTGTCAACAACGTGCGATATTTTACTTGGTGTGCGATATTACGACTTTTGTACAAATTGGGGTTTGTGTAACCCCACCTCACTGTGAGTGGTTTTGGTTAATTTGGGTTAATCGCTCTACAAAAAGTTTACTTGACATACAATTTTGTTAAAACTTTGTTCCTTGAATGTTTTTGAAAGATTTTTAGACACTTTTCCGCCATTTTTTATTTTTTATGCTACATTTTTAGTTTGATTACTTCCAGCAATTAGAAATAAGTTTTGATGTGTGTTTTGTGCAGTCCCACAGTAAAATTAAATTATTCCTAAAATATATTTTTTGTTTTCGTTGAAAGTATGTACCTACGCGTTCCAAAAGGACAAATGCTGCCCAAAAGTGAATAACATACACGTTTTTTTATTTTGAATAAGCAGAATCGCCTTTTTCATTTGGGGTTTAGCAAACCCCACCTCACCGGTTATGTAACAAAAAAATGACCTCACCAGTTACGAGTTAAATAAGACACTTCACTATATTCAAAATTTACCAATAAATGTTTGATACCTTACTCCAATGAGAATGCAAGAGAACAATTAAGGAATAAAAAGATTAATCGTATTAATTGAAACCTGTGCACGCTTATACCATGGTATATCGTGGCGGGTTTGTTCAAAAATGTCACCTTAAATATAGTCAATTAAAAATTATTGGTGCAGTATACCCATTGTAATAATGAACGCAGTAAAACAAGCTTGGAAATGTACCAAGTTAAATACAAGAAAAACTATTAATAATAATAAAGAAAATAATTAAAGAAATGTTAATAATAAGTTAACGGGTACATCATCCCCTTGAGGTTCTGTCTGCAGTCTAAACATCCATTATAAATTTCCATCACTCTCTCATGATAGCCTCACAGCCCTGATAATAGACCCATTAACCTCCTTGACCTCCCTTCTCAAATAGGGTAACTTCCGGTTCCAAGTTCAGTGTTGTGTGTACTCTGACACCCCAACTTCGAGACCAGTAAACCGTCAAAAAGGTAAACCCAATGGTAAAGGTAAAATCTAATCTCCAAAAAAAACCTAAAAACCCTGAAAGAGGACAAATTCTTAGAACTAAGAACCCCTTTATACTTATAATATAAATTAATGCATATATTATAAAATTAATATAGGAAAATTCCCCGAAACCCGTGGGTTTCCTTCTGAAAATAATTCCCCTTAAATATGTAATTAGCCCATTAATTGACTTATGAGTTTTTTTTTACTGACAAATTGCCCTCGTGGAGGTCAAATTGCCCCTTTTTTTTATAGAATCACAAATATTTACAAAAATACAGATATGCTAATCTAAATATTGATAACGAAAAAGGTAAATTCAGAATGATAAAAACGTTTAAATTTACCTGGTTACAATTTCGGACTTCTTGTTGAACAAAACGTGCTTTGTGCTCACACGGCAAACCAACAAAATGTCGTAGACTTCGTTTCCAGAAAATTCTGTATGGTTGGCTTACAAATACGGGGACTTACGACCAAATCCAAAGCTTTCACCCCAAAACCAATTCAAGCCAGCAACCACTTGAGTTCCCAACGCCTCCAAAATCCCACAAAAGGTGGATGTTCCTAGGAACGCAGCAAAAGGACCGTTTGTAAAATCTGCCACTTGTTGTTTGCTCAACGTGCGAATATAAAAGAGAACGATCCCTTTTCGGCAATTTATCAGGTGAGCTCAATATGAAAAATTTTCTAGAATTCCATTTTTTTCCAAGATGCCCTCTGGTGCCAGATTTCCGGTCTTGACCAGGAAAACGGAACAATCAGCTTGAAACGGAACAACCCAAATCACAATGATGACAAACGAAACCCGAAGTTGTTATCAAATTTTCTCCCCTAACACCAATGACCAGTGACTGTTCAGTGATCAAAACTACAGTGACTCTCTTACCCACAGTGGTCAAGGAACCTCGGCAACAACGCTGCCTGAAACGAAACAACAAGTTGTCCCATAACCACACTTATTCGGCGGAAAATAAATAACCGGAAAATGTGAATAATAGAGGAAATGAGGGTGGAAAAGCGATTTAAAGGGTGTGAAAGTGATTTGTGATGTTGCAGAATTTTTAATAATGGAAAATACGTGACTCGTCAGTGTTGCCAATTGATATTTATTTGGAAGTAAACAAACCTTTTCATCGACATTTAGGGCCTTTTAGACGACTTTCGAAAGCTAAATAAAATAGATTTCGATCCTATTAGTAGGGATTTATTATCCTAAAACTACCCTGTCATCTGAATACAAAGAATTTACTCATTATTACCTCGAAAAATATACCCTTGTTCAACAACTAGATATTGCTTCGCATCCAAACAAAAAGGTAGAAATCCAGTAAAATCCAAGAAACCTAACAATCACTGAAAAATAATAATCCTCAGGTATAAAGCTGTATAAGTACCCTCACAAATACCTGAATTAATTACTGAATTTATTTGAAATCTCCAATTATGTTCTAAGGCAAAATTTGAACGTAACACCGTAAATTAGAGATCTCACATACATTAATGAATAATTTAGGTTTGCCAGATGAATTGGATATTGAAAAAATGGTGGCAGACGAAGGAAAATAAATTTGTCCACGATTTGTTGCGTCTGGCATTTCGTATTTCTTATTAATACGTCTACATTCACACCTTAAAAATACTAGACAAGCTGAGCTGTTCGAAAAGTGTATTAATATTTAATTTTTTTCTTTTTAAATCGAGGAAGATTTATACAGGAATTACATCTCGCTCAATAATAGTGGAACTTTTGTTGTCAGGCATCCTGTAATCTGTATTTCTCCTGTGAATTAAATGTATAAGGTGGGCCAATTTGGACACTTTTGATAGAAAACGACAATTTCTGAGCCAGTTAGAATTTTTTTTTTGTTTGAAACTTTGTTTCGTAATTTGACAAAAACACTTTTTACTGCCCTTGAATGAAATTGTTCATAACTTTTAAATGACTCAAAATTAGGGTTTCTCTATTGATATTCGTGATTGAATAGCTATTTACCTAACAAGTGCGGAAAATGAATTTTTCCGCACGCGGCTGCCGATGCAGCCGAGCGCGGAAAAATATTTTCCGCAAGTGTTAGGTACAATATTTTTCCTACAGGCGAAAAAATAAAATTTTTCTTTTTTTTTTTTTGACATATCAGTGCGGTAAAATTTTTTCCGCACTGACAACCGTGCGGAAAAACTTTTTCCGCACTGATATGTAAAAAAAAAAGTTTTACCGCACCGTACGGGAAAACTCATTTTCCGCACGCATATCAGTGCGGAAAATCGATTTTTCCGCACGGCTGTAGGAAAAAGTATTTATGTTTAGCACATTAAAAAATTGATCAAAAGATCTATGTGTGATCTAGGTTTTCTGAATGAAAAATAGTACCTATATATATTTATTAAATTTGAAGTAAAAAATAGTACGTATATCTTGAATTAAAATGTGGTGCCGTAAAGTGAAAATCATGCGTATAAGTAGAAATCGTGCGGAAAAGTAAAAATCGAGCGGAAAAGTAAAAAAATCGTGCGGAAAAGTAGAATCGTGCGGAGAAGTAAAATCGTGCGGAACACTAAAATCGTGCAAAAAAGTAAAATCGTGCGGAAAAGTAACAACTTTCAAAACGAAAAATCGTCTTTTCCGCAAGCTCGCAGGAAAATATTGTTACAGGATAATTTCTTTGCAAAAAACTCCAGCCTACAGCCATAGAAACTGTTGTCCTGTCCAGGAAGCTTTCTTTACAAACGGAAGTAATCGTCTCGAGATATTGACCCAGAGTACGTACCTACGACTTGGCACACTATCTAAAGGATTTATCTGATAGCTGAACAAAATTACCTTCACCTTTCCGCTAACCCCTGTACAATGCGAATGAATTTACAATAATAGCGTCTTAATTTTCATAAAATTAGCTTTCAAAATCAAAAACAAATTCCAAATTTATTGGCCGTTTTTAAGCAACAGCATTTCTCATTAGGGCACTCGGGGGGCACTTATCCAAAAACAGGTAAACTTGCACCGATATATTGATCCAAACAAAACGAAAGTACACAGCCCAATTGGCATAGCTTGGAAAAAAGCACTTACCATAATTTGCGCAATTTTAGGTGCCTGATATTTTCGACCTCAATGTGTCCAATGTGATAAGGGTCATCCGCAAGACTGCGGATGGAAAATCTACAGAAAAGGAGCTTCCAAAATTCGAAATACACATCACTAATTTATTTATTGCAGACTTCATGCGTCACCCTGTAAAACATGAAAATTGAATTCTTTCTAATTGTTTTCTTGTTGCGTAATAAAGACGAGAAGAACTTTCGAACGCTAATAACCGTATCCGGGAAAATTATTTCTAAAAAGAAAAGAAAATAGAAAATTTAACGTAAGCGCTAATTATGCTGTGCAGTGTATATCTAAATAGGTACTATTTTATTGTGTACATAAGTAATTACAAACCAACCGAAAATGAGCATAATTCCGTTTGAGCACACGAAATACATGGGAGCCATATCAAAAGCAAACATAACTTTCCCAATTCCCGGGATGCAACAGTTACGTAGAAATATATTCAGTAAGTACTGTTTATTATAATATATTATGTATGTATTTATTTCACGAGTACATATTAGAAATTGCTAAAAACATCTTGTGTGCATATAATTAGTGTACCATAGTGTTGTGTACTGCATTATTTTATATTGATTAGGTATTAATTTGAAAGTTTAGTTTCTTATTTATACAGTAATAAGTACCGCGTTAAAAAGTTTTTATGAATATATATTCTTCAACAGAAAAACGCCTTTGACCAAGATTTCCTATAATATAAAAGCTATGCAATATTTCAAGATTATCTCCTCCTTAAATCCTCGAATGCAAGCGAGCCAGGATCCTGGAAAAATCTAAAAATTATTACCGCAGAGATTGCAATCAGGCAATGTTATTTAAATAAACCGCAAAGACGACAGTTATGGGCCATAAAGTGACAAGGCTTTCTGCCGAAATTGCTTATTGCCTTTTAAAACTTGAAGGAGTAAATATTCACTGGCGGAAAAATGATTGTTCTACCATGATTAAAGTAGTTGGTGATTACCGTACCAAATTCTAATATCAAATAACTGAAAGATTGCGCCATAAGAAAAGTGTAGTTTCTAATTTAAATTCCTAGTTATATTTACTAATAATTTTGATGATTGAATTTTCTAAAATTCCAACATTTATCTAAAGAATAAATAAGAAAACAGAGTCAGAAACTAATATTTTTTGTGTAAATAACTGGAGGTTTTACCGAAATGAACTGAATCGTTTCCTAATTGAAACTGTTATGTGTGTTTTGTCGGTTTATTTACGAGCCAGACCTGGGAAAAGTAAATCACTGTTCCGGAATGAAGGCAGCCTACAAATTGGCAGTAAATACGTTTTAGGCCGATGATAGTGTATAGGTTACTTCAAATTCTCACATTTATTTTATATAGCCATTGATTAATGAAATGTTTTTTTTTTTTGTTGAACATTTTGAAAACTCATTAGGTGTATAGGTGTATAATATAATGAACTTGTCAGGTGTCTTCTTTCTAGGTTTTTTCTTTAAATTTACTTATTTTAGTAAAAAAGTTTTTTCCGGGCTATAATGCCGTGGTCTAGTAGTGTTTCTACCTAACGTTTCGTCTACTGCTGCGGTCGACATCTTCAGAGTCGGTGTGGTAGAGGACGAAGTGATCTCTTCCGTGTTCCTCCGATGACTGGATTCGCCGTTGTTGGACCTGCGTTATATCCAGGGTTGTGGGCGTGGCTTGTATTACGCTATTTTCCTTGTCTCGATCTCGGAAAGGAAGGGTCTTTGTTTTTCGGAGAACTGGCAACCAGCTTTTCTTGAGATTCATACCCTCTTCTTTTCTGTTGAAGTTGTTGTGGTGTTTCTGTATCTCTATGGCTTATCTGTGGAGTCTGGTGTAGAAATGTTTAGTTCTATCCAATGCTTGACTCTGGTCGAAACGAATGACATGGTTTGTTTGTGTCAACACGTGTTCGGCGATTGCTGTTCTATCCATTTGTCCCTGCTGAGAGTTTCTTTTATGCTCTTTGACCCTGGTGTTGATAGGGCGCTTCCCACATAACAGTGAAAGAACATTCATATTCTCAGAATATTCCATCAAAGTGCTTTTTGGAATGTTCTTTTAGGAATGTTCAATGAATATTCTAAGATTGTGTCGATTGAAATATTCATTTTTGAACGTTCTATTTATGTACTAGGAATGTTGCTTCTATGCACCTACCTGAAAGATTGTGCTAAGAACCTACTTTATATAACATTATTTGAATATTCTCATACGAACATTATTATAATGTACCCTAAAAAATGTTCCATTAGCTAATATCTCTATCAAGTATTAGGAATATACCTACCAAGTTGTGCTGAGAAGTTTATGTAGGTAGGTACCCATGATAAAAATATTTCCATATTTTTCACCTAATTATCTAAAAAACCTACTCAAAAACTTAATTGAACAATTAAACAATAATGCTCTATTTAGAACCTACTAAGAATATTATAGGTATATTCTTTTTCTTTTGCTTTGTAGGACTTCCAAGAGAGGGAGCGACGCGCTATTAAAGATCTACATCTTGCCTCGCGTTTGAATCACCTTGGAACCTATTTCTCTCATTTGGCGTGCTTCGACGAGAGCATAACAAGCTCGAAACCGGAGCTTTGGTTAAACACTTGTGTTTTCCAGAGAAATTTTCCAACAATTCTTTCACTGTCTTTAATATACAAGGACTGGAAGTAGCATTATTTGGAAAAGAAAATTAACATTCCAAGTATATCCTTAGAATCAAACAAGAATGTTATGTCTAGGATGCATATTGAGAATGATATATGTAGATATATTCTAAGAATATTTCAAGCATATTGGTATAATATTATTTTGAGAACATAACTATAATGTCATAGAAACATTCATTGAATATGAGAATATACATTTCGAGCATATTTTTAGAATCAAACAGGAATATTCTTTTCAGGATGTACTGAGAATCTCATAGGTATATTCTAGGAATATCCTAATGGATTTCCCAGGAAGTTCTTGGGTATTGCAAACAGTATTTCTACAATCCTTTCCCAGAACATTCTCAGGACATTCGCAATGGTTTTGGCGAACATTCTAGGCACATTCCTCCTAAAAAAAGAACATTCTTAATACATTCTAAGGATGCAATTTCGTTATGTGGGTTGGTTGTTCCTTCATAGACAGATCCACAAGAGCAGTGAATTCTATAGATGCCAGCAATTTCAAGAGGTCCCCTAGGATCCTTGGCCGATCTTAGACTTTACTGAATTATTCTTGTGGGCCTGTAGATGGGCCTAATATAGTGTCTTTCTAGCGTTCGTCCTATGCGATCTGTGACATTTTTGATGTAGGGAAGAAAGGCTCTCCTTGCCACCTTGTCTTGTTATTTGTGCGCTGTTGCTTCGGTCTTATACCTCTATTTATCTCCTGCTTGGAGTACCCATTTCCTTCAGGTGCTGATTTTAGGTGTTGCATCTCGTCCCGAAGGTATCTGGGTTCACAAATCCGGATTGCCATGTCAGATAGAGTTTCAATGACTCCTCTCTTTTGCCTAGGATGGTGATTGGATTCCTTGTTGAGGTATCTGTCCGTATGCGTCGGCTTCCTATATACTGTGTTGTAACAAACCGGCCAAAAAGTCCTTTTTCGTTCTTTTTGCAATTAATTGGTTTCTTTTACCAGTTAGATTAAATTGCCAAATTTCTCACGAAACGGTACCAAGAGCCAAAGGTTATCAGTCGCTGCGATGATTATGTCTTACAACCACGACTCTTGACCCCTGAGTTCTTGGAAAACGTTGCCTGACTTGTAACTGATAAACTAAAAGCGTCATCCAAATTCGCTATATAAAAGACGCCTCACGTAGCTCTGGATTCATTCAGTTCTGGTAACAGATTCTGGTACTTACAGTGTAAAGTCGTCCGATATAGTTATAAAGCAGGTGAGGTTTCAGTTTCCACATATTTCCCATTGTCAATTTATTATCCTATTTACCGTATGTTTCTTCTACTTATTGTCAAATCGTAAGACTATTTTTCTATCTTGCTTCCACGTATTGTCAACTACCTACCAACTTATTTGTTCCTTTCAGTCATTTTGACTGCATTTTTGCTACTTTTCCTAGCCTTATTGTATAAACCGTTCAATTGAATCGTTTCACTGTTAGATCCCGGATATCTAACAAGGCCGATTTGTACTGCCCTGTCGAGGATGTTCTCTAGCATTAATTGAAGATTATAACTAGCATAATTAATCGCTTTTCATAGAACATAGCTTACCTGTATACTTATTTTCTCCACTTTTATTCTACATTCAAATTCAGTATTGTCATCTACCTTACTCTTATATTATTATAAGCCTATTCTTTTATTGTACTTATTCCTTTATTTCAAGCGTTTTACTGATTTTCCTTTGTCTTTAGTTGTTACCTATATTATCTATAATAAATTCCATATGAATCTTTATCGTATGAAAATGCTTCTTTGATTTATTCTGACAACCGATTCCTCTCAAAAGAGTTAGAATCCAACTACGTACAGCTCGGGTAGCAAGAACCCGGACTAATAAGGGCAACCGAATCAGTTACATAAAATTAACCTGTTGCAATTAACCGAGAATTTCAGTGGGACGTTAATCATAGTCCCTGGTGGCACGCTACTGCAGTACGAGAAAAGGCCTTTATTAGTCCTAAAACATATCCAGTTGGCGGCGGTAACACTGTGTCTCAGTTTACCTGAGGGTAATCTTTCTAATAGGACGTCGAGGAATGCAATTTTGTTGTCCTTCTCAACTTCCATCGTAAACTGTATCATGGGTTCTATTGAGTTTAGATGATTAAGGAAGTTTTCGAGCTCTGCCTATCCATGGTTCCAAACAACAAATGTGGCATCTATATAGTGGAACCAGCAAGTAGGTTTCTTTGTGGTCGTTCGCAGTGCCATTTGTTCGAAGTGTTTCATGTAGAAGTTGGCGATAACCGGGCTGAGTGCATCATTGCGACTCCATTTGTCTGCTCAAATAATTCATTTTGCCATTGAAAGTACGTAGATTTACTGGTACTTTAGTGAACAATGAGACGATATCAAAACTAACCAGAATGTCGTTTGGAAGTAGAGTGATCTCACTGATCTTTTTGAGCAAATGTGTTGAGTCTTTGACGTAAGAGCTGGATTGGCCAATCCGTGACTGAAGGAGGGTCGAGAGGTATTTGGCTATGCTGTATGTGGGCGAATCTATTGCACTAACAATGGATCTGAGTGGGTTGCCTATTTTGTGAATCTTAGGAAGCCCATATTATATTCTAGGTTGTAAGGCCTCAGATTTGATGAGTTTCCTTATGTTTTCCGGGTCCAACGGTAGTGCTCGGACGAGTTGATTGGTCTTTCGCAGTAGGATTGCGCTTCAGCTTTCTGTAGTCGGAGGGGTCTAGCAGTTCCGAAATTTTTGATTCATAGTCCAGTCACGTTCATGATTACCGTTACGTTTCCTTTATCCGCAGGCAGGACTAGTATTTTCTGGTTTGTATTCAGGCTGCGAATAGCTTTCCTTTCCTCGTATGTCAGGTTGCACTTTGGAGGTTCCGCTAGTCGTAGAATCCTAGAAGTTCTATTGCGTATTTCCTCCGCAGTGGTTTGAGGTAATGTGCGTATGCTGGCTTCCACATTTTCTATGATGTCTTCGAATGGCAGGTGTTTCGGTGTGATTCCAAAATTGCCTCCTTTTCTTCAGAACACTGGTTTCCGAATCGGTCAGAACGCGTTGGGTCGGGTTGACAACTGTGCGATCATTGCCTGTGGATTTCCCAGTGTTTAATGGTTTCAAGGACTCTCAAACTTATTTACCAGTTTCTTGGTTGTTTTTGCTAGTGTGGCTTCTATCACGTCATTCGTCATTCGGTCAATTTTGGCCCAGTCACTCCAATGCATGCTGTTGGATAACCTTTGGTTTATCGATACAAGATCCTTGTCCACAGCTGCTTGGTCTTTTCTTGTTTGCAGGGTGAATCCGTTCCCGAAGAAAGGCTGGTTCGAAAATTCTGTTATTGCGGAACGACTTTCGAGTCTCTGCATCTTTGGAGAAAAGCAAGGGAGCCTAGAAGAATGGGCCTTTTTCTTACGTAAGTTTTCCAACCGTCGAATAAGTCGTGGTGTTTCCTCCACGTAGAGGCGTTATAGCCCGGAAAAAAACTTTTTTCTAGATTTGACCGGCCGTGAAAGCCTTCATTCTTTATTTACTTATTTTGTTTTTCATGATTTAATGATTTGAAATTTGAAATTTCTTTTAAAAATTGTAGTAGGTGATCACGCATTGAGTAACAGTTTATGATTAATGTTTTCCCAGGTTGGTGACGCTATGTTAAAACACTACCCTTCTACAGACGGCGACTTTTTCGTTAATAGCTAGGTATATCTTTGTAGTTGATGTTTGGCTTGGAGATCAATATTTCATCGAATCTCATAATCAAACTCCTGCTTAGAGTCTCCATACTTTCGATTACAATAGCAAATTAATATCCTAAAATGATTCAGAAAAACAGTTAAAACTTTAAAGCTAAATTCCAGTTCATTAAACGAAGTTTCACGCAATTACGACTCTGGAGAAATTAATACATAATTAATTAAATGAAAGGTTTACATAAAAGCACGGAAAATTATTATAAGACACTCAGAAATATTTCTCTAAAAAGTTAAATAAGCTAGTACCGTTCTCTATATTAGAAACTAAGTAGCAAAAAAAGCTGGTCTATAACTTGAAAGTTAGTCTATATTGTGTGTTCATATTCACATAAATTCATCCGTTGGCGCAGACGCTGTAGGATCGCGCGTCTTTGTAGGAAAATCCAACCCTCAGCTTTGCAGTTTGGCACGAAAAATTGTTCGGATAGGTCCTACCGAGTTCTACATAAGAGATTTACGGATAATCGCAACGGTATCGGTAATTTTTCTTGCTACCTAGATATTTCTTGGTGAAAGTTTGTTTTTGATGTACTTTCTCGGATTACTATGGATGTGCTGTGTGAAAGTTATTTTTGAATAGAAAAAAATTCAGAAAAAATTTGTTACTACTATACTATGTGAGCAGGTAAATTTTTCAAACTGTGATCAGTAAGTTTGAAATATGTTTTACTTAGAAGATGTATTTATCGAGATATTCAATGGTACCATAGGTACTAATTAATCACAGAAAATGCGCTTAGCTATTTTTATCACATCGTGTTTGAAAAAAATAATTCTGGCATAGTTTTTCTTGGATACAATCCAAATAAGTGAAGACCAGCATTGTCTTTCAGCATTTACTTAATCTGTCTAATGAATGTGTGGATATCTATACATTCTCGAAATTTCATCTGTTCTTTTTGTATGATGTTTGACTTGGTTGGTGGTTGTTAGTTTATCATTCATTAGCTCATCTCCATAATAATTGATGATCGATGATGTCATTTGTTTGAGGTTGGATATTTCAAAATTATCTTATTTTTTATGAAGCATTTATCTTTGCAATGTTATCAATATGAAAGAATGGGGATGATAGGTTTGCTTTTTATGTACTTCCAACGGTAGAGTTTGTGTACCTACCTTTTTCATCCGTTATTATTGATGGAATCCAGTAACATCCGCTTGCTTATTATTATCGGTGTCAAGAATTCCGTAACGTCAGATAAGTCGGGAGTTTGTTCTGGCAACCGAAAGATTCAAATACGCAGCAGAGTCGAAATAGGAGAAAATTACGTTTTACCCAAACGTAATATAAAATGCGTCTGATATTAAAACAGAGAGCTTTTTTCAATGTTATGACTATATTATCATTTTGATTTTAATTGCCTAGTATTTTTGTCAATCTGCATACAAAAAATTTCAAAATAGAATTTCAAGTATTTATTTTTCAATTTTTGCTGGTGTCGTTCACAGACACTGGCCCAATATAGAGATTTTAATGGCTCATTTACATACTAACCGCTTTTGGGTCTATAAATTCCAATTAGAGTTCAGTTTTTCTGGTATTGGAGTCTATTTACACGTATTTCAAAAATGTAAATCGTTTGAAATAGTCTGTTTATTACCATAGTTACGCAATAAAAAGTAATTTCGTTTCAGATCCAATTACTACTAAATTTGAGTTTGTGAGGATTCAATAATAGAAGTCATTAAATAGAACTCATTCTCAAAGTAGGTATGTAAGACTTCGTTTGTACTTAGATAATTCTGCTAAATTATGTATTAGACAAATTTGAATGTAAGATTTTTCTAGGGATCTACTATGTTTCTATCTTATTTTGAATTTAAAATGTAAGAATTTATATTAGGGGTTGTGAAAATTGTTGTAGGTCATGCAAATACAATGCGTAATAACAAAAATAAAATGCCATTGCAGGTCATACAAACCGTTTTTTATTTTTAAATCGGTATTTTGTAAAAATAAATCATTCGACCGTTTGTTTAATTGATTGTATCTTTTTTAAATATAAATGGAATTGAACTTCCATGAGATTTTTTCCAGTCTATAAAATTTAGCGAAATAATTACCAGTTTTATTTCCGGATCCTACCACGGTTTAAATTGCTTACCTATCTCAAATGTTAACACTTTAAAAGGTCAATTAAGTTTTCCATTTTCCTCCATAGATTTTTAATTTCGCTCCATTCCGCTTTAGAGACTATATCGATTTTAGGGTGGAGGGGGGGCTAAGTTAATGGTACCCTCCACCCCACCACTTTTTTTGCCTTTCTGACTGGGGATTCTTATTCTTATAATTTTGCTCCGTTATCAAAAAATTTTGCTCCACAACCGTTCTGTAGTTACAGAGGTTTGAAAAATATTAATCAGCCCCCCCACCTCTTTTTTACCTTATCTTACTGTGAATTGTTACACTACTAATTTTGCTCCGTTATTGAGAAATTTTGCTCCACAACCGTTCCGTAGCTACAGAGGTTTGAAATAGTATATTACATACCGAGTAGGGAAGTGTTTCATTACTGTCACGAGATTTATATAGTCAATCTTGACGCGAAGCGAATGTCGAGATTGATTATTAATTTCGAGACAGAAATGAAAACTTTCCTCCGAAGTTTGTATACTATTTCATTTATGTCTCGAGTTTAATAGTCATAAATATCTCGACAGTAATGAATCACTTCCCTACTCGGTATGTAATATATTATTATATCCTACTGAACTATTATTATAACCATATAATACCTTGGTTACGATAATCATAAACAGAGTCTTAACTCCCGCGCGGGAGTTAAGGATTTCCTAACTCTCTCGCAGAAGTTGAGAATATCATAACTCCCGCGCGGGAGTTAAAGATTTCCATAACTCCCGCTTTTACCTTGAAAAGGTAAAAGTTTGAAAAAAAATATAGAAATTTTGGTTTAGGACTTTCCTTCATAAAAATGGACCAAATACAGTAAATTCAGTAGGAATTAAAATTATCCAGTACCACGGGAATTATCAGGTGTTAATACCCACGGGCAATTAGTATCCCGAGGGCCTTGCCCTGTGGTATTAACACCCTCATAATTCCCTTTATACATAAATAACTATATCAGCCCCCCCCCGCCACTTTTTTCCCTATTTGACTGTGGATTCTTATTGTAGTATAACATACCCAGGTTGGTTCAGTAAGATTGAACGATGAGATTATTACCTTCTAAACAACAAATATTCTGAAAAATAAAATGAAAAACAAATAAGACCTACTTTGTGAAGACTTATTCAATTTTACTTACTTGACATGCGCCCGACGGCAAATATTTGGGAAATTTAAGGGAAGCTGTGATATGTAGAAGAAACGAAAAATTTGTGAAACGTCTACTTTATTATTAAAGTAAATCGTACCGTTCTCATCCTGGAACTAACGAGGGGAAAGAGCACGGCAGAGAAACCCTCGATATAACATTCCTCAAAAATCGAAACGTACTGTGTCATTTTAATAATAATTGTGAGTCAATAATTCAATAATTTTAGTCAATAAAAGTTTAAATTAGGTACCATCCTTTGTCTTTGTGCTAAAATTTCAATTACACACTACATTCAATCAACACTACCTATATTCAATACTGAAGAGTTTTTTAGTTAGTAAGCCCATCTGTGGCAGGTACTGAGGTCCCTGGTTACGTAAACTCACAGCTATAGTTGTTTTTGAGGCAATATCTCTAGATTGATTATTTCCATTTGTTAGGATATTCTCTCGTCAGGGTAGGAAAATGTTAGTAAATTCAACAAGGCTCTAATGCACGCTCTAAATCCAAAAATCAAAATCTCAGCACAAAAAGACAGTACATAATTTTTCTAGGTTTTAATTTACTCTTTATCTGTGTTGTTTACAGCATGAAACGATTTTTGTTAAATACATGAACAATGCACATGTAATAAAAAATGTTATAAACAAGCAAAAAAAACATAAAAATGATACTTGTATAAATAATTGAACTCTCAAAAGCAAAATAACAATTATTCAACTGACCTTATCGCTCCTTAACACACACACTAATAACAAATTGGATTGAACAATCAATTTAATGCAAAATAAAAATGAAAAGTGAATAATGAATAATTACAGACATGCGTCTAAACGAACAGCCCAGCTTGTTCTCCAGTCTAGTTGCGTATTCTCTTGTATCCTCTTCGGTTTCGGTACCTTGGTTTTCTGTGGCGCGCTCGTTCAATCCTAAACTTGAAGGCGCATACATGATTGCAACATTTACATTTCAGTAAACTTTTTTCAAAAAAAAAGTTAAGATTCAAAGAAATGATATTTTAAATAGGTGGTAGAAAAAATTCACGGTCAGATAGGGAAAAAAGTGAATTCTACGCCACTTTTTTCCCCATCTGATCGTGAATTTTTTCTCTAATTTGAGTCCATTATTAAGACATTTCACTCCACAAGATAAAGAAATTCAGTGAAGAATATATTTATTCATAAAAAAATCCGTTACCTGACTCTACTTGTGTGCCCGTAGGTAGTCACTGGTCCTAACTAACCTTATTTTGGATAGAGTGGTGAAGTGTATTTCTATGTCATGTTTTCCAGCGCTAAAAATTATTAGTATCAATATCAACAAAGTAAACACAATGATCGTTTAAAAAAACGCTGTGTCTAGCCTCCCGGCACCGGTATTCATACGAATCCCGGTTATGACGCGTTTTCGATGACTCCATCAACGACCGCCGGGATTTATCGTGGGTCCCGGCTATTGGATTCAAAATTCAAAGTCGTGTTTCTCTTGCTGGTTGAAGCTGTGATTAATCCGGAAAAGCTTTTATGTATTATTGTTTTTTGTTGTGATATTAGTATTAGGGTGGGTATTATAAAGCTACTCTGAGAGTTAACTTAAAGTTAACTTCAAGTTAACTGTCAAAGCAGTTTTATAATACCCGCCCTTAGAGTGGTAAGTACTTCGTTAATCCACTTTTCGTAGTAGTGGTTCAAAAAGGGAATAGTATGGTTTATTTTTATTCATTATTCAGGACTATAGCTTTTTTAACAGCCTGTATCTCTGAAATAGGGTACTCTTGGACCCAACTTCATAGGAATTTTTGCTCTTAATTTGAGATGTAGAATCCGCAGTTAAAATATTAACCTCTAATTTTGGGGCACCCTGTGTAATGTTGCTGAACATTAACGGCGTTGCTGTACAAGATCAAACGCTGAACCAACTTTCAAAATGACCCTGTACCTACATATAATAAAAAGTCATAATTTTATTTTCCATTAATAAAAGCTTATCGCACCTGACTTTGTTTACTTTTTTTACTCTTCATAATAAATCTGCCTCAATACCAATGAACATAATAATTCTGCCGGGATCCACGACAGTTACCGGTGGTTGTTGATGATGTCATTTAAAACGCGCCATAACCGGGATTCGTATGAATACCGGTGCCGGGAGGCTAGACACAGCGTTAAAAAAATCTATGACCCTACGTCAGAAAAAGGGTAATAAACAACAATACATCATAAAAAAAATGACGCGAAAAACAACGTGGAGCAAAATTTTTCAATAACGAAGCAAGATGGAGCAAAATAATTAGTAGTGTAGTATAAGAATTCAGTCAGATAGAGGAAAAAAGTCGTGTGGTGAGGGGTGAGGGGGGCTGATTATTATTACTATTTCAAACCTCTGTAACTACGGAACGGTTGTGGGGCAAAATTTTTCAATAACGGATCAAAATGGAGCAAAAGTATTATTATAAGAATCCACAGTCAGACAGGGCAAAAAAGTGGTGGAGGGGCTGATCAATATTTTTTAAACCCCTGTAACTACGAAACGGTTGTGGAGCAAAACTTTCCAATAACGGAGCAAAATTAGTAGTATAAGAATCTACAGTCAGGTAGGGAAAAAAAGTGGTGGGGGAGCTGATTAATATTTTTCAAAACTCTGTAACTACGGAACGGTTGTGGAGCAAAATTTTTCAATAACGGTGCAAAATGAAGCAAAATTATTAGTGTAAGAATCCACAGTGTAAAATTGAATTTTTGCCATTACGAGTCTTAAGCAACAATCATGAAAATATAGTGATTTTTACTTAACGCATTCGCCATTTGTGACAGAAATTAGGTACCAGTTATTTAAAACTATTATATGTATGAGTATTATAAACCTGAATAAAACCACAAATGACCTTTGGTTGCTAATTATAATTTAATTAATCTACGTCGGTGTCATTATGACACATTTAGCATTGTCATTTGAATGTCATTAGGTCCTTCATAATAGCACTAGTGCGTTTAAGAATTCATAATGACACCCAAATTTTGAAATGAAAAATATACAAAAAGAAAGTTAGTTGCCAGAAGAACCTTTTCAATAATGCTGTCTCTATATTCGAAGAGACACTTTCGAACTCAGATTCACCAATAATCATATTATTTTCCACCTTAAAATTGAATTTATGGCACAAAAATGGACTCCAATATTGAAGCTGCCAAAGTCAAAATTCTAAAAACCAACAAGCAGGTTCTCGACTTGTACGGGCACCTGCTAAATTTCAAATTTTAATTTGAAAAGTTTTTGCTATTTCAAGGCAAATCAAATCTATTTGAACCATTGTAGATTAAATTTTGAATGATACACGTTCGATATGAACTTTATTAATGAAACTTGTGTAACTAAACCACTCGGCTAACGCCTCGTGGTTTAACGTTACACGCGTTTCATTATGGCGTTCATATCGAACTTGTATCATTAATAACTATAATGAAACTATCTTACAGTTTCTTTCTTTTCTCACATGTGAACCAACATAAAGTAGAACTAAGTATCTTAAAATTGTTGTCATTTTTCACGGATCCTTCCTTTAGGTGTCCTATGATTTCATCAATCAATTTATTCATTCAATAATACTGAATATTTCCTTCTTGGCAACTTTTGTTGCTAAAAATAAATTAATTTATATTAATATTTTTGATTCTTTATAACTACTCATTACCTTTATATATCTTTCTTTTAATCCTTTAAACTTCATTTCCTCCTGTGTTTCTTCAATTAGCCAATCAATTTACGTTTGTGCCCTGCCACAACCATCACAATCAGCCCTGTTAATTAATCATAAGAATTGACCGTGTAAAAGAATATAATTATATAACTTAACCTTTTCTTTTTCTTTTCCCTTCGGATCTTTTGGAATAACTAGGTGTTTTGTTCCCGGCTTAGGTTCCTAATTCTGATAAATATTTTATTTGTTATATATTGTTTTCTTTGTCTACCTATCGGTGTCGACCAGTTTTGGAGAAATACTTATTGATAATTCCCTTTGTATTATTTGAATAAAAAAATGCGCGCAGCAGGATTCGGTTGGTTCGACGTTGTCAGATTGCACTGATCCATTTAGGTATACCTTGCCTTCCTAACTGTTACGTCTTCCGTTAACTTCTGATACCCTATTGTGTGTTCTAATTGTTTTGTTCACTATTGTCTCCATATGCTATAAGTACATCTCACCTTTTGGGTTTAGATGTTACTAAGTTGTTTTTTGACCTTGTGGTGTTCTGCGCTTGGGATTATTTCTTTTTACCGCGTGGCAACCTCGCAAACAATTGCTTTCTGATTTTTGAATGTTGATTAGTCAAATTGATATTGAGATTCCCTAAATTCACCATAAGTTACCTGACCTCAAAGCTTTCTTTACCATATTTGGCAAGTACGTATTCCTCATACCTCTAATCTATTCCTTTCTGTCTAGAATGGCAGAATGCTATGGTAATTCATTTTTCGATTAGGACTACCCAAAAAGTAAATCAACAAAGATAGGCATCGTTGGTACTTTACCTTTTTCCAAATAATGGAAGAGTAATTCTTTTTGGACATTTTTACTCTGGAGGGGATCCATCTCGGAAGTGAAGATGAAGAGCCCTTGACGTTTTGACTTCCTTTGGGACCGGTTGCATTGGCAACCAAAGAGTACACATGAATAATTATTTTCTGGGTTTTATCACACCCATCCTTCAGGATTTCGTATTATTACACGTAAAATTGTGTGGAGTCCCTTATTTTGAATTTCGATTCGCGAATATTCTGGTTATTTTGGATTTGCTGTTACTTTACACGAAACTCTCACTACGATGATCTATTTGCTGCCATTTGCACGCCGCCCGTTGCCCACCAAAACCTGGCAATATTGTCACGTTCAGTGGTTATATCGCATGAATTTTATAGGGTTCTCCGGAGGGTCCATTTTGAGGTCTCGCATACCCCCAGCATTAAGCCGATCAGGCCAAGGGCTAGGACCCAAACTCTGTAACTAGGTCCTAGCCCTTGGCGTTCCGGCAATTTTCCACGACCTCATTGGTAGGTTTTCCCTGGGAAAGCTCTTTTGCCCCAGAACCACCGCTATTGCTGAGCTGGGGAACAATTTCTCCCTCACACTTGATCATATTAATTTGGGACTCTGGAAGTCTGGAGTGGAGCCTCTCACTGGTAGAATCGACACATACTTATTAAAAAAAAAACATTTTTTGCAAAACTTGTTTTTTTTTTTTTTAAATTGTTCCAACCAGTCCTGGAAGCCTATTCTGTAAAAAACGAACCGTTCGATTCGGTAGAATTTCTTCGATTGTGACGTCATTTTCGGTTTAATATCGCGGAAGCTATTCCGTAGCATCAAACCGATCGGTAACTCAGTCGAAGCCTCGATTCGCTGACCGATAGCACTGTGGGCTTCGATTTGAATTTCGGTGAAGGTTTTTGACGTTATGGTGACGCGTGTTTGTATGTTTAATCAGTTTTTTCAATATAAATTTTATATTTTTAGGCACAAAAGGAAACAGATAAGACGAGAAATAACAGGATTATCATGAGACTCCTCCGGGATTTCTCTTCCAGTGAAAATCCTCGAGTCTTAGGACTGTTCCAGTGTTTTCATTCAGGAATTTTTTCTCCCTCATCGCAGCAATGTCAATATTGGGATAATTTAGTTCATGGCCGTTCTTCTCTCCGCGTGAATTGAAGTGTCAGTATCTTGCAGAGTCGGAGTCCGAATGTTCCATGCTGCAAAGTTTAACGATTTTTTTTGAGCCGATGAGCAGAAACCCTCGGAGATACGACTGGGGGAGTATTGTATCGTACCTCCGAACGTTTTTGATCTACTAAAGCAATCCATCTTGTGTAGCAGCCGAGGTAGCAGCAGACGCGTCTGTATATAGTCAAGAGTAGCTCGCTCTTCTCTTAGCTTTGGCTATAGCCGTGACCCTTAATGTATTTGCATCACTGGCGGAACCCGTCAAAAAGCAGAAGAAAATTGAAAACTAAACGTAAACAACACAACTTTCATTTAACTGTAAACCAAAATCAAAAAATACCCTGACAACTATCATTTTGTCAACTATCAAGCACGAATACACGCACTCTGATTGATTGGGAGCATAACAATCCGACAACATTGCATGGCGTACGGAAATTTTTCCGGTTGCCCTTCGATTCCTATCAAACCGAACGAAATGGTTCCCGAAAAGCCATACTGAATTGCAAAGTACGCTATCGAACCGAATGTTCGATTACTGCGCCGTTCGATAGTGTACCGAACCGAGAGACTCGGTCTACAAAAAATAAATACAGAATAAGGCCCCTGATCTACCATTTTGCTTTATTTAGTCAGTGTAGTTAATTGACCTTTTCAATTTAGAAGCCTCTCTCTCTGGCGTCAGACTGTCAGATGCCAAAAGAGTATGAAAAGTATCAAAACAATGATTGACAGCTATTGACAATGGTTTGTTGATAAGAGTTTTATACGTGTGAGACTGGAAACTATTATTTCCTCGGTTTTTTCAAAGTTTTTTCCTAACAATGGGGATTGTGTGTAGTGTGCCTTTTCGTGAAAATAATTCCTATTCACCGGCGGACGTGTCTTTCCATAAGTTTTCATCAAATCCTACATTTGTCAAAATTTGGATACACAAAATCAGAACTGATACTCGCAAAAGTAAGGGAAATCCACGATCCATCAAGTATACAAAGATATCCACGTTCAAGTTTAGTTTGCGGAAGCTGTTTGCTTCCCACATTTTCTTTCCAATTTCAAATTTCACCATTCTATGTCGGTCATTGTCATTCTCCATTCACTGAACAAAGATACCTAACTCATCGGTGGAGTCACCGATTAGAATAAAAACCAGGGGATTGCTAAACACCCTATACACTTGACATTGACGAGCAAGCAAATGTTGGCGGGAATCTGAATGTTTTCATACTTTATCGTCCATCTCTTTTAATTGAAAACGTCAATTGTTTATGATCGGATTAATTAAGAATCGAATCATGTTATTGGGAGTGATAGTCTAGGTTGGTTAGCTGGCATAACTACTTTTTTTATTATTGAATTTATCACTTTGCGGAGTTCACTGATGCGCAACTACTTTTTTTATTGTTGAACTTATTTCACTATATTTTGTATTTATTGAACCCGTTCGGTTACCGGTTGAATCATTCGGTTTACGCACTCGCCGTGTAAACGACACGTGATCACGTCGCGTAGGGCACTAATACACTGGTCAGCAAAATTAACGCACCATTCACTTATTTCTATTTCAATGAGGTTGGAATTGAAACTATGGATTGGCTGGCAAACAGTTCTGATTTCAACCCAATTGAGGGTGTCTGAGACATGATCTAGAGCCATTTTCAGGAGCTTCCTAACTCCCCTAACACTTTGAATGGGCTTACTGGAGATATTGTTCAAGTATGGAATAATTTGGATTAAAACGAGATAAGGCCCGTAATTTTAGCATGAAAAATCACTGCCGTGTTATTATTCAAAAAAGAGAAGGAAATACCGATTATTAATTATTTTTAACTAAAGTTAAAAAAATATATAATTTTGAATTTTTTTGTTTTTTTCTTTTCTTACCTTCTTTTGGAATTTTATCTTTTGTTAATACCCTTATTAAATTAGAATAGGAATATATTTAATCAAGACATAAAAATATTTGATCAATATTATGAAATAAAAAATATTTTTCAAAAATAGTAGTGGTGCGTTAATTTTGCTGGCCAGTGTATATATTTATACATTACTACATTAACTACCGGGTTAAAAATAGACATTTTTATCTTTGAACTTATCATTACAAAGTTTGTGAGTAATTGGAAATAGTGGAAGACTAATAATAATTATTTAATAATTTTGAATAATCAATAATTTCCTGAATTGTATCGATCCTTCTGGGAGATTAAACATGTACCTTGAAATTTAGTTCCTTACTATTATTTCTCACTTACCTTTTTATCATTTCTGGCTAAAAATTTCAGATATACTCCAGGTAAGCAAAGCCGTGACTCCATTTAGGTAAGGATTATTTTTTTTTTTACTTTCAACTGTTCACTTTAGTATTGATTTTAATTATGGAATTCCATCCGCATTATTATTTTTGTTCCTTTTTTGGTAAAGTTCTCTTTTTATAGTTATTTATGTATCAAGGGAATTATGAGGGTGTTAATACCCCAGGGCAAAGTTTGTGTCCATCGGGCCGAAGGCCCGAGGGACACCAACCGAATAAACCAAAATTTCTATTTTTGTCAAAGTTTCACCCATTTAAGGTAAAAGCGGGAGTTATGAAAATCCTTAACTCCCTTGGGAGTTATGATATCCTTAACTCCCGCGCGAGAGTTATGAAAATCCTTAACTCCCTTGGGAGTTAAGACCCTGTTTATGATTATCGTAACCAAGGTATTATATGGTTATAATAATTCAGTAAGAAATAAAATATTTTATGTACGAACGGGCGTAAAAGTGCACTTTTACGCCCGCATTTTGAAGCGTGAAGTAGTACTTTTACGCCCTAGGGCGCCTTTTATGCCCGCGGGCCTGAAACTACTAAAATTTCAAAAATAACCAAAAATTCAACGTAGTTTTTTTTAAACTGTTTGCATTTCTATTGCTTAGTCCAAAAAATACCAACAAAAAATACCAACTTTGTTCAACAAAACAAGCTTTATTTCAATTAATAAGAATAATGAAATAAGCAATAATAATAAAATTCAATCTACTTTCAAATTAAAAATAAAATTTTTACAGTTTTCAACTTTTATAATCGACCTTTTTCCACAGAAAAACACAAAAGAACTGTTGTCTTCAACATTGAGTAACATCTCCATAGGGCGGATGGCTTATTTGTTTGCATTTTTCATCAATGTAGAGAGTTGCTTCTACAAAGTACTGCTGCTCATTAACACCATGTGGGGCACACCAGGAAATAAAGTCCTTATATGTTTTTTTCATAGAGTCGTTTGGACTTAATAGATCTTCCTTGGCCTCTTCAACTGCCTCAAGAATAAACTTGGGCAGGCTATTTTGTCCCATTTTCAGACGCCGGACAACACATCATAAAAATGCTATTGCTATAAACTACACAGAGTAAATTAATTATTTGTTTGTATTGTTCTGGGTTGCTATAATAGTTACGTGACACTTTTGTCAACAACTGCTTTCTTGATCTAAATTTGACAAAAACTTACGACCTATTACGTTAAAGATGAAAATTTATATTTTAAAATATTTTTGATTGATGTCATTTCAGAATTAAAAATATATAATTTTTAAATATCAAAATGAAAACATACTCATCGTACATAAAATCTTGTATGCACCTCGGTCAAAAAGAGCTTTAACGCCCTCAGCGTATAAACAGCCCTCGGCTGACACACGCTGCGGGCGTTAAAGCTGTACTTTTTGACCTAGGTGCATAAATAACTATTATTCACCTCTGGCTTTACGAATTATTGAACTTCAGTAGTTTATAAGTTTTTCAGATAATCGAAGGATTGGAGAAGGTTCGCTACTTCCTGTCGTTTATTATAACAAAGTGTTCAGTTTAACAGTACCATGTATTCTTTAAGAATTTACCCCCAGTCAGGTCCAGTCAGAAAAGGAAAAAAAGTGGTGGGAGTGGGGGCTACCATATTAACTTAGCCCCCCCCCCCCTTGAAATCGATATAGTCTCTAAAGCGTAATGGAGCAAAATTAGAAATTTATGGAACAAAATGGAGCAAAATAAGAGCCAAATTATAAATAACTTTTTATCTAAAAATTTTTAGTAGGGAGGGGCTAAGTTAATCGACCTCAATTTAAGCCCAAAGAATTCTAAACTTATTTATAAGGCGTTACGTTTTCCTCCTATTTTACTTTTTTACAGGCATCATTTTTCTTAGCCTCATCATTTCAAATAAAATATCTTTTACTTTATGCAGGCATATAATTAAAAAGTTTCTTTTATGTGGTTCATCGTCATGGAAAAAAATACCAACATCTCATCAATATAAGATTTTTTGATTCTAGTTGAAGCTTGTATGAAAAAATGAAAAAACTTTGCTTTCAAAACCTATAATAATAGTCTAGCTGTTCTCGTTCTCATTCGAATAATTACGGTGGATGTTTTCAGGTAAGACAAGAAAAAAAAAACAAATAAAAAAATGTTTGTGCGTGAAGTAACGCACGATAAAACTGAAACTTCTGATATGATGATATAAAATGATTGAGCAAAACTATTGAAGTGTAATATAGTAAAATATATTGAATTGACGAAAAGATGTTTTGAGGAATAGACAACACTAGCAGCGTTACAAAAATTCCATAGCATCTCCGCGTCATTAGACACTTGAAGCAGACCCAAAACGCATCGACTTCACGTTGACCGCCTCAAACTCCTCTTAAGCATGACCTTACATTACGTAATACGAAAACGATCGTATCCTTGGATGAAACACAAAACTTCAAAAAGTGTTGTGACGATTTTGTAGCTGCGTTTGTAGGTTTTCTTTTATTATCTATAAGTACTGTGTACTGTGTTTATTTTATTAGAGTTTTTTTAGTGATAACTGACAGGGAGATCACTCAATAGTGTCAAATGGTTGAGATACGTTTTCGGATACGGATACGACCTGCTCCAAGTACTGTGTTTATTTTGTTCAAGTTGTTTCAGTGAAAATTAACAGGAAGATCTCTCAATAGTTTCAAATGGTTGGGATACGTTTTCGGATAAGCATATGAGGCTAGTCCCGTAACGATGCAAACAACGAAACGAAACGTAACCACCGTATTTAATCTGCACATGCGCAAATCGTTTGCGGATATGTCTGATATTTAGGACCTGCTTGAAGTGTCTATTCCTCGGCTCGAAAGTTGCCTCCCTCTCAGCATAGAAGTTTCACTTCAAAAACTTGATTCCTTTAGAATATTTCTATAACGAAGACAGTGACAATATCACCAGCTATTCTAAATGGAGATTGCTGAATTTATAGCAATCGCTCTACTCATCCCAATCTAAACGACAAAAAATGCGATGAACTAATAAGTATTTTAAATTAGATCTTCAATAATTAAAATACGCAGAATATTTTGCTGTTTTATTTCAACGATTTACTATTTGAAAAAAAAAAAAAAAAACAATTTCCACAACTTTCGTCAATGACTGCATATAAGTATGTATACTGGCATATTTTGTAATCACATTTGGTTTGCGTAACACAATTTCTATAACAACCCATAAATCCCCATCGAAATTTTCATGTTTTCAGAATAAATTAATGAATAATAAAGTGTATGTGATATATCGCATAATTATGTGAGTGCAAACAAATCAAATTCTTGAAAGGTTTGAGCTTAGACGGATCAATATTTACTCAACAAAGTAACTAGTTTGCCGCGGTGAACTCGCTTTCTGTTTATCACTTACCTGGTGGTATTTGGGAAATATTGATTTTGTATTTAGCTTGAACTAGAGTTTTATAATTATTTAGTGTCATGCTTACATAATATTTTCCATTTAAATTTTAAATTGCTTGTTAGTGCCTGTAATTATGTCTAAAACGTGCACGGTTTTATTCCATTCGACCGAAAAAAAATAGTTTGCTCTTAATATCAACCGTTTTTTGCTGCCAAGGTCTTGAAATATTGACAGAATGTTCAAATTGAAGAATTTAATAGAAAAACTTATACAGGTACCTATAACAAAAAAGTTCCCGCGCTATTCAAAAAAAGGCCTGCCATCTTGATTTTTTTCTAAATGTTACATTTCTACTTTGCAGTAAAAGATACCTATTCCACCAATTCATTTCTCTTTTAAACACGCTAAAATTAAAGAAAATCGGTCAACAAAAAAAAAAAAAATTACAAGTCAGACACAACATTCCGGGTTAATTGGACCACCCTATGTATATTACCAATTGCATTCAAAAGATAGTTTACAGATGCCTCGGTCAAAATAAAATGTACCAAGGTATTTCAATTATATTATTTTTTATTTTTTGATGCATCCAATCTCATTAAAGTGTGAGAACTCGTATGTGATCTAGGGCTCTATATTTTCAATAAATAATTAAATAGCTAAGGGCAAATATCTGGTGATATTTGTTCGATATCCAACTATCGCGAGGTATTTCATTAATGGTTATTGGGAACAAGGGAAAAGAAAAAACATTTAAACCATATAATAACCACCTTCTCATAATTTTTAAAAAATTTGCTTTTTTTCAGGTTCACGACTTCTAAGTCAGAAATCGGCCTCCGGAAGCATTGGTAGAAGGGAAATTATAGAAAACCTATTGTTCCGATAACATTCAACTTTAAAAATAAGCATTGCAATATTGTATTGAAAAACTGTAATAATAAAAAACGTGAGTGCTAGTGTGTTTGAAAACATGTATGTTGAGTGACAAGAGATGGAATATTTTTTGATCAAGATTTTGTGCTATTTTATTTTGGCAGAACTATCAGAAGGTAAGCTGTGCTATATTTGGCTTCATTATTTTAAGTTGATTTTAACACAGTGTGACTATTTTTTTAATAGTTTTATAATGATTTGCAACCAACAAGTTAACTAGGAAAATTAGTCCAATCAAAATCAAATAGGTCTTTGACATAAAACCTAGATGTTATCAATTTCGATTTGACCATAATATATAGACAACGTATCTACTAGAATGCACACGATGCAATGTATACAATACCTGCATTGTGCCCTATTAAATTGATAAAGCTAATTATACTAATTACTATTACATCCAGTTTCAATCAAGTCGAGAATTACATATTCATATGACAGATATTCTATATCGGCTAATTTACCAATTGTTGGAAACGTTGATAAATTGATTTTTGATAAAATTAATAATTCGAGTTACCCGATGACATTGTTGTCTAGTTCTTGTAATTGAGAATCGACCTTCAGCTTGTACAATTTCTCAGTAATTGTAATTACCTTTATTTTCATGATGTATTGTGAATTATTATGTATGAGGTCCTACAAATACCTAACATCGATACTATGGGATTTTCTGATTTATTTTGATCATTTTCAATGAAAAAAATAGTGATTTTTGCCAGAAAATTGAACAATGAGTTTTCTTGTTTCTAATACCTACCTGATATTTTTTGACGAATATTTGAAAGATAGAGAAAATTTTAATTTTTAAGATCTAAAAAAATTAACTTCATTTAATTATTAAGTAATTATGCAGTTTTAGTCACATGGCAATGTTCGGTTTCTAAGATTCATGATTTGTCAGTTACCTACTCGAAGTATTGAAAACGTGCGCATTTTGTTTTGAAAATAAAATGTTTACTAACTTCGAATATGCAGAGATGTTAGATGTAACTTATTTACGGATAATCTTTATAAAACGCTCATTTAGACGCCAGAATTTACAGGCAAAATTTCTTAATAGGACGGCACCTAATGAAAGAACATTAGTGTCCGCTTTGCAAAGATTGCGTGATGCGGGAAGTGTAAGTGTGCAAAATGTTAATCAGGGACCTGCAGAACAAATTACACCTGACGATAAAGAACAGATTTTAGCGATAGTGGAAGAAAGCCCTGGAATATGCACCCGATTCTTTGCACGACAAGTTAGATATTCCCACTCAATAGTTCATCGGACCCTTCGACAAAATTTGCTTTATCCGTATCATGTACAGCATGTACATACAGGCATTGTCTCTTGGAGATTCTCCAGACAGAGGTAGTTTTTATGAATGGTTTCGCCAAGAGATCCGAAAATATCCGAATTTTGTACAATCTGTATACTATCTACTAACGAGTGTTGTTTTACAAGAGATGGCATCTTAAATTTTCACAATACTCACACCTGGGCACAAGAAAATCCACATAGCATTCAACAAAGATTTTCGATAAATATTTAGACATGAATTCTTAGAAACAGATTGGTTGGACCTTTTGAACTTCCACCACGATCAAATAGCGTGATACATCGAACTTTTCTACGTGATACTTTGTCCCCATTATTGGAAACTATCCCCTTAGAACAGCGGGCTAACATGTGGTCTTTTCATGACGGCATCCTTGCTCACATTGAAGGAACTGTTGTCCAACTTCTAAGCGATACATGCGATTGCTGGATACGGCGTAATGCGTCAGAGCCTCTAAAATAGCTTGCTGGATCACCAGATCTAAGTCCCCTTGATTTACATTTTTGAGGTCACATAGTTTACAATGGACGTGAAATTCAAGGTAAAGAAGACCTCCAAAATAGTATTTTCGCTGCAGCAGACCAAATTCGGCAACAACCAAACCATTTTCAATCAGTTTGTAAAAATTGGATTCGTCGTTGTCGAGTATGGTGCGCAGTTTGAGAATTTACTCTAGTTTTTTATTGGGAACTTTCTGCGCAGTGTATTCTGTCTTTAATTCTGGTGATTTTAGTGTTTTAAATAACTTGTAACAAAAATTTTTATTCTCATAATCAGGATTTGGCCAGTAGCTGAGTAAGTATTCTTTAATTTTTCTCTCGATAGTCAGGTTATTACGTCTATGTGTTTCTCAAAAAATTTTACGAGGGCAGGGTGATTTTCTCAGAGCTGATTGGAGACTGCGTCTCGAGTATTTTACCGAAAAATCACACTCGAAAGCCTTGTGCTATTTTAGTTGAGGCCAGTGGCGTAGCAAGGTCCCCCCCCAAAAAAAATAATAATAATAATAATAATTTTGTGGAGCGTCAGGTTGGGAGTGTCGGACCTTCCCCAAAGTCAAGTGATTTTTGTCCAACAAATTTGATGTGATGTCGTTAATGTAATATAGAAAACAGCCGATTGGAATTAAAACTACACGTATTGTCCGTCGTTTTCAATCTGACACTTTCCGTAAGAGGACTGAGGAGCGAGGGGGTGAAGCATAAGGCAAAAACAGGTGTGACGTCAGGTGATCATTGGCGTTCTAACGTAGAGAGCCACCTCACATTCCTTTGGAGTATCAGATTGAAAACAACGAACTGTACATGTATCACCTTCCTTAGGGACGTCAGAACGACAACTTTACGAAGAGCCAGCGGGAAAATATTCCAACGCTAAGGTTGAAGATATGAAAAAAATTGTCCGAGTTGGTTTTATGAAGCCGCTCAAGGGACCTTATTGGAGCAGCGTTCTCAGGAGAACGAGTGTTCCTCATTTCTCAATGATATGTAACTGATAGTATAAGTAACAAAAGACGGAACACTCGTTCTCCTGGGAACGCTGCTCCCCTACTGTTTCAAGAATAAGGACCCATGAAGTTTGACGTGTACATGACTTAAATAATAAAATACCTCAATCAAATACGTTGCGTCGATGTCAGAAACAAAATTGAACTTGTTCGACCGTTTGTACAATGCGGCCATGCGCCGTTGGGAGTAGGGCGCTTTCGGCCCTACGCGGTCGCGTGACGTGTTGCCGACCGAGAGCCGAGAAGATGGCATGGAATGCAAAGCGGTAACGCAATAAGCTTATTTCATATACTTGCGATTCGCGCATTGCGGAAGGCGAATAATGATCCTGTTGGTCGATTTTAAATGTCAAGCGGTGGGAAGCCAAATCAACCAATAGGAACATTATTCGCTTTCCACAATTCGCGATTCGCAAGTATATGAACTAAGCTTTATTGAGGAATTTTTGCAGATTTTTTTGATTTTAAGAAAGGAGCCCTGCGGGGCCCCCCATGTTCCGGGGCTTTGCGCTTCCCCGCTCATCGATAGCTACGCCACTGGTTGAGGCGTTGCGCTGCGACCATTTTGGTGCTTCAAAATTGGGAAAAAAATAAATAGCAAACCTGCAGATTATTGTACTCGGTCTGTTCCTTATAATTAGTGCGGCCTCTACAACTAAAAAAAATGAGTTTTACCTCTAATATCTTTTGTACTTTCAAAACGGGCAAATGACAGGTGGCAACTGACATAATGGCGAACACTTGTATTTTTTTCAAATGGAACACCCTATATATTTTTTACTAGAATGATTGATTTTTTTCCTTTTGATTGCAAATTCAAAATCATTGCATACTATTATCTTTCAAATATTCGTGAAAAAATTTCAAAAATTCAAAGATCTTTTTCTTAATAATGCTTCAGTGTACTACAAACTTTTTTGTTCAAAATGGGGCCATATTCCGGGTTTGTTTAAACTTTTGTAGTCAAACCTGAACCTGATACAAGGTGTCTACAAATAATTATTGGATGTAGATTGTTTTGAGAAGAGATTCAAAGTCACCTATACAGGGTGTCAAAATCTTTGAAAATAAATTTTCTAGCTGAAAACAGTCGGACACGTGAAACTTAATATTGATGGTAGGTACATGTTATGACATATAGCTGCGTAAGGTAATTTTTTTCTCTACATAAGCCTGTTTTTGTTTTTTCTTTTTATCGATTCGTTCTCAAGAAATTTAAAAAAAAATTAAAATGGATTAACGTGGCAGGACAACTGCCATAACCTTCTTTCTGTTCTAAATAGTTCGGTATCGGTTTTTGTTGAATTGGATAAAATAACAGAAGTACATACTCAATCTAATCTAGATCTTTCGGTAGTGAGATATTAGTGATAACCATGGTTTACACACAATGAAGTAGTAAGATGGTTGGAATAGCCCTTTGCCTATCAACTCAATACATATATTTGCGGCCAACATTGGAGTGAGAGACATGGGAGATCCAATATATCTCTTGCCCTTACTAGCGCTATCTTATTCTGAAAACAATCGAATGACGCAAAGCTCATTCCATACCTTCTTTCTACTTCATTGTTTACACACTGTAAGAAAGAACTAATTGAGTTGGTGGGTCTTTATTATCAATACAATAATAATTATTGTGCTAGAGCAGCGGCAGCCCTTGCTTGCAACGATAATCATCCGGATAAACGGGTATGTTTTGGATCTGATAAGGAAGTTTCAACAAACAGGGTCAGATGGCAAAACAAAAAAGGAAGCTCGGCGCCCAATGGCCTGCTAGATCTCCCGATCTTTGTATGCCACAAAGCCTGACTCCCTTGAAAATCGAAATAGAATTGTTATCGATCATCCATATTTCTCAAGAACGAATCGATGATGATAAAAAATAAAGAGGGTCATGTAGAGAATAAAATTATCCTTTAATCAAGCTACCCTATAAGTTAAAAAGAGCATTTGCTTTTTCTCGCAAAATCTGATGCAAATTCTTCATTCAGTATGAATAAAAGTTCAAGCAAAATATCTCACTTGAAAGTCGGAAGCAAATGCCCCAGGAAAAAGCAATAAAATAGAGTATTTTTTCTTCATATTTGAAGCATTCACTCCTTGAAAAATGCATCTGCTCCAAAGTAGATGTATGTGTACTATTCTGGTAAATCCTCGGGTAAAGTATAACCATTATCAATTGAAAATCGCATCTCTATGGTGACTACTCAAAATTAGAAAAATACCCCTTATAATAATATAAAATATTTTTTATATTTTTATGCCTAGTCCTGGTACACTATAACAAAGACACCGCACGCCGGCAAAAAAACCTGAAAATTGTTGGTGATGCCGCTAGGCTTTGTCACTTGCCGACAAAACTAAGCCGCTCTTGTTGACAGTGTGAGATATTCTCTTTAGAAGTGGACAAAAGTATAAAATTACACAGATAATTGAATAAAAATCAATTTCAAATTTGAATTTTTATTAAAGGAATAATAGTCCCATTCAAATATTTATATTTGATTTATTTTAATAGTTTAAAACGGAATTTTAAGGATTACCTACTATATGAATTTTGCCCATTTATTTAACGTATTAACTCCACTGTATTCTAGAGGTAAATCAGCTACAATTTCGGGGCAATGGCGTTCGTCATTTCAGTTTTTATAGAAATATCTGGAGTATGTTTATTCTTTATTAACCAATTTGTTTTCTATTGTCATGATAATAATATTTAGACGCCTATGGATTCCCACGTGACTTCAAAGAGATCAACTGAGCCGCCTTTTTTATGAAATTTCAATTAATAATGGTTAAACTTTAAATTAAATTTGAATATTCTTATTTCCCGTTTTTTTTTTCTTGTCTGTTTTCTTCTTTAGCCGGGACTTCATGTTATTTATCTTCTTTAAAAATTCTTAAGAAGTTTTTTTTTCCGATCATTTTTTTATATCGTTCAATTATCTCCTCTAAGCATTCTATGGGACTTTTGTAATACATTCAGCAGTAGTCCTCGCATCATCTCATGCATTTAATTTGTGTCATTGCTGGATTTGGTTTCTCGTGACAACCAGGTTAGTATCTTTTACTTCATTTCTTTGAAGCATAATGCTAGCAAGTAAACGGTATTCGTTATTCATATGATATGAAGTAAATGTTCCTACTTCTACCTTTTATTTAAAGCATACGCTTATACTGAAACCTTTTGCTTAGAATCAAATGCTCTATTTTTATTCATACGGCTGAAAGTATCACTCAACCTCTCCTCCCATATAAAAAAAAAATCATGTAATGGCTCTAGAGGGTTAGGGGAATGTTGCTCAGTAAAAAAAAAATTTTTTTTTTGAATTTCAAAAATATAAGCGGCTGGAATTATTATCTTGTATTTTGTATAAATAGAAGTTTAGAGGAGAATCTTTTTTTCAAGTTTACTTACACATACTTTCACGCATGTACACAACTAAAAACATACTCACACAATATACAAACACACTCAGTAACACATACATTTCACATAGACACATAAACACCAAAAACACAGAACATGTGAATATTACGTGAGTTAGTATCTACGTGCGTTTTTTTAGGGTTAGTATTCTAGATAGAGGTGTCCGAACGTTTTCAGCTAGCAATTTTTTTTTAAAGAGTTTCAGGGTGGACTGTTTTCCTTGGGACACCCTGTATAAATAGAACCGTTACAACAAAGAAGAAAAAATAATCTTAATATTGGCTTTTCTAGTGATTTTAGAACTTTTCTTTTACCTAGGTACCTTTCATTTTCCAATTTGGCATTAAATTCCCTACTATTACTTTCAGCAATCCGCATAAATAATGAGTTCACATCGAAACATTTGAAGTAGTTCATTAGAATATACGCAGTAATAATTAAACAAAACTTTGATCAGTAACTAACATTGCTGCATGAACAGAAAACAATTTTCAGCGGAATGAGATAGGATTGTTTAATCTGCTAAAGGAACTAATTTATTCAATTTAATAGTTTCAAAACTTACATGGTTACGACTTTTCATTAATCGATATTTTTTTTTACATACAGTGTGTCCCGCTTAAGAACTGATCACCCTTCTAAAAAATTTATTTTTCAACCGATTCAATTTTTTTTTTGTCTTATATCTACTCGAATTTGGCATTTATTAGGCCTATAATTTAATTTCTGCGGCTGTACTGGTGTACAGGCTGTCCACATTTATAGGCTCAAATTTCAATAAGTACTATTAGGGATTTTTTTAGAAAAAATATGATAGCAAATTTTGAGGATAACAAAACTTGATACAACAAAGTTTTAGAACATCCCTAACCAAAACTTGTAGCAAGCCTGTCTCAAAATATGACATTTTTGCAGTTTGATTCATTAAATTTCGAAAGTTTGTTGTGATCACCCTGTATCGTATTGAAACAAAAATTAGTACATTTAGGTTTTAGACCATTCTAAATAAGAATTCGCTATCAGATTTTTTCTAAAAAAATCCCTAATAGTAGTTATTGAAATTTGAGCCCATTAATGTGGACCCTGTACACCAGTTCAGCCACAGAAAAAAATTATGAGCCTAATAAGTGCCAAATTCGAGTAGATATAATATGACAAAAAAAAATAAAAAATAATCGGTTTAAAAATGAAAAAATTAAAAGGGTGGTCAGTCCTTAAGCGGGACACACTGTAGATAATAGAGCTCGCACCAAGGAGCAAAAAATGAGTGTTAGGTAACCGTGTTATCTATACCCTTACCAGTGAACGGCACTTTAGATTAATGAATTAGAAAACATACAATAAAGTATGGAGGAAGGTATGTAGGCGACCGTAAATCTGGAAATGTATACCCAATATCTTTTTACTTCTACTTAGCTCTTCAGAATGTCATACTCATACTATACGGAATTTATATAAGCAAATAAAAATTGAATTACATAACAATAAAATAAATATCAATAAGGGTTATCTTATTTGTTTCAGTTGTCTACTCGGCAAGCAATGGTCTGAAATGGGTACGAGTGAACGTACCTCAGTACCGAGTACCAGGTGAAATAGCTCAGCTGCAATGTGACTACGATTTGGGTAACGACAGCCTTTATTCAGTCAAGTGGTACAAAGAACATGAAGAATTTTATCGATACGTGCCAAAATCTCGACCCCAGTCAATATCGTATACAGTAGAGGGAGTGAATGTCGATGTAAGTACTTATTAATTTAATTTTTTCAAGAAAAAAGTTTATTGAATACCGATATCGTACACATTATGCCCGATCGATTGGAATAAACTTGCTAATGCAATTTTTGTAACGTGAGAATTCAACCAAAATTTGTTCAATTGATTGATGTAAATCCTGCGGCATCAAAAATCGATGTAGCCCAATTCCCTCTCCGGTCACATTTACCCGATCAGAGAAAAATTATTATGAAAGCAGACGGCAAAATAAAAGCTGCATTCCAGCTACGTGTCCCAAATTTTAATAATCTCTCGGATTCTTTGTCTTCGAGCCAACCCGGTATGGTGAAACTTGTTATCTTTTGGAGGAGAGCCTAATCTAATTTTCCCGAAAGAGAAGGGAGTGTGATATACCAGAAAATTGCGGAGATAATTAAGAAAATTTAGCCGGTCATTTCTTAATTAGAAATATTTGGACTGATTTATTTGTCTTCATTCCGAGTTATGTATAGGTACCTATTGCAACTTCCTAAATTAGGGTATTAGTTTATTTTGGTACCTATAACAAAATAATAAGGATTATGAAATACGTTTAGTAGTTTTAAAATAGTGTATTATGCAATGATCGTGTAATGATAGCCATTAATACACGAGCATGTTGTAGGATACGAAACGAGCCGCAGGCGAGTTTTGTATATAACATGCGAGTATATTAATGGCCATTCCATGAGAGTTGCATACACTTTTTTTTCTACTTGCATTAATAAACGAAAAACATATTTATTTTATAAGAATAGTGAACTTCTCAACTGGTGCCAATTGTTGACAACTTGACAATTTCAAAAATTAAGATCTATACGTCATTTGGGCATAAATTCTGCACCCGATTTATTAATTTTTTGTTGTTTCTTTTGGTAAATACTAATAGAAATAATCCAAAACGAGTCTCTTATTTTTATACAAACATTATTCATGTTCAAAATAACTCGATTCCAGTGGTTGAAAAATCTGTATCATAATGGAAATCTGTATCATAATGAAAATCTGTATCATAATGAAGTTCATTATGAAACAGATTTTAAATCGTTTAATAGCGTATTATGAAACGTCAGTAGAAAATAGTACATTAAAATACAAGTTTCATAAGACGTCATTTTATCGCACGAGCCCTATATTAGAAAACGAGCCGGAGGCGAGTTTTCTAAAGGGCGAGTGCGATAAAATGTCTTATGAAACCAATATTTTATACCATTTTTTCTATTTTGGAATTGTTTAATTAAAAAAAAAACAAATTTCTCTTGGAATTTTATTCTCATATTTCCTGATTTCATAGTTTAGGTTGGTAACACTACATGCCAACTATAGAAATCTTCTATTATAAAATCGCGAATGACAGTTCGATGGCCATCAGTCAGCCAGTGTTACCAACCTCCGATAAGTAAAAAAGCAGTGTCACAAAGAGCTTCTTTTCGAAACTACTTTTAGTGTCGAAAAGACTTCGATATGACACCAAAATAGAAAAAAGTATGTATCTACCCATTTTTTTTTTGCTGATACAAAATCTAGGATTTTTTTTTTTTTTTTTTTTTTTTCAATAATTATCCCCTGGAAGTTTCTTTACTCAAGCTTGTACCTCCTTTAGTTTTATCACTTTTTCTTACTTTTTTTGATATTTATTATTGTTACTTAATTTTGTTAGTTTATCAGTGTACCGTATTTATGTAGGTATTTTTTAATATTAATTTATACGATTTATACGAAAAAATTGAGGAAAACCACCTATTTAAAATATTATTTCTTAAAATCTTTTACTGAATAAAACTAAATGTCGCAACCATGTCTACGCCATCAAGTTTAGGTTTGAACGGGGCGCGCTACAGAAAAACGAAAGTACCGAAGCGAAGGGTAGATAGGGAATAGGCAAAGAGACTACAGAACGCGCTGGACTGGTCCCTTAGAAAACGTGTCGCGTGTCTGTAATTATTCATTATTCAATTTTCATTTCGATTTTGCAATAAAATTGATTGTTCAATCCAATTTGTTATTAGTGTGTGTGTAAGAAGAGTTCACAGGTTAGTGGATTAAATGTTATTTTGTTTTTGAGTGTTCAATTTATGCAAGTTCCTATTATTTTGTTCATTTTTATGTATTTTTTTGTTTGTTTATAACATTTTTTATAGCATGTGCATTGTTCATGTATTTAACCAAAATCGTTTAATACTGTAAACAACACAGAAGTAAATTAAAACCTAAGAAATTATGTGCTGATATTTTGATTTTGTGGATTTAGAGCGTGTATTAGGGCCTTGTTGAATTTACTAACATTTTCCTACCCTGACGAGAGAATATCCTAACAAATTGAAATAATCAATCTAGAGGTATTGGCTCAAAAACAACTATAGCTGAGTAGCTTCCCGTATGGGACCTCAGTATCCGCTGGGAAACTGCCTAACTAGCCAAAAACTCTTCAGTATTGAATATAGGTAGTGTTGATTGAATCTAGTGTGTGTAATTGAAATTTTAGCACAAGAACAAAGGATGGTACCTAATTTAAATTTTTATTGACTTAAATTATTGAATTATTGACTCAAAATTATTATTAAAATTACACAGTATGTTTCGATTTTTGAGGAATGTTCGATCGAGGGTTCCTGGATTTTTTATGTCATTTTTGGAAAGAGAATTAAGGGCGCTTCCTAAAAATGACATAAAAAATCCAGGTCCGAATTTAAAAAAATGAAATTGATGATGGTATCTCGATCACGAAACGTCGGATTTAAAATTTGAAGATGCCATGTTGTATAGCGAAAAAAATTATAAAACTTTCAAATTTAAATTGTGTCTCAAAAATCAATAGTTTTCGAAATAAATGATAAAATATTTTTAGACGTTTCTTAGAAATCACCATGTATTTCATAAACTAAAAGAAATTTGGCAACACTGTAAAAGAGTCTTGAATGGGAATCAAACAAGGCAACTTTTTTCTAATTTAACCGACCCTGTAGCTCTTACCGTTTCGGATATAGCAATAGTGGTATCACTTAAAATAAACACCCTGTATAAAGTAGACGTTTCACAAATTTTTCGTTTCTTTTATATATCACAACTTCCCTTAAATTTCCCTAATCTTGCCACGCTTTTTCGCTGATTAAAAAAAAAAAGTTTAGGAAAAAAAAAATAAAAAAATAAATAAAATAAATAAAAAATAAAAAAACAAAGTGAAATTTAATAAAGGACTTGAAATTGTACGACTGAAGGTCGAAGTGCGTGCAAATTATGCCTTAGCTCAGAACTAAACAATTCGGAGAGTAGGGGTGGGTTTTTAGTTTTGGGCGCCACCGACTCTGGACAGATGAGTCGGACTCTCTAGGATGGTATCTGGCTCCAGGTCCTCACAATTCAAATAATAATAAAGAAAAAAAATTTAGCTAAAACCAGGCTGTGTGCATAAAACCGAATAAAAGTGAATAAATCAAGTGCTATAAGGAATGAGGAGTGCTATAGTATGTTTATTTACCAAATGGCCGCAGTCCACAATGAACAATATATATTGAGATAGTAATTAAAAAAAAAAAAATAATGAAGTAAATTTTTCAATATTATCAAAGAAAACTATTAGGAAAAGAAACTAGGAAAAAAAAACTATTTAATAGAAAGAATAAAATCAGGTTATGTCTAGTTAAGTTACCTATTTAATAATTCATTTGCCACATTGGGGCAAGCAATGAACTACTCCCTGAAATATCGTTAGTGATCACTGAGGTCTACAAATAGGGACAGAATGTAAATAAACAATAATAATATATATAGGTTAACTAAAACTAATACAATACCAAAATGTTCCAGGTGATAGTGGTTGATACAATTAACCAGATTAGTCCCGGCTACTGGTTGCGGTTAGGTAGTCGAACCAATCTTACGGTTCAAATTTACGGTCCAGAAGGCTTGGATAACCAAATACTTCGGCTGGTGTCTGATAGCCTTTAGTTCAATTTCGGTTACAATTGAAGGTGTATTGTTGTAACCGTGAGTGAAAACTCGGTGGTAAAAGAACCCTCGAAAGAACCCTAAGAGAAAAACTGTTATACACACTGTATTTGTAATTGAACCATATCGAAGCACTTCATGAATAGATTGAATTAGAAAATCAAACTATAATGTAACTCAATTAGTTTCCAATAGCAAATTTACTTGATAAAAAGACTATAGCTCTTGAAAATTATTTTATTAGAAAAATTGAACAATAATGTATTGAATAATTGAATTAGATGAAATCATAATAAAGAAAATGTGCCTCGAGTTTGCAAAAAAAAAATTGAAGTAATAAGGTTATGTTTTTATGTGTTGGAAATAGGGTTTGTTTGCCTCGAAAATCTCTGGAAATTTGGATCGAAGTCTGGATTGGATATCCTGGAGTGAGTGAGATGATACTCTACTCTTTAGGGTAGCTTTTAACTAATGATTAAATTGAAAAAGTCAGAATCTATTGTGGGAAAAAAAACGTGTGCAACTTACCACATGGAGTTGTAAAATTCCGAATTAATCGGCGAAAATTATAACACTACGAAAACGTAAGGCAAAAGGCAAGTAAATGTGTTATAAATTCAATTGAGAATTTAAGGTCAAAATCCCACAAGTGCGAAGTGCAAATTAAAAGACCTTATTTCTCCAACGTCCAGATGTGAAAAGAAATGTGCTACACATAAGATTAATAGGCTAACCTAAAGGGCGGAATTCAGACTCAGAGATGATTCAGAATAACGACAAACGTCAAAAATTAATCGATAGAATTCTCACTTACCAAAAATTGCACACAACAATACAAACCGAGAAAAGTGACAACGGCTGACGAATAATGATATTAACAACAAATAATTATCCCATAAAACAATCATAGCTTGAAGAATACAACATAGAGTAAGTGATCCGTTTGCAAAATAAGAGGGCTTAAAAATGAATCGACGATACTAAAAACATTACCACTAATCGACAGCCCGTTGACAGAATTAATGACACTTCAAAAGTCAAAAAACCGAAAGCAAGGATAGCGCAGAAAATATCTCAAAGACCATCGAACCAATGATTGACCCGGCCTTCACTAGAACTTGCACCGAGTTCAATACCTCATTAACCGAACAGAGCGGTTCGGTACATACACTTGAGAACGGATAACCCCAAAACAAATATTTTTGACAAATGAATATTTATTTCTTTATGAAAATCAGATGGTAGAATTTCAAATTGGAATCAAAATATTGATTTGTTTTGATTTTGAAATTGAATTAAAATATGGATTAAAAACGAGGAAAAATCATTACAGCAAAGGAACTAGTAACAAATGAAAATAGAATTTGACTATTGAAAATTAGGAAATTTACAGGATCCGCAACCGTTGAGATTGTTGTTGAAATTTTATAGAGAGAAAATGTTGACAAACTTAAGGGAATTTTGAATAGAAAACTGAAAGTAGGTAAGAATCAGTTGTGCAATTTTGGCCTATTACAATATTTGCTATGTCAGGCGCATGTCCAGTAAGTAAAATTGAGTAAGTTTCCACAACGTAGGTCCTATTTGTTTTTCATTTCATTTTTCAGAATATTTGTTGTTTAAAAAGTAATAAAAATTCTCATCATGCCAGGCATTTTCATAGGTATTGGAATGTAAAAAATTATTTTAAAAAAGCCCCTATTCTAATCTATGACTTTTTGTGTAGGTATCTCAACTTCGTACGAATAAAAGACTTTTTCAATTGCAGATGACTAAGTCAGATAGCAGGAAAGTGGTCCTTCATTCCGTGAACTGGAGGACTAGTGGATTCTTCAGATGTGAAGTGTCAGCTGAGGCGCCATCTTTCGCCAGCGCACAAAGCGAGGCTAGAATGGAAGTTGTCTGTGAGTCTGAATAATTTGCCCAGTTTTAAGTTTATTTGCCTTTTTGTATTTCAATTAGATAGGTTGGTACTTCATTGGCTGATTGGTAAAATTAGGATACCTACATTTTAATATCAAACATGTTTTCTATCAAATAACCAAAGTTTTATTTCTTTGCTTTGATGTTTGCGTGTTCTAATTACATTAAAAAAAGTTCAGTAGTTTGTTATTTAGGCGATATAAAATGATATTTGAGAAGTCATAAAATATATTCCCGGTGATGCAATAAACACTAAAGGTATATTTGAATTGCGTGATGCAAACAAAGAGAGGGAGAAAGACCGCGGTACGGTAATAAAAATAAAATTATAACAATAGACGATTAAATACTTTATAGCAATGAACCGCTAGTGTGCATGTTTATATTCACATCAATTATTTCTTTGGGTGCACACGGAATTTTACGTGCCTCACTTATACATGAGTCTATGTTAAATTAATTTTGAATAAAATTTTTTAATAAAAAAAGCTGATGTGGATAAGGAAAATGTGGTCAAAATATTAAAATTAATTATAATAGGTTTTCATGTCATAACAACTTTTTAATCGAAAACAATAAAACTCCCTTTATGTTGTATCGATATTGGATAGGAGCTTTTATCGAGGCTGAAATTGGATATAACAATTTAACATAGAAATATGAGTAGGGAGAATAAGGAATTTCATCGTCCTACATACTCTAAAAGACCTCTAAAATTCCAGTTTTGACATTAGAACCAAGTGAGGGATGTCGGAACTCGTTATACGCAGTTCTAAAATAAATTTACGAAAAATTGAAGTTATTTTTTAAAATAATTGCATTAACTGGTGCAAACTTCTTTAAAATTTTTGCATAATAGAGGCATTTCAAAAATAATGATTTAATGTTTTTCACACAATAGTCATAATTTACTTACAGGCTTTTTAGGTTTTTGCACGAATTATGTACTGAGAAATTTAAATATCGCAATTTTCCTGTCAACTTTTTCCACTAAAAAAAAATGGTCATAAAATGTATGGCGATGAGGCTTGAAAGAAAAAAAGCATGTGCAGCACGCGCAACTATCCCCCCTTATACACCTTTTAAACTTAGCGTATGAGTCAGGGTAAAGACGAAGGATTCAAAATGGAAACGCGCAATGCGCATCTGTAGGTACGATACAAGGGTATTGAGGCTTAACAATAATAGACAATCCTCTTTGCATTTGCTTATAATTCCTGGATTGTGTCAACCGTTTGTCGGCTGTCATTGTAATTGGCTGTCTTTCTCCGTCTTTCAACGTTATATCTTTTTTTTCTCCCGAGTAACGAAATTTGGCACAACGTGACGCGTCTTTCAAATCACTCTCCATTCTCGTCCAAATTCCAAAATGGGATTTTTTTGAATTCTTTGGCATTTCTCGGAATACTACATACGGAACAGTTAGAGTGCTCGAAACAGATAAAATACTCCTGCTCGTACCACTAATTCCAAAAAAAAAGTACAAAAAATTTCAAAAAATGCTAAAAAATTCCAAAATGGAATTCGTTGGCATTTTTTGGAATTTTTTCGAATTTTTTGGCATTTTCCGGAATTTTTCATTTTTTGGAATCTTTCATACGAAACAGTTACATGGATGGCTCGAAACAGATACAGTGCTCGTGCTCGTATGTACCACTATGTAATTCCAAAAATAAGTACAAAAAATTCGAAAAAACTGAAGTTTTTAGAATTTTTGGAATTTTTTGGCAGTTTTTGGAGTCTTGCATACGGAACAGTTAGAGTACTGAAAACAGATTCAGTGGTCGTGCTCGTATCAGAATTCCAAAAAAAAAAAAAAATCCAAACATTTTTTTGGCATTTCCCTGAATTTCTTGGCATTTTTTGGAATTTTTTGGCATTTTTTGGAATCTTGCATACGGAACAGTTAGAGTACTCGAAACAGATACAGTGCTCGTGCCTGTACCAATAGTTCTAGAAAATTCAAAAAAATGCCAAAAAATTTCAAAATGGAATTTTTTGAAAATTTTTGTGGCATTTTTTGGAATAACGAGTCGGGGTAAAAGACGAAGAAAAACGCGCATCTGTAGTGACGTCACAAGGGTATCGGCGCTTGACAATAATAGTCTATAATCCTTGGTTTGTTTGTGTCAACCGTTCGTCGGCTGTCATTGTCATTGGCTGTCTTTCTCCGCCCCTTTACGTTATATTCTTCTTCTCTCTCGTGAAATGAAATTCGCCAGAACGTGACGCGTCTTTCAAATCACTCTCCATTTTCGTCAAAATATCAGACCGCCGCCTAAAAAGTTCACTTCAAAAATCACAGGACACAAATGTATAAATAACGAAAATAATCACTAAACACAATAATAATAGTAAAAAAAAAGGCGCGCATCTGTAGTGATGCCGAAAAGTTATCGGCGCTTGACAATAATAGGAAATCCTCTTTGCGCTTATATTCCTTGATTTGTGGCAATCAATAACTGTTTTTCTCCGCCTCTAATATCATTCTCGATAATATTATTTTAATATACTTGCATAATGACGATATACAGATATAATCAAAAAAAAATTACAGCACGCAAATGTGTAAATAGCTGAAAGAATCACAAAACACAATGATTAGTATAAAAAAAGGAAGACGCGCATCTGTAGTGACGTCACAAAGGTATCTGCGCTTGGTTTGAGTCAATCAATAGCTATCTTTTTTCGTCTCTACGTTATATCTTTCTTCTCTCTCGAGTAACGAAATTTGTCCGTGACGCGTTTTTCAAATCACTCTTCGTTGTCGTTCAAATATCAGACCGCTGCCTAAGAAGTTTCACTTCAAAAATTTCGTTTAGGTAGGTACATACATACTTCAATGTGGTCTTTTTTTTTTGGTAGACTAATAAATATGACGTTTCGACACATTCATATGTCTGTACTGTGTTGCTGTGTTGTAAATTAGTTAATCGACTCCACTTTGCTGTTTCTACTTTCATAATCTCGCTCCTTGCATGAATTGCTTAATTACCCAATTGACCCCAATATTTTTGTTAGTTCTCTGGCATTTCTAAATGCTGGTAAATCCCCATATAGCTAGCTTTTTAATGGATTTTTCCGCCTTCTTATCGTCTCATGGCTTAATTTATTAGTTCTCAATATTCTGTTAATTGAGTCGCACAGATTTTATTTTTTATGTGAATGGCTCATGGTTGGATTGGAGATGGTTCGGAGATAATAGGCGTATTTTAGCAAGAGTTTTAACCCAATAGTATGTTGTATTTACCTGGGATACTACATTTTAGCGATCATGGCTGACATGCTATGACGTCACAACATAAAACACAACATATTATCCGTTCACAATCCGATGTCCACAGGTAGGTACAGGTAAAATCACCTTTCAATGGTATTTGATAGGGAAAGATGATAAATTTACCTGCACCTGTGGACATCGGATTGTGAACAGGATATAAAACTCAACTGTAAACAAGTGACCATCCTACGAGGAATAGTTACTGGTTGTAGTATGTCAGCACATCTTTTTCTAATACACGAAAATGAGCATATGGGCAAAATAGCTGACTACGATTACCGACACAGTTCTTTCCATTATAAATAGAGGATTGTTTTCCCCATTTTGCCATGGTTTTCTTTGATTTTATTAGAGGTTTTTGCAATTTAAAAAATTTTCACTTGTGCACAAAAGTGTATTTTATTTTTTTTTTGGCATGGGGTCCCAATAAAATTCAAAACTACCACAATCTATCGAAAATATTCGAAAATCTTCACTGGAGAAATAATATTGAAACTCGAAAACGTAAAATTTTGTAAAATTTAACAAATCCAAATAAACAACGATCATGGCGTCCTCTTTTAGACCCTTTGTCAAATACGTCATGAATCGTAGTATATGTAGTATGATGTTCACTGGTCGCTAAAATACGCCTATTATTGGTAGGCAATTGAGATTTAGATAGCGGAGGTTTTCGCTATCTAGAGCTGTAGACGAGTTTCTTCCTTCAGGATTTTAACATTAAAATATTTACAGCCTCTTTTCAAAAAAAGAAACTTTTCAGCTTTTTCTAAATATCTCAAAAATGTGAATAGCTAGACTCAACCTGCAAACACTATTGAACGTCTTACATAAATGTCTTAAACTTTTTTAATTTCAATATTAATATAGTTTCCTTTATCCTAACTTCCCATCAATTTGGGACACACTGTATAATAGAGGGCTTGCTTGCCTGTTGGGCTTGCCACAACTGACTTTTCGACTTTATAACCTAAATAAAAAAAACGTATCCAAGTTCTTGTTACTATAATCAAAACTTTTATTACCCATATAAGACCAGTACCTATTGTTATGTAGGCCTCTAAACTTTATGGACTATCAAAAATGTTTACGATATTATTTGGCGTTACCGAAGACAAATAGTCATAAAAAAAAATTATGTGGCAGTTTTCAAGATTTCGCATTAAGAAACAGAAACAAAATGATCTAGCATTGACAATGTCCATTTATGCGAAAAGGCGTACAAAAAGGGCAAACCATTGTAATTTAAATTGAAAAAACTCACTAACAAATATAAGGGCGCTGTGCCTCTAAGTAGGTACCTATTATTTTTTTACAGGGACTTGAGAGGGCGTCATAAAATAATGCTTCAAATTGATTTTGAGATTCGAAAGGGTTGAAAGGTGGAATATAAATTTTGTATGAGGCACTACTGACATCTTTTAACAGAAACAACAGAGGGTGTTTTGGAGGTTTCAAAATATCAATAAAAGTAGGGTAGGTATTATTTTTCTCGATATTCTGGAAATAGTGCAACTACAGGGTGTTCTAGAATGATTTGATTGGTTTTGCGATTGGTAGTGGATGAAAATTTGAATATATTGTCGTATCTAGGATAATAGGGGCCTCTCCCTTCGGTTAATCAAACCCAATGGTCTTCCAAAAAAGGTTTATGGGTTTCAGGAAAATCATTGATCACGTCACGTTTAAATAACATTCGGTTGCAAGTTGAACGAATTATTAAATTACATAAGGAACTGAATCCATGGAAGGTCAATGTCAACGACGGTTCACCGGTAATTGTTATAATCAGCGATCATGCACCAGGATCGCGGTATTAGTATGAAATAATGGTTTTTGGAAGATGAGAGGGTAGTCTACAGACCGAGAATTAACCGCGTTAGTTAGACAGTAATAATAGTCAAAGGTTGACGGCTGTGTGCACGCTTGGAAATGAGGAGGAATGAAAGTTGTGTATTTTCGTGCAAATATTTAATTATTCAAAATCAGTGCAGAGCGCTTTCGGCCTTAGGCCATCATCAGTGCTACTTCGTCAGGTAATCAAGTGCAGAAAAATTCAATAAAATCGGGACGACACATTGGACAAGTACGTACGTAACAACAACACATTAAAATTAGAATATTATATCACAATTTTTTATATAAAGGAACTAAGTTATAGACATTACTCTCACAAATGCTGGCTTTAGGGTCCAATCTGTTGAACTTTTAGAATTTTGGTTTCCGAACGACACGCTTTTTTAATAAAAATTCTAAAAATCTTAAATTTAGGATTTAAAATAAGGATTAATTTCAAAAACTACGAAAAATTAAGGCACAATTGACCAAAATTCTAAAAGTTCAACAGATTGGACCCTAAAGCCAGCATTGTGAGAGTAATGTCTATAACTTAGTTCCTTTATATAAAAAATTGTGATATAATATTCTAATTTTAAAGTGTTGTTGTTACGTACGTACTTGTCCAATGTGTCGTCCCGATTTTATTGAATTTTTCTGCACTTGATTACCTGACGAAGTAGCACTGATGATGGCCTAAGGCCGAAAGCGCTCTGCACTGATTTTGAATAATTAAATATTTGCACGAAAATACACAACTTTCATTCCTCCTCAGTAATAATAGTGCTTTTTAGTCCTGTGATAATAATTATTAGTGCCCATGCCCATATCTGAAATGTATTTGTGGTAAACTTTATTTTAAATACACTTTCCTATTTTTGTACTTGGCTCTAGTTTTGATTCTCACCTCCTCATAGCCTTCAGGTCCGACATATAATGGAGACGCCGTGTTCTTTCCCTTTCGCCAAATCTTCCTATTTGGTGTAATTAGTAATTATGTTGTACAATTTATTTCATTTTCTTTTCTTTTTGCGGTGATGCGTGATTCAAAAGAGTGCTAGTATATTTTTCCTACTTTTTTTTTTCTCAATAAGTGCGGCCAATTTAGCTAATTCTTAGTGATTTCTGATTATACTATATTATATTTTCTACCCGATTTTTAATTATTTTGATGTTAATTTTTTTTGGTACTTGGTATAGGTCCCTACCGTAGCCTAGTCAAATAAAAAAATTCATCAATGAATAATAGTTATGCTTATAGAGGGACACGGAGCAGGGCAAGACTGAATTCGAGAAAACAGTAGACAAGTCACAGCACCGAAAAATAAATTTTAAGGCTACACTCCAAAGAGTTCAGAGTGTAAATTCTTTTTGAAACAAATACTTTTCTTCTAACTCAAACTTTGCTTTGTAAGTCCTGGAGAAGCGATTGACGCTTTAGCGAATAGAAATAACATAACTCCGGAGCAGGAATCAACGATTACTCAGAACAACCTCTAACACATCAAAGAAATATCTAACCCAGCTTTAGGAAGAAATATGAAAATTGCGAATTCAACAATTCACGACGCTTCGTCAGGAGTCATACGCCCTGCAACGCCAAAATTTGTGGAACCTCCAATTTTTAATCCAAGTGTAGACTCTCCAATAGATTTCTTGAATAAATATGAATGAGAAACAGCCCTGAGTCACAGATTACCTACATACAGATGCGAAAAAGCGGCGAATGCGTGGTTCAATGTTGATTTTGATAGCTGGTTTTCAGCACATAAATCAAGCCAGGCAACTCAAAACCGAACATGGGAAAATATATAAACTGACTTCTGGAAGGAGTTTAGCAGGGAAAAACCGCTAAGAAAATTAAAGTTCAGATTGAATACGAGAAGACAACAGGAAAACGAGGATATCAAGCACTCCTACTTCGAATTATACGCCCTAGCTTATGAGATAGACCCTAAGATGCCCTTTGAGACTTTTGAGGACCATTTCGAGAATGGTCTCCACTCATCGTTCTACGAAACTTACTACCTCATGAGTTCAGAAACGATGGACCACGCGAAGTTGAGAACGTTGGTCCTGAAATTAAGCGAGGTAAAGTAACGAACTTTGATACAACAAAAATGACCGATCAATCGACCCTACTTACATTGGACGAGCGAAAGGGCGGTATTTCGAAGGAACAGCTGGGCGCACAAAAAATTCCGGAAGAAATTATGAACTCAACGATAGGAATTCTAAAAGTTTTGAAAGAAGTTATGGATACAAAAAAGAATACGAACCAAGAGGGTCTTACAGTAGAGATAGGGGATATCACAGAGACCAATACCAGAGGAGCTACAACACAAACTACCGCCAAAAGATCAGACAATTTCCGGAAACAAGAAATCACGATGGCAGACCAAGATGTCAAGACTGCGGTGAAATTGGTCATTACATATGAGACAAGAATTTCCAAAATCACGGCCAACGGAGAAAAGGATTTTTCTCTAGAGATAAATCACCGTCCCCAAAACGACAAAGAGAGATTCATTTGGAAAACGCGAATAAAGTCGTTCTGCAGACAGAGACTGCGCACATTTTAAGAATAAGTGGGCAAGTAAATAACCATCCGAACATAGAGATAGTGTTAGATACGCGGGGTCAAGTCGATGCATTATAGAAAAATCTTTGTGTAAAAAAATCACCCCGACTAAAGAGGCGATTTCTTTGATGACCGCAGGTGGTAACAAAGTGACCCCTTTGGGAATCTCGGAGGCTGAACTTACAATAGGAAAGATATCCGGATACATAGAGGCATCATTAGTGGCAGAATAACTTCCGAAACCCCTAATTCTAGGCACTGATTTCCTGTTGAAAAATAACACCAACATTGACTTTGAGCGAAGGAGGGTTCATCTAAGGAACAGAGATGCTTACACGACCCTAAATTTTGAAGACAAGAAAGAAGCAAATCCGACACAATTATCTACGAAGACATAATTTCTAGCAAATTTCCTTGCCCAAGAGCAGGCAGTATTCCAAAGATAACACACGCTATCCCGGCCACTTGGTCGGACTTAAATCATTTGTACTATCATAAGTCCAAATAATGACAACAGTCTCTCGACGTACAAGGATCTCAATGATTGTCTCAATTCTAATTAGAGCCTACATATTCCACATCTGAATTTGACTTCAAAAAGGGACAATATGCAGGAGGTCTTAAGTTTTATTAGTTAGAGGTACACCCCAACTTTTAGCGATAACTCTGGCATGCACACGCACGCACTTTTCATGACCTGGAATATAGCCCTATTGGTAAAATTGGGGTATGTAATTTCTGACAGAAATAGTTATTTTGCGTTAGCTGCAGCACCAATTCCGGTGAGTAATACGAATATACAGGAAGGAAGAATTGGCGTTGGGCATCAAATCGTTTTTGGCGTGTCCTGGATAATTTTCATAAGGACCGTCACAATGCTGATAGCGTATTACCTAATTCTTTGGTGTAGAAAAAGGCAAAGGGCAGACGGAACATGAAATAATGAAAACGTTCCTAACCGTAGAATCAAAAAAGTTTATTTTGCATCTGATTGATGGACAGGAACTTCTTTCACCAAACCCCGGCGGAAAACGTGATGTATTTAGTTATAGAATGTGGTGATTCAGCATAGAACACCCAATTAAAAAGTGATTAGTTAAGTATTTAGTGCACTAATAGGTGAATTGATATAAGACCGGGGGAAAAGGATATGTAAAGGAAAGAAGGGCTTGAATTTTTCGCCGCTCTAATTAAGAAATTAAGGTATTAATTTTTTTTTTTTTTCAAGAAGTCCCAGTCAGACATAATTTATGATTAAGAAAAGTTCGTGTCCTATCGGTATTCAATGAAGGGGGTGATTCGTCGGTTAGGACAAAAAAATAAAAGGCCTGTTAAGTCTTTGCAAAGACCCCCTTCAGAATATATGATAATAATAGCAAATAGTAAACAATGTGCGATGCGATGCCGTAATAGTATATTTCGCACGCTCGTAGAAAAAATTATTTGTAGTACATGAATTTTGTTTCAGATGATGCAAGCATAGTTATGGTATAGCATCAAGTGCAGGTCACTGGGACAGTATTTATTGTTTTAATGAATGAAATTTTTTTGCCTAAAGCGGATGGGCACTAACGAATTTATAGATAGATTAGTTTAAGGTAGTACATAAGCGAAGAAATTTTATTTATTGGAAGTTTTCTGGCCCCATTAATAGATCTATTTGTAAAATTTGTTATATTAGAGGTTGCAAGAACATTGACAGGGGATATCTACCGGGAGAAGAACATCAGAGCACTATGACGGAGCAGAACTGACGTTGATAAAAAAATAGCCGCAGGCCAATCAATTCCTTTGTTGGAAAATTAATTTTGGAAGAGGGGCTAATAGTTGGAGGTTGCTGGAATTACCTACCGATAAACTGGTGAAGCGGTCTAAAGACCTCAACCTTCCCGGACTACAAGGAGCTCGGGATACAAAGTCAAAAGTGGAATACAGTTGGTCACACACAACAACAACAAAAAAAAAGAAGCCGTTCAGCACATCGCTGGCAAGTTGACGAAGGACCAGTATGGTTTCAGAACGAGCAATACCCCACAATCACGCATTTTCCAGCAAAACCCCAGAAAACCCGAATTCAACGCATGGACACCACTTAACGGAACTAAGTTTGGCAAGGCTATGCATGTCATCAGAAGTTTAACTCCAAATAGCCAACGCCCAGGGAACTCGGAAGAAGAGCCGACACCTACCGTTCTACGCAACAACTTCATCTCGTAAATTTTTTTGGATCAATTTTTTTCAACCTTATTGTGTAAAATATTGTATAATAAGATTTTTCTTGTAAAGCTGGGGCCCAATCGTCTTTCAAAAAAGGTTCATGGGAAAATCATTCATTACGTCACGTTTAAATAATATTCGGTTGCAAGTTGAACAAATTATTAAATTATATGAGAAACCTGGGGTGCGATTTTCGAAACCATTCGAGTACATTTCGTACACGAAATTTGTATGCTCCCCATTTAATTTACATTGCTGTCAGTCAAATTTCGTGTACGAAATGTACTCGAATGGTTTCGAAAATCGCACCCCTGAACCCATGCAAGGTCAATGTCAACGACGGTTCACCGGTAAGGGTTATAATCAGTGATCACGCGCCAGAGTGGTATTAATATAAAATAATGCCCAATAAACATTTTGGTTTGTATAATAGTCACCGCAAATGTTATATCACCTATCCTAAATAACCTACAGTTATATATTTGGTAACAGAAACCTTTCTGTTACTCTAATGAACCCCTTAAAGAGCTTAAACGGGGCATTTATAAAGGTTGCGGAAACCTTTGTTTAGTAACGCTATATAAATTTAGGTCATGTAACCTAGAGTAACAGAAATATTGTGGTAACCGTTATATAACTTTCTAAATATGTCACCTGTCAGTTATAAAGAAAACGAAGGTTTATTTCTCTCTCTATCGAACATATTTAATTTACAATGATATTGCCTTATCTACTTCTGAAATATATTATCAATCAGTAGTTAGAGGATTGGACTTAGAAAATAAAAATGGAGAGCAAATTATAAAATACGGCTTTGTTTGTTAAATTAATTTTAAGCTCTTCTGTGACTCAAAATTTAGGTGGGAACGATTTTTTACAGTAAATATTGATGAAGTACTTCGAAAAAACGCAGGGGCCCCTAAAATACCCAATTATAATCAATTTCATGTCAGGTTTTCAACAAATATACATATATTTGTTTTTTATTTTGCGACTAAATAATGACCAACGAAATTTTTAGTCACCAGTCACCATCTACCAAGTATGGATTAATTTCGTATTAATTGTTGATAAAATAAGTCAAATATTGGATTTTCACAAAGTAATTCGGTAATACTATTGATCTTAGCAAAACAATACAATACCACGGTACCTCTACTAAAAAAGCGGCTGAACGAAGAGCTTTGACTTGTTTTTTTCTCCAGTTTTTTAAATAATCCATGATGAACAATAATAATAAATAAAAATAAACTCGTGTTACAATATATTTGTTTACTAGAGGAAGGCAAGATGGCAATTTTATAAACTAAAAAATAGGGTTATGATGTTAAGTCCAGGTATTGTTTACTAAAGTTTTCGAAGTTTTATAGGAGAAACCTAATATAATCAATATCACCAAGAGTTTTATAACAAAGTTAGACCATTACTACAATTTACCAATTTTCATAAGGGTGATTAACACACTTCTATATAACTACGGGTATTTTAGTTATATAGATAAGGTAATGGCAAACCCTATATAAACTTGTTATAAACACATTGGTAACGATTACTAAAAGTTTCATAAAATGGTGATTGAAACAGTTATATCACGTTATTATATAATTGTAACTTACAGTTCTCATATAAAACCGTTATCTATATAAATACATAACCAAAAGGTACGGATTATAAAACTACGAAACTTTCGTATATACTTTTATTAACTTTATATAACCAGTATAAAACTTGGTGTTACTATAAGTTGCGAAAAATGTTTATTGGGTGGTTTTTGGAAGATGAGAGGATAGTCTACAGACCGAGAATTAACCGCGTTAGATTGTCAGTAATGTGCCTTTTAGTCCAGTGATAAATATTAGTGCCCATGCCCATATCTGAAATGTGTTTGTGGTAACCTTTATTTTAAATACACTCTCCTATTTTTGTACTTGGCTTAGTTTTAATTGTCACCCACTCATAACTCCCAGATCCGACAATATCACAAGTTCTATTCGCTAGATAAACAATAAATATCTACTAAGATGATGATGAGTAGAAGACAAATGATTTAAATACTCTGCAGGTGCTCAAGCCAGAGAACTTTTTACTAAAGTTAATCACGAAGTTGCCTACTAAATTGTTTTAGGGTTAGTTTGTTTGGGTTACTGTGATTTGAGGTGTCTTTTATCAGAGCTCAAAACACTCCAAGTTCTCCAAAAGCATGCCAAGGGGTCATTTTGCCTAAAAAAAATTGTCACATCGAATATCGTCCTCCATTTGTCTGAGTTATTTTTGTTAGAATCCAGAGTACATAAAAATAAATAAGTCTCTAGTGGCCTCCTTTTCCGCGCTAAAAACTAAAATATGGTATTTCTTTGCACATTTGTTACAATCAGCAGCAATTTTGACTTCGACTCTCGGGAAAACGAAACAAATCTCCATATTTTTGTTTGTTGTTTGCCTTGTTTTTGGCATTGCGCTAAATTATTTGTATGAGGAGGAATAAGCGTTCGAAATCCAAAAAGTTAGTCCCAGTCTGTGCATAAATTTCGATTGTATTCGGCTCGGTCAGGGGTTTAAATATAATCTAATAATCCTTGTTGCTCCATATAGAGCTTCTATTGTTGAAAAATATTTTAGATCTACTAAAACACAAACCGTGAATGAAGTCCAATTTATTTCTGGACTTATAGAATAACAAATTTATTCACTTATTTGCAAGCCAGGGTTCTGGTTATTTCCATTTTTTCTTTGAACTCGAACGGAAGGAATAATGGTTTTTCATTGCACACCATCAACGATGTAGCTATACCTCTAACCGTTAACATTCGAAGTAAGACATAATAGGTCGAAATTAAGACTTTGGAATGGGTTTTTACAATTTTAATCGCTAATGATTCCTTAGAGGCCAGAATCAACAGATTATTCAATTTAAACAGATACTGGTCATAATGAATTTTTGAACAATAAAAAGAATGAATCAGAAGATTTCCTCTGGATCGATGAACTAGCACGAATACATTATCCACTGGATAATGTAAATTTCTAGCTAATCATTCCTAGAAGAAATTGAGCGAAACCTATTTATTTATATTTTTCCCTTTTTACCTACTTATTCGATGATTACATTGACATTAATATTAAACTTTTTGCAACTTTTTAGCTGCTGTTACATTTGAAAAAAACAAAATTTGTTATTTCTTTACACGCTATTGAACAAATTTCAGGAGAAAACCCCAACTTTCACCTGTAGACACGTTTTCTGCCCTATTGTACATTCGTTCGAGGTACGTCATTTTTTGTAAAAACCTATTCAAGAGCCTGTCATAGGCAGAAAAGCCAAACAATTTTTCATGTTCCTATTCGAAAGACGGTAAACTGTTTAGAATTTCGTACAAATTGATTGAAAATGTATACAAACAAAAGCGATTTATTATTTCAAGAAATCATTCCAATGGACGTTTTCCATTGGGAGCATAATATAATAATCATCAATCTTTGCTATAACGTTCATTAGCAACTAATGCATGGTAAGGTAGGAGGGTCGAAAATAAAATACTAAAAATTGGCTTTCAAGCCAACTACATACTACTTATAATAGGTTACAAATGGTTTTCAAATATTTTTTTCTACCGTTGGTTGTAAAGTATAATACACTGGCGGCGAAAATTAGAAGAATTTGTACTGAAATTTTCTATTAAACGTAAAATGCCTATACAGAGATCACAAGCAAAAGCAAATATTTATTTATAATAATATTATAAATAAATATTTGTTTTGCATTAAATAATATTAACTTAAAGGCTAGATATGCATATTACTATAACTTACTATTACTATAAAAAAAAAAATAATAATAATAATAATTACTAATTAGGTACCTATTTCATTCACTTATTCGAGGATATAATTATTAATGATAGAGAGAAGATAAGAAATCCAATTTCTATTTAGTCTTTCTGAATTTAAATTTAATAAGTTCTGATATCTCTCGACAAAATTAAACATAAAAATGAAGCTAAGCTTATTACCCCATAATATGCAAAATTGGAAATCGCTAGCTCGTAGTAAAAAATTCTTTGTAAAATGTCTCTCGCATCATTCCGAAGCCTTTGAGAGACCTTAATAGTCTGTCATCTATTATATAGAAGTTCTTTCAAGAATTTCCAGTTAATTAAGCATTTTGATATGGAGATGGTTTTTTTCTAACGAATTTTAAACAGTTAACTTCAAAGCTAAATTATTCGAAGTAGGTGGCAACAAGAGGTGGTAACACAAGAAGAAATCGTTGTCATAGTTTTGCAAATTTAAATAGTAATCCTATAATTCTGGATTGGTCAATTTCTAAGAACCACTTGCGTGGAAAACAGACATTTATTCTATTCTGAAATTTCTTCTTTTTTTCTATGTTCCTTTGTAAGTCGTTCTTTTATTTTTTATGCGTAATTTCAGCTTATTATGGTTTATTGTTTTGCTTGCAAAGAACTGTTACAAACTTTATTATACTAATATTTCATGGCTCAGATATACATATAATTTCGCGGCCCTAGCCAAAAATAAATAAAATTACGCTACGTTTATAGCAATTTAATATAATTATTATTTTTCAATAAAGTTGTGTTTGAATAAACGTTTCACTCGCTTGCGTTTGTATCTCCTTAAATAAATATTCATTCAGTAAACATTACCTATAATTTTAAATTGAGTGCAAGTATGCATTTGTGGCTTTCCAGAATATGGCAGGTTTATACCTAATATTTACATAAACGTTTACCTAAGGCTGTATCTTTTGATCTAGAAATGTATATTTCGAATTTAAATTACCTGATATTCAATAGAGCCTCTCCTCAGCCTCTTAAAAAAATCTCATTAAAGGAATAGGAACTTGATAGTTCGATCTTTGTGCTACAAAATCTAATTATTTTGGAATTTCCTCGTATTGCATAAAATATGTGGTAATAATGATAAAAAATCAACCCAGTCAAAAAATGATTCTTCAATTTTTAAGAATGCCAAAAGACTTTTATTAAATAATTTCAATAAGGTCTGATCTATTCTGACTTGATAATTATAAATATTTTCCTCTAGAAACGTGTTAAAAATGTAACACCGTCTGTAGCATTGAAAATGTCACCTTATGGCACTGTGAATGAAAGGATATTTAAAATTTCTCGTAAACAACCCAGCCAACAATAGTGGTTCATTGACAAATCTCAACTTAGATAATACTCCAGTTATATTAGGCCGGAAAAAGCAGCATCTGCTGAAAAAATCCGAGTGAGCCTAAATTTTGTCTACACCTCAAAAAATAATGTCTTAAAAGTCCCCATCAATATTGCGCTTGCGTTTTCAGATATTCAAGGTCAAAAGTCATGAACGTCATTTAATAACGATTGGTTGCCAAATGATATTTGCTTCATTGGTTATCTGTCAACTATGATTGACCGTTAATCGCATTCAATCGATGTAAGTCAGTTCAAATCTAGTTGGCAAAAAGTCTAGACGTTCCGTTTTGTGATTTAATTACCCATCGCGATGGTTGAGTCTTGTTTTATTTGCAGTCAATCGCTCTTAAAAGGTTTTACAGTGACTGTAAAACGCGGTATAGATGTTTCAAGAGACGCAAGTGCGGAAAGAGAAGATGAACATGCAGAACGTTTAGGGGATACAGATTCGGTAACAGTATTTAAAAACTGTCACAAGGAGTATACATAGTAGCATCTAAAAGTCCCCACATTTTTCTCGACAAAAGTATGGTGACTTGCTTACCCTGCACTTGGATCGCGTATTAGGCTGACAATACGATCCCCTCACTATCGGGATCGCTTTAGGCGGTCAGTAGACGAGCCCTCTAGTATTGTTGGTGCGAGTTTCTTACGAACACGAAGAAAGAAAAGAGAGAGCCAATGATTAAATCCTCCGGGCGCGAATAGGGTTTTCAGAAAACCCAGTTCGTCGTAAGGTAAACCCGCATCAATCCTCGAATTGGAGGTTGGTGTCCTAGGGGAGTAGCATAGTGTCATCTAAAAGACGACGAGATGACGATCGTGCCGGTACATCTCAGTATTTTTTTCGCAAAACACGGTCTAGCTTGGGATCTTGTGATTTAAAAACTTTGTGTTTTTTTTGTAGCCACACTTTCATTTAAAGATACTGTTATCCAGGAGGTGATACGTATGAAAAATCGTTAGAGACCGTATTATTTTTGAATACGATTTAGTAGCTGCAGAAGCAAGGTATCATATTAAGTGTTTTGATTCCTTTATTAAGCCAAAATCGGGTAGTTCCAAAGGTCGTCCATTAGATGAAAGAATAACTGAGGCTATGGAAAAGATTTTCTATTACATAGAAAATAACGAGGATTGCCAGTTTACGTTGGGTGAATTGAAAGTAATTGAAGTGTATTATGTCCCGGACGATTCAACAATCATTAAAAAATTACCAGAAAGATACGGCAAAAATATTGTCATAACAAGCAAATCAAGATCAATGACTATTATTTGAAAATGAAGAGAAAGTTAAGGAAAATTGGAGGATTAAAAATTTTGGTCCTGGGTGGGATTCGAACCCGCGTCCTCAGCATTACCGGTGCTACGATCTTACCAACTAAGCCTCCATGACCCTACAGGTCTTTTTGATTTTTTGATTGGTGTTGTTAGAGGAAGTTGCGTGGTTCTCCGCCCATTGCCAAATTTCTCAATCCTCCAATAAACCCACACATTTATGGCAAATTCAGCAGACAATGCAGATATCAATGTCTACACAATAGACGGCCGCAACACGCTTCACATTATGGGACTTATTGAAATAGTAACATCAAGCAGCGCTGTTGCTTCTGAAGAATCCATGAAGAAATATACCACGATGTAACGGTAAAACCCGTCGGTCGGTACCAAAATAAACGGCCTCTCGGTGAAACGGGGGACGGATGATGACGTAATTTTTACGGTCAGTTGCTGATGCGCAAAACGGTCCCTGCTCGGGCGCCAAATTTGTAACGGATTTTCTTAGGTTTTTCCTTGAGGTGTGACAGCTTAACAGTCGGTATTTATCTTATGGCTAATCCAGCGGTAATCTCGGGCGCCACCCTCAAGATTATAGTGGTTGAGGGCCCAGATGCGCAGATAAAGGAATAAAAAAACTATGGAAGAATAATTTATCTATTACTCATTGTGTAATAATAGAGGAAAAGAAAATTAAAACTCAAATATGTTTGATAAAATTTTAACCAAACTGTCCTTAATTTATAACAGCTCCTCATAGAGCAATAGTGTACGGGCGAATAGAGAGTGCGAGAGAGAGAGAGTGGTCGTATGTGCGTTCGTCAAGGTATTACGGTACGGATATTAGCGCAGAAGTGGAAAGCGGTGAATATATGGCCACGGTTAAAGCCGGCGGTTGTACGGTCACGGTAGAAAGTTGCGAAGTGGAAATAAGCCGTAGATTCAGCGCAAGTCCCCGAAAGCTTCTAGCGACAAATTCGGAATCGCGTGTCTCAGCGGGGTAGAAAGTATAACTGATCTATGTCCGTACGTTCAATCAGGACATAGGGATTGCGGTTATCCTGCTGGAGTTGTATGTACAGCCGAGACTTGTCCTGATCAGTCTACCCACTACCGAACTCATTTCGGTACGGAGCGCGGTGTTTCGGAGCCAGAACTGAACGGTACAAATGTTAACACCAAATACATTATGTGCCGATGCTGTGTTTAATGATAACATTTGTACGTCGTGGAAGAGAGGCGACAGATTATGAGAATGATGATCGCACATCCTACATCTAAAAGTCACATTAAGAAAGATCATGGATTAGGCCTACAGTGAAAATACAATGTCCTTTCATCTCACCTCTGGGGTGGTGTGGAAACGGGTGCTACCCTCTGTTTTCCTGGCGTATCAGGTGGAAACGTTTGGTATGACGTAAAATATGTGAATAACATTTTTTCAAGAGAATTTTCTAATATTTTCAGCCAAAATAGTCGTAGGACACACCGAAAGCAAAATATTTAAGAAAAACTCATTTCTGTGATATTTGACCTTGAATATCTTGAAACGCAAACAAGATATCGGTGGGGACTTTTAATACAATATTTATTGAGGTAAAATAAAGGTGTAGACAAAATTTAGGCTCACTCGAATTTTTTCAGTACTTAGATGAATCCTTGTATGACTACTATAAGTTTATACAGGGTAAATCAGGTATGAGTACATACAAATATTTCAACATGAGATAATATGGCCCATTTCAATTATCGCAGAATTTGAATTTAGAAAAATTTTAACAATGTGACAACTTTCATTGTAATAGTTATTTACATCACAAGTGCGTGATTGATTGAACATCATTATAATAACGAGTGGGAAAGATTAGAACGACGAGGTCGTAGACCGAATCGTTCTAATCACACGAGTTTTGTAATCATGTTCAATCGCACGTGTGATGTTCAACATTTTATCTACAAAGCGAAAAATAATAATGTTTTTCCCAATCATTTTCGTTTATTAGTTGTTGCCTACCTTCATTTTACCTTTACAGGTTTAACTGTGACATTTGTAACATCACCAAAAATAGTTGTGTTATGAATTCATAACCTAATCCATAATACCACTGTTCTGTTATGAATCTCATGACATAACTCAAATACTAGAAAAATGGTTATGTAAAAACGTCCACTTGTTTTCGTTTTGGTTTATTATCCCCTTTTAAATAATGTGAGTAAATAATAATTTGCATTTGTATCAGTTTTGTAGGAAGAATGATAAATGAGCCGTTGTGATTTGCACTAAACATTCAAGAGAAAAATTAAATAATACTTACTCAGCTACTTGCCAAATCCTGATTAGGATAATACTAATTTTTGTTACCAGTTTTTCAAAACACTAAAATCACCATAATTGAAGACACTCACTGTGCAGAAAGTTCCCAATAAAAATACATGATACGGATGAAGCAAATTTTATTAAAGGGTGCGATGAACTGTTGAATGGAAATATCTAATTTGTCGGTCAATGGATCGATTGCTTATTCCAGGGCTATCACTATCGCTAAAATCTGTTCTTCATCGGCATTTGTCATTTGGCTTGCCGGTCCCTGATTAAAATTTTGCACACTCACACTTCCCGTATCACGCAAGCTTCGCAAAACGGACAGAATTTTCTTTCATCAGTTGCCGTCCTATTAGGAAATCTTTCCTTGTAAATTCCGGTGGCGGTAATTACCTATCTATTATCCGTTACCCATACCAAATATGAAATCCGTTTTTATCGCTCGCGTTTCGTTTCTAAGATATCCATCATCAGTTATTATGTTCTAGATCTCTGAATTCGCTAATTTATTGCACAAATAGTATATTTTTGGTCGCTGATCACGAATCTGAAGTATTTTTTCTGTCGCTCGCGTTTCGTTTTCCAGATATTCATCATCAGATTTATTTTGATCAATTGTGTCGCAATTGGCTTTTGATCAGAAGCTCGTAAAATCTGAAATTAAAAATCCAGGGTCGTATTTAAAAAAATTAAGTTGATGATGGTGGCCCAAAGACGAAACGTAGCATCTTGCAGGGAAAAGAAAGTGGCTACGATGAAGTGTTTTTTTTTCGCTGTGTTTAGCCTCCCGGCACCAGTATTCATACGAATCCCGGTTACGACGCGTTTTCAATGACGTCATCAACGACCGCCGGGATTTATCGTGGATCCCGGCTATTGGATTCAAAGTCATGTTTCTCTTGCTGCTTGAGGCTGTAAATAATTCCGGAATAGCTTTGGTGTATTATTGTTTCTAATTGTGATATTGGTATTAGAGTGGTAATAGTACTTCTTTAATCCACTATTCGTAGTAGTGGTTTAAAAAAGGAATAGTATGGTTTATTTTCATTGATTATATGAGACTATAGCTTTTTTAACACCCTGTATCTCTGAAATAGGGTACTTTCGGACCCATGTTTATAGGAACTTTTGCTCTTAATTTTAGATGTAGAATCCGCAGTTAAGATATTAACCTCTAATTTTGGGGCACGCTGTGTGATGTTGCTGAAAAATAACGGCGTTGCTGTACAGGGTGTTTCAAATTCGAGCCACATCATTGGGATCTCGAAAACGGTGAGAGATACAGGGTTGTTTAAATTGGGGCAAAGTTGCGTAATTTGATGCTTAACAAAATGCCGCTTTGATATGTAGGATATTCCGAATACTTACGGAGATATCCGGAAGAAAACCGAAATTTTGCGAAATTGTTTTTATTTTTTCTTGACTTTATTTGAAGAGATATTTAAAAGAAAATGTCACTTCATCATAGCCACTTTTTTCCCCCTACAGGATGCTAGCATCAATTTTAAAATCTGACGTTTCGTCTTTGGGCCACCATCATCAACTTCATTTTCTTAAATACGGACTATTATTTTCTATTTTAGATTTTATAAGCTTGTGATGTCCCAAAACCAATAACCTATTGCACTAATTTGAAAATAGTTATTTTTGTCACACGAGTACCTAAAATGAAGTTTAGCCGAGACCGGAATAGCAGATGAGTCCTCAAAAACTTCGTTAGGTACGTGTGACAAACACTATTTTTTGTCATACGCTTTTTAGAATTCTTCAGAACGCTAAAATTTGCAAAATTTCCTTAATTTTTGAAATCATAAAGGTGCATCCAGGAAGAAAAAAAAATCCTAAAAAGAAGCATTTTACGGACTTGAATGAGTCCATAAAATAGCTGTTTTTGGGAGCGTATGACAAAAATTTATATTATTAGCACTTTCCATAAGAACTTAATGTGTTAGAGAGAGACAGAGAAGAGAATTTTGGTAGGAATTTACTAAAAAATAAAAAAATAGGTATTTTTGTCACAAGTACCTAAAATGAAGTTTTTCAGGACGATTCATTGCTGTTGTTGATCTTGTACAAATGCTGAACAGACTGGCGCTCTAGATTAAAAACTAAAAATTTGAATAATTTGAAGATGAAATGTCAAAAAGTGACAAATCAAGTGTCATTGAACTCGTAATGTAATTTTCTATCGAAATGAGGAAAAATATAGGTACCTGGCGTCTCATTTAAAATAAGAAAGTTCTGGTCACTTCCGGTGAAACGGGAAGAGGTAATAAATAATTGAAGACGTCAAATAATGCACATCCGGGTCATAAATAAACACACCAAATTTAATTTGTTTAATTTGGAAAAATAAAAAAGTTATAGGGGCGAGCGGGTTTTGAAAAACACCCGGTATATCGACATCAGCACGCAATCGGGATGCCCAGCCGAAGTTCAGTTGGTAGAGCACTGCATTGGATATGCAAGGGTCCTGAGCTTAAATCCTAGTCGAGGCAATTGGCAACTAGAATAGCTATTCTCGCAATTGTGGCGAATGCCTTGGCGTGTCGATTTGCTCCAATTTGATACTAGTTTTATACAGTTGTTGGTTGCAATTTTTAGTGTGCCGATCAGAAAATAGATGGAGACTCTATCTTCATCTCACTTGTATCAAACCCAGTTCCGGGACGGAACCAAAAATGGGTTGTGTTTTCTCTCTGCGGGACCTAACCGTGCTGATGAGCTGTGATACAGCGAAACGCGTCCACGGATGGTCCTGCAGAGAGAAAACACTTCTCAATCGGTCCTTAATTGGGCCGTTACCTAATTAAAAAACATTTTTTAATCAATTTTAATTAAGGTCTGCATGCCACTAAGTTCATTAACACACTCTAAATTTTTGATTATATTTACAGCCCAGAATTCGACAGTGTCGGAGGCTTTCCTAAAATCGATAAATGCTAGCCATGTAATGTTATATTCGGCCGTCTTTTCATTTAGTATTCTTATTGTGTGAAGATGTTCTATAGGACTGTAGCTCATTCTATAGCCTGCTTGTTCTATAGGAGGTTGGTAATCATCTAATTTCGTTTTTAGGCACTTGGTGATTATTCTCATAAAGAGTTTGTATTTCTGAGTCTCGCTGTCGTGTGGTATTTTCCCCTAAGTCAGAAATATACTGAAAAGTGTTTTCAGTTGTTTTTTTAACGCATAGACGTGTATAATAAAAATATGGATACCATTTTTATATTCAGGTAACAGTTTGACATATTCACAAATTGATAAATGAATTATTCTGTTTTCTATAGATTGAAATCCAAGAAAGATGATTCTTTTGTTTGTTCAATTTAAGTAGAATGTTATGATTCTAGTGTTATTGTCTTGCACAAAATAAAAGTTCGGAAAAAGGATACTTACATAACTACGAACCCGCTAACGTAACAATAAGAACATATTTTTGTACTCAAACTAGAATTCAAGAAAAGCAAATAGGTTTTCGTGTTTCGTCGAATAAAGTGTGTAATACACCGTTATTAACCTCGAAAGTGACCGATCATATTATTTTTTGTTTTGTGTTAAGGGAAATTCGTGTGACCATGCAAGGTTTTCCGTCAGAATAAAGGCAGCCCTCGAAATAATAACACATTATTTTTAAATTAGCGGCAGGTGCAAAAGCTTTTTGTTCAGGGGTCGCGCAAAGGTCGCCATTTTGCTTTGATGAAGTCTCTTGTTTCAAAGCGGAAGTATTTTTCATTAGTTTCGTTTTACTTTTGTAGTGTATTTCGAATACCTATAATGTTCTAATTTGGAATTACCGTATCTCTTTCTCTAACAATTTTTAGGAAATAAATAAAGTATACCTATAACAAACGAAACAAGCGACTTCAATATACTTATATTGGAAAGTTTCGAGAATTGCCCGTTATCTTTTTAGCCTAAACATAACAAAAGCAGGTTTCCCAGAAGAACTATTTCCATATAATTTAATCAAAATAATAACGTTTATTTAGCTCACCATTACAAATTCCTTCTTTCTTGGTTGAAACTGTTAGGAAAAAAGTGTATTTATTGATTTATAAATCCTATAGCCTACACAACTTAAAACTTCTTGAACCCCAATACACAAGTTTGTTGGAATTTAGAATAAGTAGTTCGGACAGCTTGTATGGCTTTCCCCAAATCTTCTTAACTTTACTGAACTTTGACTAAACTGATTCTGATCAACCTATCTGCTCCTATCTTTATAGAGCGAAGGAAACTGCTTCAATTGCCGTCGAATGTTTTATTATAGGTGTTTGTGGAAAACCAGCAATATTTGGTGTATTCTTTTTACTCTCCTCGATAGTAAGGGAAATATTGTACCTATTCACGTGAAAAATTGACCTCGAGGACATTTTTTCACATTGGAATAGATTCACGGATATATAAAGGCCGGTCTTAGTTAGTAGTTTTAAGTTTAAGTTTGGCTGTTATACGATTTAGATAGTGAATATTGTTAAGAGTTGTAAAGAGTTAAGTTGTTCGAGTTATTAAGTGAAGTAATTAGTGTCAGAGTGTATAGTAACTGGAATAAATTATTGCTGTGTTAATTGGACTTTGATTTTGGAATAAACGGACCCAAGATTTCTGCCACGCACGCGAGAGCCGTGGCAATACGTTTTTGTTGTCGATTTTATATGTCTTTTCAAGATATGAAGCCCTTTGTGATCAAAAATATTTTGTCGTATTGTAGTATAACATACCCAGGTTCGTTCAGTAAGATTGAATGATGAGAATTTTCATTGCCTTTTAAACAACAAATCTTCTGAAAAACGAAATGAAAAACAAATAGGACCTACGTTGTGGAAACTTACTCAATTTTACGTACTGGACATGCGCCCGACATAGCAAATATTTGGGAAATTTCAGGGAAGTTGTGATATGTAAAAAAAAACGAAAAATATGTGAAACTTCTACTTTATTATTTAAGTAAATCGTACCGTTCTCATCCTGGAACTAACGAGGGGAAAGAGCACGACAGAGAAACCCTCGATCTAAGATTCAAAAATCGAAACATACTGTGTAATTTTAATAATTGTGAGTCAATAAATCTATAATTTAAGTCAATGAAATTGTAAATTAGATACTGCCACTATTCTTGTGCTAAAATTTCAATTACACGCACTACATTCAATCAACACTACCTATAATCAATACTGAAGAGTTTTTGTTAGTTAGCCAGTCTGCCGGAAGGTACTGAAGTCCCATACGGGATGCTACCCAGCTATAGTTGTTTTTGAGCCAATATCTCTAGATTGATTTTTCTCAATTTGCTAGGATATTCTCTCGTCAGGGTAGGAAAATGTTAGTATATTCAACAAGGCCCTAATGCACGTTCTGAATACACAAAATCAAAATCTCTGCACAAAAAGAAAGCACATAATTTCTTAGGTAATTTACTTCTTTATCTGTGTTGTTTACAGCACGATTTTTGTTAAATACATGAACAATGCACATGTTATAAAGAAAATGTTATAAACAAACAAAAAAACATAAAAATGGAAAAAATGATTCTTGTATAAATTGAACTCTCACAAACAAAATAATAATTATCTAACTGACCTGGTGATCGCTCCTTGACACACACACTAATAACAAATTGGATTGAACAATCAGTTTATTGCAAAATAAAAATAAAAATTGAATAATGAATAATTACAGACACGCGATACGTGTCTAATGGACCAGCCCCAGCTTGTTCTCTAGTCTCTCTAATGCCTAATCGCCTCTTCTCTAGCTCCCGTTCCGTTTGGTACCCTTTCAGTACGCTTCACAGCGCATACAAGGCTGTAACATTTATTTTTATTCAGTAAACGTTTTTTTAAAAAGTTAAGATTTGAAGAAATAATATTTTAAATAGGTAGTTTTCCTCTGTATATTTTCAAAATTATTTAGAAGAATAGTTCGAATTTGAAACTGTAGGCTCATCTGCTCTACAAGATTGGAATTTTGTAATTTTGATATTTATCGAAAAAAGGGTGGGATGATCTGCTGAGGGAAGCCATGGATAGAGGCTTTTACTATTTTTTTTTTCTCATGCATATTTTCCGGTTTGTCTAACATCTTTTATAATTACCCTTCAGCTGCATATTGGTAAACAATGAAAAACCTTTACTATTAACAGGTTGAGTGCCACGGTAAATCGAATGAACTTCTCCCTGGGCCCATAACCAAATAATAGTATTTCAAATTCATTTATTATACAGATACATTGTTTAAACATCCAATGTAAGATATCTGTCAATTTAACAGCTGTAGGTGAATGTCCATTATACTGGACATCGGTATATTTTAATAATCGTAACCAAAATATCCCACCAGTCCAGTATACTGGACATATTCATATATCAATTAACATTTATAGTTGTTGTCAATAATTAAGAGAATGTTTCTGAAAATATTAAAAATTCACGGATTCTCCAATAGACACTGAATATAATATAGAAAAGACAACATATAACGAAAACAAAGTTTATAAAAATAATAAAAATGAAAGGAGATTCCAATAAATACTGAACATAATCAAGAAATGATAAGATCAAGCAAAAACTGAAATTTTAAACTTCTGTTGTGGCCCGCTTCATGGAAAATAAGTTATTGACCTATCCCGCATTTTTAACATCTATTCTAGATGGTATTTAGTAGCGTCCTGTTTACTGGACGTGGGCCCTTACAAGAAACCCTTCTGTCCAGTATACTGGACGGTGGCACTCAACCTGTTAACTTGACTTATCGTGGAAACTGCATTTAGGTACCTCACAAAGTTTTATGTTAAAAATTTTTTTTTTTTTTTTTAAACTGAATATTTTTTTCGTCTCATTTAATTTAAATTTTTGTGGAAGATTGATTGTCGATTAACAAACAAGTAGGGTACTGTTTGTAAATAAATTTGGTGCATCTTGCGGTAGAGAAACGTAAGGTACTTAATTCTAAAGCAAAAAAAAAATAAAACGTCAGGATTTTCTCAAGGATTTTTCGCTTCGGCCAAGTTAAGGCTCTAGAGTATCAAGCGATTTGGATTCATATAGCTGAAAGGGATATCTTACGATAGTAGGTAAGTCAATTGGAAAACTGAAATGTCTCTCCTGTGTAAAATGACTCTTTTCTGTTTAATGTAGGTTATTTTAGAGAGAGAATTTTAAAAATAGAACTCTTAAACAAATTGGCAGCCATCAATGTTACTTTTTTAAATAAACAATTAGGTATATTTTTCCATAATTTTACAAATTGCAATGAAGGGTAGAAAAAGCAATAATTTATCTCTACATGCAGAATATTCCTTGGCCCATGTGCATGCACAAATGGAATCGAATTGAAATTGAAATTATTCGTTACTCTGAAATAAAATAATTAATAATGGAAATTCATTCATTACTGCCAATCGATCATTGTTGCAGATGAATAATAACCAATAAAAAATTGAATGAAGCCATTTGAGCTATTTGAATTTGTTATATCCAATGTCTATTTCTGGTCCCACCGTACATTGCTGGTGGAAGGAAAGATATCAAGACAATAATTTAAAAACTTCCCCTTTAAATAAGAAACCCGAAATAGGAACCTACCGTTTAAAACTTTCCATTTTAACGTTTTAACTTACAGCCGCCTCGTAAAGTTTTCTCATCAGGTGAAAAAGCTCTTATTTCTGCGACTGTATATCTTGGGCTTCAGAATATTTTAAATGGCATACCATTAATTTGTCACTTCTGGAGAGTTGTCTTGTTTTTATGTTAACAACTTTGACAAAGAATACTGGGTTTCTTTTAAGAGTACGATATTTTAGATATTTTGTTACTACTAACTCAAATTTATTTTAAAAATTTGATTAAACCTGAACTGTATGTGTCTAAATGGTTGCAAATTATGTTTTGATGGATCTTAATCTACAAACTACATTAGCTTTTTTTTTCCCCTTATCGGAACGCAAAGTACTCTAGATCAAATTTGTACGTGACATTAAAGTTGTGGAAAAAATAAAGTTTCGAAAATATTTATTTTTATAACTTATATTTGCCCTAATGGATTTGTGAACGCCCTCCTACATGACATCGTTTCTCAAAAAGTTAATGGTACCTACCACGAAAATTCGTTCGGTATTATTGAAATTTGTATTACTCCGCTCCGGCGCTAAAAGTTGACTAGAAAAATAGGTTAAATAGACATTTTGTGTATTTTCTAACCATATTTATATCCAATTGCCTCAAAATAAAATCGCTGTATTCATAAAGTATCTTTTTCCAGCACTTCCGGAAGAAGATCCGATAATTTCCGGCGTCGAGGAACAATATCAGATCGGCGACGAGATAAACCTAAATTGCACTTCAGGACGGAGCCGTCCGGCGTCGATACTCCATTGGTACATAAATGAACAACAGGTGCTAACCTATTTTTATTTTGTAATATTAAAGGTAAAGTAACTGTGGATTTAAAAAAAATCGAGTTTGATATTATTCCAGATCCAAAAACCAGAAGCACTGATGCAATATCCTACGGAACATCATGCGAAAGGTCTAGTCACCACTACGCTAGGTCTAAGATTTACTCTTAGCAATCGCCATTTCCTAGGGGGTTCAATGAAGGTGAAGTGCGTAGCATCGATAGCTCCAGTACTTTTTAGTGAGGATACCGAGACTGTAGTTAAAAGCTTGCCAGTTATGAGGGATATGAGAGAGGCGCTTTTATTGGGTGAGTTATCATCATGCATATTAAAAATTAAAGTTTTCTGGTCGATATTCTTTTCGTTAAAATTAAACCAATAAACAGTGCCTATTTCTTTTGTTCCAGTTAAAAGTTCCTCCAGCCAAAGTAAAGAAACCCTAACCTTCGGCCTGTTGATATTTAGTATAATATATTTGATGGTGACATAGTGTTTTTATTTTCGTTAATTGCAGATTCCAAAAATAAAAAATAAAAATAACTTTGTGAAAAGACAGTTATCTTTGTTGTGGTTTTGGCACAAGACTTTAAATTTAAAAAATACTTTCTTAAATCAAGGTATCGTTGTAAATGGGAAGCAGATATTGGTTTTCTGGCTATACAGTAATATGGATATAGACATTTTATTCAATTTTGCGTCAAGAATACTCTTATTTCAAGAATGATCAAGAGCGAATGAGGCAATTTTCGCATTTTCATTACAAAAAATCCCTCACTAGCTTTAACGTTTAACAAATCTGATTTTTTTTATGTCTCGGATATTTATATTTATCAATTCTTTCTACACGTTTTATGGTTTTTTCATTTTTTTTTTTAAATAACACTTTGTGCATATTGCACCGTCTTGCTCATTTACCACATATAGGTACTATTCAGGGTGTATCAGATTTAACTACAAAAATTTTAACACGTGAAAATATGGCCCATTTTTAACAAAAAAAGCTTATACAACATAGGGTCCAAACTCAACCATTTTTAAGAAAAAGGCCTTTGAAGTTTTGACATTTTTTGACAAATATTTCAAAGATAAAGAAAATTTTAATCATTATGAGATGTAAAAAATTTTAGTTTATTCAATTATCAAGTAATTATGCATTATTAGTCAACAACAATAACAAAAAATTCAAAAAACAACATAAAAATTTCACTTGAAATCGGTATCTAAACATTTGGCAACATAGCACAATGAAGAATAGGTGGTTGACGTTGAATCTTGGTAGAACTGAATAAATTGATTCTTGATTTGTCGTGTCTAGCTGGGAAACCCGCGTAATTCAAATTCCTTTTTTTTTAAATAAAATGTTTATACAAACGTCGAATATGCAGATATTTGTTTAGGCAGAATCGTTACAAAATGCTCATTTAGCTGCCAAAATTTACAGGGAAACTAGAGAAAGAGGTATGATTAGGGCTCTCGGGAACAGGGTAGAACGCATACTCCGATTGAGTTCATTTTTGGTATACATATAAAGCCCGCTGAGAGAAATTTTTCCAAGAAAAAAATGACCTTAGCCGCGACGTTGACCGTGACCTTGACCAGTGAAATTCACATAAATATCAATTTATGGTGCTGAAATTATGTATAGCGCCGAAGAGCATCATAAATAACCCACACGCCGAGTTTTAGCCTTCAAGATCATACATATTCAGAGATACGGCGACCCCGCATTCTTAGTTTGGGCTCTCGGGAATGGGCTAGAAGGCGTAGTCCAATCGAGTTCATTTTTGGTATACATATAAAGGCAGCTGAAAGAAATTTCCCCAAAAAAAAATTGACCTTGGCCGTTGGCCGTGAACTTGACCGTGACCTTGACCAGTGAAATTCACGTAAATATCTATTTATCGTGCTGAAATTATGTACAGGGTGGGCCAATTTGGACACTTTTAATAGGAAACATCATGATATTGAATATTAATTACTTATCTAAAACTGGATACAGTGTACTGATTAACAACGACAACCAAGCGCGACAAGCTAGATAAAATAAAAATGTTCAAGGATACTAGCATGCATTTCAAGAATGGGTTAAGTTGAGTTGTTTTGCATTATTTTGTAATTCTCGATTAGATAGGTTTACGGGACTAGCACGCAGTACAAAGACGGGTAAGTTCGGGTTAGTTTGCATATTTTTGATCAGTTTCGATATAGCACAGTTATTGTCGGTTAAAGTGTACCAATTTCAAAAGTTCAGTAGATATTATACGCTTTATCATTACTCAATAATGTTTTTTTCAAAAAATGGTTTGAACACTTAGCTCTTCTCTTCATTCGAATATCTACCACATGATGCTTTTTACGTTTATTAAATTTTTATCTGCTAAACAGAGCGATTGTGATATTAAGCTGATAAGAATAGGTAGATATTATATATTGATCTGTGTCAAATGTCGAGAAGAGGATTGATTCAATATTTATAAAATCCAATTTATAGTTATTTGCGCCAACATTTTCGATCATAAAACAATATTTTGGGATCATACTAAACTATCTATAATGAAGAAGCATGATATTTTTTTTGAAGGACCTTTACTGAACTGTTACCTTTTACGGCCTAAATATGTATACCAAAAATGAACTCAATCGGACTACGCCTTCTACCCTGTTCCCGAGAGCCCAAACTGCGGAGTTGCCGTATCTCTGAATGTGTATATGACCTTGAAGGCTAAAACTCGGTATATAGGTTACTTGAGATGCCTTTCAACACTATACAAGTTTTCAGCACGTTAAACTGCCATTTACGTGAATTTGATGGTCAAGGTGAGGATGACGGTCACAGTCAAGGTCAAATTTTTTTTGGAAAAATTTCTTTTGACGTCCTATATATGTGTACCAAAAATGAACTTGATCAGAAAACGCCTTAAAGCCCGTTCCCGAGAGCCCAAAAATTACCGAGAAAGATTTCCCAAGAGAAAAGCACCCACCGGATGAAAGAACATTGTGCCCGTTTTACAAATATTGCGTGATACAAGAAGTGTGAGTGTACAAAATCTGCGTGTTGATTTTAGTGTTTTGAGAACCTTTTAACAAAAAATAATATGTTCACAATAAGGATTTGGCAAGTAGCTGAGTAAGTATTATTTGATTTTTCTCTTGAATGTTTGGTGCAAAAATGTCATTGAGTGCAATTCATAGCTTAATAAAACGGCACATTTTTTATTTTTACTAGAAAAGTGATAAAAATGCAAGTTATTATTTACATTATTTGCAAACCAATAACAAACCAAAACGTAAACAGATGGAAATAAATAAACTCCGTGCAAAAAAAAAAAACTTTTAATTTACCAGTTTTATTTACATTTATATCCTAGCAGAGATAATACCTGCACAATGTTGTCACGTTGTTAACATTTTTCTAAATTTAAATTCTGCGGTAACTTCGAAAATATTAACATTTGACCCATGGTTAATAGGACAGTTTTAGCTTGAAATGGGCCATATTATCTCATGTTAAAATATTTGTACTCATACCTGATACACCCTGTAGAATCTTGGACACCGTGTGTTATTCCTATTTTCTATAAGAACTAATGACAAAAAACGGTTTCGTTTAAAAATGTATAGTAAGTATCTACTGTTTTGTTGAAAACATTTAAATCAGAATTTACTTTTGTTTCAAATTTGATTCATTGAGAAATAAATGACTGTTGTTGAGTTTTAAATATCTACTTTCAACAGATTTCAAATCTATTTCTTGTCGATTGGCTTGCAGTATCAATTATTCTCACAAAATATCATGGCCCAAACCATTATTCGTAAATACATTTATTAGTAATAGAGAATAGAAGCAGAAACAAAATATATTTTTTCAAATTTATTATAAGTAGTCTTCTTAAAAAATTATAGTTATACCCATTTCATTTGTTATCGACAATCCAGAAATGTAGCTAATTCTTTAACTCATTTCTCTCAGTATAATATCTATAAAAATATGTAGTTTAAATAATAAGTGTAGAGTAAGGGTATATTTAAGAATTAAATTAAATCGTGAATGAAAAAGAAAAATTAAGCATTAAGCAACTGAAATTTAAAAACTGTAATAAATAATTATTATTATTAATGTAGCTCATGATAATAAAATTTAAAAAAAAAATCTTAAAATGTATTTTAAATGAGTTTCTAGAAGATACTGTTTTAGTTGGTGAGCTGACCAAAAAGTTCAGCTTGAACTGTAAATACGCTTTAAGAATATTTTTTATTGAACAGACGATGTGATATATATATTATAATTAGAAAAAATTATATTCAAACATATCTTGCTTTGTAAATATGTAGGTCTGAAAGAATATGTTTTGGCCGCTAGATCTGTTTCCATACTTTCTCGGCATAAATTAATTAGTGGAACGCTACTTTACACCTACTCAATAAGACTCAGTCATAATTTATAAAACTAAAATCTTCCCCGTAAATTTCAATGATGACGATGGATAGTATCGAGCGGCGCAAGACTTACCTAAATTTAGGCCAATAAAAGATGTAATTGTGATTATCTGGCACTTCTCGTAACGAAAATTTCAATAATAGTCAATTTACAAATTGTATAATTGTGATTATCAAAACAATTTTGCTATTAGTTATTAGGTACATACTTACTTGGTGTAAACAATGACGCTTCTCCTTCTTGCACATAAGCTAATTTCTAGAAAAAATTATAATAATCAAATTTAAGATGGTTGTTTAGAATATTTGGAACTTTTATTAGTGTGTCTGCAGGGTCTACTTTTAAAAATTAAAAAGTGTGATATGTATTTGAGCGTTTTATTGTTTACCTCTTTGATCAAAAGTGAAAATTTGACCACACAAAATAGGAACAAGAGACCTAGTAGCAGACAAATACAGGTAAGTATTAACAAAAATTATGGTAGAAAATTTCTCTGATTCACCATTAGGTCGTGACTATCTAGTTTAGTCAACTTTATTTTTAGTGCAGTGGTTGATCGCGATTTTCCTGGAATTGTATTATGAACAATTATAACGTACTTATTTTGGCAATTGCCTAATTATACTGCTACGGCTAGTCAGCTTCAGTTCGGAGGCCATGGGTCTATGGGTTCCTTGTATACATCTTACCTTTGGGCGCTACCAAGTTAATTGTGACTTAACTAGGAAGATAACTTAATGATGTTATAAACAAAACCTGTGCAATTGGAGAGCTTATCAATAAAACAACTAATTAGGTACAATAATGTATCTGGCTTCTTTATTAAAAATAATAATAAAATATAGGGATAGCCAGGAGGTTATTAAAAATGTGTATACATTATGGCTTGTACCAATTTATAAATATTTGATTATCAAAAGAATGAATGTAAATAATGCATATATAAATATGAATTTTAAATAAACATGACTAAAAACCTTTTGGTATTTACATTTGTGCGTGATAAGAAAAATACAGTATAGGTTACACTTTACCATCAGGCAAATTAAACACAGAAAGGTGAAAGTTATAGTTAGGGCAACCTCAGGGTAAAATTCTAGAATTTTATTTAAGGGGCACTTACCGAACCTGATTTAGTATCAAGTGATTTACATAGGATTTGCCTAAATAGTAAAAGGTGTAACTTACATGGGATACAAGTGTTAGTTATCTTCAAATGTATGTGTAACTCCAGAAGTTTTGAAGGGAGATTATCTACAGGTTTGATCTCACTGTAGATAGACTATGGTATGGTAAGTGAGTCATGAGTCCTATCCACGTTGTATCTGTTTAACGTAGAACTCGACGTGGTTCAACCAGAGTGCTACCAAGAGGGTTGCTGAAGGGAGGCTACCAAAGCCAACTAAGGGCAATCTAGATCTAGTCTAGAATTTCATTCTAGGAGCTGTCCAACTATAGCCTAAGAGTAGGATTGTCCAACTATAGCCTGAGAGTAGGATTGTCCAACTATAGCCTGAGACTAGGAGTAGGAGTAGGATTGTCCAACTATAGCCTGAGACTAGGACCCTATAACGATGTTCGTATAAAAAAACAAATCGAGCCCCAAATATTAGAAATAATCTTACCTCAAATTGAGGGATACTCTAGACCAAAGGTGAAGTCTTAAACTTCCAAATGCTGCTCGGAACAGTCCTATTAAAAAAAAATGGAACACGTGTCGTAGGTTAATATTTCCTGAAGAAAATCTCAAACTTACCGAAACAGAATCCAAAAATGACCAAGGGACGACTCAAGACAATTATCAGCAAGAAATTAGTCTAAAACTTGAGCTCCCTGGCACAAAATTCCAAAAAGTCTCGCCCCAAAAACAATTAGGGCCGAGGCCCGAGACCGGACGACTACTCAGCGTGAGGTCGCAGATCAAAAGGGCAGATTCTTCATTTAGAATTTAGATTTCGGAAGAAGACTTTCATCTGTCAAACTTCTAATTTTGACATTGAAGAAAATTATAGAAAAAGACGTGTTCAGTTTCACCCCAAAAGTACGAACTGAGAATCGGTTGTGTAAAAAATGACTGGTGAATGTTGAAAAGTGCCTATAGAACATATATCAAAAGGTAGAACAGGTCTAAAGAAAACGCCTAGACAAAACAGCTGTTCAATAACATGATGGAAATGAAAAGTCAAAGAGTACAAAAAAACAACAATTATTATCATAATCTCAGATTATTGATTGGATTTGAAAACAGAGATGGTGATGGTACTAACTCCTTTTCCTAAGATTCTTATCAATAACAGCGGGCCCTGCCGTACTGAATCAAACCTTCCTAGATCAATTAACCAAACTTGCAAACCTGAACCAAAAAAACTTCTAGTAGAAGGCAGCACTCAAAGTAACAAAATCTGGGCACAAAAAAGATAGTTGTTTATTCATTTATTTCATTGTAGCTCTATATGGAATCATATCCAGTATGGCAAAACAAGGTAGCTTATTAGCCAAGAAATTGAAAACGTTACACAATGTCTTGGTGAATCATATTATTCTCACTAAATAGCAGAAATTAATAATCTTGTTTAGGTGTTTGTCACCTTTATCAAGAAAAAATAAACATGAATCGATCAAGGAAGTTTTCAAGCCCTTTGAACATTTCGTCAAAATGCTCATATACGAGCATCCTGAATAGTCCTAGCGGCTCGCGACAATTTTCATCGAAAAACGGCAAATTGTGGTACAAGCATGAAATTTGGTATAACTGTTTTTTAGACCATTTTAAGTGATCTGATCTAATGTACACCGACTTTCATCAATTAGGACACCCCCCACCCCAAAATGACGGGAAATTCAGAACGTTAAGAAATTGTTAAATTTTTTAATATTAAATCTGATTTTTAATTTGATCAAGGTCCTGGGATATCTAAAATATAATTTTAAAATATTTAATGGAATACTGCTCCTCTGTAAGGGGTATATACAGCGTGGGCAAAAAGAACGGAACACCTACAGGGGTTTGAGAACCATCTTTTTTTTTTTTTGAAAAATCGCTCGGAGCCTTCAATTTTATTTTTAAGCTGCGCATTTTTTGGAGAAAAAAATATACAGGGTGTCCCAAAGTGGTATTACTTGCATCAACTATGTTATTTTAATTGGCAACCCTTGGTCCGCATTCCGAACCCACGATTTGATAATATCGTCTATCTATACAGGGTGTCCCACTAAGGTCGGCCAGGTACGATATTATGGAAACCATAGACTTTACGTAACTTGAAAGCGAATGCAGATATTGAATTGCGGTTTGCGCCAAAATGTAGATATTTTTTTGCTCTTCAAGCACAGTAATAAAAAAATAATATCCTGCCATTTGGATTTTTCATGAAAATTAGAAAAAACTGGATCCTGGATAAACAGCCCCTCTAGAAGACGCGGTGGGAGCTATCGACCCCGAACGAAGTGGTTTTCTTAATAACAATGAAATTCTCTTCCAAATAAGCTCAAATTGAATGAGTTAGGAAGATACAGTAATTTCTAAAACCATTTTTTCCCCACCCTTATTAGTGAAGATACGAAAAAAGCCTAATAACCATACTGGCGTAGAAATTATTGAACTTTTGATTTCTGTTGTTAAAACCAGTACCTTGATATAGCGATTTATTGAGAAAATTTGAATTTTTAACTATATTATCGTAATTGCGCCCCCTAGCGATCATCTAAGAAACTTGAAAATAATTTCTATCAATTTCTCTTGGCCGATTTAGTGAAAAAAAAAAAAATCCCGTAGCCGTAAGGTCTAGGGTTTCCATAATATCGGACCTGGCCGACCTTAGTGGGACACCCTGTATAGGCGATACTCTCGAATCGTGGGTCGGAATCCGGGCCCTATAGATTAATGCATTTTTGTATTCTACGGAGAATTTTGAACCGTTAGGTTTTACAGCCTGTTAAAGTTGCAAAAAAGTAAATTTTAAACTGTCGATATAGGTTTTTTACGTTATATTTAGGATGACGTAATAGAACAAAAAGAGACGATGTTGTCAATGCCTATTTTTTTTCTTATAATTTATCAGAATGTCACGTGACAGTAGACCTATCTATTTTACCAAACAAAGAGGTAATAATATGAAAACTTCATTAGATAAAAAAAACACAGAACGCTCATTGCGCAAGATGAGGAAAAATGTACCAAATTTTGTTAAACTTATGTATGGCAATCCGTCCTCCTTATTTGCACGGGATAAAAAGAGAAGAAGAAAAACCGCGTGTTGTGAACGTATTTATCAATGAACATTTCAAACTACTTTTGAGTGTCACTTGTCAAGTAACGTCAAGTTGAATATCAACCGTACTTTCTTTTTCATCAGACCACGAACAATGAACAAGGACAAGGAGATTTCCAGCGTGCAAAACGAACACTTCACACCTGTACTAGTTAGCTAATAAAAACACTTACCTCATGTTGCGCGCGCATACCAGGTAAAAATAGATAGGTCTTTTCTGTCAAACGAAACGGAAAATAGGTAATTTACTTACATGCCTCACAGCAGTAAGAAGCAAAAACGGTCGCGTTCCTGCTGGAAATACGTTATTAAGTATACTACCCTTTCCTGAGGCCGACTCCGACAAACCTGCGGGCATTTTCTGAGTAAGTTTACGCTACGAAAAAGTACTGAATTCTTGAAAGAACTTTTTTCTAACTGTAACGTATTTTTGGCACTTAATTAGGATTATACAAAATAGTTGATAATAAATTATCAAGACGACTAACAGCTAAAAATAACGAAATGAATCGACACGCATTATTTGAAAATGTTTATATAAATCATGCAACGTCGCGCGCCGTTGCCAACCAAAAACATCTGAAATTGCCCTACTTTAAATGCGTTGAAAAGTACTTTCAGTTTTGTTCGGTTTGCAGCAGAAATTTACTAAATGTGACGTCATCCTAAATATAACGTAAAAAGCCTATATTACCGAAATAGTTGAAAATAGGTAGGTATAGGACATTAAACATATTTCCATTAGAGGTGGGCCAATCTGCGATTTTAATGGAACTGTGACAAGACGTGACTGCTCCAGTCGTGTCACTGTGACAAATAGCAGTGATTTTTTGGAGCAGTTTTACCTTGGTTGACGGCCGTACTGCTAATATTATGGTAATGCTACGTCGCAACATGGCATAATCACAGTCATCAGTCACGGCCGAGAAAGATGTTCCAGTTTCTGGCCTGTCCTCTGCAGTAGTAGTTTCTATTTGGCGAGACTGCGATGCGATTTTTAATATTATATTATTTCGTTCGCATCACTTAGCTCGAGTTTTGTCCGCGCTGCATCGGTCGGAACTTGAAGCAGGCAGTGACAAAATGTCACTGCTACTTGACTGGGACTGGAGCAGGCCGTGACTGTGAGAGACAAGTAGCAAAGACAAAGACACACTTCGTGAAATCGCAACCCACCTCTAATTTCCATAACTTTTCGTAGAATTCAAAAATGTAATAATTTACAGGGTTGCTATTTAAAATAACAAAGTTGATGCAGGTAACTCCATTATTAAGACACTCCGTATAATTTTGTTTGTTTTTTTAAATATCCTGATTAAAAATAAAATTGACGGGTCCGAGCGATTTTTCAAAAAACAAATAATTTTGAAATCCCCGTGTATAGGTATGTATATAGCAGCTCATAAAGTTTCTGGAAGTATCGACAAAATAAATGCATTGCTTTGCGTGAATTTCATGCTTTTATACTGGTTGCGACACAGTGTCATTTTTTGGATTTAGGGGCAAACGCAAAGCATAGACTGTTTGGAATGATGATGAAACTACTGACGTATTTAAAATTTCAGCTGAATGTCGTGAGGTATCGAAAATTGAAGGCATTAACGGTACACTAGAAAAATACACAATAAATATATGAAAACAGCAGCGATAAATGTAGCGTGAATGAGTTACGCAAGGAGCTCTTCTGCTGTGGTCATCGGACAATAAGCTCTATTACGCCTACAGCGGGAACTCCCATAGAGTAGTCAAGAAGAGCAGCCTATCAGGCTGGCAAAATCTGGGGCAGACAAGGCCACTCAATATGACCCAAGATATTTCTTTCCCAAAAGACTGGGGTTGGACATAGTACAGGGTATGCTGGATAAGGATGCACTCTACAGCGATCTCCGTAACCATAAGAGATACAGGCTTGGTTAAATTTGAAAAAAGTTGCGCATTACTGAGCTCAGTGTGGTCAAGCTTTGATATTTCGGATATTCCGAATGATTCCGAAGATATCCATAAAAAACCGAATTTTGCCGGAATAGTTTTTATTTTTTCTGACTTTATTTGAAATTATGTCGCAAAATAAACTGCACATTCTCATTGCCACTTTTTCTCCACTACATGATAATGTTATTACATTTTTGATCAGACGTTTCATTTCTTCGCGATAATCATCAACTTTGTTTTTTCAAATAGTCAAATTTTTTGATTTTATGGCTAATAAATTCTACTTTTTTATTATAAATCATAAAACACATGTTAAGCTCATAATTTCGAGAAAACATGACGCCACTGAGCTCAGTAATGCCGGTTTACCACCAAACGGACTGTTGAGTTTGTGTTTTAAAACATGTTTTAAAACTCGAAATTAACCCGAAAAACAAAACTCCAAATGTCGCGAAACACGCAAATCTTGAAAATGTTTGGGAAAAGTTAGAGTTTTGTCTGATTTTAAGTTTTGTTTTTGTTTTGTCGATTTGGTGGAAAACCGACATAATGCGCAACTTTTCCCAAATTTAACCAACCCTGTATCTTTTATGGTTACTGAGATCCTTTGTAGAGTGCATCCTTATCCGGGACACCCTGTATATGGGTGAAAGATGGCAACCAAAATGGAGCACATTACTCGAAATTTGGAGTGACCTCAAGGATTTACAAAAGTGTGGCTGCAAGTCAGGGTGCGATAGTAGAGGGGGTGTTGCTGTCGCAAAGCGCAGCTATACCTTGCACACCTGCTTGCTATTTTGAATTATCGAATGTAATACCACAAGGGGTTTCAGGATTACCGGATAATACTTTTACCTGTCACAAAACGCGTTACGCAGCAACACCACGACTCCGAAGGAGGAGTGGTGTTGCTAGTAACGCGTTGAGTGTCAGGTAAAAGTAGGTATTAGGTAATCCTGAAACATCGAGTGGTATTCAAAAGGTTATACAACGAACTAAATTTTAATACTTTAAAATTTAGAAAATATAAATATAATAGAATTTGCCATTAATGCCATACCAAGCGCGATAATCCCAAAAGGCTTATCACTTTTTAAGCCTCTTGTGTCATATGGGAATAATGTACAGTGAGTTGTATAATCTCATTTAAATTCTGTCAAAACAATGATTTTTTTCAAGTATCAAGAAGCATTTACATTCACTTCCAACTTCAATTTAAATGACGTTTGATATTTTATCATTTACATTGCAGAACAAAATTCACTTTATTCGATATTGGAAATTGAGAAAAAAAGTCAAAATGTCAGAAATGTATGAAAATCTATAAAAATTTGACATTTTACAAATTTTGGCTTACCCTCGACAAGCAGCTCGCCCAAATTTAAGATGCACTTCAAAGTGAACTTCAAATTTATTTCAATGTAAATGGATATGTGCTACCTCCATATGACAAGCATGTAAATTTCAAGACAAATTGGACTTCGAAGTGAATGTAAATGCAGCATAATGGTGCATTTACATTCACTTTAAAGTTCAATTTGTCTTGAAATTGACGTGCTTGCCATATGGCGACAGCACAGATCCATTTACATTCAAATAAATTTGAAATTCACTTCGAAGTGCACTTTAAATTTGGGCGTGCTGCTTGCCGAGGGCAAGCAGAAATTTGTGTAATGTCAAATTTTTAGATTATCCATCTGATTCTCATAAAATTCTGACGTTTTGACTTGACGTTTTTGTTCTGTAATGTAAATGATAAAATATCAAACGTCAAATTCAACTTGAAGTTAGAAGTGAATGTAAATGCTCCTTTAGTCCTGCAGCATTTTATCTGCCAAAATTTCTTGAATAATTTTTGCTATAAAACGACCTATCACAGGCCCTAGAGGCGATTTATGTACAAAAATGTAAAAAATGGGCCGCCATTTTGAATAAAACCCCGTATAGGGGAGCAGTATTCCATTAAATGTTTTAAAATAATATTTCACATGTCTCAGGACCTTAAACAAAGTAAAAATCATATTTAATAATAAAAAATCTGAGAATTTGATAATTGACGTTTTGAATTTCTCGCCATTTTGGGGTGGGGGGTGTCCCAATTAATGAAAGTCGGTGTATATCGGGTCAGATCACTTAAAATGGCCTAAAAAACAACTATGCCAAATTTCATGCTTGTACCACAATTTGCCGTTTTTTTTTTTGCTTACCGCTAGGACTAGAAGATTGTTTTAAACCATAAATTGATTTATGCAGTTTACACACTTCTTTTTTATTTGCATTTACTGTAATTTATTTTTGTGAGAAAAACTATATTTTGCTGAAAGCGAGATGATGTTCCAACTAACCTTCCTCAAAGCCAAAACTGTCGAACCTCACTTAGGAAATCGGATATCTATTGAAAGCATTTAAAGTATCCCATATACACATCGGGGCCTGGCAATCGAATTACTTAGAAAATCTTCAAAATAAGATCGTCTTGGTTGGAATAAGCCACATTTTTATACTGCTCCTGGGTTTCTAATTTTATTACCACAAATTGATGTCCGAAGTGCTTGTACCTAATCTATTTAATGGTCTGTGGAATCTGAAGGCTCACTGACGAATTACTTGCGATATTGGACGAGAAAGGATTGATGTTATATACGAAAGCCTTAATTTTGTATTAAGTATTCATTATTAAGCGTGATCTTCGTTATTTTGACTGGTTCCAAACTTGGTTCATTCTTGAATGTTATTATTCAGAAATAAAGAATACATACAGTAATAGGCAAAATAAGAAATTTGTAAAATAAAGTGCTAATTTAAACGAGTTAAATAATATACTTATTGTAATGAAAACCACATAGACACATAGAAAAAAAAATAATAGAGATGAAATGTTCAACTAAAATAACATCGTTAGTCGGTAAAATTTCTATCTAGCCGCTGATGACTTTGAAACTTAATTTATGAAAATTGGCTTTTGGACAGGTCAACCTCGACAACAATATTATATCGTTATTTGGCGTGACTAACTTAATTTATTTCTACCTGAATACATTTTATAGAGACAGCTGCACGTATCTTAACCGATAGGGGGTGTTGGATCTATGATTGTCCATATTAGGGATAAATTATATTGTAAGTATTATGTTTGTTACAATAATATTATATGGAACTTAGACCGTCTTTAACTTAATAGTATCGGGTCTTTAAAAAAAAAAACAATCAAAGATTGCTATGGGTTTTTAAACGTACAACGTACGTCGTATTATTGTTCCTATATTGGTCAAGATTTTTGACATTAAAAGTCATTGACAAAATTAAAGAAAAATATTGCTAACACATACGTTCAAAAACCATATAGCAATCTTTGATTGGCTTTTTTTTTGAAGACCCGATATAATGGAAGGTTTAAACGAAATTATTGCTTTCTGAAAGTGAACAAAATAAAGGTTCACCAATTACAGTCCCTAGAGTTAAACTTGGTATAATCTTTTTTTCATGCTATAGTTTATCAGAACCAAGGTGGCACATTCTACTATATCCCAGGGCGCGATTTATGACACTATTTAACATTTTCCACCGGTAATTAATTAAGTGTTGGAACAAAGTAGACTTGGACAAAGGCGATGCCGATAAGGTTTTTCCATCGAGATAATATTTTGATATGAACTCAACTTATTTTTGCTATATTGATTTAACATAAATATGGTCTCGAAATGCTTGAATAATATTTTATATGTGTCCAAAATTCTGTTGAAGATGTTATAATTAGGGTTGTAGATTTGAGATTATTAATTTCAAAAAAAATATAGTAACAATGTAATTCAGGTAATTATTAACTTAACAAATTATTAACAGATTTTTCATTATTAGGGAACTGCTGGCATTACTTTTACTTGGGGTGTATTTGCAGCGAATCTGATTAACAGTGGCTAAATTGTTGCTGAATTGGGAATAAGTGCTAAATAGTCGAAGAAAAAACTAAATTATAGATTTTTTTTTTTTTTCCATTATTAGGAGACCGCTGTCTTAACGTTCACTTGGAGGTATATTTACAGCGAAGCTACAGTCAGACACTAAAATGTTCCTGAAAAAAATTAGTGCTGACATTTACCAAACAATATGTGCTACCTACGTTGAGACACCTTTTCTTATTGGCATTTTCTATGTTGTTGTTATGTTACCTTCATTTTTAAATGAATACATAAATTTTTGTTGAATCCAAGAGTTTTCTGCGTTTGAGTTCGATATTTCAGAAATATGTACCTAGGTTTTATCTTTCGCAATAACTATAATAAAATATTAAGGAACCTGAAGAATGCTTACCTAATTCCTATACAAAAATATTTGAGCCACTAATATCGGGTTTCCTGGTACCTACTAAACAACTAAATATAGTCCACTGATAATGAAAAAAAAAAAAAAAAAAACTGTAATTCGGTTACTAATTAACTTATTCACGTTTTTCTTCTATTTAGGAGCACTTAAATGGCACCTTATTCCTATCCAGAAACATTTCAACCTCTGACACACCATAGAGTAAACGTGAAGCCGGCAATGCCGTAATAATAAAAAAAATCTGAAGCTCAGTTGCTTTCAGATAGCAGCCCCCTAGTTTTTTTTTTAAAAATTTTCTCAAAAACTGAAGGAGCACCTAATTATTATATAGATCGGGAACTTTTTTTTGATATTATAGCTAAATTAATTATTCAGAAAATTCATTGTCCGTAGTGCTATCATTTAAAATAAAATATTTAGTTAATACCGATTCAAATTTGAATTAAATATACGCATCAAAAGCTATCAATAAAATATATAGAGCACTTGAATAAATAAATTTCTGGAACAAATTATATAAATGTACCGTTTTTTGCTGAAATAAATCAAAATGCACATTTTAAAAGTTCTAATTTAATATACGTGGAACTCACAGCCCGTTGTAGATTGATCGGGTAATAGTGAATCAACGAAAATGAATTAAGGGGGTGATTCGTCGGTTAGAACAAGAAAAATAAAAAACTTGTTAAGTCTTTGCCAACGTTTCGCCCAAAAGTTTAGGGCTTCATCAGGACTAAAATATATACGGTGGGCTCAAAAAAACCGGAATTTTGTTTTTGAGCTGTAACTTTTTTTGTTGTTGACCAATTTCTTTTTGTTTTTGATGGTTTGGAACAGGCTAACAAATCAAAGTCAAACTTTTGAAATTTGAGAAAAATTCGAAATGGCGGACTTCTTCAAATAATATCTAGTTTTGGATATGAAAAGGTGATCTTTGATATTACAAAAATTTCAATATTTCACTTAGTTTTCAACCGAGTTTTGCTGTCGAGGCCTTAAAATGTTTGCAAAATGACGAACTTTAAGAATTAATTATATATTATTATATACAGAGTGTATATTTTAAGTGATACCACATACCACTATTGCTATATCCGAAACGGTAAGAACTACAAGGTCGTTCAAATTAGAAAAAAGGTGCCATTTTTGATACCCAGTTAAGATTCGTTTACAGTGTTGCCAAATTCCTTTTAGTTTATGAAAAACAGGTTGATTTCTAAGAAACACCCAGAAAATATTGCATCAATTATTTCGAAAACTATTGATTTTCGAGACACCATTTAAATTTGAAAGTTTTATAATTTTTTTTGCTCTAGAACATGGCATCTTCAAATTCTAAATCCGACGTTTTTTCGTGATTGAGCTGCCATCAACTTCATTTTTTTTTTAAATACGGATCTGGATTTTTTATGTCATTTTTAGAAGGCGCCCTTCATTCCCTTTCTAAAAATGACATAAAAAATCTAGGTCCGTATTTAAAAAAATTTAGTTGATGATGGTAGCTCGATCACGAAACGTCGGATTCAAAATTTAAAGATGTCATGTTGTAGAGTGAAAAGAATTATGAAACTTCCAAATTTAACCCGGCATTACACGCGCCAAAAAACTCACGTCGTTACTCGCGTTCGGTCAAATCGACCGACTGACCAAAAGTTTATATGAGTTATTAGCTTTTTTCGCGGAAACGATCCCAAACGTATCCTGAACGCTAAGGCATGACCTACGCAATCAATAGAGACATGAAACTTTCAAATATTACCTGCGTAAGTCATGCGTTCAGGATACGTTTGGGACCGTCTCCGCGAAAAAAGTGTACAAGCACTATAATTCCAATCTGCAAAGGTAGCAGTGCTGAGCGGCTGAAAAGCCGAAACGACTCCCCCGAAATCTACAATCTACTATAATTCCTAGAATTCATAATTATTACAAAGGGAATTATATTATGCAGTACAGTTACCGTATTATCGACAGCCAAAAGTACTCTCAATATCAGAAAATGCTGATTTTGAACAAAAATATTTCAGATACTCAGGTTCACGCGCCTAGTCAAAAGCACCGACTATTAAAACAACGAACCCTTCTTAAACCAAAAACCAAAATATCTTTGGGCCAATGGGTAGTGGAAAAACTGCATCAGGCATTCCTGCATGGACAAAACTGTCGCCCTTGTACCAGTGGCGTGATTACTGATTTTATCAATGGTCGGTCCTTTTGACCGGCACGCGTGTACTCCCGGGTTAAATGAAATAATTTTAGGCGTTTTTTAGAAATCACCCTGTATATCATAAAAGAAACGGAATTTGGCAACACTGTGAAATAATCTTGAATGGGCATCAAAAAAGGCAACTTTTTTCTGATTTAACCGACCTTGTAGCTCTTACCGTTTCGGATATGGTAATAGTGGTATCACTTAAAATATACTCCCTGTATACCGGTCTGGCAAAATTTTTGAGGATCGTTAGGGCATGTTCGATAACCAAAAAATCGATTATGACACATGTCATGCGATTATCGGTTTAGCGGGAATTTTGAAAAAAATTGATATTGATGTCGAAAAACGGGTAAATTTGGCAAGATATCAAAAAATTTTATAAGAAAAAGTTGTTCAGAATCCAAAAAGAACTCCACATGCCGATTTTGAAGCAAATCAGAGAAAAAAAAAATAAAACTACTTATTTCACCCATACCATTAAATGGAAAATCGAAAATATTAATTTTATTCCAAAAATAGCTTTATTCAATTAAACTGCATAAGTTTGATATCAAACGAATCGATTGTTTTGGGAAATACACACTTGAAGGTCATAACTTAAAAAATACCGTCCGGTCGTGCTGCTATAACTGTACCCATGTCCCTTTTTACACATTTTCTGGTCATCAGAAAAATAACATGACATGTGTCATAATCGATTTTTTAGTTATCGAACATCCCTAACGATCCCCAAAAAAAGTTTTTTGAAAAAAGGAATAATTAAGAATTTTCCCATATGTAAAATAAAACAACTTTTTGTATGTAAAATATGCCAATTAACTCAATTTATTCTAAATTTTACAAGCAAAGCGTAGCGAAAATAAAAAGTACTGAATTCTTGTTGCGTAGATAAGGTTGTCGCTCACTGGAGCGCAACGCACGGCAGCGCGGCGTAGAGGAATTTTTAAATACATTGTTTCAAACGGGAGTACGCTCACTTGTCGGAAGCGCACCGATCGGCATACTCCCATTTAAAACAATGTATTTTAAAAAGTCCTCTACGCCGGGCTTCCGTACGCTGCGCTACAGTGAGCGTCAGCCTATACGCCTTGTGTAGCTCGCTGCCGACTAACTGCATATTCGGAGAGGATCCTGTCCCAAGGTGGGGTGGTGACTACGAGCTCTACGGCTCGCCACAAGTGCTACGATTGCAGTGTTGCCGTCATCAAACTTTGATAATCGTACTCGCACAGTTTTAGATTAAATTATTGGACACCCAACTTTATGGCGCACACTGTATATATTACAAGCTGACCCGGCGAACTACGTACCGCCTCTGAATTATTTAATACCTAATAAATGTTGTGTTAACGTATCTATAGCAGAATTAAATTCAGGTTTTTTTCGATGGTGAATTTGGCTTGGTTAAAGAAAATGAATGGTTACTCACTGGATCAGAAATCACCTAAAATTTAAATTTTACATCGTCCCTTTTTAGGCACCTTGTGGGCATTATTCTTGTAAAGTGTACCATCAAATAAATAAACTCAGGCACAGGAATGTTCAAAGAATATAAAGAGAACAAAAAAAATCTGAATCGTCAATAACCACTGATTCAAAAATTCATATTAATTCACACAATTAACACAGGATCAAATGTAAACAAAATAATGTCGGCCTGCACTGCCATATTGAATCATGTGATTTGGATTGCCTAATAAAATAACATAAGCATAACCTATCACAATATTCACAAATTTGTATTCACCCTTTTTGGGATCGAAAACTAAATGAAGGTTTCTATCATGTATCATAGATGGCGTCATATACGGAATGGTATTACAGTACAACAGCAACAACCCTCTTTGACATAAGTGTCCAGGGGCGTCAAACCAAAGCCCTAGTTGGTGTGGTTTTCCTTGCACCAGTTATGTTGAGGCATGCTGTTAGGTCTTATGTCCCCAGACAATAGCCCCATAGGTAAGCATAGGCCTGATGATGGTTGTGTAGATCCACATAACTACCTAGGGGAGAGCCCCCAGGTCTTACCGATAGTACGTCTACACTGTTCAGCGGCGATATGCTTTCTGTATTCTCTTAACAATATGAGAGTTCCATGTTAGTTTTCAATCGAGTGTCACTCCCAGATATTTGACGGAAGTACCAGTTTCCTCAGAATAGGACCATTTCAGTATTTTTGGGGTTCATGGACAGAGTGTATTCCGTGCACCATCTTTCTATAATTCGAAGAGCATGTTGCATGCGTTCGCAGAGCGAGTTATCGAATTTACCTCTATGCAAGATGACTATGTCATCTGCGTAAGCTATTGTGTAGTGGTTGGCATTGTTTAGGCGGACAATGAGGCTATCCAGAACCGGATTCCACAGGAGAGGTGATAATAAGCCTCCCTGCGGGCAGCCTCTTGTGACCATTCCTCTAATGTTGACGTCGTGCACACTTATTTTTGTAGAATTCTTTTGGCGAGCATATTGAATATCCATCCGGTAACAGTTTCCGGAGTATTCCTTTCTGTTAGCGAATGGCTAATTTTTTGAAAGTTGGTTTTATCAAAGGCCATCTCAATGTCGATGACAACCCCGAGGGTGGACTCTCTGTTGTAAAGCGATTTTTCCACTCACCCAGCAACCAGGTGGAGGGCTGTGTCAATTGATCTCCCGGTGGTGTATGCGTGTTTATTAGGGTGAAGTGGATTAGTTGACAACACTTCATCCCTTATGTACCTTTCGCATTGCCTCTCCATTGCTTTTAGAGAAAATTATGACAGGCTTATGGGGCGATATGCTTTGAGGGTGGACTAGTTCATCCTCCTTGGTTTGGGTAGGAACACCACTTTAGCTTCTCTCCAAGCCTTGGGTATGTATCTCAGCGCCAAGGACGCTCTGAATATCCCTACCAGGGCCATGGGCCAGACCCCACTGCAGTAGGGCTGGATAGATGCCGTCAGGTCCTGGCGGAGAAGCCTGAGATTGCCCAACCTATTTTTTCCTCGTATATTATCTGATTCGCTAGTTGCCAATCAGCCACAGAGGGTATGTATGTTACCTGCATCTGATCCTTCACAACGGTGGTTGTGGAGTCGGGAAAGTGAGATGCTAGTAGTAACTTTGTGCTTTCTTGATGGTTGGCAATGAGGGTGCCATCCTCCTTGCACAGGATACCAATTTCCCATGATGGGTCTTTATCAAGAGCTTTCTGAAGTTTCGCCACTTCCGTATAGTTTTCTATTTCGTTGCAGTACGTCCCGGAGGCATCTCTTTGTTTTTGTCGTACTACTTTTTTTATACTGGTTGAGCTGGTACCTTTAAAGATTCCAGTCCTCAGGTAGTTTGGTGTTTTTAGCTTTATTCAAAGCTTTTCTTGTCATCGCTCTGAAGTGTTCCAGTTCCTGATACCACCAAGTTACCAGAATTTTGGAACATCCTCAATGGGCTCGACATCTTATAGGAATTTATGATGGCACCTTGGATGGTACTGGCATACTGCTCCAATTCTTGGTCATCATTGGGTGTTTTAACTGCAACCTCTCGTAGAGCCCTTTCCAGATCTTGCACGTACTGTGCAATATTTGTTTTTCTAGGGTCACAATAAGGTCTTGTGGCTTTAGGTGAGCAGTTTAGTGTGAAAGTTATCCATCTGTGATCCGACATAGAAACTTCATCAGATACGTGCCAATTATGGATTGAATTTGATAATACAGTAAATGGAGAGAGATATTTCCAAGTGATTCTTGACGATTACTCGCATTTTGTTATTGTGAAGTTACTTAAGATAAATATGAAGCAAAAGGAAATTTGAGAGATGATGTACTCGAGTGAGAGACACAGCACAATGTAAGAGTGAAGCGTTTCAGACTGGATAATGGAGGAGAGTTTACATCAAGGAGATTTTCGCAGGCAAAAGGAAATCAAACTAGAAAATACCTACAATGTCCTCAGATGAACGATAAATCTGAAAGGATGAACCAAACTTTGTTGAATATGATAAGAACAAAATTTATTGATTCTGGCATTCCAAAATCACCATGGGGAAACGCTATGTATGAAGTTTTTTGTACATGAACCAGAGATATGTGAGGGAGAAATAGAATTCGCTTAGACGACTGCGCATCCGATTTTATGGTAACACATAGGGTGCCGCCATTTTTATCACTTTTTAATAGGCCTTTTCGGAAACGTTGATTCGATTAATCCAATCACCAGCAGTTTATTTTTTATCTTTGTTTAATGAACACGATTGAAGAAAGACAAAGTACATCAGCTGTTGATCCGATTAATCAGATCAGCGTTTCCGAAAAGTCCTACTAGTTTTTACATTGATAACTTCAATCTGACAGATTTTTCACAACATAACCTTACTTTTGGTCGGTTACAGATTGGTGTTGTTGGCGATTTTTCCTGCTTTTTCTGAGATATTAATCAGAGAACCCGAATTTAACAAGTAATAAAAATGGCGGTCCTTCAAATTTGGCCAGTTGTGTGGAATCGACTCTTATTCTATTCTAACCAACAGCTCTCCCATATCTCTGATATGAACTCAACAGAACCCCTACCTCAGTTTTTCCAAGAGAAACGACACTATCACAGATGTGGCATGTTTGTCGAGCTTGGTATATAAAGTTTCCAAAAAGAAACGGGATAAATCCAAAAGCAATAAAGGCTGAGATGATGAGATATTGTGGAGGAGGCTACATATTATGGACACCTACAGAAGATAGATGTTAGGTTTGATGAGACAATTATGGAATTCAGGAATGTAGAGAAACAGGAAAATAATAACATAGGTACCTATAACAGCAGTTGAAAATAAAAATTCAAATGAGACAGAGAATACTCAAGAGAGAAAAATTGCAGAAGATGAAGATACAGAATATGAAAGTTTAGATGAAAGCAGTGAACGGTCAAGTGATTCTGATTATATACTAGCGAGAGATTATACAGTAACTAGATTTGGGAAAAATGCAAGAAAACCTAAGAACCTGGATGATTATGAGCTGTATGTGGCATATTGTTTATTCTCAGAGAGCCAGGAAGAGAAAAGATATATCAATAAGCCACTGAAACTGAAGACTGGCTAAAAGCAATGAACAATAAGTTGAATTCTCATGAAAAGTTTCATACATAGACTCCAACCGAATTACCTGAAGGACAAAAAGCAATTGACATGAGATGGATTTTTAGGATGGAAGAGTTTGGCACAAAGAAGGTGAGACTTATAGCAAGGGGTCTTCAAATAGCGCATGAGGGAAAAGAGTTTAGTTATGTACCAGTCTGCAGACTTCCCACAATAAGACTTTTAATTTCAGTGTCAATGCAAAAAGACTGGATACTGAGTCAAATAGATGCCCCAACCGCGTCCTTGAGTGGTCGACCTGGAACTCACGAGGGGGAAGAGCACTGCAGAGAAACCCTCGATCTAACATTCCTCAAAAATCAGAACATACTGTGTCATTTTAATAAATAATTGTGAGTCAATAATAATTTAAATTTGGTAAGGTCCCTGTTCTTGTGCTAAAATTTCAAGTCCACACACCACATTCAGTTTTTGGTTAGTTAGCCAGTTCCACCAGCAAACAGGTACTGAGGTCTTAAGTTATGGGGGACTACTCAGCTATAGTTGTTATTTTGAGCCAATATCTCTAGATTGATTTTTCAATTTGTTTGCTAGGATATTCGCTTGTCAAGGTAGGAAAATGTTAGTAGATTCAACAAAGCCCTAATGCACATTCTGAATACCAAAAATCAAAATTCCAGTGCAAAAGACAGCACATAATTTTTCCAGGTTTTGATTTACTTTTTATCTGCGGTGTTCACAGCATGAAACGATTTTTGTTAAATACATGAACAATGCACTTGTTATAAAAAATGTTATAAATAAACGAAAAAACATAAAAATAAAAAAATAATACTTGTATAAATTGAACTCTCAAAATAAAATAACATTTAATCTATTGACCTGTGAATGGTCCTTATGACACACAAACTAATCACAAATTGGATTGAACAATCAGTTTATTACAAAATAAAAATTGAATAATGAACAATGGAGGATAAGCTCAAGCTTGTTTCCTCTGGTCTAATCTCTCATCCCTTCGCTTTGGGACTTTCGTTTTCTGTGGCTCTCCCCCGTTACCAAAAACTTCATAGCGCATACAAGGATGCATCATTTACCATTTTTTTATTTTTTTTTATATACGAAATAATATTTTAAATAGGTGGTTTTCCTCACAAAAATGATCACACGATTACTGAAAGAGTTTGGTATGGAAAATAGCAGACCCATAGTTAGCAATACCGATGGAAGTAAATTTTCACATGGATGAAGGACAACTTATAGAAGAAAATATTCCTGATAGAAGGCTGATTTGCAGTCTAATGTACTTGGCATTGGTGACCAGAGATCGCTTATAGTGTTTGTTACTTAAGCCGATACCTGGACAAGCCAACGATACAAGCATGGAAAGCTGGAAAGAGGAATATGCGCTACCTTAATGGCACTTAAAACTATAGATTGATGTACATAATATGGGAAAAACGATAGAGGTTTAGAAGCTATGTGTGATGCGGATTAGGCTGGTGATAGGAAGAGAGTAAGTGATTTTATATGTTTTCATGCCGGGTATCCAATAGCTTATTGCTTATTGGCACTCGCGAAAGCAGAGTTGTGTAGTCCTTTCCTCAATGGAGGCTGAGTATGTAGCAGCTGGTTGCTTGCTCAGCTCGAGAGGTAATAAATTTGAGAGGTATTTTAGTAGACTTTGGTAAGTGCAAACCGGTTACTTTAAAAATAGAAAATCAAAGTGCTATTTCCATGACTGAAAACTTTGAGAACTCTAAGCAAGGTAAACACATAGAAATTAAGTACCTTTTCATAAAAAAAAACCTTTGTCAGAAAAAGATAATAGAAAGTATTTACCTACATTTGTTCCAATGATAACTGTTCACGAAGTCGTTAGGAAAAGAAAAGCTTGTGAAGTTTAGGAAGAGCTTATTGAGACAGTAATGTGTTTTTACTGATTATGTTGTTTTATAGCGAAATAAATATATTTGTTTTCTTATTTTATTTTGTTATACATTTAAATTGAGGTGGCATGGCGTGTTTCATATAAGTTTTGATACTCTGTAATGTAAAAAATTCTCTTGTTTTGAACCTGTGGCGCAGCATGTACTATTTTTGATTTTTGTTAGAATTCATAGGCTACAAAAAAGTTATCTAGTCTTCAAAAAATTTGAGTTCATGAAACCAACCGAATGATATCTAGGTGATAATTGGGTATACATAAGTTAAACGATACTCTCCCTGACTGCAATTTTATGATCTACATTTGCCATAAATAATCAATTGATATAGGTACATTACAGCCAGTGAATTTTCGGGGATAATACCACGAGAGCTTGAAAATAACCGATAATTTTATCATTATCTGGTTCATTTTGAAGCTCAAGTGGTATTTAGAGGATTATTTCACGTATGAGAATGCAAAAAATATGGAAATAAATATGTATTAAACGATTTTAACAATCAATACAAATAAATGGTTGCTATCAGGAACCGTTTGTTTGTATCAAAAATTAGCATGACAACCATGTATACAATAACATGGGAGAATTATCGCTGTAATTCTCTCTAGTTAAACAAATGGAAAAGAGAATTTTCGCTGTAATTCTGAAAATCGTCACTTGTCTTATGGGATTTCTAACACATGAGTGGAATAATCAGTGATATTTTTCTGCTAAATATTTGTTATTGTTCCTTGTAATCCCTCAAAATCTAATTATTACTGTTGTTGCATTTCACAGTAGTGTGGTTAAATTGGCAGTTGGGGTGGAACAAATTAAAGACAAGAGTTTTTCAACGAAAATGTATTGTTTTTATGGTCATTATTCATTATAACATACTCAAAAGTCCCATGAAATATTACAATGGCAAGTTAGAGAAAAATGGCCGCCATTTTGTTCTTTATGATTTTGTTGATATTTTTGTACATAAGTATCTTCAAAAGTAAGAATTTTTTGAGAAATTTTCAATATAAATACATTTCTTATAGGAAATGAAAAATTACATTAAGTGTTGATCCGTACCACATATACATATTTGATAGTTTTAATAAAAATAGCAAAAAATTTTTTTTTTCAATAAATGCCATTGTTGTTACGATCACTCTTAGTTGAAAACCTAAAATAATTTCATAAAAAAAAAACAATCAATAATAATTTTAACATCTAACATAAAATTAGATCTTCCTACGATCTTCCTCGTCTTCTTCATTTATGTGTTGTTTTTCAGTTGGGTTTGTTCAATTCAAAGCTATCGTGACTTGAATTGATTATTTTGGACCTCATATAATTCTATTGGTCGACGGATAACTAGCCAATTTTTATTCGTCAGATTGCATTATCAGTTTATCAGAAGTTGAATAAACTGGTCCTTGAAGTAGTAGGCGTAAACAAACGATACATAAAAAAGAGAGCCATACTTTTACGAATGGGAAACAGCTAGCAGATAAGACGATTTTTTAGATTAAAAAACTACAAGACAGATTCTCAAGAATGACAACCAACTGAACAGAAGTTTTTTAGGATGACAAACCACACAATAAATTCACCACAAATTCTTGAAAATGAGAAAACAATCAACCGAAATATCTGAGAAACAGAAACCTAACAACAAATCTACCAAAGATTCTTGAAAATGGGAAACATCCAACAGAAATCTTCAAAAATTAAAAACAGCTCAACAGCTGATTATTATTATATTATTATTATTATTATTCTCTGGGAATGGGGAACTACGAGAGAGGTTCTTCAGAATGAAATAATGAAAAACTAATAACAGATTCTAAAGAACGACGATCAAAACAGACATCTTTGAGAATGAAAAAACATCCAACCGAAATATTTGAGAATCAGAAACCAAACAACAAAATCTACCAAAGATTCTTGAGAATGAGAAAAATTCAATGGAAATCTGTAAAAATTAAGAACAGCTCATCAGCTTTTCATTGCAAATGAAAAACAAACTAGCCAGATTCAACAGAGAGTTTTATTCTTTGAGAATGGAAATTACGACAGATTCAACAGAAATTTTTCAGAATGAAAAACTAATAACAGACTCTCAAGAATGCGATCCAACTCAACAAACATCTTTGAGAATGAGAATCCACACCAATAAATTCACCAGAGATTATTGAGATTGAGAAAACATTCAACAGAAATATTTGATAGGTATTCAAAAACCAAATAACAAATCGCATTTTTGCAAATGGAAGAGTAGCAGACGCGCTCGTTTTTTTTTTTTTTTTTTATTTATATATAGATTTTGCCATAGGGATTCCTATTCGTTAGTAATAATATCGTATTGGTGAGCGATTATTTATTTCCCGATTTATGGCTTATAAGTCATGTCAGTGTCTTAAACAATATGGCATGGATTTTTTGGATAACATAATTGCAAATCAAATTTCAAACTTTGTAAACTGAATAGAAAGTATAGAGAATATTTGAAAAAATCAGAAAAAATTCAATTTGAAAAATATACCTAACTTGAAAGTTTTCAAAAAACCCGGATGTTTTAGGAATAGGTAAATCTAAAAACTTGAAAAATTGAAAATGGTGACGATTTTTCAAAACTTGCCATTGTTAGATTGGATGGGACTTTTAGTATATTATTTAGGACACCTTCCTCTTCAACTTTCCACCATTAAACATTTGTCTTTAATTTGTTCCACCTCACTCCCCAAAATCTGCTAATTTGACTACACTACAGTGCTAATCCTTGTCAGCGAAATACATTTGAAATTACATAATATTTCACTGATTTTCCCCTGAAAAACATGTGCAAATATTTTTATAACTAATCAATTTAGAGTTCGATGGCAGAAGGAAAACTTGTATATTGAAGTGGCGTATAATGAAACCAGCATCAAACTATGTGAAAGTTTGCGAAGAAATGTATTATCAAAGGTGACTAACTAGTTACCAGTGTTCCAATATAATCCTCTAATATCTAATTATTATTACTGTCGCATTCCGCAGTGCAAGGCCTGAAAAAGACATTTCAAATAGATAAGTGATTTTCCCGTCGCTTTTCCTCTGAAGACGTTTTTCGGAAGTTTTCGTATGACAGCGATTTAGGCAAAGAATTACTTGGCAGAAAAAAAGCTTGGATGTTGAAGTTGTGGATAATAAAGATATATGAATGAAACTAGTTGATCATTGATGACGTGTAACGGATTCAATTTTGAATGGACTATTTATATGAAAGTATTACCAAAAGCATAAAATAAAATGAGTGGACCGAACTGCGAAACGGGTGACGACTAACTGGCCGAATAAGGTCGCACAAAATTAGCCATCTTTGCAAATCGAAGGAAAAACTATTCGCGATCCATTTCAGGTAATAAATTATCCAGGTCTTGTTTATTTCAATAAAATTGTAGTAACATTTTCCAAATAATAAGAATGAACTGAATTTCGACACAGTCATACGAGAGAGAAAATAATAAATATGACGTGGTATCAAACTCTTTATATCGAATAATTTATGCAAAAGCTTACATTTAAAGAAGAGATTTCCTCAAATATTCCTAATACAAAATTCTTAGAAACATTGAGAATCTGGTTAAGCCCCAGCAGCATCGTTAAGTAAATGTTCAACAAACACTCCGTTGCAGCATTAATCATTTCCGATTATCTTGAAGTCTACATAAAACCAGAACCCTTCCACATTAATTTAAATTAAAACATACTAATAACCTCAAGTTCTTGTTCAAGTTTTAATGAAGATTAGAGTTTAGTGTTGCTAATTTCGATACTTAATCAAACTTTCACTAGAGTTTAGGAGAACGCGTTATCCTTCGGGAGCAACAGAACAGTTTTGATGGTTCCCTAATTTAATACTTAATTTTTGCGGATGTGACATCAACGTTCTAAATATACACATATTCTACTTTTCTTAAAATATTTACAAATTTTCCTTATACATATCGCAGGCCCTTTTTCGTAAATAGCAGAAAAGCTCTCACCTCAACCCAACAAATCTCTGTATTTTTTGGAGCCTGTAACTCCTAATATAGCAACAGTTGGTATTTTTGCATTTTATCATTAAGTTTTTACCTGGTGGTAATTAGGCAACAAAATTCTGCGCAAAGTACCTCAAATAGTTATCTGCAATCTAAATAAACTGCCCGACTTATCTTTCCGGATTATTGAATAAATAGGGTACCCAGGTATGAGAATTTATCCGAGGCTTAAAAACAATGTAGGGCATTAATATCGATAATAACAAAAGCAACAAAAAAAAAAAAATAAAATTCAAAAATGTTATTAGTGAGAAATTCAGCAGCAGAGAGCCGCTGAAACAAAGGGGATTAGAATTTTTCTTTTGCTTTCATAAAGCACAAAGATTATCTATCTGTTATTAAATTCCATATGAATGAAAAAGTTTGAATAATGGATTTGCATCAGAGTTTATGAGAAGTATGTGATTGTATGGCTACGGCTCGCTAGTCATTTTTTTCAATCGCCAGTAAAAACTGTTTTACCTGGCTAATAATGTGAAATACATACTATGACTTGGTGTTATTATTGAGTGAGGTGTATTTTTTTTTTTCATTCATCATTATTCACTCAACGTAAAAATTTCAATTTTTCCCAAGAAAAGATTAGAAAATAATAAGTTTGTATTAGGTTAGTGAGTGGTGGAAATACAATGCACTGTTTTATGTACTGTAGTCGTCAACATTCGAAAAGTGATATTGCTTACACATGCTTCTATAAAATTGGGTATATTTGCTTTATGCAACCAAACTTTCTGTAGTTTAATAAACCAACTTCTAAACACAGACTTCATTTTGCCAAGAACCTAACATACTATACAAATAGTTATTCAACTAATAATCCATGTACACAGTATTTAATTAACTAGAGAGCAACCCGATCCACCAAGGGAAAATTGAATTGATTAATTGACTAATAGGACCGGGGAAAGATTCATTACAGTCCGTATATAGGCATACGTTTGCCTAGAGGTTCATAATAGACTTTGCTAATATATTGGCCTAATTATGGTCCAATTATGTTACAGAGAGCCTTAGATAACCAAATTTATCGGCGTTTCTCGAATAATATGTGAACGCCGAGCGGCAACTGTTAGAAAAAAGACGTTAAACAAGCGATACTAAGAAAAAATATATTACATTTTTTATTCCAGCTTGGTTTCATCATCGGTATTCTCGTTTTGCCAATATATTGGAAATATAGCTTTAGCGCCCTCTGATCGTAAAATAAACGTATTACGTTCTAGTGGCGAAATGCTCCATTTATTGAATCGTAAAATGTTACCACTAGTAAAATAAATTACTATAGGTGAAAATTCGGGGTGTTACCCTATAAATGTAACTGGATGGGTTTATTTCCTTATTAAATTGTCTTTACCAATTGCATAGTTTATTTTTAGAATCTAAAATCATGTTATACTTGAGTTAGAAATAAAATTCTCTTGGAGACAATAAGTTTATATAGAAGGATTCAACATGGCGCCAAATGATATGGTCGTGAAATTACCGGCGGAAATAAAAAAGTGTAAATACTGTAGAAGTAATGTTGCTCAAAGTGCTTATAAGTGTGAAGGATGCAGTGAAAATTATCACTCATCCTGTGCGCTAAGAATTAAAGGACTACGTGTCGTGAATGGTAGTAAAAATCTAGTCTTGTGTCCCAGTTGTGCTGACTATCCAAACCCAACAACTGATGAAGAAATAACAAAGAAAAACGCAGAAATTGCGAAACTAAATCAAAAGGTATCCGATTTACAAGCTAAAAATGATAATATGCAAGAAGAATTCTCTTGGTTACGCAATAAATTGGACCTGATGGAAGAAAGCATGCATAAAAAACTTGACGAAATCAAGAACATAGTCAAGAAAGAACAACAACGACATAAAAAAATTATCGAGAACTCGGCCGCTCACATTGGCAACGCTGGTACCGATACTACGGAACGAGATCCTGCGTTAAATGAAACGAACACGACTGAAGTTTCCACGACATCTTTGGCCAGAACTAGGAGAACAACCAAACACCAAAAAAAAAACTGCTCAAGAAGATATTGCAACAGCGCCAAAGAACAAAAACACCACAGCCGATATGTCAAATTTGACTGACACTGAAGACGACGCCTCAGCTGTTGTGGAACAAAAATAAAAACAAAAACAAATCGACGAAACTGAAAAATCAGCCATAAATGGAGAATGGGAAACCCAAAAACGCAGAGGCTTCAGAAACATTGATGGGAAACCAAGAAAGCCCGTTGATGGCCTCCGGCCAAAACCAAAACGGGGAACCTGTGAAGGCAACCACATATTGAAGCCAGCTGAAAAAATGTCTAGCTTGTTTGTTTCTAGTTTTACACCTGACACGGTAAGCCAAGATATCTAAGCTTATCTAAAGAGCAAGGACCTAGGTGAGGGATGTTCATGTGAGAAAATGAAGACGAAGCACACACAAAAAAGTTCTTTCAAGGTGACTGTTCCTCAAAATAAGCAGGATGAATATAGGTATGTACCAGGTGTTTTTCAAAACCCGTTCACCCCTATAACTTTTTTATTTTTCCAAATAAATAAATGAAATTTGGTGTGTTTATTTATGACTCGCATGTGCAATATTTAACGTATTCAATTATTTATTATCACTTCCGGTTTGTCCGGAAGTGACCGTAACTTTCTTATTTCAAATGAGACGACAGATATATTTTTCCTTATTTCAATAGAAAACTACATTACGAGTATAATGGCACCTCATTTGTCACTTTTTGACATTTCATCTTCAAATTATTTTAATTTTTACTTTTTAATCTAGAGTACCATGAATTAGTTAAAATGCTCAATTTTGCTCCAAGGAATCTGGGAAAATATGTTTTGATCTTAATTTGTATTTTATATCCTCTACAGACTCATTGAAAAATAGTAGAAGTGAATTTTTGTAATTATCCCAATTTTTTCAAATGGAAAGGGTGTGGCTCATAGCAATATTCCAAAAGAGTGTGTTCTAACGAGCAATTCAGTACCACACAATCGCTAGTTCATCACTCAAATGAAGAATTTCCCTAGCATTCTAAATATTTTTGGAATATTTTAGTTCAATTTTTGAATAAACTAGCGATTGTGTGGTACTAAATTGTTCGTTAGAAAATGATCTCTCGGAATGTGTTAATGAGCCATACTCTTTCCATTTGAAAAAAATTATATAATTCCAAAAATGCGCTTCTACTATTTTTAAACGAGTCTTTTGAAGATATAAAGTACAAAATAAGATCAAAACAAATTTTCCCAGGTTCCTTGGAGCAAAATTAAGCATTTTAACTAATTCATGGCACTCCAGATTAAAAAGTAAAAATTTAAATAATTTGGAGATGAAATGTCAAAAGGTGATATATGAGGTGTCATTGCACTCGTAACTCATTTAAAATAAGAAAGTTACGGTCACTTCCGGTCATACCGGAAGTGATAATAAATAATTGAAAACGTTAAATAATGCACATGCGAGTCATAAATAAACACACCAAATTTCATTTGTTTATTTGGAAAAATAAAAAAGTTATAGGGGTGAGCGGGTTTTGAAAAACACCCGGTATGTCCCCAGATCTTTGGCCCATAGATATATTATCGAACCATTTTATGAAACTGCAGACGGTCGGCAAGGAACGATGAAAAGAGATCCAGGAAAAAATCGACAACAATCATAGATGATCTCCAAAACATAAAATTTATTCACTTAAATGTAAGATCACTTAGAAATAAAGTTAACGAACTTGAAGCATTCCTTGCTGACAAATGCTTTAATGTGGTAGGGCTAACAGAGCATTGGATGACAAAAGAAGAGACTCAGGCCACACAAGTTGCTGACTTTTTAACTGCCAGCTGCTTTACTAGAAAACATAGTACTGGGGGAGGGTCTATTATATATATAAATAGGAATTTCAATGTAATGTCATTGGATTTTTTGAATAGTTTTAATGTAGAAAAGTGTGTTGAATGTTGTGGTATTTATGTAGAAAGTTGATCTGATGAAAAGATCTCTATGTTTTAGCAATTTACCGGCCTCCTCAGGGAAGTTTTGACACCTTTTTGGGAAACACTGGAGGAATTTTGAATAAACTGGGTATGAATAAAAAATTCATTTTAGCAGATGATTTTAATGTCCATTTTGGAACTGACCAGAATGAAGCGGTGGTTCTATGTGATATGCTGAAGAGCTTTGGCTTTGAAAAAACAATAATCGATGCTACAAGATCACTAGCTTGTCTTGACAATATCTTTGTGAACTTCTCTCTTCTGTTTCTGCTTCTATTGTTGATCTGAGCATTTCTGATCATCTGGGTCAACAGATTGAATTTAATGTGGCCACCTCACCCAGAGGCTTTGAACTGGGAAGAAAGGTATGTAGACCGATTACAATGTCAGGAATGTTTGTGTTCCATGAGTGGATAACTTCAGAGGCATGGGATTTTGTGAGCTCTTGCGAGATGAATGCTAAGGGAAAGTGTACTATGGTTATGAATGTTTTCGAGGTAGGCCCACCTGAGGTCATTCCCTGAAAAAACTTACTTGGTAAGATCGGACCAGAATAGCAACATCAGCTGGTTTAATGACAACCTGAGGGCTATGCGTGAGCATCTTAACTTACTTGGCAGTTTGAGTAGGCAGTGTGAGCATCCAGTATTCTCAAAGGAGTTTAAGGAATATAGGACTTTGTATAAAAATACCATTCGAGAGGCTAAGAAAAATTCAAATGACCATTTTATCAATTCCTTTGCTAAAGTTTTTGAAAAGTGCATGGCTAAACAAATTACAGACTTTTTTGAACATGGTAGGCTCTTCACAGATTGTCAGTTTGGTTTCAGGAAGGACAGAAATACTACTCTGAGCATAGTTGACCTGGTTTCTTATGTATTGCAGTCATTTGATGAGATGGAGTATACTGCATCTCTTTTTTGCGACCTTAGTAAGGCCTTCGACTGCGTCTCCCATGACATTTTCCTGCGGAAGCTTCAAGCTCTTTTGATCCTGATAGCCTAACTTTATTGAGTTCATACCTGTCTGATAGAACCCGAGCAGTTGAAGCAGTGGAATCGGCCAGGAGCGACATAACTGTTGGGGTCCCACAGGTGTCTATTCTGGGTCCCATTCTTTTCCTAATATATATAAACGACTTACCTTTAATGGCTCCAAATGCTAAGTTTACACTCTTTGCCGATGACATAACAATATCCCTCAGGGCATCTACACTTGAGGAAGCCGTCAGGGAGTCTGCAGTGGTGGAGAGAAGGGTCGAGACCTGGTTTGCATCAAATATGCTACTTTAAAATCAGAATAAGACGGAGAGATTGGTGTTTTCCCTGAGGGACGTAGGGGATGCCGATATCGTTCAGCGGGTAAGGTTCCTGGGCGTCCAGCTTGATCCTGGTCTGGTTTGGGATGCCCAAATTGATAATGTAACAGCTGGGTTAGCAAAATATGTATATATGCTTCGCAGCCTCTCGAATTCTGTATCCCTGGATACTCTAAGAACAGCCTACTTTAGCCTTTTCATTCCACAATGACCTATTCCATTCTTGCGTGAGGGCACGCAGCCCAATCTAAGAGAGTCTTTGGTCTCCGAAGAAAGGCTGTTAGAATAATGCAGGGTTTGGGTTACAGGGATGACTGCAGGGTTGCTTTCCATCAGCTTCGTATAATGACATTGCCATCTGTCTATATCTTGGAGTGCTTACTTTATGTCAAGAAAAATGAGTACCAGTATGTAACAAACTTTAGTGTTCATTCATATGATACTCGACATCAAAATGACCTAGTGTCAGGGTATTGTAGACTAAAGAGATGTCAGGACGGCCCTAGGTACCTGGCCATTAAATTTTTCAACTAACTTCCTAATGCAGTAAGCAACCTACCACCAAGGCAGTTTAAAACTAGGATTAGGGAATATTTAATTAAGAAAGCATTCTATAGTTTTGAGGAATATTTTAATTGTGACATGTCTTAATAATTAATGTTATTTATTATTTATGTTATTCATTGTTTCTGTTAGTTATTCCTATGCAATGTTTTATTATTATTACTTTTTTTAACGTGTGTAAACATTTACTTGTATCGCCACTAATAAATAAATAAATAAATAAATATAGTTAGTTTTTTTATTTTTATATCTGTCAGTTCTTACTCAATTTATACTGAAAATTTTCACTGATTCGATTGCAGATGGTACTTAAAGTTACATTTGAACTTAAACAATTTTTTGCTCTGCCTCCCGAAAGTAAGGGAAAATACTATAGGTAGGTATAAATTGATAAAAATTGATAGCTAAGTGGTGTAAAAAACCTTGCACATAAAAATATTGGACCATCAATAATTATTTATCGAAGAGAAAGCAGCCTGCCGCAAGAACCAATCACTTGAAAACCGCCCAGATGTGGCATTAGTTTCCTGTCCAACCCGTACACTTTTATCTATAAATCTTTAACGGTGTAAAGAACGTAGATGCCTCACCGCATTATACTCCTTGGAAAACATGTTTATATTTCAGAATTTTCCTTGTGAAGCCATGTGATTTATCATTGGTTGAAACTCTAAATCATAGGGATAAGGGTGATAGTGTAACTCATCAATAGTTAATAGATAATAAACTCGTGTTTGTGTATTGTTTCTAAGCTATTCAAATATTTCTATATTCCATTCCACTGCCTTTTTCCTTCAAAATTATATGTATACCTACATATTTTCTAATATAAATCTAACTTAACGAGTGTTCCAGGGAAAACAGTTCCATATAATTTTGTTTACACTTTGTATTAATAATGTCAATATTTTCTTATAAATCTGCAGATAATAATTGTATTTTTCTATTTATTGTTTTTTTTTTTGAATTACCTACCTATATCATTATTCTCATGAATGGTAATTAAAAGCTTGACGTCAACTCACCTATTCCTACATACATACATTCTTTAGGCAAATCTACCATAATAACCCTAAATCTTTGCTGGCAATTTTGGCATTCCCAATTTACCAGACGAAATTTAATACCCACTTCAGATGCGGATATTCCAACATACCGGGTTAACCCTATAATCATCCACTTACCTGTAAGTGCCAAACGCCGTTAAATGAAGTTAATTAAAATTTGAGCTAAACTTGAAATAAGAGTTTTGTATTAATTAAGTTTTCTTTTTATGATAAGTATAACAAGATATGTTTTATTCAATTGAATCACTTGCATGTTAACGTAACAATAAATTTCAATCAGAAGTGTTGGTGTCTATTTAACTGATACAAATTTTCATGAATATAATTGCTGATTTTAATAAAGAAGAATGACAAACACCTGTTTGTATTATTTGTGAACTTAGGACCTGAAATTTCTGAAAGAAATTTATTCCTTATGAGCTCAATATTCAAGCATTAATCTATCTTTCAATAAAGAAGCCTTTGGTCATTGATAAAATTATGGTATGATTATCTCAATGTGCCTATAATATTTTATGCTTCACAATCAATCATTGGTTGTATAGCACGTACATAATTTAAAATTAATGATTTTCGGCTGATTACTTGATAATTTATCATTTTGGGTTCTATTTTAGATCCCTTGTGAAGATAAATCTCTAAAAGCTATAAAAGCGAGTTAATTAATTCGCAAAATATGAATGTAGCCGGTGTAAATGACTGCTAAGTACTTTTTTTTTTCTAAAACTGAAATTAGAAATACGTATTATCGACTTATCTTTTCACAATCCCAGAAAAAAAAGCAGAAATATCGAAAGCCTGCATGTTTATTTAGTTCAGGAATTCAAAATCACTAACCTTTTATTTTCCATCAAAGCGGCATTACCATACAAAGGGATTTATGCTTATATTTAGTAGATTGTTATTAATTATAGGGGGGTGCAACCTTGCACAATCTTGTACAATCTGGCATGACCCCCGTATTCTTGATGTTTACCAAAACATTTGAGATTGAAATGATAGGCCAGTCAATGAGGCTTCGGAATTAACAATAATTGCAAACAATGTGAAATTTAGGATTTACGTTTTGTATGACAAAAAAATTAACTATTAAAATTTGCACCTTCCAGTGACGTGCGGAACATTGTTTTTTTTTTTGTAAAAATTAAACAATTGTTAATTTCTTCTTCCCAAAAATTGCTAACAAAGTGCAAATTTACAAAAACGCGACGACTGATCTTCCAAATCTTGTATTTTTTTCATTAGGCGGAACACAATGAAAAATTATTTATTGTTAAAAAGTATTATATAGTTTTCGAGAAAAATGCTAACAAGGTGCAAATTAGGATGATGCACGGTAAATGCCAAATAAATAATTGTATAAATTTGCACCTTTCAATCTCCTCCGGAAATGAGCGATTCGCCATAATATAACTTATCATATGTAAAAAAACCCCATTATTTGGAGGGAAAATTTCTAACAATTCAAAAACTAGGTGCAAATGTTCAAATCGATTGCCAGAATGTTAGGCAACATTTGCACCCAAAAATATTAAGTGGAAACCTTTTTTTTTCTAATTTTTGTTTTTTACAATAATTAATGTCTGCCCAGCGAGTCTATGTCTACGGGGCAACGGTAAGGGGAATGCAGTTGTAAAAAAAAATGGCTGATTTCATTCATAAAATACCCAGCTGCGTACGGAACTTTTTGGAAGTGTTATCGAATTGCAACTCGTACACGAAAATCAGCAATGACCAAATCTCCGCCACTGGATATTTCAATATAAATCGATATTCCAAGATGGGAGGATAAAATGACGTGAGCCCTGGCCAATAGCAAGACGTAAGGTGACGTTAGTTTATTGACAACCGTATGGTTCCTCATGACAACGGCGATCCTGCCAAAAACTCCACCAATCAGGTTCATCCAGGACGGATGATTGCCAAATTGTCAAAAGCTGATGGTATCTTTAGAAAATGTTTATTTTTTACAATAAACCAAACTGAAGAAATCAGGATTAAAATAAGGATAAATCTAACAACCACGTTAAAATATTTAGCGTTTTATTATTGTTATCAATATTTTGTTATTAAAAAATGGATTTTCAAATTAACTATACTTCATGCCTAGTAATTTCGCTTTTTTATAATTCAACGTGGCAACATGGCACATTTACGTCAGAATTCTTTCCGTAGACTCAGATCCACTGGGCAAACAATATTGACATCGAGAAAATTACAAACAGGGTGCAAATCACAACAGCAATTCTTAATATTATTTCAACCCTTACTTCGAGTTTCCACCCCTATATGAAGCACGGAATAACAAATATCTCCAAAACATCACTCAAATAATATTTATGCTGTGCCGCGCCACAGCTTATTTTTAATATTTTAAACTTATTCCGTGCTTCCTATAGGGGTGCAAAATCGAAGTGAGGGTTGAAATAATATTAGGAATTGCTGTTGTGATTTGCACCCTGTTTGTAATTTTCTCGATGTCAATAATTATTGTAAAAAAACCAAAATTAGAAAAAGTTTTCATTCAATATTTTTGGGTGCAAATGTTGCATAACATTCTAGCAACCGATTTGAACATTTGCACCTAGTTTTTGAATTGTTAGCAATTTTCCCTCCAAATAATGGTGTTTTTTCACATATGATATGTTATATTATGGCGAATCGCTCATTTCCAGAGGAGATTGAAAGGTGCAAATTTATACAATTATTTGTTTGGCATTTACCGTGCATCATCCTAATTTGCACCTTGTTGGCATTTTTTCCGAAAACTATAATTATATTACTTTTTAACAATAAATAATGTTTCATTGTGTTTCGCCTAATGAAAAAAGGTGCAAAATTAATGCAAGATTTGGAAGATCAGTCGTCGCGTTTTTGTAAATTTGCACTTTGTTAGCAATTTTTGGGAAGAAGTAATTAATAATTGTTTAATTTTTACAAAAAATACAATGTTCCGCACGTCATTGGAAAGTGCAAATTTTTATAGTTCATTTTTTTGTCATACAAAACGTAAATCCTAAATTTCACATGGTTTGGCCTATGAAGCCTTGATGGAATCTAGCGAAAAATAACTCCTGATGTTGAGTGGTTATTACCAAAAAAACATATTTATTTGCTTTAGGGATGTGCATAAATTAAACTACCTAGTTTATTAGCGGTTTGATGCTTCTTATTAAAACTTTTTTAATCAGAATATTTAAAAGTTTAAAATTTGAAGTGTTTCTGAAGCATCCAAGGAATTGGTGAATGGAAGTTTGATTAGAATATTTAGACCCAGTGGATTTAGGAGCAAAATTTATTGGAGTTAGAGAGGTAAACACACGTTAGAAAAAAAATATAAAAATACAACGGGTAATTATAGAACAGCTACTGAAGTGAAACTTCTTCAAATAGGTACCTACACAAGCATACCAGGAAAGGGGTTGAGGGATTGTTTTAATGGTATAATTACTATAATTTGTGTTATAATTATTAATTGTAAAACTATCGTTCGCTTTTATTTTGGTATGTGTAATTATTTCACCATTAAGTGTTGGTCAATGTTATCAATAAGACTTCTTATATTTTCACGCTACTTTTGGTTTGCATCTAAATTCTTGTATCGGAAGGAAAAGTACTGGCTACGCCCATAATAAAATATGAAAGGGTCTTTGGTTTTGAAAAAGGGCTGGGAACAGTTTAGTTTTTGAGCGACCACTTTCACTGAAACATATTCTTGCAAATTTTTGATATGAATAATAGGATATAAATGTCTGAATGCCTCTCGGATATATCCATGTCTATTATAAAAAATTAAAACTAACGTATTTGAATTTTAGTCAGAGAAATACGTTACCTCCAAATTTTGATGATAGATATCCATTTATATCCAATAATTCCTATGTATTCATATTTGAAATTTCAAAAATATGACGGCGGGGCCTCTATTCATTGTCGCCACTGTTTGCAGACTGCAGAGGTTTGTCGAGTCCCTAGTTTTTCACAAGAATAAACACAATCAAAAGACAATTTAAATTTAAATTTTGAAATATGGCAAGGCCAAATGACAATGACATTTCCGATAAAGGATTCGGTACACAGAACATTCGGTATTTGTTTCATTTTCACTTTCATAACCTCAGTTTTATAAGACCAGCAGAGCTATCAGCGGTCACGAGTGAACTAAAAAAGCTGGCTCAAAGCGGTAATATGAGTGCGCCGACCATGATTGTGTGTTAAGTTTTTTTTGCCAATACAAATTAAATATTGAGGTACAGTGGGAATCATTGCAATTAGACAATCTCAATCACGTGATTTTATAATGGCCGTTCGGGTCAAATATTGCGGTGACAAGCCGGTGACGTTTATAAGGAGAGCATTTGTGTTGTGGCCCTTGTTGCTTTCGAAGTGAATTTTATGTATTTCTTCGTATTTTCCATTGGTTTTGGTCATATTGTTGTTTTCATAGTGAATTTTATAATTTTTAGTATGTCTACGTATTTTTTAGTGTTCTGGTCCTTGTTTACAAAGTGAAATTTATAGTGTTTATAATGTTTCTAGGTATTTTTTTAATTTAATAATAAATTCTGAGATGGAAAGTGAATATCTTAAGGTATTATTAAGGGAAAATCGAGCCTCTGTTAGATCCTTTCTTTTAATTGCAGCAGTCCATAAAGCCCTGCGTTGTTTTGATAAGTCACTTTTGTAGATCAAAAGCCGATGATTTGAAATAGCAGGAACTGAATTAAATTTCACATCAGCCCTGTTACCTCAACTTCCACACCCAATTACGATGCAAATCGCTGGCATTTCAATTAACACAATACCTAAACACACAAAATCCGATAAATTAAATCTTGACGTTTGTCCAGAATGTGACAGAATCAATGACATACAGAATAAACAACACAGTGCTTGACCCGAACTTCCATATTGAATTTCGTTTTTGACAGGTCAGTAGATTGCCTAATTGGCACACACTTTAAAAACATCCCCTGTCATGTGTCAAAATTTTACTTCTTTAACACACAGGTAATGTCAAAATCTTGTCAGATTGAAAAGTCAGTGGTAGTCTGTGGTCAGTGGTGAACATAATAGTTTTAATAAATTGTTAAAGGAAAATAGTATATTGTTTTATTAGGAGTAAAAGTGATACTTTTTGTGGCGAGACTAAATCTTTGACGGCCGAACGTAGTGAGGCCGACAATTTTAGTCGAGCCACAAAAAGTGCTTTTCTCCTAATAAAACATGCGATTTTTTCCGCAAACGGTGTTCAAAGCGATGGAATCTAGGAAATTTCTGTTACGTCACTTTTTTGTCCGGCCGTGAGCGTACAAAAAAGTACTTTTTTGTACGCTCACGGAACGCGCGTACAAAAAAGTAACCAAAAAGATGACGTTTGTGAAGTCAAACTTCAACATTAAGAATTGAGGTTAAAAAAGTCGTCATTATTTGACGTTTGCGGAAAAAAAATATTTGTTTCCTAAAATGGTCTAGCATATGCAATGCATATGCAATGATGCCCACTGTACTTGGACTATTTCAATAATAAAAGAGATCCATGGCAAAAAACAAGTAATTTCCTGTTTTTTGTTGTTTTTCCTCCAAATTTCGCAGACAGCCCTAGAACATCGTTCTAATCACTTTTTTCAAATAACTTTTTCCTACAGCCGTGCGGAAAAATCGATTTTCCGCACTGATTTCCCGCACGGTGCGGTAAAACTTTTTTTTTTGACATATCAGTGCGGAAAAAGTTTTTCCGCACGGCTGTCAGTGCGGAAAAAATTTTACCGCACTGATATGTTAAAAAAAAAAAAAAAAATTACATTTTTTCGCCTGTAGGAAAAATATTGTACGGCACTTGTTAGGTAAATAGCTATTTCCGAAATTTTGCCATCTACCCCACTTTTTGCGTTTCCATATCTAAATTTTCGAATTTGCCACCACAACAGTGATCACGTGACCAATGTCAAAATATACTTTTAGGTTATCGGACATGCATCGCACATAAGAAAAAATTCCATATCCTACAAATAAAAAATTTCCTCATATGTAGCGAACATTATAGGGGACAGTGTTGGTATATTATATTGTATTCAATTCTGACAGCCGTTCTTATCGTGATGAATCGTTTCATATGTCGTTCCTGCAGAGACAAAGCACAGGTTTTCAACGAAGAATAACGATTTGTCTTAGGACTTATTGGGATTTTTTTATAGGGAAAGTACTCTGAGATGGCATACTTTTTGAAAATGGTTTATAAAAATTCAAATTTTTCTAGATGAGAAAAACCAAAAATTTGTGCAAACAATAGGACCTATTTTTAATGCAAAAATGTTCACAACAACTGACTGAGATGTTTATTAACCTTTAAAAAAAAATAAAACATAAACTCTTACAAAAACCATCTCACCCAACCCCTATGGGTGAGATGGCATACACCTTAAAACTAATGTACTTTATTTGCAAATATCGCAAATTATATTTTTCGCGCTTCTAGGTAGGCCAATACACTCTGCGTGGCACCATTTTTTGCACATTTGGCAACGTAGCCACCATTCCCTACTTCGTGACCTACTGTATGGTTCAAGGCAATAAATGCAGGCTGGATCTTCTTCCTCTTCTGATCCAGAATACTCCGGCTCTTCTTTTTCACTCCCAGAAGACGAAGACAGGCGGACTTTTCTCTTGGCCGAGCGAGCAGATTTTCTTAAAACTGGAGCTTTTTTACTAGCCACTTCTTACTTCAGTTCTTCAATGTCTGGCGAAGTATTGAGAACTCCGAATTTTCCCTTCTTTCGATTGGATCTAATTGTAAGAGTTGCCTTCGACAATGGAGAAATTTCGGATATGCTTAGGTCCTTGGATGATGAAGGACCAGGTTGTTCTTGGGCGGCTACTGATGAAAGTCCATTTGGGTCTTTTGGTACCACAGGCTCTTTGGATGATGAAGGACCAGGCTGTTCTTGGGCGGTTACTGAAACTTCATTTGGCTCTTCTGGTACCACTGGCACTGGAACATCAGTCACATCCGCAGGTGCAAACATGTAGTCCGGAAAAATATGTTCATTGAGTGGGAATATTCCAGCAGACGTGAAACCACTTTGACCATTTTTTTTTGTTGCAGCTCGCAGATACGCTGAGTTATCGTTCTACCAGGGTGGCTTTTGAGCCAAATATCTAATTCTTGATTATAGAACGTGTTCAATGGCCCAAAGAAACTAACGTTCAGCGGCTGAAGCCTGTGGGTGCAATGTGGCGGAAAGCAGAAAATTATGATGCCATTCTGCTTCGCAAGTGTTAAAACATCTATGTTTTTGTGGCTAGAATGACTATCCAAAAGCAACAAAACTTTGTTTTGAGGTGAAACTTTGCTTTGTTTCACAAAATGTTGCAACCATTTGAGAAAGACCTCTGCGTTGATCCATCCCTTTTCCTGAGCAAATCCTACGGAACTCGGAGCATGGTCCATTAAATCCAATTTCATATTTTTTCTAGGAAATATAAAAGCGGATGGATATAAGATAGTGATGTAGGTGAGATGGCATACTATGCCATCTCAGACAACCCAGCTCCATGCCATCTTACCCACATACACGTGCAAACTGAAATATAGTCATGAAAATTAGAAACTTCAAACAAACAGTAAACCACCAAGATTAGTTTCAACAGTATTCCCAAAACGTACAGAAAAAATTGAAACTTACCTTATATTGTCTACTGGCCTCCGATAACAAGCACAGAAAAATTAATCAAAAAAAACTTTTAACCGTCGTTTTTCTAAAACGTTCACGCGGCAACTCACAAGCGAACAGAAATAAACCAAAAATGGCGTCGGTACGACGGCATATGCATTATTCACGCGCAGCAACAGCGGTGTTGCCAAATCTATCCGATTTTCACAAATTACAAGCGCTATGCCATCTCAGTGACTATGCCATCTCAGTGTACTTTCCCCTAGTTATCCCAGTAATCCGCAGAGGCAGAACTACACAAGTTTTCTGGTTAATTTTTATCAGTTCTTCCATTTTTTGCTTACTCAATCCCATTTTTATTCCTTTATAGTGATTTGCGCTAACTGTTGGACTGATAAATAAATGTATTTCAGCATTTAATTTAGTTGTATGGATAAATAAATAGTAAATTTTCTTTGACAAACCTTTACTAAACTGTAATAACTAACCCAACTCGTACGGCACTCGCACGATATCCATGCCTATATACGATTTTAGCTGGGATTTTAGCATACTTTTAGCCAACGCCAACTTCCGGGCCAACTAATAACTTCTTGTCTTCTTGATTCCAAAGGACTCTCCATCTTAAAATACGGAAGTTATCCTTCCCAAGCAATAGAAAATCACCTCAAACACCATAACGGCAATTTCATTGTTTGACCCAGGCCGCCATATTGGATGAATTGCCCTATTGTGAGTTTTTTATATTTTGTATTGTGTTCGCTAGAGCCTTCGGACACAATATGTGGACAAAACGAAAAAACACGTCGATTAAGATTTTTTGCCTAAGATTTTTTCACCTAAATTTTTTTATACAGGGTGTTCCAAGAACAGCTGTACGGTTATCAACTTTATTTTTTTAAATAGTAACCCCTATACAGGGTGTCCCAGAATATGTGGGCAATCTCTCGGATCCAGATAGAACACAAAAAAATAACATGACAACTTCCTATAAAAAAAAATTCCTACGACCCCCCCTACGAAGTTACGTGCCCCTAAAGGACGCCTTTGAAAATCGGTTTTTTGTTGGTAACTTCCAAAATACTTCGTGTAATTTTTTTTTCCTTTTAATATGATAAATACTAAATAAGACCCCTTAAAATGGACCCTTTCAAACACACTTGGCCAATCTAGTTTGCCAGGGACGGACTAGCTTTAACACAATAATGCTAATTTTTTTTACACCCTGTATAATAGAGGCATAGCAATAATATTTTTAGATACTTTCAACCTTGAACTAGAAAAAAGGTACCCTTATTCGATGTCAAAAAAATGAGCTGGTTTCGAGAAAAATCTGTATTTGTGTATTAATGGTTTTTTATTACATCATTTTTATGTCGACTTAACATGAGATCCTTCTAATCTTATGCATTCCATAACTATTTCAATGAAAGATTGTTCGACTCTCAACAATGCTTCAATATTAGCCCTTATTTCGGGACAGTGAAAATTAATCCTTTCTAGTAATATTTCCTCAGTGTCATTATTGCATTAAAGCTAGTCTGTCCCTGGCAAACTAGATTGGACAAGTGTGTTTGAGAGGGTCCATTTTAAGGTGTCTTATCTAGTATCCATCATATTAAAAGGAAAAAAAAAATACACGAAGTATTTTGAAAGTTATCAATAAAAAACCAATTTCCAGAGGAGTCCTTTAGGGGCACGTAACTTCGTAGGGGGGGCCGTAGGAATTTTTTTTTATAGGAAGTTGTCATGTTATTTTTTTGTGTTCTATCTGAATCCGAGAGATTGCCCACATATTCTGGGACACCCTGTATACTATGACATTTTTGGATTCTGCGGAAAATTCTAGACATATTTTATGTACAATGTTCTATACTTATCTTCAACTGCTTTGGAAATATTGACAGTTGAAAATTGACCTTTTTGCATCTTTGACAGACTGTAAAACCTAAACGGTTGATTTTACAGCAAAACCGATCATACATTTTCATCTTGGTTTTTTGTAAACTATCATTTGACTTCAAGTTTGAATTTAATCCATGATTAAAAATTCCGTCAGCCGGTCAAAGTTGCAAAAAAGTCAATTTTCAACTGTGAATATTTCCGAAACAGTTGAAGATAGGTATATGACATTATACATGAAATATGTCTAGAATTTTCGGCATAATCCAGAAATGTTAGAATATACAGGGACTACCATTCAAGAAAATGAAGTTGATAATCGTACAGCTGTTCTTGGAACACCCTGTATAACAAAATTAATGTGAAAAAATCTTAAGCAAAAAATCTTAATTGACGTGTTTTTGCGTTTTGTCCACATATTTTACCCGAAGGCTCTAGCGAATTAGTTCCAGTTAAAGTCCCCACCCTGTATATCATTACTAGTTGACCCAGCCACGGGCTCAGTAATTATGATACGTTTAATTAATTTTGTACTATTCTTTCTCGATACAGTCGAGTTAATACAGGTATTCTTTCGATCTGAACAAATTAATTGTAATCACATCAGGTTTGTTTATGAGGCGCAAAAAAAAACAGTTAGGTCCAATGAATCATGGTAAAACCAGATGACAATTGTTCGAAACTGCAGTGACTTTGATGAGTTTGTTCAGATCGAAAGAATACCTGGATTATGAACGTTAAAGAGATTTTTCCGCAAACGTCAAAAAATTATGACTTTTTTAACCCCAATCCTTAGTGTTGAAGTTCTTTGTTGCTGAAGTTGACTTCACAATAGTTATTTGTGTACCAAGGCCGTAAAGTTGATCTTTTTTGGCCGAATCAGAAATTTGCGGCCGAGGCCAAGCAAATTTCAGGTGAGGCCAAAAAAGATCATTCGGCCGAGGTGCACACAAAATTTTTTAGGCGAGTGTTTGTTCTTGAAAAAAGAAGAAAATTCAACAGTAGCTTTAAACTTTATCGAGCAAATAAATAATCCAGCAAAGATAGGTAGATACACAATTATTTATAACCATTTTTATAACAAAAACTACGATAAAGAGAGTGTGATTATAGAAAATTGCCGACTTTTTCACCTGGTATCTTACATTGAGCTTTTTTAAAAAAGCAATCAATTTTGAAAACTTGCTGATATGTTAGGGATTTCCGACTATAATTGTAAATTTAGAGTATAACATAGGTGAACCTGAAGACCATAACGTTGAGGATTATTTAATTTTGGTATTTTCCGAAAAAAAATGCAAGAAAATACTTGTCCCAAATTTTTAATCATGCCGTTTTTTTAGCAATTTATGTGGAAATTTGGATAGAGCTAAAATTTAAAACTTGGTTTCATTATGGTTGCTAACTAATTGTTTATTGCGGTTGTGTTGATGGTTACGGCACCGCGTTTCTGATTGTTTGTTTATTTTCACCAAAGTAGCGGCCGTAAAGTAAAAGCGGCCGTGAAGTAAAAGCGGCCGTAATAAAGCAAATACGGCCGTGAAGTAAATGCGGCCGTAAAGTGAATGCGGCCAAAAAAGATACACTTTAGGGATGATATTGAATCCGTAAAACTAATCTTTTTGTGACAGTCGCCTAAAAACGTCATTTTTTTGTCACTTTTTTGTCCGGGTGTGACGTGAGCGTACAAAAAAGTGCACTTTTTTGTACGCCCACGGCCGGACAAAAAAGTGACGCCACAGAAATTTAACCTTGACAACCAAAAAACCAGTAAGCACACAATCTAATTTCACGTTTTTCTACATCTAATCCTTTTTGACTTTTATTTCCTTGATTCCATCGTTTGAACTCCGTTTGCGGAAAAAATCGCATGTTTTACTCGGAGAAAAGCACTTTTTGTGGCTCGTCTAAAATTGTCAAACATTTAGTCTCGCCACAAGAAGTATCACTTCTACTCCTAATAAAACAATATACTATTTTCTCCAAACTTCAGAAAAACGTCACTTTGTTAACACCTGTCAAGATGTCAGAAATTTGATTTCTATGCTGCTAGGCAAATCCAGCGGGTTAACACCTGTCGAGGTGGTAGAAATTTAATTTCTTTGCTACTTGGCAACCCCAGCGGCAGCAAAATTACTTTTAGTGCCACTCGTACTTTTACTGCCGCTTAACCATTCACTTGCCTCCGAGCTTACCCCATTCTTTTGGAGAAAAAAATAGCGTGTTGCATACGGAGTAGAAGCACTTTTTTGTGCTTTAGCAGTATTGCAAGCCTCACTACGTTCGGCTCGCAAACTTACCGCTTCAGGACAAAAAAGTAAAGCTTTACTCCTAATACAACAATATACTATTATTTGCAAACCATATATGTAATCTTGACATTACTGACTCTGCAAAAATTTGGAAGTGTCACTTTATCTGTGTCATTTCCCTCTTCGATCTCCCTCACCGATTTCCCTCACTCTAATTTATTTACCTTTGCTGGCAACAATGAGAACATGTCAGGTAAAAACGTCAAAACAGTGAATGACACATTTTGGCATGTTTGTTCTATTTTTTTAAGGCCACAACGGCCCCCCCTTCAAATTATATTTTAGTTCTAAAAAAAAATTATAGATGGCGCCAAGATGAAAGCATTTTTACAGTGGAGCATTTTAAATATTATAGCGATTTCAATTTGCAGAATCAGTGCAACTTTTTTCACTCAGTTCGCACTGATTGGCTAATGGGAGTATGGAGGGATTTGTATTTCCATGCCTGGTATGACTTCAAATTTTGTTCTACCTTGTAAAAGTGATGTTTTGTTGTAGAGCTTGTTTTTGAGGTATGTTTAGTTGTGGTAGGTACCATCGTCACCAAAAGTAACTGGGACAGCATCACATTAGCTCTTGTCCTATTATCTGAATTTTATTGTCAAATATTTGTCAAACTCTGCATTAAATGCATTGAAATGAATGACAGTAGAATTAGTCCAGGAGATTATTATGCATTATTTGTGTCCCAGATACTTTTGGTGACGATGGTACCTATGAGATTTTCAGGAAGCAATTGGCACATGAATGGGTTTAGAAATAGAGGAATACCTACTCGGAGGAATAATAAAAAAATAGTCTTACCAGGAGTCTTACACAATTTCAGATATTGGTAAAAGATCCAAGAGCTAGTAAAAGAAATGCAAATCGTCAGATACCTAAATTGAATGCTCTACTGCATTGGTGGATATTATTATTGCACTAATATGCAAGAACACAAAGGAAAAACTCTAATTTTAGCACTTTCCACCTTTTGTAAATAAATTTTAATAATTATTATTGAAGCTTTTTATTTTTTCAAAGACATTTTGTCCTACAAAACACGATCCAATTTTTTTATGTATACCTAGGTACGTAAAATAGATACTTTATTTATTTTCAATGGAAACTAATGGCACAGCATGCTTTGTGCCTATTATTTTATAAACCAATAATAAAAAACAAAACAAATACACAAGGTGAGGAAGAGGTTCTGTTGTCAATAGGCTTTTTTGGAAACGCTGAACAACCTACATCAGCTGCTGCTCCAACGGTTCGGGGTTTTCGAAAACGCCTAATTATGACATCACGAATTGACTGGTGGCGCCATCTTCGAAAAAAAGCCTGAACTATATTTGCCAAAATATCTGTAATTTTATTCCAAAACCCGTTTTAGACTACAAAAAAAAAAAACGGCACATCAGAATTTGCTGAAATTTGGCATAAACATTCTTTGATCGATTATCTAGAGAATAGTGCTCTTATTTTTTCAATTTTTACCGTGGATATTTCTATTTTTGGGAAATAGTTCATTTTCACAATATAGGCCAAAAAAAATTTCGAAATATGGAAAATCTAACTGCACTATTCTCTAGATAATCGATCAAGGAATGTTTATGCCAAATTTCAGCAAATTCTGATGTGCGGTTTTTTTTTGTAGTCTAAATCCGATTTCTGTATTTTGTATCGTGTGCATGGGAGCGATGTTGCCCCCTTAATATAAGAAAAACTAATCATAATTAATGGTGTGCTTTCAAATAAAATAAACTACGCGTCAATTGAACTCGAACACCCCAATTTTTGGTCACTTTTTGAAAGGCTATAACTCAAAATCTAGCAGGCCGATTTTGTCCAAATTTTCAGGAGTAAAAGGATGCTCTAATTGCTATTTAATTTCCAGTTCTTAACAGATTTCCGGCCACCTGCTAAAAGATACAGGGTGAAACATAAGTTGGCGTTTTTTTTTGCAAAATTTTGGGTTGACCCCATTTTGCTGGAGGGAGGGTTGAGTAGATTTTTGGTATGCAGTTTAGAAAAGTACCTTAGTACCTCGGGACGTTTTTGAGATTTTTTGAATATCACAGCCCACTACGATTTTATCTTGAGTTATGCGATTTTATGTAAAATATAGCTATTGACGTCATTATTTCTTTCAAAACAAACACTAAAATTATGGCGCATGTGGAAACACACTTTAAAAAATATTATACAGGGTCATACAAAAATATACAGTGTGTTTATTTTTCTAATCAGAGGTATCTTGGTTATTATTAAAGATACGAGGTTGGTTAAATTAGGGCAAAGTCGCGCAAATTTATTGCCAATAAAATGGGGTTTAACACTGGCACCGCTGCTTATAGATATTGCAGGTGGTAAACCAAGAATAATTTCTTCGGCCCGGGATGACAACAGAATTCTTTTACTAGTGCGACAATACAGAGCTCTCAATTCTTCGCGAATAAGGATCGCGTTAGAAATTGAAGCCTCAAAATCAACAATCCAAAGACGTCTCCATGAGAGAAATTTAAGAGCCAGACAGCATGTCCATTATTAAAAGCAGTCCATCGAAGAGCACGAATAAACTAAGCTAATATACATAGACAATAGACACGGGAATAGCTGAATGTTTGTTGGTGGATGAATGCAGATTCACGTTGTATCAGAATGACGGGCCTGTATTAGCATGTAGAGAAACGCGAAACGCGTGAGAGTTATAGAGAAGAATGCATGGAAGAGAGGCTTTTGGTGGTGGTGGCGTGACAGTTTGAAGGGTGGGGGGGTTATTTATCGGAATGGGTAGACTGAACTGGTAATTTTAATGAGAGAAAGTATGAATGAAGAACGGTACCGGGATTTGTGTGTAAAGGCGGTTACACACGGACGTTGATGTCTGAGAACGCGCGAACCAAAAACATCAATTGTGTATGCAGAATACCATCGCGTTTTTGAATGTGCAAGCGGTAGGATGACGGTCAGGTGAATTTCTACGCATCAATCGAACTCGAACACCCCAATTTTTGGTCACTTTTTGTAAAACCATAACTCAAAATCTAGCAGGCCGATTTTGTTTAAATTTTCAGGAGTGAAAGGCTGCTCTAATTGCTAATTAATTTTCATTTGCTAACAGACTTCCGTCCACCTGCTGAAAGATACAGGGTGAAACATAAGTTGGCGATTTCTTTACGAAAGTTCGAGTTCACTCCATTCTGCTGGAAGGAGGGTTAAGTAGATTTTTGGCATGCAGTTCAGAAGAGTACCATAGTGCCTCTAGACGTTTTTGGGATGTTTTGAATATCGCAGCCGACTACGATTTTTTCATGAGTTATACGATTTTATGTAAAGTATAGCTATTGACGTCATTATTTCTTTACGAAACAAACACTACAAGAATGGCGCATGTGAAAATCTACTTAGAGCATATTATACAGGGTGATACAAACATATATAGGGTGTTCTGATAAGAGTTTCCGAATGTTTTTCTCAATTCAAACGAAAAGCCCACTAGGAAACATTTAATACTTTATAGCAATAAGTAACATGATCGCTAACAATTAGGTATATGTGAAACACAATATCCAACAAATAGCCATCGCGACTTCTCTCACAGCACACAACTCTTTTGCCAAAATTTTTGATCACATCTGTGCACATTTCCGGTATTATTTCACGAATAATGCTACGAATCACATCTTTCAACTCTTGAATTGTTTGGGGATTGTTCACATACGCTTTTATTTTGATGTAAGCGGCGCAACATGTTACACAGCAAGATAAACCATTGACTTATTGCAAACACGGTTTGAAGATAAACTTCTTCCAAGAAATGAGGATGTCAATTGGCCGCCCAGATCTTGCGATCTAACGCCCCTAGACTCTTTACATGAAAAGCAAAGCGTATATTAACAATCTCCCTAACAATTCAAGAGTTGAAAGATGAGCTTCGGCGTATTATTCGTGAGATACCACCGGAAATGTGCACAGATGTGACCGAAAATTTTGACAAAAAAATTGTGTGCTGTGAGAGAAGTCGTGGTGGCCATTTGTTGGATATTGCGTTTCACGTATAATTATAAACGATCATGGTCCCTTATTCTTGAAAAAGGGGAGCAGCGATCCCAGAAGAACGAGTGTTCCATCTTTGATACTTATATTATCATTTCCATCATGAGAGACAGAACCACTCGTACTCCTGGAAACGCTGCTCCTCTGTTTCAAGAATAAGGACGTATTAAATGTTTCCTTCTCGTTTGAATTGAGAAAAACATCCGGAAATTCTTATCAGCACACCCTATATATTTTTGTATCACCCTGTATAATATGTTCTAAGTGTGTTTTCACATGCGCCATTCTTGTAGTGTTTGTTTCGAAGAGAAATAATGACGTCAATAGCTATATTTTACATAAAATCGTATAACACATGATAAAATCGTAGTCAGCTGCGATATTCAAAAAATCTCAAAATCGTCTCGAGTTACTAAGGTACTCTTCTGAACTGCATACCAAAAATCGACTTAACCCTCCCTCCAGCAGAATGGGGTGAACCCAAACTTTCGCACAAAAATCACCAACTTATGTTTCACCCTGTATCTTTTAGCAGGTGGCCGGAAATCTGCTAAGAACTGGAAATTAAATAGCAATTAGAGCATCCTTTCACTCCTGAAAACTTGAACAAAATCGGCCTGCTAGATTTTGAGTTATGGTCTTACAAAAAGTGACCAAAAATGGGGGTGTTCGAGTTCGATTGACGCGTAGTTTAGTACACAAACCTCGGAGGAAAGTTTTCATTTCTGTTTCTCGACAGTAATGAAACACTTCCCTACTCGGTATGTAATATACTATTATTTTTAACCATATATGAAATGTTTTCATTACTGAAATTTGAAAATGTCACATTTCTGTCTTTTCATTTTCCTGCTCCATTACCTGTCCCAGGACGGGAAATGAGGACGGGAATTTTTTTCTTTTTCCGTCCTCATTTCCCTCCTCATTTTCCGACATTATTTGGTTGCCCCGAATTTTTTTTTATAAGAAATTATGGTTAAAAATAAAATAGTATAAAATCCTCGGCGGGAAACTTAATTGCTGTTTCGAGGTTCAAACCTCTCGACCAGCAATGAAGCATTTCCCGTCTCGGATTGTAATATACATTAAATCTCCTCACTGCTTTAATAAATAAATCTTTTCAACAAGGAGTGTTCCCAGATTGCCTCAAGCAAGACGGCTATAATTATTCCTCTGCACAAGGGAGGTGATAAGGACCAAGAGTCGAACTATCGTCCAACTGCACTTCTTCCTACTTTATCCAAAATCATTGAAAGATTGGTTAAGAAAAGGCTTCTATCATTTCTGCATAAATATAATATACTAACTATCCACCAATTTGGATTTTTAACCAACAAATGCACTATTGATGCTATGTTCTCTGTCTTCAATAATGTCTTCTCTAGCTTGAACAATTTGCACTCCACAGCATCAATTTTCTGTGATTTTTCTAAAGCATTCGACTGTGTAAGTCATAATATCCTAATTAACAAATTGCAGCATTAATGGAATTCGAGGCTCTCCTCTGGAATGGTTCAAGTCGTATCTTAACAACAGAAAACAGCTTGTGAGGGTTGATACGACGACGTCTTCATGCAAGCCAATAGAATGTGGAGTTCCACAGGGTTCCGTGTTGGGTCCAATATTATTTTTGCTGTTTATCAACGATATTGCTAGTCTAGACATCAGCGGTAAAATCTGTCTTTTTGCTGATGATACTAGTTTCACTTGGAGCAACCCGATATTGTAGCTCTTCATAGAACCATGTCCATCGACTTGTTGGCTATTAAAACATGGTGCGACTCTAACTTCCTCTGCTTCAACGCTGCGAAAACAAAAGTTCTATCATATAGAAGTACGATGCAACCTATTGTACTTAATAACACTACTACTATTGACGTCGTTGATTCCGTAAAGTTTTTTGGGCCTTATTATAGACAAATCCCTAAAATGGAATTCGCACATCGATTCTTTATCAAAAAAATTAAGTTCCGCTTGCTTTGCGATAAGATCAGTTTCCAAGGAACTCAACTTGTCAACTTCTAGAACAGTCTACTTTGCCCTTTTCGAATCACATCTTCGATACGCCCTTCCATTCTGGGGTTCGTGCTGTGCGACTCAATTTGACCGTATTTTTAAATTACAAAAGAGAGCTATTTGATATTCCCTAAAATTAAAAAATAGAGCTCATTGCCAAGATTTTTTCAAAAAATATAAAATATTAACACTTCCTTCCCTTTTTCATACTAGAATCAGTCTGCCTTATCCGCAAACACCTACCCAGTATTTCAGAAAGGCCATTGCATAACTATCCACTTAGAAACGCGGAGCATGATCTTTATCTGCCAACTCCATCCTCCGAGTTAATTAGAGCTCCATTCTATACAACGCAAAAAAAAATGCACAATCATCTGCCAGTAGTCATCAAGTCCATAGCATCTCTTCCTAAATTTCGCATAGCTCTAAAATCCTATTTATCAGAGAGAGCCTTATATAAAGTAAATGACTTTTTCTGACTTAATTTTGAGCGTTCCACACACTGGATCATAGTTTATAGGTAATTTGTTCATTTTTGTATTTGTTCATGTTATATTTGTTTATGTTTATATCATTTATTTTGACTTTGTATACATGTAGATGTATATAATATGTATTTTTAACTTTAAGGCTTAGTCTACAAATTATGTTATAATTTTTTTGACAATAAAGCATTATTATTATTATTATTATACTATTATTTTGAACCATATATGTAATTTTCACATTCCTTACTGATTTGAAGGTTCGAAAATGTCACTTTACTTATGTTTACTTTAAAGCAGGCCGAAAGTGACTCTTCTCCTGTCACTTTCGACCTGGAGAACTCACTTTCGGCCCTAATAAATTGTTCTTTCACACCTAAACACAAATCCAGGTGCAATGTTTGTGTTTAGAAGTAGATATCACATGTGTTGAAATTTCATAAGATGTCAATGTCGGTGTCAGACTGTCAGTTGAAATTCCATTTTTATCATATTTTTACCCTATTTTTTTTCGATAATTAATGGTTCAAAATAAAATAGTACCTATACATAATTCGGTGGAAAGTTTTCACATTATTTTCTCGAGAATTGGTTGACCTCGGCGCTTCGCACCTCGGTCAACCATAGTATCTCTCGACAATAATGAAACGCTTTTCACCTCCGCATGTAATATACTATTAACTACATATTTTCAATAATTACATCCGTGATATTAAATTATTTTTGGTTAACCTGTCTTTAAAATTCAATTTTCATAATATTTATCATCAATAATCATAATTATGTAAGTACTTAGTAAAGACGTCATTTATAGCAAACTATAGTCGAACATGAGATGAACAAAATGTTAATTTAAAAATTGTATGTTGGTTTGTGTTTAATTTTAACTCTCCAAAAGTTCTAACTAATGTACATTTAAATTTTTGCTTAACATTCTATTCCCAATCCCGTAGGGTTTCAGATCGATTGAAACATTTTTAACCTTATTAGTGAATAATAATTCGACTGTAGGCATTAAAAAGATTAATATAAAATTAATTAAACACATTAGAACTACTGAGGTCAATTAGTAAATAGATGAAATTCAAATCTGTGTTTAGTGTTTTTTTTAGGCACTAGTGCTTAAAAATCACTTTTACGGAGTGCTTCAAAAAATGTCGTTCAAAAACTAAAATGATAATAGGAAAGTTGCAATTAGAAAACGTCAATAGAAAAAATAAAATTTAATTGTGTTTGATAATAATTGAAAAAAATATATATATATATAACTCTTGAATCTCTAAGTAGGTAATTAATTTAGCTAGGTATTTTTCTTGGTAATTAGCCAATATTTTAGAATTAAATCTTTTACAAATTTCAGTGCTGACAATTAGTGGCAACACTATCAAAATTCAAGTTGTGACGTAGTGCGGATAAATTCCGTGTATTTATTTATTTATTTTTTTTATCGAAAAGGACTGAAATTCTCAAAAGTAAGAATGCAGAAAACTTTATTTTTAGTCGCGTCAACCAATTATGCCAGTTTCAAAAATTAGTGAAAGAGACCATTCTTTCGAATTTATTATTATTTAAATTTATCGTTAGTCATCCTCCATCATGGAATAATAGGCATATGATAAGTGAAACATGAAACAAAAATTTTTGATTGTAATCTATCTGAATATCTAACGAATACTGCATCTGCTTCCTGATTTCGTGGAGGATATATTAAGCGATCCCCACTACTAACTCGACTACTTCAAAAAACTAATTAAACTAGTTCAAGTTTTGTGCAAACGCATTGATAGAAGAAACATTTATATTATTTTAAGAGGTAAATCTCACAATCCTTTATTTATTGTTCAGTAAACCATTGATATTATTTTAGTTTAGTCTTTGTAATAACTATCATTATGTCTCTTAATTATTGTTACTGTTGTCCAACAGATTGATTATTATAATGAGACACTTTATCGTTTTGTAGCGTGCGGTACACATAAATTGGCATTTCACTTGTCATGAAATTGGAAACATGCAAACTTTAGTGACTGAATCATATAGAATCACATGTGGGTCGTGTCACAGAAGATTGATTGGAATATCTTGAACTTGTTTTGGTATTGAGAATAAAGATGTGCCTTTTTTATATAAAAATAATTTGTCCTCGAAGTTCCATTCCAAGCTTTATTATGTAAGTTTGGCTATTTTCGCACAGCCGGTTTGTCAAAATAAATAATCGAAAACCACAAATTACACCAAAGGCGTTTGGTGTTTTTTAACCAAGCATAAACTACAAAAAAGGAGAATTATCTATAAATATGGATTTGTTTGAGTCATTTTCCCCTCTAATAACCAAATTTATTATGATGAATCACGTTTTTATGTTGAATTATTTTGCATAAATCTACATAGATGCTCTAAATCTTTCTGTCTGCGATTGGGCATAAATTAACACGAAAGGTTTAACATAAAATGCAATTACTTTTCTAGTTCCAGCACACACGCACTAATGACATGTTTTTCGAGTGGTTTTTACTAGTAAGTTTGAATTTGTATATCATTAAAACCAAATTTACCAAAGTTGAATATGTATTTTCATTTTTACCATAACTGCTCCGGTCATTTGAAAGTAAAAATAGGAGAAACATATGTGTGGTCAGAGAAGGGGAGCGATTCTGGTTTGATAGATTATGAGAGTATTTAAAGAAAAAATTGTTAGGATATTCTTATTCTTTGATGGATATTAAGTAATACCTAACTAATTGACCAAAAACTTACTATAATAAAGTTTAATAAATAACAGGCAGCCCACCGCTTGACAACATAGTACGAATTGAATCACCCTGAAAATAAAAGACGACGTTGCAAATTCAACCCTAGCTTAATTAACAGAACGGTGAGCTTATGAGCGCCACTGGCTTCTTGATCGAGTATATAGAATTCTCCAGAATGATGATATATCTAATACCAATGAATGAAAAGTTAAATGCCAGGAAAGTTTTCAGAGATATAAGAGCTTCCAGAGTCGTGATACAAAATTACTTATATAATTTCAGTTGACAATCAAAATCAATTTTTAAAGTACAATATGATAGAAGTTCTGGAGGTAGCATCGCGGCCTCTATTGTGACCCTAAAAAGATTAATTTTTCACGACTAATCTTCCTAGAAAAGTAAACTGCGTCCAAAGATTTCCTATTCTAATTCCCCGCATAAAACTGACAATTATTCCGACTCGCCCTTCTCTGCAATCGCAATTAAGGCAAATTGAGCAAAAGGAAACAAAGGATTACGGGTGAAAGCACCAACGATCCTCATCACCATCTTATCTTGGAACGGTCCTGCATTATTTTGGCGAGGTGATAATCCTTTTTAATGGGTTTTTTAGTATTTGGTTTGCAAGTAAAAACAACGGATTTAAATAAATGTCTGGAGTAATTGCAATATGCCACTCCGTTGGGTTTGTTTTTTTTTTCATTGACGTACCTATATGAACCACAAGCTGGATATTTCATATTTTACTTTCATGTCTCAAATTAGTGAGCATATAGCATTTAACTTGTCTTTCAATCTCTCTGAATAAAGTATTTAAAGACCTAAAAAGCACTCATTTACTTTGGATATCTATGTGCTACATTAATTTGAATATTGTTAACACTCGTTCATTCTTTTATTTCCTGCTTCTTTCGGCCTGGCGCCCAAAATGATATCTGATTCGAAACTTTGGTAGATATCACAATATCACAAAATCATCCTGACCAACTAGCTTCAACCCAACAGACATGATTAAAAAAAGGAAACTAAATTTACACAATTTTATTTAAATAAAACTGTAACATGTTTCAGCACACAGTGCCTTCTTCAGACGGAATAACTAATATGCTAAGCTAGAATATGGTATACAATATAAGCAGGTACCTAACAACATAATTAACAAGTATAGGCTAGAGACAAGATATTTTAATTTCTTGGATTAAGGTATTCTCTTTGTGTAAAATTTTAAAATCTGAGGCAAAGTCAGGATTTTATGAATTTAAATATAATGCGTAATGTGGAAGACTGTTATTTTTCATGAACTACAGTGATGCTTTCTAATTCTTGTTTTGGAAGATCTTCCTGTTTTTCCAATATACAAGTAGAAATAGAAATCCACCTGCAAGCTAATGCACGGGCTACGTAAATCACCATGTATACAGTGTGTTCCGCTTAAGGACTGACCACCCTTCTAAAATTTTTATTTTTCACCCGATTCAATTTTTTCAAATCCTATATCTACTCGAATTTGGCAGTTATTTCATTAGGCTCTGTAGTATAACATACCCGGGTTCGTTCAGTAAGATTGAACGATGAGAATTTTTATTACCTTTTATAGTCCAGGAGGTGGCGCCAAAAACATGTAAGAGTTTTCGCAAGGCGGATATTTTCAAAATAGGTCGTACTTTAGTGCTAGAATGCTAGTGTACAGTCAGCACTCACAGTTCCGGGACAGCTGGCTCTGGGACGCGGGCAAAGTTGTGATTTTAAGAAGCATCTAAACTGTTTTCTCAAAGCTCAAAATTTATAGAAATTTTGCACATTATCTGTTTGAAGGTCACAGATAACGTATGTAAATCGTCAGACGTCTAGTTCGTTGCAAAAAGGGGGTCAGACGTCCTCAAAGTTTTTATTTTATGGCATTTTCTTCAAATATATTTGTCAAATACCTGCAAAAATATATTTTGACAGGACACCGAAGAAAATGCCATAAAATAAAAACTTTGAGGACGTCTGACCCCCTTTTTGCAACGAACTAGACGTCTGACGATTTACATACGTTATCTGTGACCTTCAAACAGATAATCTGCAAAATTTCTATAAATTTTGAGCTTTGAGAAAACAGTTTAGATGCTTCTTAAAATCACAACTTTGCCCGCGTCCCAGAGCCAGCTGTCCCGGAACTGTGAGTGCTGACTGTACACTAGCATTCTAGCACTAAAGTACGACCTATTTTGAAAATATCCGCCTTGCGAAAACTCTTGCATGTTTTTGACGCCAGCTCCCCAACTATTAAACAACAAATATTCTGAAAAACGAAATGAAAAACAAATAGGACTTACGTTGTGGAAACTTACTCAATTTTACTTACTGGACATGCGCCCGACATAGCAAATATTAGGGAAATTTAAGGGAAGTTGTGATATGTAAAAGAAACGAAAAATTTGTGAAACGTCTACCTTATTATTAAAGTAAATCGTACCGTTCTCATCCTGGAACTAACGAGGGGAAAGAGCACGGCAGAGAAACCCTCCATCTAACATTCCTCAAAAATCGAAACATACTTTGTCATTTTAATAATAATTAATTGTAAGTCAATAATTCAATAATTTAGTTCAATAAAAGTTTAAATTAGGTACCGTCCCTGTTCTTGTGCTAAAATTTCAATTACACACACTACATTCAATTAACACTTCCTATATTCAATACTGAAGAGTTTTTGGTTAGTTAGCCCATCTGTGGCAGGTACTGAGGTCCTTGGTTACGTAAACTCACAGCTATAGTTGTTTTTGAGCCAATATCTCTAGATTGATTATTTCAATTTGTTAGGATATTCTCTCGTCAGGGTAGGAAAATGTTAGTAAATTCAACAAGGCCCTAATACACACTCTGAATACACAAAATCAAAATCTCACAAAAAGATAGCACATAATTTCTTAGGTTTTAACCCTCCGTATACACACATATGTTTTGAGTACACCAAACACACACTGGGGTGTATGATACCCCAAGCATTTATTGCTGGTTCTTAACACAAAAAAAAATTACACGTTTAGGATATTATTATAGATGTCTATTTGCTCAAAAATAAAAAACTCGACACTAATACAAGATTAAACAACAATTTTATAGCAAAAGCAATTTTCGAAAAAGATCAATACCTACTACCTAATGGTAAATTGAACCACATTGGCCTCCCAGAAAACATTAAAGCAATTGAAAACCTAAAACTTTTATTTTGTAGTTGCTTGGGAAATAAATAAATAAATAAATAAATAAAAATATTCGATGTATTCTAGCTTAGTACATTAGTTCAGTTTTTCCGTCTGAAAAAGGCACCGTGTGCTGAAACATGTTACGGTTTCATTTAATAAATAAAATTGTGGAGATCTGGAAACTTTTTTGTTTCCTTCCAAAATTTGTAATGGATTTTCATCAAGTATCGACTCAATCAATCTCTCAATAAGATATGCATTTATAAAAATAAACATTGATTTTTACAAGCTATTGGCTGTACTAACTTGTAAAATTAACAGCTATTCTTATTTGACTTATACCGTTCACAAATGGTTCAGATATTCGCATCCTTAAGTCGCCCGAGGGTATATATCTATTAGTACCCGTGGTGCATACAAACTTTTATGTCATACCAGCGGGACTTTATTTGAAATCGATGCAACTTTACGTACACGCAAGCGAGGTCATTTGCGGCGTAATTGTCAACCTGATGTTTAGAATGGTACATTATGCCCGCGCGGGCCAGAATGTGTACTTTATGCCCGCACGGGCATAAAGTGATGAATTATGTAGATGGTATCTAAGGTATAAAAAGACAATAATGTACTGGTATGACATAAATAAATTATTGTACTCGTAGTAATTTCCTTCAATCAACTGTTTTGTTTTACCTAGGTAATAATGTGAATTATTTCTACTGGCATTTGGCATTCATAATTAATTCTGACTAGATTTTCTATCAACTGAATTTAATGTAGGTATTCAAAAAAAAATTCAAAATTATAAATTACTTTATTACAATTTAAATATTTCTCACATAAAAACTCGCAAATTGGTGGAATATTATTTATTTTACGTTTGCAAATCCAGGTTGCAAGAGTTTTCTTGCTTTGAGACCTTTGAGTCTTTCTCTTTATATGTGTACTATTGAAAAATTATTTCGAAAAATACCGTTTTGCAAATAAACTAGTTTTATAGCTCAAATATAAACTGTCAAATCAACACTGGTTTGAAACCAATAAACGATGAGGCATTTTTGGCTTCATATCGTGTCTGCTGACCTTTTACATCTCATACATTCATATTCCAGCCAGCGATTCAACGTGAAATATACCCTGTCACGGCAGAATATGTTCAATTTATCTAACACTCGATCAATCTAAAAGTTTCCATATTACGCTGAAACAACTTTGGGGATATTTTTGTCGAAAAAGATTGTACTGAAATTCTTTAACATGTAAATTGTGGCGGCAAAGTTCCAAACTCGATTTGTGTCGTGCAAACCCTTCTGACAAAGTAAGCATATTTTTCTGGAGTTATATGTCTCCATCTGCAGATCTAATCTTCCTTTATCCTTCTCTAGATTATTCTGGTTGAATGAACGGGCAATTTATTTTTTCTCTCAAGCCGTTCTAGTTGTTTTCAGTAACAGTAACTCGCGTCGTTTCCAAGGCGCACCAAATAATCAATAGCAATAATTCTAGTATTAAAAAAAGTTATTAGTGTCAAAACGAACCACGCAGTAGTTATAGATTTTTGAAATGCTTAAGCATTTATAGAGGGAATTAGAAAAAAAAAAAACATAACATAGGTTTAACATAAAAATTGAAATGTGTCCATTAGACCGCAGTTGCAGTATTTTAACTATCAACTGGTGACTCTAACGAATGAAAGTACCTTTTGTACCCTGTACAACTTTAAAAGTTAAACAAACCGAAAAAAAGAGAATTATTAAAACTCGTATTAAAATAAATTCGCTAAAGGAGCCAAACTAGAATGAAATTTCCTTCTTGGCTGAAAGTTGAATCTTGAAAGTTTTCAAGTTCAAACTTCAAAGTTTTTATGGGAACGTTGAAGTTGAAGTAATACCTACTCACATTCTTGTCCAAATAAATATTGTTAGCAATCTTTTATAAGAGTTCTAAGATGCCACAATAAACTTTATTAAAGTTTGCATAAGAATTTTTGAAGTGAAACTTTTTAGGCGGCTGTCTGATATTTGGACGACACTGGAGAGTGATTTTAAAGAAGAGTCACGTTTTGGCAAATTTTGTTACACGGGAGAGAAGAAAGATATAACGTAGAGAGACGCAGAAAGACAGCAATTGATTGACACAACCTAAGGATTATAAGCGAAGACGAGCACAGAAAAGGGGGCCCAAGAACATAACCCCTTCGCACAAAGCGGGCGTACAGAGGAGAAGAACGGACTCATGCTGAAAAAGCCGCTGGGCCGAGTCAGCAAAAACCATAACACTCCCTGTGGCATTCCATAAGGAAACACTTAGTGAAGAGGAATTTTATGCCCTAGAGGACGCTATTGTGAAGGAAGTGACGAAAGTTGCGGAGCATAAGCTTCAATTTGGCGGCATACATTTCCGCCCAAGCATGCTGGTGATTGATTGCCTCTCCAAGGAAACAGTGGAGTGGCTTATAGACTACGTCCCCAGGTTGGAAATCTGGCAGGGAGGAGAACTGATGGTGTGCCTGAGAGATGACATCTCAAAAGCGCACACCATCACAGTCTTCTTCCCAAGAAGCAAAGAGCAGCCCCCCAAAAAATACTCAGCTTAGTGAACACATAGAATGAGGGGCTTACACCCAGTTGTGGAAGATACTAAGCAGCAAGGAAGAAGGTAACGGCCAGCTATTAAACATCGGCATAGACGATGGATCCTGTGAAACCATCAAGAAGATGAGTCACAGCATCTTCTACAGGTTCGGGAAAATCCCCGTACACGGCCTAAAGAAGAAAAAAGAAAAAGACGAAACAGGCGTCTACCTCCTCAGGGTCCAAACCCGAGATTCCTTCAGAAAAAGAAGGAAGAAAAGGAGAAAGGGAGAAGACTCTCACTTCGATAGAGGAAATTCCCCGCGAGGAAGAAAATATGCTTCTGGGCGAATAGGAGGCCAAAACTGCACCACACCAGAAGAGACAAAAATAACAGGTAAGATGGCGAATTATACCATGTGAACACACATCACGCTAGGGGAGCATCTGCTGCCATAACGCGGTTGTTCACGTCGGCACACTTGGGGGCCGTATTAATCCAAGAAGCGTGGATATATACGGGGCAGATCAAAGGTCTACCAAGTAAAGGGGCAAAACTAATCTGGGACAGTGGGTGTAACGAGCCTAGAGCATTTAAAAGAGAACATTTATGTCTTTCAGAATTTACGTCGCGGGACTTGGTCACTGTTCGGGTGAAACTTATCACCGACCAACCACACTGTGACCTAGTACTGGCATCAGGTTACTTCGCTGGACATGGGCAAGCACCACCAGAAGAAATACAGAGACTAGTCGAGTACTGCAACAGGAGCAAACTACCGCTGCTAATTGGCTGTGACGCCAACGCACACAACACTATCTGGGGAAGTAACGATACAAATCTAAGAGGTGAGCAACTATTAGAATTTATCTTCCAAACAAACCTAAATATACTAAATGTAGGGAATACACCAACATTTGTCACTAGGGTCAGACATTAGTGTTAGACACTTTGTAGTCCAAATATTGACCAAATGATCAGGAATTGGAGAGTTTTCATTGAACCCTCTCTCTCTCTGATCACAGAATCATGATATTTGATGTAAAAGGAGTGCAGGAACGAATCACTTCGTATAGAAATCCCAGAAATACAAACTGGGAAAAATACACAATCAAACTGCAATGCAACCTCGAACAGAATCATTTTAGCTGCAAGAATATACGTGAAGAAGAAGAAACCCTCCAGATCCTTGACGAAGCAATCCTGGAGGCATACGAATCCAACTGTCCCGTGAAAGAACAAGTAAAAAAAAATGGTTGCCCATGGTGTAACAGTCACCTGTCACGACTTAGATCCGAGGTTTGGTAATTGGCTTTTCAACAAAGCCAAACGAGACAGAGAATGGCAGGGCTACACCGAAAGGCTGACCGAATACCACAAAGAAATAAGGAGTGCCAATCAAAAAAACTTCAGAGACTTCTGTGAATCTATCACAGAAACACCATCGGCAGCCAGATTATTACAAAACTCTGACGAAAGGCAGGGCGCAAGGACCATTGACACTTAAGAAACCAGACGGCAGTTACACAAAAAATGAAGAGCAACGAGCTGCTCTACTGCTGGAAACTCACTTTTCAGGAAGCACACCCAATGATACTGAAGAAAACAAAGTGCGGCCTACGAAAACCAGGCAAAAAAACTGGGAGGTTGCTAATAGACCACGTCCCCAGGTTGGAAACCTGGCAGGGATGAGAGACTCGTTCCAACCCTTCAAGTCGCCTGGAGTTGACGGCATTTTTCCAGCCCTGCTGCAAAAAGGGCAAAATGGAATCATGCCATATCTAATCAAACTCATCAGATACAGGTTGGCGACCGGATACATACCCAGTCAATCAATAGAGAAGAGGTAAAGTAACTTTCATCCCAAAGGCAGAGAAAAGAGACGCCACTCTTTCGAAGTCGTTCAGACCTTTACGCCTTACGTCGTTTTTACTTAAAACAGCTGAGAAAATTGTAAATAACTAGATCAGAACAAGTGTTTTAGAAAAGACGCCACTACATCCTAGGCAGCATGCCCACAGAGCCGACAGATCAACGGACACCGCTTTACTTGAACTCACCGACAGCATCCAAAGCACATTGCATAATAAAGAAGTAGCTGTCTGTGCCTTCTTGGACATAGATAGAGGGGGCATTTGCCAACACCTCTCATGAGTCAATAAGGAGTGGACAAAACCACATCCACCCGGATGTGCGAAACGCTAGCCACCAGAACTGCAGAAACTGACGTGGGTGAACAAACCATACAGGTGACCACCACTAGAGGATGTCCGCAGGAAGGGGACTCTCACCTTTGATGTGGAGTCTAATGGTTGACTCCTAAATTTATTGACCGATCAGGGCTTCACCTGCTTTGGATACGCCGATGATATTGTCATCATGACCAGAGGCAAATACGAAGGAATACTCTGCGACCTTATGGAAAAAGCACTGCGAACCACGAATGAATGGTGTCAGACAGTGGGGCTCGAATCTAAACTCAGCAAAAACCACACTGATAACATTTACAAAAAGTACGAAACGCCCAAACCTGAGAAATATTCGCCTCGATGGAAGCAGACTTGATTGTAAAGAAGAAGTTAAATTCCTAGGAATAACCCTAGATTCTAAACTTCTCTGGAACCGACACGTAGGGAACACAAAAAACGAAGCAATCTCGGCACTCATGGTCTGCATTGCGGGTAAAACATGGGTTTATTACCCATCAAACCTAAGATGGATGTATACCATAATAGTGAGACCCATCATCACGTACGGAGCGGTAGCCTAGTAAAGCCGAACCCAATGCAAAGACTTGCGTATCTCTGTATAACAGGAGTGATGAGATCATGCCCAACCGCGGCACTAGAACTCATTCTAGACCTCACACCACTCCACATAATAGTGGATCATGACTCAGACTGGAGAAGATAGGTCTACAAAGGAAAACGCACCTTGACAGAACCTTTCCTTGCCCAAACGGTGCACACTTCATGGATCTACCAAAAGACGGTGATTGTTGATAAATTTGGTTTCGAGAAAAACCTCTCTATCGAACTAAATACAAAAAACAAATGGAACATGGAATCTATCCAATCCCTTAAAGCAAACACTATCAAATGGTATACAGACGGTTCCAAAACTGCAAAGGGAACTGGAGCCGGAGTATTCGGGCCACGGACCAAATACTCGGAGCCAATGGGTAAATCACAGCAGTGCAACCTGATCAGAAATTATCGGGAACGAGAGATTGTAATAATGTCTGACAGCCAAGCAGCTATCAAAGCATTGAGATCCCCGGTCATCAATTCTAAGACAGTATGGGAATGTCTACAGACACTAAGCTGGGAAAACAAAACAAAGTAACCCTCCTCTGGGTGCCCGGACACATATAAGGTGTCGAGGGCAACGAATGCGCAGACTCGCAAGAACAGGAGCATCTGCTTCCTTCACTGGGCCAGAACCATTTTGCGGCGTCGGAAATGCGCACCTCCAAGAAATCCTCAAAAAAGAAGAGAACCGCCTAAGGAACAAACAATAGCTAGTACAGCCAGGACTACGACAGGCCAAAGATCTATTGGGCAACTTCAACCAAAAAAGATCAGAACTGCTGGTCAACCTTAGCAAGAAAAGTCTCAATACTCTAACCGAGTTTCTCTCGGGACATTGCAGACTTAAGAAACACCTACAGAAGTTGGGGCTAGAAGAAGGCGACAACTCCTGCAGATTCTGTGAAGACGGTGAAGAGACACTTCACCATCTTCTACTGAACTGCGATGCCGTTAGTCGCTCAAGAATGAAGAACTTGGGAAGTGCCCTCATACAGTTGGAAGACATCCTAAAATTCCTAAGGGACCTAGGACTGGAGAGGCTGCTTTGAGCGGAAAACCCAAACTTAGCAGTAAAAAAAGGGGTACAATAGATCAACCTTGGTCGCCGGGCAACTGACACCTCTAACACACACATACGAGTAAGCTGCTCAAAATTTAGAATTAGGAAACCATAAACAACTCGCTTACTGTGTACAAGGCTCTCCTCAGAAAATACACCTTCAACGCCCTTCGAAATTCGAGAAAAGATGTAATGGACCTGATGTTAGGCGGTAGATGATTATGCATCTTTTTAGCATTATAAAGTATTGAACTTTTAACTAACTCTGAGCGCGGGATTGGCAGATAAAGATCCAACTCTGCGTTCCTCAGTGGATAATTGTGAGATGGCCTCTCTGAGATAGCTGATATTAAGTGCTTACGAATTAAGCAGACGGATTCGAAAATAAATAAAGATGGAAGAGTCAATATACTAGACTTGATAAAAAATTCCCGGCAGTGAGTTCTACTACCAAGTCCCAAAGAATAACAAAGAGCTCTCTTCTGCAGTCTAAAAATGCGTTCAAATTGAGACGCACAACACGTGCCCCAGAATGGAAGGGCGTAACGTAAATGCAACTCAAAAAGAGCATAATATACCATCCTGGAAGTTGCCGAGTTAAGCTCCCTGGAAACAGATCTCAGTGCAAAACAGGCCGAACTTAATTTCTTTGCTAAGGCGTCGATATGCAGGTCCCACTTTAGAGATTTATCAACAACAAGCCCCAGGAATTTCACGGAATCAACGGCCTCCATGGTATTGTTATCCAGTACTACAGATTGGAGGTTGTTGATTGTAGGTTGTTTGATAATGGGTTACTTGATGATTTCATCTGGGGTGCCTCATGGAGATTTAAATTATGTTGAGGCACCCCAGATCACGTCATAAAAGTTATCAGGCAACCTACCTCTCTCGAATAACGTTGGGTGGAATGGCGGTCTGATATTTCGACGAGAATGGAGAGTGATATGAAAGAGGCCTCACATTTAGGCCCATTTCGTTACACGAGAGAGAAAAAAGTATAATGAGAGAATGAGAGAGGAGCCTATATCTAAAATACAGACATTCGTTGCAGGATAGAGTAGATCCTTCGTCTAAATCCAAAGTCTCATTTGCTCGAAGGGGGAAAAGTTTAGGAAGCATTGTACAAGCAAGAGTATTCACTGAATACTAGGCAATAGAAGAGAAAAGAGAGTGTGACGCGCATACGCGCGGTACAACTCTGATGCCTCAGGTGTCGAGCAAGAGGGGGCGACGCATATACTCAATACGAAGTGATAGAAGTTTAACTTCTATCACGTGTACGGCGCTGCAAATGATTTTTTTATTTATAAAAGTTGGACTTTTTTGGAAAAAGTTTAAATCCAATTTGTATGCTGCTTCAAGTATATTATCATCATATTATGCACTATTTATTATACGTCAAACTAAATGCATCTTGTTTTTCATAATTTAAAGTGATTATTAGTGAAGACTATGGGGTGAATTTACAAAAGACTCAGGGGAATTTTTTACTAAGTATCCACTTAGTTTTTATTAACTTAGTCGGAATCACATATTTCCTAGAACAACTACAACTTTCTAAGTTATTTGTGCCAAAATTATGAATGAGTCACTTCCAGAGAAATTAAAATGAAAAAAAAAAAATATATATAATTTTTATAAAAGAGAAAACAGCATACTGAATAATAATTTTATATTTTTCTTTTTTCTTTTTTTATTGTAGCTGCTGAAATTGATTATACCTCCATCTAGTATTTATCTTGGTACTTGAATTCCCAGACCTTTCCCATTTTTCTTATAGTTTATCCATTCGACACTTTTAAATCAAAAGCGTGTTCGTTTTCAATTCACCTGAGAGTGTCGTGGAATGGCAATATTTTTAAATGGGATTATTTAGGTCCAAAACTTTTTGCTAGTTAAATCGATCGAAATGAATTTTTAATTGAATGAATGAGAGATAATTATTTTAAATTTGCATTTAAGTTTGTGATGGTAACAACTTTCCGGATACAAAATTAAAGTGCGCCCGAGACCTCGACGGAAAAATTCAAGTACTCCATAAATTATAATATCTACGTCGTTAACGTTGATATTTGATTTCTTTTCTTTTCACTTTATTCGTTGTTTATTATTTTCTGGAACGCTGTTTTGAGTTTAAAGACCAATCAAATTAGCCTATTTATTTGTGTAAAATATTAAGGTTTTCTTATTGGATTCTCATGGAAGTCTCCTGAAGATTGATATTTTAGGGAAACTTCGATACTGAAACTACTAACCGATTTTCTTTAGGAAACATAAAATCATCAAATATTTTATTATCTTCAAGTTTGTTGGTGGTAGGTACGTGTAAAAAAGGAAAATTTAATTAATACCTTCTACGCGCCATATACGTTGCGAAGCCACAAAACCCTGGAAACCTTTCTTCAGCCATTACCTACTCCTACTAAGAGGCTCTGAAAGTCCTTTATATGGTTGGCACATTTTTCTTTGTCGGCAAAGAACAGAAAAATGAAAGTATAAAGGGTGTCTTGGCTAAATTTTCCGCAATGTTTTAGTACACTTTCAGCTTAAAAGGTAAATGCGACGTAAAAGCATTTTTACAATAGCCGTATGGGCGTTTGTAATATGACTTGACAACAGCCTTCAAAATAATCATTTGACTCGAGACTTAATTAGCTTAAGATAATCCCATAATTTATAATTAAGTATCGAGAAATAATCGTATATCCTAATTGAAAAGGCATGCGCATGCAATAAATTATCGAGATAAGAACATTGCGGGAAACTCCAGTGTTCCAATCATTCGCCATTATTTTCTCATCCCCGCTATCGATATTTAAAAACCGTGAAGCCCCTTTGAAATTTTACGTTTATTTAAATTTAGTAGTCGTTTGGCAAATTCAATTTGAATTTAACATTTACCAGGATAGGGGATTCAATTTTGAAATAGGACTCTCGATTCCAGTTTTAATTTGATAAAAGGAAGCCTCTTTTTTTTCCTTTTAAAAATGGATTTTTGACGTACAGCAAATTGTATTCTTTTGAGTTTTGGCAACTGGCAAATAATGGATAATGTGATATGAAAATCACAACAAAGATATTAAGATGAAAATATTAAAACCAGCGTGAGCGAGAAGAAAATTAGAAGTCGAGGGCTTTCTATGCTTCTTTATAAGTCACCAAAACAAAAGACAAGTATTTTTTGGTCGTAATTAAATGCATTTTTCATCGATTTTAGTAACTGTGACTTCTAGGAACTGCTTTGTTTTGGTGTTAGAAATACCAAAAAACATCTAAATACAGAACCGAATAAAATAACGATGATATTTTTCCGTAATAGAAGCTTTTATAATGCAATTTTCTATATCTGGTTCAGTTTTTCTCTTAAGGAATGCATTCAATCACATTAGTTGTTTCAAGCATGCAATATTAACTCCATTTACGTTATTGCTTCTCTGATTGTAAAAAAAGTAGAAGAACGTTTTCCGAAACACGCAGACGTCAAACTTCAAAATGATTAAATATATATTCCTGAACGTAATGCGGAAAGGCCATCCTACTCGTCTTTTTCTATATCTTATAGCATGTCATCTAATTATTCGTCTTCACTCTACGGAGTGCTACGGTTTCCCCGAGATGATAATTATGATTATTTTTTTAAGGTCTAGGATCTTAAATAAGCATAAAAAATCTAACTCTTATATAGTAAGTAAATAATTATAATACTAGAATTATAAATAATATATTATAAAATTCAAACAAGAACAAATATTGGTCTGTTTAAAAAAAAAAGGAATACCTACTGGGTATAGTTTTTTCACGATGTCATTGTTTGAATAAATAAGTAGAATTTACTCACAAAATACTACCAAGATGCTGAAACAATATAGCAATTGCTTGGAAAATCTTCCGTCCCTAAAAAATAGAAGAATTTTCCTTCTCCAATGTTAGTAATTTAACTTTATACCGAACCATATATCTACTGGACTCAAAAACATTTTAAATTTACTTGATAATCATAATGGTAAGGGTTATAATGAGATAGATAACTTTAAAAACAACATAACACGTGAAATTCTGAACATGGAAATTAAATTTACTATTGAAAATTTAAATTGAAAAATATGTCGATATTATTTCTTTAGAAATTGCAACTATTATTCCACCTGAAACGTGGAATGAATTAGGCATTCCAACGACCTGTCAAAACTTGCGTTGTGGGCGGAAGTTCATTATCCCGTATATGAGAGTACAGGATTTGAAGCTTTTTAAAGTGGTTGTTTTGTGAATGAACTATGTTTATTTTTTCATTCTATTGACTTCATTAATGTTTTTTTTTTCAATTAAAAATGCCAAAAACCTGTCTTGTAGTTGATCGTGGAAGTCATTTCAACAAAGATGATGTCAGGTTTTTTCAGTGCCCACCATTTTAAAATTTTCCAATTAAAACGTGATAGGGGGACAAAAATGTCATTGTGACGTTATGTGTGTGACGTCAGCTAGTGCCTAAACCCTACACATTGACTGCACTTAAGTTTCTATTTATGTTATCAGGAGATCGGGTTTTTTTTTTTCAGGAGTTTTTTGAAGGTCAGCTTATTTCTTTATTAGAAGTAGTTTTATTCTGAGAAATTCGTAAAAAGTTTTACTTGAATCTTGAATAACAGAAGTATAGGGCGGCCTGCGGCCGCCCCTAGATTTGGCCGCCCGCGTGCGGGGCACGCGCTGCACATCTGCTAGGATCGGCCCTGAAACTATGGGTCAAAATGTCAACTAGACATTTACTTACCGTTCGTCCATATCCCGATATTTTCCTTCAATGAAGTCTTATCCACTCTGCATTTCGAAAAGTATATGTATAACAAAGTAAACTGTAATTAGCTTGAAAATATTCCAAATAAACTCAAGATAAACAAACAAACATCAATTTTTCTACAGTCGCCATATGGAAAAATCACGTGGTTTGGAAAGCCTAATTCAAACGTAAAGAAAATATAAAATACAATAGATTATTTCACTCATTATGAAATAAACCAATCAGAAAACGGTAATTTTTTGAATAAATTTTGTTTAAATAAGTGATTATTTCACAAGAGCCTATTTATTCGCTATTAAATTTTTGTATACCTTTTTTGACAGAGTTTTGATAGAAATATTCTGACGTTTTATAATAAATAGAACTGTTTGTTGTTGGCTTTAATCCTAAATGTTCAGGAACTATCCAAAAGAAACTATCCAAATATTTTTTGCATGATTTTGCTTTTTGGTAAATAGTTTCATGCACAATAACTATAAATGGCACAATAACTATACGCGGTCTCATTGTGCATTCAACTATTTTCGAAGCAAAATCATGGTCAAAATAGGTTGGATAGTTTAATCGATTAAATTTAAAGCTCTTGTGATATAATATATTTGATAAAATCTACTAATCCATCTTAGAAAGATAAATTTTTTAAAAGATGAGTTGGATGATAAAATTAAAACTAAAGACACATGGTTAAAAAAACTTACAAATATAAACATTCCTGAAGATATATAAAAGAAAATTAGCATTGGGATTTAAATTTTGTGTACCACCAATAATATTAATGAAATTTCAATACCAAACCTATTAGCTGATTTAGAAAATATTTGAAATAATTTTAATATTAATAAAAAAATATTTTTCGAGCAAAATTAATTAACATCATCACAAATTTTATACACTCGAAAAATCATGAAGATCATAATATACTAAACAAACTATACATATAATAAAACAATTAAAAACAAAAACCATAGAGACATATACATAACTAGATCTGATAAAGAAAATGTTACAGTCAATATTACAAAAAAAAAAAAAATACGAATCCTTATCAAATGATTTGCTATCTGATGAAGATGCTTACACTAAATTAACTAAAGATCCTACTAATACTTTTCAGAATAATTCTAATAACTTAGTGAAATCATTATAATTATCTAATATGATTGATGAAAATACTTCAAAAAAATTAAAAATCTCTATAAATCTAATTGCCCAGAACTTTATAGATTATCAAAAATCTATAAACCTATTATTTCATTCAGGCCTATAATATTTTGTATTGATGCTCCTAATAAAAAAATAACTGATTTTATTTGTAATATTTTAACAGTCTTATACAATAAAACAAATGATTATTATTACAAAAAAAATTCTTGTGAATTTGCAAAATTTATTAACAATAAAATTATTCCTAAACATCATATATTTATCAGTTTAGATGTTAAAGCCCTTTTTACTATCATCCCATTAAATTTAGTCAATGACAGTATAAATCTCAAACTATTTTTGTTTCAATAATATTTTTGATACACTCATGGGTAATTCTATATCATCAATTGTGGCACAGTATGTAATGGATGATTTGATTGAAGATTGTTTGAGGAATCTTTCAAGTGATGTTTTCTTTTTAAAAAAATTTGTTGATGATAAAATTTGTTGCATACCTTATGACAAAACCAATGAAATATTAAATATATTTAATAATTATAACCAACATTTAAAATTTACTATGGAAATAGAAAGCAACAACACAATCCCATTTTTAGACACATTGATCATTAAACAAAATAATACATTAATAACAGATTGGTATGTATATGAAACCAACAAATTCACAACGTTATCTTAGTTTTCATTCCTATCATAGTAATCAGATGAAAGTTACTTTAATCTTAGGATTGAAAAATAGAATTCCAAAATTAGTATATCCCACAATATTTCAAAATAATGTCATAAAATTAAAAAATATACTTTTAGATAATTCATATCCTCAACAATTTTTAAATGAAATTCTTTTTAATATTAATAATAGATATAATAAAATTATCATAAATAATCCAGAAGAAATTATTAATAATAATATAAACAATAATATTTTTTATTGTTTTATACTATAAAAGAACTTAATTCTAAAATAAAAAAATATTAATGAAAATATTAAAATTTCTTAGTTCCCTACCAAGCAGGGTATAGAAAGAAGCGATCAACAGTAGATCATTTAGTATTACTAGAACATTCAATCCAAGAAGCATTTCGAAAAAGGGAACACCTAGTGGCTACTTTCTTTAACATAAAAGGAGCCTTCGATATGACATGGCGCTATAGAATTCTCGATAAACTGTCTAAGTTTGGACTAAAAGGAAGATTGCCGTTGATGATAAAATCCTTTCTTGAAAACAGAAATTTCAAAGTAAGAGTTGGCAAGGAATTGTCATCAACTCGATCACTAGAGAATGGAGTCCCGCAAGGATCTACGCTTAGCTGCACACTGTTTGCGATTGCCATAAACGAAATTTGTAAAGATGTCAATCAGGAAATCAAGAAATGCATCTATGTTGATGATTTGGCAATCTTCTGTAATGCAAAGAAGGTAGGAGACATTACACGCATATTACAACCGGCAATAAACACCATAATCAAGAATGGCGAAATAGTTGGTTTCAAGTTCTCCAAAGAGAAGACTAAATGTGTGCATTTCTGCCGACTCAGAAAACTTCATTACGACTCAATGCTGTATTTAAATGATAATGTTATTGAGTGTGTTAATAACTTTAAGTTCTTGGGATTAACGTTCGACAACAAACTTACCTGGTGCGAACACATTAATCGAATCAACACAAAATGCCGGAAATCTCTTAATATTCTGAAAGTCCTAGCGCATACTAAATGAGGAGCTGATACAAAAAGTCTTCTCATGATATATAAATCTCTAATGTCCAAAATAGATTACGGAAGGTATAGTTTACTCCTCAGCAAGAAAAAGTAATTTAGCAGTACTTGACAGAATTCAAAATATAGGACTACGCTATTGTTTAAATGCCTTTCCAACTACCCCTGTCCAAAGTCTTTATTGTGAATCTGCTATAATGCCTCTAGAACAAAGAAGAAAAATCCTAATGACAACTTACCTAACAGGTGTCAAATCTTATCCCAAAAATCCGAATAATGAATTCTTATTTCCTGACGAAAACCAATATTCCAATAGAAACACCATCACTCGTCCTCTTGCAGTTCGCTATCTAGAATACTTGGGGAAAATCGGTGTCGAACTCCCTAACATACTTGTTGATGATCGAAATGACGCCCAAGTAGCAAATAACGGTACCATGAAAAGAATAGACTTTATAAACAATCTGAAAGGCAAAATTAGAGATAAGTGGCAGGATATATGGAGCGGAACAGATACGTTATTTCGTAGAATAGAACCAACAATTAAACAGAAATATGAATCGACAAGTTCAAATAGACTCGAAACGGTAAAATCATTTAGACTCCGTACAGGACATACAAATCTAACACACCAACATCTTCTTAAAGGAGAACAAGCACCAATATGTGATCAGTGTAATGTAACTCTCTCAATTAGTCATATCATTAGTGAATGTCCTGTTTTCAATGCTCAAAGGCAACTCTATGGTTTAGGGCCATGCACAGAAGATAACCTAAAAAAAGAAAACATGAGAAACATACTGGCCTACATCAAAGAAATTAATCTGCTTGATAAAATTTAGGAACAAATATAGATCTGTGATACTTACCATAATGTGATACTTACCATCTAGTATACTCGCCATCTGTGATACTTACCATCTAAGGATACTCGCCATCTGTGATACTAGATACTACCATCTAGGATACTCGCCATCTGTGATACTTTACCATTTGTGATAATCACCATCTATCAACTCTGGTTGTCAACACATCTGAAAATACCAAAAATATTTATATACACAGTACTTGTTTATGAGCTAATAACCTTGCTGTTGATGCTCTAGGGTGGTCTTTTTTAGTGCGGTAAAAATCCCACACTATTTGGTACCCAACACCTTAACCAAATGCCTTTTGAAGGTTTTTTTGTCCATCCTAAAAAAAAAAAAAGTTTAAATTTCTAATAATAGTATATTACAATCCGAGACGGGAAATGCTTCATTACTGGTCCAGAGGTTTTATAGTTTATCGAGACGCGTAGGTAATTCACATACATGTAAGTAATAATTTTGTAATTTTATACATTTAACTTTTGGACTTTTTTAGCCGTTAAGAAGGTACAAAATTAGTACCGAAAGCTCGGAATGAAATAAAGATTTATTTTAATTATTCTTTGGCCAATTTACCCGCTATTTAAAAAAAAAGGAATAATAAAATTCAGTCGTTATCCCTATTCCAATAAATAATATGGTTCAAGTATTAGGCCGAAAGATAGGGCAGTCCAACAAATCGATTTCAATATGGCCGCTGCAGGACAAACAAGAGGGTTGCCCATATACTTCGCGCTATATATATATTTTATAGAATTATTTGATAAGTAAATATAAACAAGTGATTATTAGGTATATTCAATTACAAGCCGAGAACTCTGAGGTTGTCGAGTAACTAGAACAACTGCTACAATTTACCATACAGCAAAATGTGCGCATTTGAACATAAAATTGATAAATTATATCTTGATAGTTCAAATTCCCATGTAAGGGTCACTAAGGATGAATGGTAAACTTAAAAGTTAAAACTTATTTTAATGGATAACGACCGCTGATAATGATTAATAGGGTTGTGAATAATTGGGAATCGGTGAATCAATAGTTTTATTAAAAGACAGTAGGTTGCGTATGTGAAACGACCATTCGATAGAGTAAAGACTATTTTGAACTTAATCAGTTAAACAGTAGTTCTATATAAATAAAATACCTACACAAAGTTTAACTTTTTTCTTATTTTCCACCTAACTTATACAAGTTTTAACTATTTTTTTTTTTTACTATACCTTGAAGTTCATGATCTGATCTTATTTTTCATATATGTATTTTATCATTGATAAAATAGTATAAATTTCTGTAAAAACTTCATATGAAGGTATTATAAATTTTTTTGTAAAAAGTTTTTACAAAAATTTATACTTTTTTATCGATGATAAAATACATGAAAAACGAGATCAGATCATAAACTCACTGCAAGGTATAAGGGAGAGTTGGGTAATGGTGCGCAGCGGGTAATCGTGCGCACCAATATATTTCAAATTTAGCGGGTTATCCAGAGTGCTCGACCAGTGCTGCCCTCTCCTACGCGATGGCTTAATACTTGGCGCGATCATTGGTGGTGTTAGTTTGCATACGACCGCCGTGAGATCGACTTATCTATTTTTTACCAGATTTTTATAAATTTTCGATATTAGAAAATAAGGCGGTAAGTCTATAATTTTTATCCAATTGTTTGAAATGAAGTGTCATCCTAAACTACTGTATTTTGTGAATGTTATGGCTTATTTGAATGATAAATAAATAAATAGTTTTTTTTCATATCATGAATTTGAAAAAAATAAACACATAGGGGCAATCGTGCGCATTAATGCGCACGATTACCCCTCATTAAATTGAATAGTAAAAAGTTATGGTGAGTTTATTATTTTCAGATGCCTAGAAATTACAAGCGTAAGACTGCCATTCTGTCTTATACAGTTGAAAACCTGCAAAATGCGCTGAATGCCATAAGAAATGATGGAAGAAAAATAAGAGAAGTGGGAAAAGCTTTTAAAATACCAGAATCTACCCTCCGAAAAAAGCTGCTAGAGAATGAACTGAAACCACCTCGATTGGGCCGCAAGACTGTATTCTCAACAGAAATAGAGTGTGAATTAAAAGAATATGTTTTGCTTCTCTCAAAATTATTTTATGGACTCACACCTGATAGTCTAAGAAGGCTAGCATTTAGGTATGCAGAACACCATAATATCGAGCATAACTTTAATCGAGAGAAGGGAGTAGCTGGAAAGGCATGGCTTTATGGTTTTTTAAAAAGAGTTCCTGAAGTGAAACTCAGACAGCCTGAGGGTACTAGCTTGAATCGGATTTCCTCCTTCAATAAAGAAGCTGTGAAATTATTTTATTCTAATCTTGAAATTCTCATGCAGAAGTTTAAATTTGAACCAAATAGAATATTCAACATGGACGAAACAGGAATTACAACCGTTCAAGCCAAATGTCCAAAGGTTTACGGTGCCAAGGGAGCAAAAAAAGTGGGCTCTGCTATATCCGCTGAAAGAAGAAGGACCATAACTGGCGTTTTCTGTATGAGTGCTGCAGGGAATTATAATCCCCCAATGCTTATTTATCCCCGCAAAAGAATGCCAGCAACTCTTCAAAAAAAACGGACCCTTGGGTGCTTTTTACAAGTGTTCCAAAAATGGTTGGATCAATTCTGAGCTGTTTATCGAGTGGTTGTCTCATTTTGCAAATCATGCAAACCCCACTGCACTTGACCCCATTCTTCTAGTTCTAGATAACCATGCAAGTCATATTTCAATTCTGGCCTATAATTTTTGTAGGGAAAATAATATCCATATTATGGTGTCTCTCCCACCCCACACCTCAGATCATCTTCAGCCATTGGATTTAACATTTTTCAGTCCGCTGAAGAACGCTCTCTATAGAGAATACGAGCTTTATTTATCCTCTTCTGGTCATCAGAAAATAACAGAATATGACATCGCTGAATTATTGAACAGGGCATTCATGAAAGTCGCCACAATAGAAAAAGCTGCTTCAGGGTTTCGTACTTCAGGAATTTACCCATTAAATCCGGATAAATTTGATGAGAATGATTTTGCACCTTCCAATCAAGTAACAAATGGCACTATAGCAAATTCCGATGAAGATGATCGCACCTCATCTATACCAAAAGCAAACGTTTCATTACCTGATACTGGACCAAAAGCTAACGTTTCATTGCCTGATGATACTGAACCAGAAGCTGACGTTCCATTGCCTGATACTGAACCAAATGCTTTGATTGATTACGAAAACCCCATACCAAGCACGTCCAAAGCGAACTCTTTTCTCACGATGGCTCCGATACCAACAAAAAGAGTGATCAAAGGAGTTAAAAAAAACAATCCAAAGAAACAGTGTTCGAAAATACTCACTAGCACACCAGTTAAAGAAGAACTGGAAATAGCTCAAGAAAAAAAAAAGGTTGAAGGAAGAGAACCTTAAGAAGAAAGAACTGTTAAAATCAAACAAAAAAAAAAAACTGTGAGAAAATGTTTCGACGAAGAAACACAAGACAAAAAAAAAATTTAAAGGCAAACAAAAAAGAGAGGCAACACCTGAAACATCAGACGACTCTTTGGAGGAGGATTTGTCCGACTTATGCGACGATGACGAGTTGGATGACATCGAATTGAGCTTTATATCACCTTTAGTTACACCCTCCAAACCAAACGAAATATGTCTGATTTGTGGAGAAGTTGGAAAAAACAGAGAGTTATGGTATCGCTGTGTCTTGTGCTCAGCATGGATCCATGCAGACTGTACAGGAGTGGACAGCCCGAAAAATTTCAGATGTGACTTCTGCTCATCTTAATCTCGAATATATTTTGATTGTCACTAGTTTCCATGTCAGTTTTGAGCAATAAATATGTTTCTATAACATGGATTTAATGCGCACCATTACCTAACCCGTGCGCATCATTGCCCGCCGGGGTGGGTAATTGTGCGCAAATGCATTTTTTTACTTTTTCAAATGTCATGCCTGTGTATCAATTATTTATGGTAATATCATTTCACATAATGAAAGTAGAATAAATTCTGCATCGCATAGTGTTCTTGAAATTAATTTATATATCTTAGTTTCGACAAAAATGCAATTTCCGCTTAGGTGCGCACCATTCCCCAACTCTCCGTGAAAAAAAATTATAAAAATGTTTATCTAATTTTTTTATTTATTTTATATTCATTTTTTAATATTATGTGGTACTTTTGATATCTTCTGTATATAGTTTTTGTTGCCAGTAATTATTATCACATTGTATTTGTCATTGTCATTAGTTATTCATCATTGTGAATGTCGTGTATAATTCTTGTTTATTAAAGCCTAATTTCTAAAGGTAATTTAGTAAATCATTACACCCTGAAGAAGCAGCAAAAAGCTCCGAAAGCTAGGCATTTGTAAAAAGAGTTAATTATGATTTTCCCTCTTTTTTTTTGGGCTACTTTATTTCTTATTTCGCCGTATCCTTTTTGTTTGAAATTTAATTAAATCTAAGATCTAAAGTAAACCACAAAGGTGCGGATTTTCTACCCGCTGACACCAAGACCAAGATCCCTAAATTTTCATTTGCTTTTGTACAGCAGATAGCCATAAATTTATTTTATTAAATTTAATTACATTCGCAAATAATCCTAAGACTTTTGAGATAGAATTTTAAATTTAATAACGGACATTGATTGCATTGGCTTTAAGCTAGATTTAATGAAATGAAAACAAATTTGATTTAAAAAAAAATCAATAACCATTTAGGCAGCTTTTATAAATTTATCCGAATTTTAGCCGCTCCCATCATTTATCTTATCGAACTAAGAAATAAGAATAAAGTAGCGCATCACATTTTTTTTTGTTTTACAAAACTTTTGGTTCAAATGGCCATATAGATTTTATGTTATAATCCTTGGGAAAACCTCGGAAAATATCGGTAATTGCTGCTGTTCTACTGTATATACTACTATTTTGTAGAAGGTACTTTTTACGGTTATGGCTAGACAGAAGCACCTTTGCTAGGGCGTTAGTCCGATGAAATTGCGTACAAATTCGATATTTTATTAGTCCAGAATAGCACACAGGATGTGTTGGAGAACATCGAAGTTTCTTTATAAGATATTAGCACATACGTGTACACGAAGATAAAAATGTAGAAAAAGGATTGGAAGATACTAAAGGAAATGCAATTATTATATCATTTGCTTATACAGGGTGATCAAGTTTCAGTTTCGCAAGTAACAAATAATTTATTTTTTTGTCAATTTTAGATTATTCTCCTAACTCATAATGGTGGTTCCTCATCTCGAATTAGAATAGAACTATCAAAGCACCTATTTCAGGTCCTAATGCTTTTTATTAGGGCATAGACCAAAGATTTCATGAATTATTTTCAAAATCTATCTAGTGAAGTCTTATAAAAAATTTGGAAAAATTGGTGTCAGGGCCTAATGACTTAAATCTCACAGTTTCGGAGTTGAAGCTTTTTTCGGCGTTACAATGGGGCTGTCTCGCCTTTTTTTTTTAAATTGGGTTTTCGAATTGCCTGAAGACAATATAAATAGCATTGTAGTCTCCCAATCCGTTGTCAGAAATAGAAATCAACCAATTAAGGGGGCGGTTATGACATTGAAATCTGTCAGTTCTGTGTTGATTTTTTGATCAAAATGAAAATTGTATATCTGGTTACCTATTTTTCAGGATTTAGGTCGTTATGGATTATTTTCATTCGTCTCCTATTGGCTGGAGTCATAATACGTCATAAAGGCGCGAAAACATCAATTCCAAATAATGGCGAATAGTGTTGAAAACAGCACTTTTAACACCCATGTGGAAGTTTGGTGGCACGAGCCGCAGGCAAGTTGCACAAACCCCACGAGTGTGGAAAGTGCTTTTAACACGCGTTACACACTATACTTTTTCTACGACTACGAATTAACTATAACTACTATATTCACATTGAGATTTATTTATTTTGTTGAAAATCTATTATTTAAGGTTATAATCAACGAACAATTTTGGTACGTACAATACACCAAGAGTTGCTTGCAGAACAAAATTTCAAGTACTTTTCGCACGCTGTGCGAAATAATCGATTTTCTAGGTAAGTTAGTAATGCGTTTTTAATAGCTTTCTAGAGCAGTCGTAGAAAATCCTTTTTTCACACTCGTTCAACTTGTGGATATTGATGGGAAATGGACTAAGAAATAAAAGAACTTGTTAATTCTCGATACTCAATATATTTATTTGATCGAACACAGCGTGGAAAGTAGAGCGTGTGAACTCACAAAACTAACTATAGGAACTGACTCAACATCAAAAGACAAAGAATTACAAACCCTTTCTTGAGTAAACAACCCCTCATCTGTTTATCCTACATATAATAGTTATTTACATTAAAAGTGCGTTTATGAGCATGATTACAATAACGAGTGTGAAGGATTAGAACGACGAGGTCGTAGACCGAGTCGTTCTAATCACACGAGTTTTGTAGTCATGTTCAAACGCACGTGTGATGTACAACGTTTTATCTACAAAGCGAAAAATAAGAATATTTTTCCAATTATTTTCGTTAATTAATAGCTGTCTACCTTCATTTCACCTTTACAGGTTTACCTTTGACATTTGTCAAATCACCAAAAATAGTTGTGTTATAGACTCATAACCTCGTGCATAACACCACTAGCTGTGTTATGAATTCATAACCTAGTCTAAAACCCCTCTAGTTGTGTTATGAGTTTCATGACGTAACTCAATTACTAGAAAAATGGTTACCTATGTAAAAACGTCATAACCAAACGCTTGTAGATAAAAACTATTATAAACACGATCAGTCATCCATAGATGCAATATAAATCAGCAAAGTAGGCTAATAATCAAAGTTTAATTTATTAATTTTTGGTTCACTAATATGAATATCAGTTTATCCAATAGTGGAACTCGCCTTCGGCTCGGTCCAACAAACTGTCTCGCCGTGTGAAAAAAGTCGTTTTCAAAACTTGTTGTTTAAATTAGGGCTCGGAATTTTTAAAATCCAAGTATTCGAATAGTCGTTTGGTATTTTATTCGAATAGTTGAATAATTCGAATAGTCGAATACTCGAATACCTATTCAAATAGTCGAATATTCGAATAGTCGAATATTCGAATAGTCGAATATTCGAATATGTAGTCAAAAAGTCGAATATTCGGATAGTCTAATATTCCAATGGTCAAATATTCTGATAATCATTTGTATTAGTTAGTTCGTACTTCGTCGTACTGTTAGTACTAGATTCTACTTTCCGCAAAAAAACGATCTACGACGAAGAGAATTTTTGATTTTTTATGCAGAGTATTGCAGAGTCAGAAAAACTAATAGTATATTGTTGTATTAGGAGTAGAAGCTTTACTTTTTTGTGCTGAAGCAGTAGGTTTGCGAGCTGAACGCAGTGAGGCTTGCAATACTGCTGAAGCACAAAAAAGTGCTTCTACTCCGTATGCAACACGCTATTTTTTCTCCAAACAAATGGGGTAAGCTCGGGGGTAACTGAATGGTTAAGCGGCAGTAAAAGTACGCGCGGCACTAAAAGTACTTTTGCTGCCGCTCCAGCGGCACTAAAAGTACTTTTGTTGCCGCTGGGGTTGCCAAGCAGCGTAGAAATTAAATTTCTACCACCTCGACAGGTGTTAACCTGCTGGATTTGCCTACCAGCATAGAAATTAAATTTCAGACATCTTGACAGAGGTTAACAAAGTGGCGTTTTTTTGACGTTTGGAGAAAAAATAATTTAGCTGTTTTTTAAATGGCAAATTTACAGAGGGTTAAATTTACATTACGAACAAAAATGCATTGTATTTATTGAAAGCTGATTTTCACCGAAAACACGTCGAATATTGTATCATTCAAATTCAAATATTGAAACAATTGAAATTTTAAATTGAATATATATTCAAATCAAAAAGTGAGTAATTGCATTGTTAAATAGTCCAATATTCAAATAATTCGAATATTCGAATAGTCGAATATTCGAATAGTCGAATAGTCGAATATTCGAATATTCGACGGTACTGTAGAAGTTTTCCCACACACCGGCGGTTCTACGGGGGGGGGGGCTAGCTATGTTGAGGACTCATTTCAGTCTGTAAAATGCTCCATTTTCGGCCTAGTCCGTATTTGGCTTCATTTTTGGCTTTTCGGCCTAGTCTCGAAAACCTTATTGTCAGTTTGAATATACCTGCCGCATCTGCCAATGCAAAATCAGTTTAAATGTTTTAAAGTTGTCACATTTACTCTACATTTTTGTCAACGAAATTCAGTCAATTTTTATCTTTATACTAATAATTCTCCTTTCCTATGATAATTATAAGCGTACGCCTATGTCAATACTAATAAATATGTAAAACTGCTTAATCAGCGGTACTCCACTCGTAGTACCGCCATGCCGCCTATGTAAATGCTTGGATCAGCAATTATTTCTCATTTAAGCCAGCGTATTCTCTTACGGAGCGTTCATTTGTTTTCAGGCACTCCCTGTAGCAATTTGATCCACATATTTTTCGTTTGTTACTATTGCATTTTAATTAATAAAATAAATGTTTCTTAAAAATACAAGTTTCTGAATCGAAAATATAATTAGCGCACCGAGGCGAATCAAATACATGCAAGTCACATGAAGATTACTTATACTCCGAATGAAATACAGTAGTATTTTATTTTCAAACGATCCTTATTCCGAATAGTGCACAATTTTTAAATTGAAATATGACATTCACAATTAGAACGATCACCTTTATAAGCTCATATACCTCTATGTACAGTACTTAAATCGCTATGCGAAAACATAGGGGAAAACGTGAGACTATTATTCTCTGCCGGACTATAACATTTATACGCCGCTCAAGCTAGAAGTCATTAAAGTGGCCCACTATAAAAGTTGCACTAAACGTCAAAATAATCACAAAAATAACTGTTTTATGAAGTTTGAAAATAATAGTTATTTATGTACCAAAACAGTAAAGTGATTCTGTATCGAACAAGTCTGAAACTAGCAAAGCGAGCGAGGCGAGTGAAAGGGCGAGTTCGATAAAACATACTTTACTGACATGGTGCATACAAAACTTTATCGCCAACCCTAAAAATTGATAACTGTAAAAAATGAAGATATTATAACTTGACACATATTATTATAAGAGAAAATACAGAACAAATCTACTTATTGTTTGTTATATTGAACATGAATATTAACTCTATCGTATGATAACAATTATTTCTTGAAGTCGAAGGAGTTTCAATATGTTAACAATGCCTAAGTCTTCTTTATTAGAATTATAATTGGTAAAAACTATGTTGTCAATTTAACTGTTGCCGTCACAATGACAAAACATCGCGAAGACAATTTTTTTGATTGTTGCATAATGCATATATTCCACGACATAAGACTCGGCAAAACTATTTGCTGCAGGTGAAAATACTTTATCTGCCGCATATGCGGCAGGTAGAATACTCTATTTTAAACTGAAATACTTTACTTCCGGTAATCGCTCTGGTAATGTACTTATATACCTATAAAAATTATTATTAATTTTTTGTGTTTTGACGTTTTGGTTTTACTGACAAGGCAAATAAACGTCTTATTTATACCATCCCAACCTTGCCTTTGCCTACAACTCATCAACACAACTCTCTTCAACTGATATATCTAACTAAGCTAAACTTACAGAGAAGCTTCAAATTCATTCCTAGAGCCATCTATTGTATAATAATGATAAAGAGCTACATATTTTCAGATTGTATTATATCGATTATACAGGCTTATATACAGGAATAGCATTATAATAAGGGATCATTGGATTTCACTACAAAATCTTAAAATCACTATTTACGAATCCTGATAAGATGAGAGGGAACTTTGATGCATGTACAAATAGAAACCCAAGTTTTATTGTTACAGGAAGCTGTTGTAAATATTTGACAAGCTTTTTTTTTGTGTTTTGTAATATGTAATTATTTTTTCTATGTCGCGTCGCAATCGGCTTCAAATATTCAAATATGAATAATATAAAAAAGGTTTGTTTAAACTCAACTAAATACTGCCAGAACTAGCGTCCTCTCTTGGGCATCAGTTCAATTTGGTTTGGCCTATGGCGTTTCTTTCGAACTACTAATCGATCTTCGATCGCTGCCCCCTATAAGACAGCGACTGAACTGAAAATTAACATATTATTTCCTGGAGCCTCTATGCGTATATTCAAGGAGAAACCTATAAAGGGATAAAAGAATCGTCAAAATGATATTGATAAATTCAATTCAGCTTTCAAATTTTAAATGACGACTCATACAATAGATTAGATGCTTTTTTTCAAATCCAGGAGTTAGTTATAACTTTATACCTTTTTATAGGGCCTCAAAAAATTCATTGTTAAACGCATTTCGGACATCTGGGCGGATGCGCGTCATGCAGCATTTCGAAATGGGCTGAATAATAAAGAGTGGCTGAAAATTATCAGATGGAGTGATCAGTGCAAAATGTGATATTGGTGGAAATCTTTTAGGCAACAAAATAAAATATCAGTGGTAATATGTAGCAAAGTCTATGTATGTAGGTACATGATATTATGTAATCTTAAGTGAGGGTGTTAAGAAAATAGTGTACAGTTTGGACGGTTGATAAAAATAATAAATTTTACCTACTTCTAGGATCAGTGGCAAACCATTTTCCTTTTCTTATTCTCATACATACCTACCAAGCGAATGGTGATAGAAAAAAAGCCGTAACAGTTCTTGTGATAATATTCAAATCAAGTCGTATAAGTTAGTGAACTTGGCAACACTGCTTAGGGTTTCTTGTAGGTTGTTGAGTTGGCGAACGCGGCATTGCCTTGTTTTTGGAGAAAGGAACGTGTCTTACATTTAACAGTGTACCTATCATAATTTATAGCAGACATGTAGGTATTAAAACCTTCGTGCATTACTCAATAGTCAATAGTATCACATATGGCGCAGTGGTATGTGGATTATGAACAAATACCTTTTGTGGGAAAACAGTTTATTATCATAATATTATTCTAGTGTATGGGAGGCGCCGGAGGAGGTAAAAATAAAACAGTTGAGTCAGTTGAGATAACCCCCACATAACAAAATTTCATCCTTAGAATGTACTGAGAATGTTCTTTTTTTTGGAGGAATGTGCCTAGAATGTTCGCCAAAACCATTGCGAATGTCCTGAGAAAAGATTGTAGAAATACTGTTTGCAATACCCAAGAACTTCCTGGGGAATCCATTAGGATATTCCCAGAATGAGAATGAGATTCTCAGTACATTCTGAAAAGAATATTCCTGTTTGATTCTAAAAATATGCTTGAAATGTATATTCTCACATTCAAAGAATGTTCCTATGACATTTATGTTTATGGTTATGTTCTCAAAAGAATATTATACCAATATGCTTGAAATATTCTTAGAATATATCTACATATATCATTCTCAATATGCATCCTAGACATAACATTCTTGTTTGATTCTAGGGACATACTTGGAATGTTAATTTTCGCATCCAACCAAATAATGCTACTTTCAGTCCTTCTATATTAAAGGCAGTGAAAGGGTTGTTGGAAAATTTCTCTGAAAAACACAAGTGTTTAACCAAAGCTCTGGTTTCGAGCTTATTATGCTCTCGTCGCGGTAAGCACGCCAACTGAGAGAAACAGGTTCCAAGGTGATTCAAACCCGAGGCAAAATGTAGATCATTAATAGCGCGTGCTTCCCTCTCTTGGAAGTCCTACAAAGCAAAAAAAAAAAAAAGAATATAGGTACCTGTAATATTCTTAGTAGATTCTATATAGATAGAGCAATATTGTTTAATTTTGTTCAATTAAGATTTTTGAGTAGGTACTTTAGATAATTAGGTGAACGATATGGAAATATTCTTATCATGGGTACCTACCTACATAAACTTCTCAGCACAACTTGGTAGGTATATTCTTGATACTTGATAGAGATATTAGCCGAAAGAACATTTTTTAGGGTACATTATAATAATGTTCGTGTGACAATATTCAGATAATGTTATATAAAGTAGGTTCTTAGCACAATCTTTCAGGTAGGTGCAAAGAAGCAACATTCCTAGTACATAAATAGAACGTCCAAAAATGAATATTTCAATCGAAACAATCTAAGAATATTCATTAAACATTCCAAAAAGCACTTTGAGGGAATATTCTGAGAATATGAATGTTCTTTCTCTGTTATGTATGCGGTACCTCTCTCATTGCAAATTGCAGAAAATTCAAAAAAAGTTGAACAAAGTTTTGAAATTTATCTGTCGGCCAGTGGAAAAAATATAAAGCATGATGAGCTTAAGGTGGCATTCTTGTTAAATACATACAAACATATAGTATTTGCGGCGGCAACGTTGTGTATCATTGTTTACATTGTACTTTAAAATTTGTCGCTTTTCCTTGGTAATAGTGTGAAATAGATTATAAAATTTGCATTAAACTATCAAACAAGACCCTTGAATTGTTTTGTGAATGAGGTGCGTTTTTTTAACATAAAAACCAATTGAGATTTGTTATGGCTTAATGTCCTGAGAAGGTCACACTCGTCACACCCAAGCATAGTTGCCAGTTAATAAGTTTTCTCACCAGAAAGTGAATATTTTTATCGGATGAAATGGCGAGGAAATGTGGTACATGTTCTGAAGACGTTGGAAAAGATCAAAAATATGTGTTGTGTGATAGCTGCATGTTACCTTTTCACACCGATGAGGCTTGTTTGGGCTTGGCGGCTAGTGAGGTGAGAGCTGTAGTACTGAAAAGTAGATCACTTATCTTCTTTTGTCCTGAATACAGAGAAGCTTCTAAGAAAATTCCTTATATAATAAAAGAAGTCAATAATCTCAAAACTGCGATGTATTTAAATTAAAAAAACAAGTAGCAGAAACTACTGAAAACATGCAACTGAATCAGGAAAAAATTGATATTCTTGAATCAGCACCCTATCAATTAGCAACAGCAAATATTAGTGAAGAAATTGAAAATATGAAAGCTCAGATCAAAAAATGTTATTATATTAAATATTATTGATACAGTAAAGGCAAACAGAATAGAACGAAGATTGGATGAAAAGCAAACAGTACTGAAATTATTGGAAAATATTAATATTGTTGATAAAAATGTTGTGGTACAAAGAGTAGGAAAATATCAACAAAATCGTCGTAGACCCATAAAAGTTATGTTTGATCATCCTAATGATGCAAAAGAAGTTCCAAAAAATACGAAGAAGTTAACAAATATTCGGATGTTTGGAGATCAAACGAAAAAACAAGAATTATATTTCAAATCGGTGCAGAAAAGGCTCCCAAGATATTGTTGCAAGTGGCGATAACTCTCAAACAATTAAGTATGTAAATTCTGTTCCCACCATAGTAAAGAAAACAAATGATCAAAATCTACCAAACAATAGAAAAAACCAACAGATCCTAATATGCATCAAATTGTCCAAAAAAGTAACCATCAGTTTATTTCAATAAGCCAAAATATTACTTATTTCAACATTGAAAGCCTTTATGCGCATAAGGTACAGTTAATCACAAATGTTTTTTGCTATAGTCCGCTTATTGTTATACTGAGTAAGACAAGAATTACCGAGGAGTTTGAAGATTCAGAATTATCAATAGATGACTACAATACTGTTCGTTGTGGCAGTTCAACAAGGCACACTGGTGTAGTTATAATCTAAGTACATTCGAAATGATATTGAATTACAGATTAAAGAGTCATTGGTGCATGATATGAATTTTTGGTTCAATTTGTTGAAGTTAAAGTAAGTGGCTCATAGGCGGGCTGTACCATTCACCAAATGCAAGTCATGCCATGTTTTTGGAATATTTTGAGAAAATACTTGATAAGTATTTTAATGGAAAAAAATGTATTTTGGTTGGTGATGGTAAATATTGACTTTAGTAATAGTGATGGTTTTTATACAAAGAAAATTAAAAATATGTTAGACTCATGTAGCGTTGACCAATTGATATCAACATATACCAGATTAACAAAGGACTCAAGAACTTTAATTGATTATGTTGTAAGTAATTTGGAAAATGTTAATGCAGGAGTAGTTAATTTGCCAAAAATTACTGATCACTCATTAATTTCAATAATTTTTTTCAATTGCTATAAACCTAGAATAGATAAATATATGTATGTCCTTGAATGATTATACTTCTGGGGAAATTAATTCACGATTATTGTCATTGAATTGGAATTTAAATACTGCAGACATTAATATTGTTGTAAGAGAAATTTTAGAAAATTGTACGTTTGTTGTTGAACCTGATCAACAGCACCATTGAAAAAAATTAAATGTAATTCAAATCAGGTACCATATTATGATGATGTTCTAAAAAATTTGTCTTAAGAAAAATATCAAGCGTATAAACAATTTGGATCCAGCAATATCCCTGGATCAAAGGATCAAAAATGGGAGCAGTACAAAATTTGTCGTAATAGATAGGTATACAAACACTCTCAAGAATAAAGAAAAGTTTTATTTTGAAAAAAAAATTAACAAAAATAAGCAAAATCCAAACCAAATGTGGAAATACTTGAAACAACTAATAAATTCGTCAAAAAACCAACTGTTTAACAAAATATAATTTTTTATTGATAACCAGAAAAACAGATCCAATGGTAATTGCAAATTCTTTCCAATCGGTACTTTATTACTAGCATTGCTGACATTTCTACCAGTATTTCCACGGCCCAACAGTGGCCCCCGGCTAGCTATGAACCAGTTTTGTGTACCTTAGCTAGCTTTAAAGAAATAACATTTTTTGAACTGAGGAAGATTATTTTTTCTTTGGATAAAAATAATAAGGGTGAAACAATAAGCAGCGAATTTCTTAAGCAGTATTTCTATTCTATAGCTCATGTCATCTTGAATTTTATTGATATTTCAATAAAGTCCGGTGTATTTCCAGATCAGCTCAAGACCAGTATAGTTACGCCTATACCAAAAGTTTTAAACATTGCAAACGCTGCAAATTTAAGACCAATAAGCACGCTGCCATATCTCGAAAAAATATTAGAATTTGCAATTTATGATCAATTAGTTGAATACTTCAAAGAAAATCATCTTTTCCTCGACTATCAATCTGGTTTTCGCCATTCATGTGAAACCGCACTACAACTTGTTATCTCAGAATGGAAAAAGTGTTTAGATACCTAATAATCAGTATGTTGTAGCTGTCTTTTTAGACTTTAAAATAGCGTTCGAGACAATAAACAGAGAAACACTGTTGAATAAATTAGAATATTATGGAGTTACTGGGCTGGCTAGGATCTTACTTAAGTGATCGGTTTCAGAGGGTTAGGGTGTGTGATTGTATGTCAGATTTACTTTTAAATAATATGGATGTCCCACAAGGTAGTATTTTGGGCCCTCTTCTATTTATAATATATTTGAATGATATTAATTATGTTCCAGGTATGCATAGAATCAACTTGTTTGCCGATGATACACCTATTTATGTGACGGATAGGGAGTTAACATGGGCACAAGAGAAAAATAATCAATCGCTAATAGTTTTTTATGCGCCTAGGTCAAAAAGTACAGCTTTAACGCCCGTGTGTAACAGCCTGAGGCGTGTTAATACCCACGGGCAATTGGTGTCCCTCGGGCCAAAGGCCCTCGGGACACAAACTTTGCCCTGGGGTATTAAGACCCTCATAATTCCCTTGATACATAAATAACTATTATTTAATCATTTATTCAGCAATAGTTCACAAAGTACACAAATATACTACAACTTAATGTGGATACAAATAAATGAAAGAAACCTTTACAGCAATAACTCTTGCTGTAGTAAGTCCTCCCTATCTTCCTACCACGGCTAAATAAGATACGGTGCACTATAGTACTCAGAATACTGTGCGTACATAATGACGAGGGATTAATGGTAATTATTCCTGCTTGCACTCCAATTACAAAATTTCTCAAATTAAATAAGTAATACCATGAAAACAATATCAACAAACTCGAAAGTGTCAGTGTCAAACGTGTAGTGCTTGTGTATTTGTATTGAGATAGATGATAAATAAAGTACAGTATACTACTCGCAATAATGGCCAGTATGATTAAAAAGAGTATTTGCTTGTACTTGAAGTAAGAGCTTTTACTTCCTAGTAATTTGTGGAGTATAATCTTTTACATAAAGTAAATTCTTTAATGGGAAGTGTTTACTTGGGTTGGAAGTATAAGCTGACAGTGGCGGCTCGTGGTGTTTAAGTAAGGGTGGGCGACAAAAATAAGAAACAGCCGTAGATTTTCAAGGCCACGGCCTCTTCAAATGTTTTAATTTTTTATTTTTTTATTTTTTTCTCCAGGGTGGCGGAGCCCACCTTGCCCATATGGGCGAACAGCCACTGTAAGCTAGTAGTAAATACTAGAACATGATCAACCTCAAATAGGTTCTTTTTATTTCTTATGGGGGTACAATCATCCATCCATCTTTAGCTAATTCAATGTCGCTGGCATTTTGAAGAAAAGAAATCTAAACATTTTTATTCCACACAATTTTTTGTGAAACTTCTTTAATTACTTTTGACACGGTTGTTTGATGTACCCCGATATCTACATCAACTCCTTGTTGAAATCCAGGATCACTTAGGGCCGGTATTATAATGTCCGGTTGACCGATGGTTGAGTTTCAACCGAGGTTGCAATCTTTGGTCAACTGGACATTAAAATACCGACCCTTAGAATCGGTTTCTCAATAGAAAGTCACCCCCGGGTTAAGCATAACTCCAGGGTATACATTGGAACTGGACACGTTTACCCTGGAGTTAAAACCAACCCGGAGGTGACTCGCTATTGAGAAACCGACGCTTAGAGTCCTTAAAAATATCTCCATCACATATTTCCTCCATTTCCTTTCCTTCCTTCCCATTAGACTTATTGAAAAAAGTCATTCATAACGCTTTTTCAATCGAAGCAATTGATGTGAAGTTTCTGTTGGGTAGCTTCTCAAAAACTACACCAAATACTCCTAAATGGAGAAAATACTAGAAATCATCAGTAATTTCTGCAGCATAAACTTCTATATATTGAAGTAAATAGAGCAAAGTATAAAGTAATTGCTTCTAGTACTTACTTTAGGAATTATGTGGAGTAAATGCTATAATTTTTTGAAGTAAAAACTACAAAATGGAGCATTTACTTGAAGAAAAAGCAAATACTCTTTTTAATCATACCGCCCAATGGATATTATTCCCTCGGAATATTACTCCCTCGCCGCTAACGCGGCTCCCTCGGCGGGGATAATAGCTATCATTTTTGACTCGTGGTATAATCTACTGTTAATATGTGTCTAACTCATAACTCTGTCGTAATTATGACTGGATTTTTCTGAATTTTGTCGTCTCAGCATTACGAAATCTATATTTAAACATGCTTCGTCCCTTTGATCTGCAAAATGTCTCCTCAAGGTTTCTTTCAATTCGTAACAAGATGAAACGTTTTGAGTACATACCTACCTAAAACCAATTTTGAATTTCCGGTAAATATTTTGAAAACGATTAGGTTGGTTTGCAATGTAAAAAGTATCGACAATACTTTGGCACACTGCTAAATATCTATTATGAACATTAGGATTACCATCGAATTGTGGTACGCAATTCAAGTATTCAGGCTCAAATTGAGCCATATTGCTTGTATCAGCGTTATTTAAATTTGAACTTGAATTATTTTGGTTTGTGACAATTTGTGTAGCTGTGTCAGCTAATAATGTGTTGATATTACTTATCAAATCTTCTGTATCAGAAGGTGAGTCAGCTGAAGGTAGGTTGAGAGATAACAACTTCCTGTTATTTCATCAACGTCAGACATTTAACAAAAATCAAAAATTGTACATAGCACTTACATGAATATTATTGCGTGAATGAGCATTCATAAGGCCAAGACTTTCTGATAGACGATGCGTGTTCTCCCATATCGATCCTGGTCTTCGCGAGAATTAGCTATACTCGTCCAATACTCCGATTACTTGAAGGCGGTTACTTACAGCAAGACGCCTAAAATTCGTTTAATCAGGTCCGAAGAAATCCTACCGACTGCGCCACTTATCAGACCGTGTGCCAATAATAAGTTTAAAAAAAACAACAACTTTATTTCTAATTTACCAAAATACGGTTAAATCACGAAATGCGTTACAAAATTATGAGGTATGAGGTTTAAAATATAAGTAGGTTAATAATGTTCAACAGACTGACTGGCGAAGAGGTATATATCAAGCTGGAAAGCTGAATATAATTCGCATGTGAATTGCAAGTATTTTTTTTTCTTATGTAGTATCAGGTGAACTTTTTCAGTATCACTTTCCGTTAGGTACGTACACTATTTTTTTTACACCCGTATAAGCCAGGACAAAAAAGTAGATGACACGTTGAAAAGTATATTATGAGGTCCTCTCACTGCATTTTTACATCCCTACTATAGTTAATTAAATAGGTTTTGGGGGCATCTACAACTCGTTATTGTATCAAAAAGTAAAGTTTGATCATAACTATTCGCAAATAAAAGAAAGACTATGCTATCTGTAATCGGCGAACTACAATTTCCCCTACAAAACGCAGGCAATAAAATCGAGCCGAGCCAGAAAAAAGAATAGTGGAAGCCAGTATAGTAGTAAATAACGAGCTACAAAAAACAAAAACACTTGAGAGATTTTATTTATTTAGCAATTTCGTTTTTATTGCCCGACACAAAAAGCACCATATTTCCAACGATCGACGCAATACCAGGATATAATTTTTCTCTCTCATGCCAAGCTCTGACCCTTTTTGTTCCTTTTAAGTCTGTTATTAAAAAGTTGCCAAGATATATGTTGCCAGAAGTTCGCGGGTTAATGCAATATTTAATTGTTTTATTGCGTTTTCGATGTCAGAGCGTATGTAACGTATAGATTCAGTTTTGGAATTAATGACTTTCTAGCTGCTGGTATGGTAGAGTTATGTATTTCGACTGGGAATTGAGGACGTTAATGTTGGATTGCAGTAACAACAGCATCCTTGTTATATACGTACGTGCAAATTGTTGAAGTAAGACCAGTTATATTTAAAAGAAGAAGAAGAGGAACGGACAGTACCTAAACAGCAGTTTGAAATTGGGTTTTCATTTAATTTCATTATAACACAAAAATAGCTATTTCCATTCGGAAACCTAAATGTCCTAGTTCCATCCCATCAGTGTTTCTTAATTTACACACCAAATTGCGCCTCAGAATATTTCAATGTATTTTAAAAAGCTTATTTTTAAGAAACTGACAAAGAATCAGAGGCCCAACAATGCACTTTTGTTCGGCGTGGTTCAAGTTTGAGTCTTCGGAGTAAACACCTGTTCTTAAAAGAGGGTCGCCTAATCTTAAACACACTTGTAAACATAATTTGCCTTTTACCTAAGGGAAATTACGTCATATTGTTTACCTACTTTCATTCTTCGGCCCATGCAAAGGTTCGCTTTTGTTTGGTTTTGCAGCCTTAAGGTTATGCTGGCATATTTTATTAGTTCTTTGTTAATACGACATGTCGGATTGACGCATATATCCACAGTTAGTTTTTCTTGATTATTCTATAGATATTTGCTTATTACAATAGGTACCCACCTAAATTCCGTACCTAAGAACAACATCCTCTTACCATGAAAGGATTTCGCCATATGTGATGGATTCATTGCCAGAATAGGAATATTAAAATAGCAAATAGTTAGAAAGAGGAGATTGAATGTAAAGTCATCATATTAGCGTAACAAGTGACGATTTAAACTATATCCTATTCACAATCCGATGTCCACAGGTACAGGTAAATTTATCACCTTTCCCTATCAAATAGCATTGAAAGGTGATAAATTTTATCTGTACCTGTGGACATCGGATTGTGAATGGATAATAGATATGTTCACGTCTACGCAAAGTTAAATACTTACGATTAACGATTAGAATTTCATACAAATCTCGATATGAATTCGATCACAATTGAATGGACCTTCCAACTGAACAATATTTATTGGCGGTAACTCCGAAAGAGGGGCCACTTACCAAAAATAAAAAATACGGGTTCCCCATTTTTTTTTAAGAACCTTTGAACAAAGTCGTCGCAATTTCAATAAAATTTTGAAATTTAATCAGTTTGCGTCGTAGTCGGGTAAAGGTTGTAGTGGGATTAGGATAAAGTGTTTTGGCGGATTCAAATAAGTTTGAACCTATCGGTCTTCCACTCTACCGCATCTACTTACTAATAATTAAAACGAAAAATTATCACAATTTGAAAAATGCAACGCTTCCATCTTATATAATACAAATTTAATTCTGGTTCCATGAATAAAGTTATTCAACGAATTTCAAATGGTAACAAAAGAAGCTTTACTAATCCAATTGAGCGAGAATCACAAAGCCTATTCGATGTCTGAAAGTTCTTTAATTGTGAGTGATTAAAACTGGCACATGCAAAACAACGTTTTACCGGCCAGAGAATTGGAAATTAAAGCAGCAGCTTCCGAATATCCCCAAATCAATAATATATCCAGCAGGTAGAAGCAGCAATCTGTTCAACAAAAAGCCTTTTAAGTTAGCGCAGCAATTTAAAATTAAACTGGAAACTAAATGGGTACCTGTATAGAGGTCTTTCGCTAATTCGGTTTAATTAATTTTGTGTTTGTATTTTCTCTCTCGAGAGACATTGTTAGATTTTTCCGGATTTCTCTTTGTAATTCGAAACTTTTCGCTTCAAAAATTGTTGTTCTATGTGACAGCGAGGCTCAGTGGGCATGGAGTAACATCAACAAAAAATTATCACGCATGCAGAATAATATATTTTTACGAATAGAAAATGCTTATCGGCAAAACAGTTTCCGTTTTGAAGCTCTAAAAAATAGTGGTTTCAACGAGTGCAAGTAAAAGGTAAGCTAAACTAGTTATGATGGTGAACGGCGTACAAAAAACGATACATGAAGCATTCGCAGGAAATGCATTCTGTGAGAGACATTCGGGAAAAACTACTTTTTTTAAGTTTTTATTGAAGTGGAAATTCTTTACGTACGGTGGGGTAAGTTCGTTTTATGCGAGTTGCTACGTAACGAAAACGCTAGACATTCCCTCTACTAACACGTAGTCCAGTTAAGAGTAGGGATCGCTTGAGCCTTTAATGCTTCAGTCATTACAGGTAGCTCAGGGGCTCAGGCAAGGTTGTTTGAGAGAGGTAGGTTGTCTGATAACTCTATGACGTCATCTGGGGTGCCTAAACATAATACCAATCTCCATAAGGCAACCCAGATGCTTCATCAAGTTACCTATTACCAGGCTATCTATTAACATCCCTTTTTTCTATGGTTAATTAATTTTAATAAAGTATGACAAGAAAATAAAAGAGCTTCACTTGACTTACGGCAGCTCACTATTGTTGGAGGCTATGGGTTTCAGATTTACTTGGCTTGTCTGATTTTCTATCACTTACCGTTTATTTGGACGCCACTCTATTTGTCATGTTTGGATTTAGACCTCAGGCAGAAATAAAGAAACCTTGAGGCTTAAATTAGATTATAACACTCTAAAATAGTTATTTATGATATAAGTGCTAAAAGTGACATTTTATTTTGTGAAAAGGGAAGTTTGGGACAAGACGCCGAAGGCGGAGTGTTCCATCCCTTTGAACAAAATAAAATCACTTTTAGCACGAATATCATACATTATTTTTTCTACAAACGCACTAAAAGTAATTACTTTTAGCACTAGTGCTAAAAGTAATCACTTTTAACACCAGTGTCATAAAATAGCATTTTAGACACTGACAGCGTCCGTTAAAAATGACGTTTGTAGAAAAATAATATTGTTGTTCAAAGGTTCAGGTATGACAATGAAACTAATAAATTCCGTTGAACAAAAAACCGTTCAATTTGAGACTCGGCTACTCGATATCGAGCAAAAGTTATATTTAATTATCAATTTAAGACTGGGCTTTCACACCGATAATGATTGAAAGTTGGGTTTCACTAGTAATTTACGACTGGCTACTTGATAATGGGTGGAAGTGACATTCAATTATTAATTAACATGGCAACAAACACTGCCACATCCGTCATTTTCTTGATTAGATTAAAGTCAATCAATTTCATTTCAAGGCAATAAGAAGGCAATATTAATAAACAACACTTTAAGTTATCAGTTATTGCAATTTAACAGGATAGTTTGGCCTAGGGTAGGTATATTAACCTAGTTTACACTCAGGGTTATATCATCCAATTAAAAAAAATTATACTCCAAGTGCCACTTTATAAACATTAAATTATTCAAAAGAATGACAAGTTAAAAAACCAAATACCACCCAGTGAAATATCCCAAAAAAGGTCGTTATAGAAATCATGAGCATTAAAGTATTCCAGCCATTAAATAATAATAAGCGCATAATATGCACTAGGAAATTGCTTAGGTAATTGTAGTTATTTTGATACTTCCTGATTCCTAGAGTTCCTAACTATTACGGTTACTACATTTAATTATATTTAAATTAAAACTGTAAACTGGCCTGAATATTCCACTTGGAATTTTTCCATTTCACTGATTGCGTCAAGTTGACTGAGGAACTGATCAATAACCATTGTTAATCAATTTAGTTTCCAGTTTCAGGGAAAAAACAATAGGATTAGTGGAGGATACCACAGGAATTTCACCATCCATAAAATCCTCGTAAATAATTTCAGGGGTCCAGTAAACAAAAAGATGATCCGATTCTTCAATTTTACTAAAGCAAAATCGACCCATAACGTTATTTTAAGGCATTTTACATCAAAAAAAGTGATGAGGATGAAGCACTTTTTCACATTAATAATAATTGAAAAATACAAATTGTGTACATTTCAAATGTACTCCATTTAAAAATGTACACAATTTGTTTTTCTGACGTGGCGGATACAGCAGCTCTCCGCCCCAGATCGTTTGGCAACATGGCTACAGAACCGGCAACACCGGCTGTCAACTGTCGACGCCAATATGACGTCTCGCATGACGCCAGTCCGGTTCCAGTCTCCCGCTTCGTAGTACGATTAGCGGTGTTGGTGTTGCCGTGTTTTCGCTTCTCTTTTGTGGTTTATTTTTGCATTGTGGAAACTTTTGTGATTTCGAATTTTAAAATAGAAATTAATACGATTTTCGATGTTTGAAGGATTGTTGAGCAAGACAATGATCAATTCACTCTCTCTTGCGTACAAGTTTGCGATGTGCAAATAATGTTTGCAGAAGATATTGTACTGTGCAACGACAGGAAGGGCACGCTTTGGGGCATTGATTTTATTGTAGAACGTGTCGCAAAGTATATACTTTTCTACTCAAGCGGATTATGTGTCTATCAAGCCTTATTGAGTGTGGCACTAAAGTGATATGGCACCGGAATGCGTTTATCTAAACTAACCCAAACTAACATGTCCTCCTAATGAGTGCTAGTCTTTGTACGGTCGCATTTTAGAAGAAATGAGCTAATCTAAACTAACCCAAAGTAACCCGTCCTCGTAATGAGCGCTAGTCTTCGAATGTTGGTATTTTAGAAGAAATGAACTGATGTAAGCTAACCCAAACTAACCTGTCTTCGTAATGAGTGCTAGTTTTCGTATGGTGGCATTTTAGAAGAGATGAGAAAATCTGAACTAACCCAAACTAACCAAAATTATTTACCAAACAAGAACAGATCGTCCATGCTTAAAATTTTCCATGAGCATACATCTATAAAGAATCGATATCCTTGAATAACTGATACTTTAGTTATTCCCACCGAACTTACTGCGCACCCTGACTCTTACATTTAAGTGAAATTTTTCAAAAAATTACCCTTTAAGTACACTATCAGGTATTTAGCGAGTGGTGAAAAATTGAGCCCCAGGCCACATTATCCAAATTGATGAAAGCGTGATGACCAAGAGAAAATATAATGTTGGCAGGTTAGTGAGACAAAAATGGGTGTTGGGCATCTACGATATCACTTCCAAACGAGGAGTGGTGGTGTTTGTACCAAATAGAGCAGCCCAGATTTTACAAAAAAAAATTATAAAACATGTTAGGCTTGGTTCTGAAATTTGAATGCTGAAAGGGGTATTTGGGATTGGCTCATCTTAATGGTGTATCACCCTATTTACATCGTACTGTTAATCATGCTAGAAACTTTCGAGATCCCATAACAGGAGTATGTATGAATCATATTGAAGTATATTGGGCAGTTATTAAACAATGTTTGACAAGATTAGGGGTGATGTCGTCCCCCTTCATAGAAGAATAAAGAATTCTTAGATCAGTTCATGTGGTGCCAGGTTTTTGGGGGAACTGCTTCGGAGTCGTGGTGTTGCTGCGTAACGCGTTTCGTGACAGGTAAAAGTATTATCCGGTAATCCTGAAACCTCTTGTGGTATTACATTCGATAATTTTATTAGGTTTAAGTTTTCTTTGTGCTGAATATAGGTACTTATTTAATTTTTGTTTGGTATTACTTGGTATTACATATTTAAACTTGAATAAATTAATGATTTTATCTACAATTGAACAACATTGAACGTTTTTAGTTGAAATTCTAACCTAAATTTGCCTTCCTTATTGTTGTTTTTTTTTTTTAGTAAAACAGCTTCATCCTCGATTTTTTTTTTCACAAATCACCTTGAACTAGCTTAAATTTTATATTAGAAGTTGAAAATCCTGAAAAATCACATCATCTTTTTCTTTACCGAACCCTAATTTCAGTAATTCAAAATAATAATTTCTTTCAGGAGTCTAAACAAAACAACTCTCAGTCTCGGCACTGTCAATTGCTTACCTCTGCAAGTCCTAACGAACTTCAAGGGAAACAAGTACCATAATCGACCTAATCGCCACACTTTGCACGCCTCAACAAAAATTAGGACAGAAAATCTAAAATTAAAACAAGGGGCTCATATGGCATGTGCCAGTAAAGGTTAAATTTGGTGACATACCTTTGCAAAATCCTAGAAATCCTCAATCATCTCACCATCCAGAAGAAATATTGATGGGCAAAACGGTCGACTGGGAACTGCCCTAATTGCCTGTAGCAATATTTTTGGGAATATGGGCAAAACGCCTCAAAAGTCAATAATTTCTCTACGCTGATGGAAACAGTCACCCTCAGGGATCAATAGCTTGAGAGAGAAAGAATAGACCTATCTCGCATAAATAGAAAAAGAGAGCTTAATTGTAATAAATGCAAGTTAGAAAGTAATAAAAGATAACATGGGCGCGCAACTCGTGGCTGCTGTGTAGCCAGATTGTATTATTGCAGGACAAATTTAGACCATCCGAATCGAACATTATAACATTAAAGAAGTGATATAGTGTCAAGTGTTTTACAGCGCCTCAAATCAGACAACAGAAGAGCTTTAAAGTGTATGGTAACATCTTTTGCACTTATTTTGATAGATGTTTGATCCGGCAACATCGCACAATGAAATTGCAAAGGAATATGTCAAGTATAATCTAACATAACCTTGAACGACACTGCGGTGAGGTCAAGTAATACGTAAAGTATTAGTTTGCTCTTTGTCGAATTACACCAAACCAAATGACATCAAAATTCACCCTTCAAATGTCAAATAGGTCACCAATAAATATTTTAACCAAAAAGCAGATTTCTGTAAATCAGTAAGCGAGGTCAATAACTAACCGGTATTAGCATGGAGCATTTATTTCCCCATGAAGTTTCGAATAAAAAAAATGCTACAAACCTTGAGGCTCAGGCATGTAATTCCATGTGTTTGTGTATGTGACCAGTAAGCTTATCAGCGGCCATGTTGTACCTATACAGTGGAGTATTTTGTGAACAATTTAGTGAACTAGAATTTCATATTTTGTTTTACACACTTGAATAGTATTACGTAGTATAAAAATAGTTATTTAAACAACAAGTTTTGAAAACGATTTTTTTTCGCACGGCGAAACAGTTTGTTGTCGAGTGAGTGTGAAATGTTTTCAAACGAGTTTTTTACCATGTTTTTTCTACAAAATAAATAAAAAACTAAGCAGCGTGTGAAAAACTCCATTTTCAGAGGCAGTAGGCAGTTGTTGGAAAAATAATATTATTTTGCACAATATTATACTATAACATTGAGTAGTGAATAATAAACATATAAAATATAAATTGAAGAAGTGGTCCATATCTCAATGAGGAGTTGAAATTTAATTCCAAAAGAAAAACTCAAAAGTCTTCCTCCACAAAGTAGGGATGGATGTCGTAGGCAGCCAGATTATGCATTTTGTAGAGGAAAAATAAGTCAAAAATAAGTTTATTTGATTCTTTGAACTCTGTGGAGAGAGATACTTTATTTATAGAGACAAGGCCAAAGAATTCGCAAAAAATATAATACCTTAAGTATATTAGATTGCAGTAGTATTATCCGTTATTCAGAACATCGTAAAGACTCTGATCGTAGAAGGAATTAACTGCAGGTATTTGATTCAGTAACTGTTTCCACAGTCGCATCTCGCCTATAACAAAAATTCAAAAATAAATGGGTTTTAAATTTGAAAATGGGGTACTTCGCGCGCCCAAAAAACTCATCACCACTTTATCTAAACAATTAAACTTTTATTCTGGAAGAAAAACTTTTTTCCAGATTTGATTCAAAACAATGAAACGTTTTAGAGAAATCTGAAAACTTTTTATCTGAAGCTGGTCCTTTTTATAAAATAAAAGTGTTAAATTTCTTTTGATAAGGTCCAAAACAAAAGAGTTTTCTTATCTGTTTCTTGAAATTAATTCAAGTTCATAGCAGGTAATAATTACATTATTTCCACTTTGGCTTTTTTGAATGTTTGGGCAGTGGCGGGTAGCAAATTCGGTCCATGAAAAAATTGGTTTTATTTTCTTTCCATTCGATAACCAAGTTAGAAGGATTTATTGGAAATTGCAATATGTACCTGTAACGTGTTCTGCTGATGTACACAAAAATGATGCGCTGGTTTTGTATTAAATAAACGTGTATTGACAATTGAAAATCGAAAAAATATTATTTTATGCGTGGCCGACTTGTTGCTGGCGGCCTGTGTCGTTCGTGTCTCTCTTCTGGTCTCTGGCTGTCGTCGTCGGCGCGATGGCGCCTTCCCCTCTCTCGCTCGGGCGGCCGGCGATGTCTCTGCTCGAACGGTCGGTAGTACAGGGGCGTACTATACATGCCCCCCTCCTTGAAAGGTTCTCCGTAGAACTTTCAACAGGTAATGGACAAAGCTTCACCAAAGCTCTAGATACGACTCCTTCAGCTGTTTTGACCATTGCTACTCTGGAGACTCCATCTTTACCATAAAAAAAGCTCCAAAACACGTCCCATGCGCCATCTCATGGGTGGTAGGTTGTTATCTTTTATTATAACCAGCTGTCCAACTTCTAAAGTTCCTGTGTTTCTGGTCCATTTTTGTCGGGTTTGTAACTCACTGACGTATTCACGTTGCCAACGGCTCCAAAACTGCTCGTATACTTTTTGGACCAATTGGAATTGCGATAGGTAATTTTCTTTGAGATGTAGGACGGTACCTTCGGGAATGGCAGTTCCAGCTCTTCCAAGTAAAAAGTGTGCGGGCGTTAATGGGGAAAGGTCGTTTGGACAAGAAGTGAGAGGACAAATGGGTCGGGAGTTTAAAACAGATTCAATACGTACAAGTAAAGTCTGGAAGTCATAAAAAAATAAAGTATATGAACCTAATACTCGCCTTAGATGATGTTTGAGACTTTTCACCCCTGCTTCCCAGATTCCCCCGAAATGCGGCGAATTTGCTGGTATAAAGTGCCATTTAATACCAATATTGGTTACTGAATTCAAAATTTTTGGACCGTTTTCCTCAAAAAAATTATACAATGATTGAATTTCTTTATTGGCCCTAACAAAATTTGTGCCATTATCGGAAAAAACTTCGGAAGGCTTTCCGCGGCGACTTATAAACCTATTAAAAGCCTGTAAAAAATCATCGGAATTAAGAGATAAAATTAATTCCAGATGGATTGCGCGTGTGGTAAAGCAAACGAATACAGCTACCCAACACTTAATAAGTTTGCACCCTCTTCCACGTCGATCTTTCATTAAAAAAGGGCCCGCGTAATCTACACCAACCTTAAAAAACGGTAAAGCTGGTTCTACTCGAGCCGCTGGTAGGTCACCCATTATTGGTTGAACGTTTTTGGCAGAATATCTAGCACATTTTACGCATTTTTGTACCATTTGACGGGCAGTACTGCGTCCTGATGTCGGCCAATATTGCTCGCGAATATTTGCTAAAAGTAATTGGGGACCTGCATGCAACAAATTTTCGTGTTCAAATTGAAATATTAGCTTTGTAAGAGCATGGCTGGGCGAAAGCAGAATCGGATGTTTTTTTGAAAATGAAAAATCGGAATTGGATAGTCTGCCGCCTACGCGTATTAGTCCTTGACTATCTAAGAATGGTTTTAAATTTAAAATTTTGCTAGTGGATGGAAGCTCGCGCTTAGCTTTTAGGGTTGAGTACTCTATAGGATATGACTCTAACTGTGCAACTTTAATGATTCGATTAAAACTGTCATTGATTTCAGAAACTGACAAAGTTGCTGTTAAAATGCGTGATTCAATCGGATTTTTGCAGTTAAAAATAAATCTATAAATGTATGCTGCTATGCGTTTTAATTGTATTAAATTTGAAAAATCTTCAAAGGGAAAATAATTTTTCGAAGAAGTATTAGAAATTAAAGAAATATTTCGCATTTCTGGTAGATCCTCTGTAATAATTGGACTTTCTGGCCATTCATTTTTTCCAGAACGGAGCCAATTTGGTCCGTGCCACCACAATTTTGAATCAATTATTTGTTTTGGACTCATCCCGCGCGACACCAAATCCGCAGGATTATGTTTTGTCGGTACGTGCTTCCATGTAAATGTTTTTGTTAATTTTTGTATTTCCGCTACGCGGTTATCTATGAATGGTTTCAACAAGTTTGGAGAGGTCTGCAACCACCCAAGGACTACAGTTGAATCTGACCAACAATAGACTTCGTCGAAATGATCGTTTATGGATTCGAGAACTTTTGAAATCAAATTTGCTAATATGAGAGCTGCGCAAAGTTCAAGGCGCGGTATTGTAAGGGACTTCAAAGGCGAAACCTTGGACTTCGCGCACAATAAATGTGATTCACATTCACCTTTATTGTTTTTCGAAACTACGTATATACATGCGCCATAACTCGACTCTGACGCGTCAGAAAAACCATGTAAAGAAAGGTAAGTAGGTCGATCACATACCACCTTACGAGTAATGAAAAGGTCGTTTAATAAGTCAAGTTCAAATGAAAATTCGGTCCAAATGCTTAAATATCTTCGGGTAATGGCTGATCCCATGTGAGATTTTTAGCCCAAAGTTTTTGTAATAAATTCTTCGCTATTATAATAACTGGGCCGATTAGGCCGAGAGGGTCAAAAATAGTAGCAATTCGAGACAAAATTATACGTTTAGTTACATTTTTAGGATTAATGTCATTTTTAGGAGATATTTTATACTTAAGAATGTCGCTGTCACTTACCCATGTAAGACCTAGAATTTTACTGTCGATTTCCTTGTTAATAAAAAATTCTAACGTGTTTTCCGCTTGATCGGCATTGAAATTCTGAATAACTTCTGGACAATTAGATTTCCATTTACGCATATCGAATCCTCGTTTAGAAAGAACATGCATGATATTTTTGATAACCGACTGCGCTTCTTCTGGTGTGTCTACGCCTGTGAGCAAGTCATCAACATACATGTCTTTTTTAATTATTTGCGCGATATTTGGATAATCATTCTCACACTCGTTTGCGACTTCAAATAAACTTCGTATTGCTAAAAAGGATCCCGCTGTTGTACCGTAAGTGACTGTGTTAAGTTCATAAATTTTAATCGGTTCACTCGTATTGAATCGCCATATGATTCTCTGTAATTTTCGCTCTTCAGGATTCAACAAAACTTGTCGATACATCATCTTTATGTCTCCAGATAGAACTATAGCTCGCATGCGAAATCTCATTATTATTGATAATAAATCTGATTGTATAATAGGGCCATTCATCTGTAAACTGTTAAGAGACATGCCTGAAGATGATGGAGATGATGCATTGAAGACTACCCGTAACTTTGTAGTTGAACTCGTATCGCGAAGTACTCCATGGTGTGGCATTACATATTCTGGAATATGGTCGTAAACGTCATCGTTATCTGTCACTTCTTTCATGTGACCAAGTTGCTCATACTCGCGTAAAAAGGCCGTATATAAATTTCTCAAAGTTTCGTTGGACATTAATTTTCGTTCTAAACTCGCAAATCGTTTAATCGCAATTTCTCGTGAATCGCCTAATTTTCTGGGAGAAGCCTTCAAGGGCAAAGAGACAATAAACCTACCCTCAGGAGAAACCTGCAAATGATCTACGAAGTGTTTTTCGCATAATTCCTCCTCTACTGAAAAGGGTTTTTTGGTGGATACTTCCTCTATCTCCCAAAAACGCGCAAGTTGGTCTTGAATAATCGAATGTGTACTTAAATTGCAAACTGTGTTGTCGTTCAAAGAAGCCAACGGACCTGCTATAACCCAACCGATTTCCGTATTGTGTAACAATGGACCGTTGTTGATTAATTGTATTTTTTCTGAACGCAAAATGCTCCAGAAAACGTCTGCACCAATTAATAAATCTATCTGCTGTGATTCATCAAAATCGGGATCTGCTAACTTGATGTTGGTCGGTATTTGCAAGGATGGACGATTAATTTTAAAACCTGGTATGTTGCTTGTAATTCTGTCAAGTATAAAACAATCTAAATGAAAACTGTAGCGATTTACCAATGACCGTATTTTTAAATTACATTTAAAATTTGAATATGTCGTTTTATCGTTAATCCCAGTAATGGTTAAATTGATTTTTGATTTTGGCAAGTTTAATTTCTGATACAATTCTGTCGTCATAAAGCTTGATTGCGAACCACAGTCAAGAAGTGCACGTGCTGTGACAAAGTTGCCAGTTGCATCTCGTACTTCTACCTTTGCGGTGGATAAAATTGCATTTTTTATATTTACAAGATTGCAACTTGCGTGCTGTGCCAAATTTTGTGATAGTTCGCTTTCTTCATCGTACTGTGATGAAACAAGAGCTGTATTAGATTTTTCCTTGTCTTTGTGCAAAATACTATTATGCTTTACTCCGCAGATTTTGCAACCTGACCATTTGCAATCATTAAACGTGTGATTGGGACGAAGGCAATTAACGCATAAATGCATTTCCCTGACTTTCGCGTTTCGATCCTGTACTGATAATTTTAAGAAATCTGAGCAATAAAAAAGACTGTGATTTCCTTTACAATAAAAACAACTGAAATTTGACTTCTGCTCATTTTTATCTTGTGTATTGATATGCAAATTTCTGGTATAACCTTGTTTATTTTCGCGTGTCGAATTTAGTTTATCTCGAAAACGGTATCCAGAACTCGATCCAGAACGTGATTCATTTCGAACTTTTTCAAAATTAATTTCCATATTTTCAAGTAAATCGGCTCGCTCTTTTAAAAATTTCTTGAAAAAATCTAACGTGCATGAACTACTTTGTTTTGCTTTCAGTCTTTCCCATTCACGAGAAGAACTTTTATCTAACTTACTTGAACAAATATATATTATCAAAGTGTCCCAATGCTCGGTGGGCTCTCCTAACTGCTTTAGGCTTGATAAATGTTTAAAAAGATTGTCTGATAAATTTCGAATTTTTATAGCGGACTCGACCGTTATAATTTCTAAAGTAAAAATCGCATTAATATGGTTTTGCACCAACAAATTGGTGTTATTAAATCGCTCGCACAATGTATCCCAAGCTATATCGTAATTATTTGCACTAAATTCTAACGACTGAATCACCTGGGTTGCTGAACCTGATAGTGATGCCCTGAGATAATGAAATTTTTGAATTTTATTTAGCGCCGAATTATCATGAATGAGAGATTCAAAAATATCACGGAAATCTAACCAAGCCTGAAAGGACCCGTCAAATTTTGGCAATTTTATGTCTGGCAGTTTTATTCCATCATTAAAGTGCTGTGTCTGATTTCCTGAACTACTCTGACTAACTGACTTACTACTTTGGGTGTCAACCGGTTTCAGTGTTTCATATAGTTGCTTTGATTTTGATAAAATACAGTAGTATCTATTGCAAAATTCTTCGCGTTCATTTAACTGGCTATCAGGATCATCAATGCCGCATTCAATATCACCCTGAATATCCTCGAAATTAGTTATTAAGCCATCAAATACCTGCATTCGCTGTTCCAACTCAATAACTACAAAACGTTCTACCGACTCCGATGATAAATTAAGGCTTTCAATAGAATTTACGTATTTTTCGAATAATGTTAATCTAGATTTGAGCGTTCCGCGTTTTTTTATTAGAGATTTTACCTCCTCAGAATCCGACATTGTCAAAATATAATGCAATGAATAAATAAAACACTAAAATAAATATTTTATTTCACCATCAAAAATAAATTGAATTAAATAATTGCAATCAAATTAATATCAAACATTTTTTTTTTATCAGTAATACTTCTACTTTATTAAAACTTCCAGACAATAATCAAACGCATGAACCGTACCACTGCGATTGATACTCTGTTTACGGTTAAAAAAGGATAGGATAATGGAACTTACCCCGCATAATAATCGTAGTGTGTGTGTGTAATTCTCAAAATCACTTGCTTGCTGCCGCAAACGATTCCGTGCTGCACTATTTTTTATCGTATTTTTCGTTTAAAATTTGTTTGTTGACGTGAATCTGGCTGTCGAAGGACCATGTAACGTGTTCTGCTGATCTACACAAAAATGATGCGCTGGTTTTGTATTAAATAAACGTGTATTGACAATTGAAAATCGAAAAAATATTATTTTATGCGTGGCCGACTTGTTGCTGGCGGCCTGTGTCGTTCGTGTCTCTCTTCTGGTCTCTGGCTGTCGTCGTCGGCGCGATGGCGCCTTCCCCTCTCTCGCTCGGGCGGCCGGCGATGTCTCTGCTCGAACGGTCGGTAGTACAGGGGCGTACTATACAGTACCTATTTTAACAAATGTTTTTGAATCCTTTTGATGTATCCTGTGTAGCCTTCATCGAATGCTTGTGGTATTTTTATGTTGGAGAATAATTAAAAAAAATAACATTTAGTTGCGATCTTTGGATCGTATAGACGTTATTCAAACCTTTAAATTTGTCAAAAAATAATTCGATTCTGTTCGCTCACCTTTTTCTCGTGCCCACCATCACTTCACATCCAAGTTGTTGTTTAATTTAAGTATTATTTTCCATGTTTGTCGAGTCATATTCAATAATATGTATTGGTTCTTTCTTTATAGATATCTCTCATTATTTGGAGGGACCTACATTGAGTCAATTTATTGTCAGCAAAGACCAGTTCTGAATGCATTTTTTCAGCAGCGCATGCAATTTGCTTTTTACAAAGGTTGCAGTATTTAGTAGCCTTTCTAAACAATTTTTATTTCAAAAAAATGTCGTAAGCAGCTTAACCACCACTGAAATTCAGTATAAAGCATCTTTAACAAACTTGAATTAAAAAAGTTTCTACCCCAAATCTGATTTTAATTAGATTACATTGTTTTTTTTTCTTTACAAAGGTGATTCTCTGTCCCTCTAAGCTCTCTCAAAGAGTGCTATTTGGGCTGATGGACGTGGATTCAAAAGTTGTTTTTCTCTCGAGAATTGACGCCAACCATTGTCCAATTTCCTGTTTTGTATATTTCCAAAATAAATCAATTGTTTGGTGCGTTCTCATAAGACTCCCTCACACTGTATACTTTATTATTAAAAGAAAGAGCTTTGTTATCCTTCTGGCTAGTGGTGAGTCTTATTTGATTGTGATGGCACGAAACTGAAATATTCCTTATTTTGATTCCACAAAATTTGTAATTTTATTTGATTAATTTGGATATATTAAATCTAAATTTATGCAAGGAATCAATAAACGAATAAACATATGTTATTATTCGTAAATATGGATTGAAGAGAATTTAGAATGGCTACTAAAAATGTCTTTAATCGGATGCAGCACATTTACTATCCGTCAAATAAATTACTCAAATAAGCAACGCATTACAGACTATGACAAATGTATAACAGCCAGCCCTATTTGTAATAATTAATATCGCAATACATTACGGTAGAAAGACGCATCAGACTTCCAAATTAGCAACTTAATTATTAGTGGAAGTGACGGCTTAAGGTTTGCTTTAGATTTACAACTTGTCTACAAGATTTTGCTCCAAGCATGGCAAAGATGCGGCACTCTAAATGCCTCTCCTGTCTTTTCTTACTTCGCATCCCTAATGTGTAGGAAAATTTATGAACTAGGAAATTAAATAGGTTATTAGCTTTTAAAATATATGAACAACTAATACCTAATGTGTAAGAAACTACTTAATTTTTCTTGTATTTTGCCGGAAAGAGTTTTTTTGTGACATTGTTTAAAATCATGTGCAGGCCAACATAGGTCAACTTTGTTTCCGACATGCTGCAAATCCGCCTCAATTGTCGAATTTTCCATTTGTTCAAAATGCAAATAACTAATATTATTCCCGTTTAGAGAAGAGCCTTTGCTTATTTTTTGATCTTCCTAGGTATTGGATAATGAGTTAAACAAACCAGTTTAATATCGCCTATATTTCAGTAGGTAAACAAAATTAAACATTGGATATTCAACTTAGCGTTATTGAATATTTTCAAGTACGCTTCACAAAAACTATATTTTAGATTTTTTTTTCCTGTTCCTTTTCAAATTAAGCCGAAAGTTGCGTTTCGACCATCGTAAATCCGAGATTCAACTTTTGAAACTCGTAACCAGTCAAAAGTGTTAGCACGGGGGCGACAGTAATGCGATTAAGGGCCAAACTCCGGGCTTGCATCTTTGCTTTAAAAGGGGGTTAAACTCTCTCTATCCAGGGTATTACATGCAAAACGCTTTAAAATTTACAGCAAACAAAAAATAAGAGCGTATTGGAGTAAAAAGACCAGAGGTAGGAAATCTATCATGGCACGTCGAAATTTGTGCATAAGGCAATTCTCGAATTCTCCATGACTTTATTTGTAAGTTTAGCATTACATTTCTCAATTTTATCTCACGAGCCGACTACCTGAACTAGTTCGTCAAGAAATTGTTGGTGGAATAACTTCTATACACCTCTTCATAAAACGTATTTTCTTTTTATCTATAATATTATGTATTAGTTTTTTACTATGTGGAGTTGCAGCCGACCAGGGCCCTTTTTCTTGAGACAGGGGAGCAGCGTTCTCGTGAGAACGAAGGTTCTATCTTAGTCGCCCATATTTATATTTCTATAACACTGACAAAGACAGAGCAATCGTTTTCGTGAGAACGCTGTTCCCCGGTTTCAAGAATAGACACCCAGGCAGCGTAGTGGATAGTGTTTCTGCTTTGCATGTGGGGGTCTGCCAGTTCCCATCCCGTGCGAATGTGTTAGTGCTTAACGTAAACAAAGTTTTTGCTTATATTCCAAGTGTAAAAAATTAAGTTTTTTGTCGGTCTGGTAAGTGCTGGATAACGGTAGCGCTACTACCCACATTTTTCTCGAAGCTTTGCCACATATATTTTTCGGCCACTGTGACGGAACTAGCTATTACCCCTTTTTGGGCATTAGTCAAACCGCACCAGGGATGCCAAAAGTCTTCACTTTGACTGACTGTAAATATTAACCACTAGGTATTGGATCATTTAAGCCTTGTATTGGGTTAGGGGTGCCTTGAGAATTATTAAGGATAAAACGCTAAAACAGAATAATTATCAATTCAATTATTAAATGAAAGTAATTCGGTATAGATCAATCAAATCCTAATTGGACGTCCAGTCGAACTACAAATTTTTTACTAATCTAAAGTAAATGAGTATCTTGATTTATAAAGGGTAGGGAAATCTGATAATGAAAATTACATCATTTATGGTTGAATGTTCAATGAACGAGAACACAAATTTAACTAATTAAATGCACGAGAGCACAACATAAATAATTCGTCAACTTCAATCAGTTCACTGCAATCACAAAATGTTTAATGATCCTTGAAAGTTCTTTTATTTATTGAGAGTTAACAATTTGAGCACTTTTCTACGGAAGTCCCTAAACAATATGTGCAAGAAAAGTGTTTATATATGCTCAATTTCTATATACAAATGTATAAATTTTAATTTCACGAGTGTGAAAACCAAATTTCTGCATTAAACGTTAAAAGACACTTCAAATTATAGTGCATTTCAAGCGAATCACTAATCAGTATTTATTGTTCGACTGTTAGAGAAATTGTAACGGTCTTACTTGCTTGATCCGGTTCATGCAGATAAATCCACAAGGTGACTATTTATCCATTTATCACTATTCACACCGGCAGCTAGGGAGTTTTCCACTGAGATGAAAACTTGAAAACACAACGATATACAGGCGCATTGGAACCCGGCGAGAGTGAGAGAGAGAGCCAAAAACAATCGCGTAGGAGACAATTTTGCTCGTCCGGGGTGACTTGCAACAATAAGGGGTTAATTACATGAATTGTAATCAATAATATAGACCATGTCAGGCCTTGAGACACAGAGAGTAGGGTTTTGGGGGTTTTGCTTCTGGGGAGCATTCAGGGGGTGCGAGCTCTCCGCTTATCCTAATAGTACTGAAGAATGTACTATTAGGCTGACCAATCACAGCGGCGAAACAGGTTCACTACCTTATAAAGTAATGAAGAAACCTGTAATTTTACCGGTTCAAAGGGTTGTTGTTGCTGGTTTTACAGAATAAATAGTCCAGCAATTGCATCTATTTTTAGAATATTATTTTCATGGTAAATAATAGAGATTGAGGTTATATTAAATTAGAAATAATAAAAATTAAACCTGTTGTGGGTTATTTTCGCAACAGCCTCCTAGCCACAAATCCTGCCAGTGAAGTTTTATGTGTGGAATATCATAGATTCCACAAAACTTTAAACAAGTCAGGGAGGTACGTGGACTTGTGGAATTTCACGCAAAGCAGGGAACACTGAATAAAGTTAGGGCACCCAACAAAATGAGTCAGGGGGTGACCCAAAAAACACAGAACACCCCAGAAGGGGGTCCGAAGATGAACGGCGAAAGCGTCAACAACGACGTAGGCAATAAGAGCGTACAGAGCTTGTCCTCCAACGCTTCTACAATCGTCAGATGCGTACCAAAAATTAAAGCACGTCGAAGAATGCAGGCAGGAGGGTGCGCAGAGTGTACGAAAACTCTGGTCTTCTTCGATAATCATACAGAGGAGGAAGCCAAGTCCCTACTCACATAAGGCGAAATCAGACAGATATCAAGCCAAAAACTAGACAAGCCATAAGGCCAATGCAAGATAGCCTAGAAAATCGACGGATCAAAAAGGACAATGAGAGCACCGAATTCCTTCGCCCTCACCGTCGTTCTCTGATCCAACTGATATATACAGACCAGACTCCCACACCCCTACTGATTAAAGCAACGGACTTTGGCAAGCTGTTTCAGGTGGAAACCAAGAACAGATTGAGTCTAAAGACACGGAACCCGACGCTCTGAATAAATCCCAAGAGGAAATCGAACACAAAGTTGCCAATGAGGAATACGAGGCAGGAAAATCCACTGTACCTGGTTATTACTATCTTAGAATGAACAATAGCAAAACTGAGTGTCACATTTAAGCCTGGGACCAAAGAGCGGTCCAGGAAAATCAACTTCAAAGGCAACCGCCTCAGAAGCAACCTCGAAGACAGCAGCAACAACAACAACAACCATTCACGAACTATGACAGTGACTCGCAGACAAATTTATCCGTTACTCTTCAGACACAGTGTATATATTTCCATAACTCTGACAAAAAAAGAGCTATCGTTCTCGTGAGAACGTTGTTTCCTGGTTTCGAGAAGAGACACACTGAGTCCTTATTCTTGAACGACGTTTTTTAAAGGATCAGCAGGCGCATGAACACGACTCCCTTGCTTTTAGAAATGAAGCGCCTTCGATAGGATCTGGCACCCAGGCAAAGACTGCGGACATTCCAAAATCCCAAAATACAAAGCTGGCACTGTACGCAGGTGACAGCGCTGTTTACGCCCAATCCTTCTACACGCAAGCAACAAAATTTTAACTAGCTTATCACCTTTAAATCCAAATCCTTCAACCCTATTATGATGATGATATGTCAATGGATAGAAAAAGAAACTGATAGGGTCATAAATTCGAGGTATAAGGCCAACCAGAAAACGTCAAAAAAAGTTTCAAGCAAAGATAGGAACAGGGGTTTCATTGGTCAAAACATCGACCGGGACTAAAAGTGGGAGTTGAGTATCTGCTTCGCATGCGATGGTCCCGAGTTCGAGTCCCTACCTGGTATTTGTAGAGTGTATCAATGAAAAAAAAAAATTATTCGATAAAATAGAACAAATTTGTCTTAGGTATTTTCCAATTGGACTTAAGATCTTGTCGCGCAGTCATTCCAGTAGAACCTCATGCTCCAAGGTTAAAAATCCTAAATTATATTATATTGCCGGTTGCATGCATCGATTTTTCTGCAGGAAACCTCGCCTCTACTTTTTCCAAAAATGGGGAAAAATCAAAATTTTAATCCAGCTTATCGGAGCACATAAATACTAATTCCGGTCGACGACGATATAAGTTTCGTTTTCCAATAACGTGAGACCGTTGTTTTACTACCCTCTTTTTAATAAGGGTCGTTAATCCAAAGATAAGGGTTCCAAATTCGGCATTAACAGGATGCGCCTGTGAGAATAATTATTAATTCCAAAAGCCTAAATGGAGTCCGATAAAATTCGAGCCTACCGTCTACCGTTTGTCTAACGGCCGTACTAAATCTACACTAAGATCCGGTCTTAAGTCAATTTAGGAGCACCCTCAGAAATCGATTGCGGATATGTACTGAAATAAATCATACACGTGGCCATAAATGGAGAAAATTGTTCTAGTTTGATAAAAATAAAACAAAAACTGGAAGTCTGTTTTTGATTTTTTTTTTTTGCAATTACTAATATTAACCCAAACAGCCTCAGAACATCTTTATACGCTCCCGAAAAGGTCCTTCTAAATATTTTTTCAGTAAATGAGGTCAGAATAGCATGTATGATGGCCAACGACCGAAGCGGATGAGAAATTTTAGAAGAAGAAGAACCTGAGAGATATGAATATAATGTTAAATAAAAATTTTAATACAGTTGGTGTATAATTTTCCAACTTTTTTGCACAGCATTCGACATTCTTGTTTCGTGGATATCTCAAGCATTTTCTAAAATAGGTTCAATACGCATACGACCATGATTTGCATAGTATGGAGTTATGCAAATATATAAATTATACTGTAGCATAAATCCGGGTTTGTTCAGCAAGATTGAACGGTGTGAATTTTTATTATCTTTTCTTTGAACAAATCTTAAAAAAAAAAAAAAAAAACGAAATGAGAAACAAATAGGACCTACGTTGTCGAAATTTACTCAATTTTACTTACTTGTAGGAAAATTTATGGGAAGTTGAGTTGTTATATGTAAAATAAACGAAAAATTTGTGAAACGTCTAATTTATTATTAGAACATCGTACCGTTCTCGGACTTTATTCAATACTGAAGAGTTTTCGGTTAGTTAGCCAGCAGGTACTGAGGTCCCTATGTGGGAGGCTACTCAGCTATAATTGTTATTTTGAGTCATTATCTCTGGGTTGATATTTCAATTTTTTTGCTAGGCTATTCGCTCGTCAGGGTGGAAAAGTGTTAGTAAATTCAACAAGGCCCTAATGCACGCTCGGATTCTAAAAATTAAAATCCTAGAATCCCAGCACAAAAGACAGAACATAATTTCTTAGGTTTTAATTTACCCTCTTTTGTCTTCATTCTTCACGGCATGAAACGATTTTTGTTAAATACATGAACACTGCACATGTTATAAAATAAAGTATAAATAAACAAAAAAATATAAAATTGGAAGAAAATAATACTGGTATAAATTGATTTCCTAAAAACAAATAATCTTTATTCAACTGCCCTGTGAATGCTCCTTATGACACACAAACTAATCACAAATTAGATTGAACAATCAGTTTAATACAAAATAAAAATTGAATAATGAACAATGGCGGACACTAGTTTGTTCCCCAGTCTCTCATTTTCTTCTATCTCCCCTTCGGTACTAACGCTCTTTGTGGCGCGCCCGCGTTCCCAAAAACTTCACAGCGCATACATTGTTGCAACATTTATCATTTGCTTTGCTCTAGGAAACATTTTAAAAAGTTAGGATTTGAAGAAATAATATTTTAAATAGGTGGTTTTCCTTTCCTCATTGCAAAAATAAATTAAATAGGTATATAGAAGTATATAAACTCTAACCGCATCTCAAATATTTCAAAAAAAGCGTAGGCATTAGACAAAATAAGTCTATATTTTAATTTATTCATTTTTATTAAGTAGAAAAAAAATAAAAAATTGTAGTAGAATAGAATTTATTGAATAAATTATTCTTATTCTTATTCTTATTCTTATTTAAGAATAAAATTACGCCATGAGATGGGGCTTTTTATAAAATGCCAGTCTAGACTCGTCACATCATCAATTAAAGATTTTTATGCGATCTGCCGTATCTTAAACATCGACGATTCACGAATTGACCACAGGCAGTGTAGAGTTTCCGTTTCTTTATAACATTGGCCTTTCTTGCTTCTGCATTGTGATCTGGTTGGGTGACCTAGTCAGTCTTGAATTAGTAGGTAGATTTTCGGAATAAAAAAATTCAATATCTAATTTTCTCATAATGACTTATACTGGTGTGTCAAAGATTTTATCGTTGATTGTTTCAATAAAATTTGGCTTGGCTCAATATAATTATAATGTTATGGATAATAGTTATGGATTCTACTTTTTCTCGATTTTCATTTAATCTTCCATAATTTTTAATTGCAGAATTACTTTCATTAAAACGATTTTCCAATTCTTCATGTCCTCCAGTTATTCCAGCATGTAAGTGAACTAGTTGCTTCAATATTTTGGTGCTTGGAATGAACTCCTATTTATATCTCTATGCAGCGAACTATTTTTTTGCTATCAAATGAAATGACAATTCATTAACTATACCTTCAAATTATTGTCAAACATCTAAGCTCTCATAGCATTATGTCTCTTAATTTATCCTTTCGATGTTTCCTCGACTTTGGGGATGGCCAGATCTTCAATGCGCACTAGATGCAACTGCACCACAAAATGATTAATTCATCCATTGTTTAATTAATAAATTCACGACAATTAACACTGTAGAAATCAGATAAAGCTCCAAATTGTGAGAATAAATCTAAAATCTTTTAGCTACTTTATTGTTTTGTTGAATATTTTGGAAATTTCAAATCGCCAAAATTAACAAAATGTCCTTTTCGCCAGCAGGTAGTATATCGGAGAAACTGATTATGTCACAAGACGAAACTCAAAATCGTCGTAATAACCCTTTTTTAGCTTTATGTTAATGATTCGGCCAGGCAGCTCTCGGACGCGAAGCCGTGGGAAGAATTTATGTAGGTACCTTTATGAAATCCCGTGGCTCTCACGTAGAGACGCTTAATTGAGAGGGGCAAAATTTGATAAATAAAATGACGTATTATTGTTACTTATAAAAAGGTTGGTTTTGTACCCGCGTAAAGCTCGTCGTAGTATTTATTTACAGTCCAAAAATGTATAAGGTATTTAGTTATTTTCACAACTATCCAAGTAGTGAGGGGCAAGGGCGGTGAGGCTCTTTATTTATAGCTCGAGAGTTCTATGAATTATTATTCAGTTAACAATAGATGTCTAAAAAGATAGCCTTGAAAGGAGATATAAAAACGATTGCAATGTTCAAGTAATTGCTTGGAACTAGAGTCCGAAATCAGTCTAATATGTAGTACAATAAAAATCAGTCCTAGAGTTCGAAATCATTGATTGACTAAGAATAAAATTGTCCTTCACTGTAACTTCATATACCAAATTCACTACCTACTATTTATTAGAAGCTGATAAATAAAATTTACAAGATTCAATGATTATTCGAAAAAATCCCTTCAAAACCGCTTAGGCAAAATCAGATTTAGGACTTAACGTTCGTTCGCCAAAACAAAACTTTCTCTTTTCGTAAGTATTCCAATTTTGCTTCATTATGGTTTTTCTCGGCTATATAACGTGTAGGACTCGACCGGCCCAAATTTATAAGGATTAACTTCGAAAGTCCACAACCTAAATCTATACAAATTGTGGGGATAAGGAATTTCTCGGACCTTTACGAGCTCGGAATCGATATTACAGAGGGGATAATAAGAGAAAAAGAAAAAGAGTCTACTTTGAACGGTTTTATTATAGATAGCTGTGATAAGAAGACTGTTGTCGGTTGAAAATCGGAACGGTAAAAATGTTATGCTATTTAATAGTCATAATTGGATGAAAAATTGATAATGTAGGGGCAGGCGGGGCAGAACGAGGTACTTCACGTTTGATGCTCAATTGTCACTATAAAATTAACAATATTTTTTTTTCTGCTAATTTTAACAGTTTTTTTGATATTTTTGAGACAATAATTTTGAGGAACCAAAAAAGTGTATTTTGCCCCATTCCGCCCCACTAGTGAGGCAGAACGGGGTTTTTATATTTTTCACCAGAACAACGGCTGGGTTCGGTAATTGCATCTGCGATCAAAAAAAGTAAATATTGACGGACACGCACGTGATCAGTTATCTTTTTTCACGAAACATCTGTCAAATTTTGCTCATTTTGCTCGCAGATGCAATTACCAAACCCAGCCAATGGCAGCAACTGCTGCGTTCATGGATTCGATACTCCATTCGTGACGCCTTGTCTTCCCAACATAACTTCTAACTAATCATCTGAAAAAATGCTAAATCGACATTAAACAGGACAGAATGGGGTACCCCATCGTACCTCACCCCATTCTGCCCCACGTGCAATATTTACTTTTAAAGTAGAATTCTTGGAAAAAAACATAAACAAGAGTAAAGCTAAAGAGTGATAAAGATGTTGCTTAATAAAAGGTCTTTGCATAACATAATTGAAATAGATTAAATTTCAATATGAAAATTTATTACGGTGATTAATGTTGAAAATTTTACACGAAAATTCAAGTCGTTTAAGGACATTTTAAGGAGACCATCTGACGTATCTGACATGTATTTGATGCGTTTAGGCGAGATTCAGTGCAAGTTCGGATGTTTCCAGATGCATGTTCGCTTTTTAATGACGGTATCCCGTTCTACCCCACTGCCCCGCTTTTCCCTACCTATCAACAAATAATTAAATTTCGTAACAATTATAAATTTTATATACGTATCCAATATAGAGAAACTCTAGGTAGTTTTGGCAATATATTAATCAAGGCTTGTAAGTATATTACTGGGTAGGTACCTAAGATTCTTGAATTGTATAAAATATCGATCATACATTATATCGAGTCAGTTAAGTTAGCCCCCCCTATAAAAAATTTCTAGATGAAAATTATCCCATAATTTTGCTCTCATTTTGATCCATTTTGCTCCACTAATTTCGACTTTTGCTCCATTACAGTGAAGAGACTATGTGGCCTATTAGGTGGGGGGGGGGGGCTGAATTAACGCTAGCCCCCCCCCCCAGTGAAAATTCTGAAATTTGATCATGCTCATTTTGTTCTCCGAGTTTTGCTCCATTTGATCCACTATCGGCGAGTTTTGCTCCATTACCAGGAGAGACCTACAGAGCTCCCAAGAATCTCTCCCAGCCCCCCCCTCACCGGTAAATTTTTTTAAATTTGAACATGTTCATTTTGTTCTCCGAGTTTTGCTCTATTATCGTCGAGTTTTGCTCCATTACCAGCAGAGCTGTTGTACTGAGTATTTTAAATACTTGAAGTAGGTAAATACTTAAGTACAAAAATATACTTAAGTATTTGACTTAAGTACTAATCCAAACGTTGGTACTTGTACTTGCAATTTCAAGTTTTTCAAATGTTACTTGTACTTGATACTTAAAATATCAGTCAAGTATATTTTACTTGAAAGCTTTTGAAAATTTGTACTTAAGTGAGATTAAATTACTTAAGTAACAGTGAAATTACTTTGAAGTAAATATTTTTAATTGAAGTATTTTTAAATAGGTACTTCAAAATTTACTTGATGACTAAATAAGGTTTTGTTTATTCATCGCGTGACGTCATAAACACACGCAAAAATTGCAAGACCTATTTAAACTGACGCAGCAATAGACGTGAGAATGCAAAAACGATACGATAATGTCGATAATAGCTCTGTTCCAACCGACATTAGAAACGTTCTAGAACGGTAATTTCCAGTCGATCAATTCTTTCGTCAAGAATAGAATAAGCGTTCAACTTAGGTGGGCAACTGGAAATTACAGGTTCCGGAACGGTTCTCATGTCGGTTGGAACAGAAATAATATATGCAGCAAGAATTAGAAAACGCGCGCCATCGCCGGCTGTTGGACTCAGTTTATGCATATGACGTCACAGTGCTAGGAGTGAGAACTTTATACCACGGTATCTTCGCAACGGTTGGTCGTCGCCTAGTGCGGTTTGAAAATTTGTTCTTGGATTTTTTTTCTAAAACTTCTATTTTTGGGTCACATCCCCTTTGAGATTATCAATAGTATTAATTGAAAATTGAAATAAAACATACTTAAATTATTTTTTGAAGTATTTCTACGTAAATGTCATTTCAAGTACGCAAGTTTAAGTAAATACTTAAACTTGACTCTGAATTTCGTGGAATTTGGTACTTGTACTTGAATTTAGACAATTCAAGTCAATTTACTTGATATTTTTTGTATTTCCTTCTGTATTTATACTTGTACTGGTACTTGATTCGTATTAAAAGAGAAACTTGTACTTAATACTTAAGTACTTTTTCTTGGTACTTACAACAGCTCTGATTACCAAGAATGACCTTCAGAGCTCCAAAGAATCTCTTCTTGCCCCCCAGTGAAAATTTTGAAACTTGAAATTACTCATACCGAGTTTTGCTCCATTTTGCACCATGATCAGCTCGTTTTGCTCCATGACGAGCCGTTTTCGGATGCCACGCTTTGAGCGCTCAGCGCTTTCGAGTTAGTCCGAAGTACTCTGGCTACAATTTTCACATTCGAGCGAACAGAGTTTGGCGCTCTCACTTTCCTCGCCTGTTTTCCCTGATGCACCTGTAACTGATTTTCAAGCGTTCGAGTGCAAAGCGCATTGAGTATAATGGACGTGAAATGCTCCAGATACTTCGCACACTTCACCCGAAAGCGGCTCTGGAATGAACTACACAGCTCCCAGGAATCTCTCCTTGCAACACGTGTGAAAATTTTGGAGTTTCTATATGCGCATTTTGTTCTCCGAGTTTTGCTCCATTTTGTTCCATGATCGGCGAGTTTTGCTCCATTACCTGGAATGGCCTACGAGCTCCTAAGAATCTCTCCTAGCTCTCTCATACCAGTGAAAATTTTGTTTGATCATATTCATTCTGTTCTCCGAGTTTCGCTCTGTTTTGCTCCATGATCGGTGAGTTCTGCTTCATTACCTGAGCTGCTTTCGGGTGCCACGCTTTGAGCATTCAGGCGCTCTGAAGCTGCTCTCATTTTCCTCGCCTCTTTTTCCTGATGCACCTGTAACTGATTTTCAAGCGTTTGAGTGCAAAGCGCATTGAGTATAATGACCGTATTATTTGTTGTCCTTGTCTAGTCAACAGGCTATTAAGTATATCTCAATCGTTTTGATAGGTTTGATAGGTTCATAAAATCTGTCGCTATGAGTCCTGTCGCATTGGCTTCCTCTCCCCCTTCAGACGTCGTCCGTAATGATCCGTGCTGTGGGCTTCAACAAAGGCGGAACACTCGTTGTCATGGAAACGCTGCTCCCCTGTTTCAAGAATAAGGACCCTAGAGTTCATTCCATGTAATGGAGCAAAACTCGCCGATCATGGAGCAAAATGGAGCAAAACCCGGAGAACAAAATGAGCATGATCAAATTTTTGAATTTTCACTGGGGGGGGGGGGGGGGGCTAGCGTTAATTCAGCCCCCCCCACCTAATAGGCCACATAGTCTCTCCACTGTAATGGAGCAAAAATCGAAATTAGTGGAGCAAAATGGAGCAAAATGAGAGCAAAATTATGGGATAATTTTCATCCAGAAATTTTCTATGGGGGGGGCTAACTTAACTGACCCCATTATAATATATCTTGAATGGCATCTTTCTACTGCGAAAGTTTTGAATTGAGAGATATTTCATGTTATAGCTAATCAAGTTCTTTGAACCATAACGAACAATTTCTCGCCAGTTAATGAAACAACCTATTCATTACTGTTACTGTTAAATAATACATGCATTCATCACATACATGTAAGAAAACGCTATACTTTCGGTGATAAAAATAGTTTATTTCAAATTCACAAAAATATCAGGGCGACGATGCGTCCAAGCTATACAAAATGCAAGTCCGTACAAGTCCCCTAAAACTATCTACCCTAAAACATAACTGTTTTTTGAAGGACCCTTTCAACTTTGCCGATGGGTCTGGTCATAAACATTGAGTCATGCAACCCAAATAATAAAACCAAGAGATGAACTATGGCTTTGAACAAATCCTTTTGGCCGCTGATGGTCACGTCTCTATTCTTGGGATATCAGATTCTCGCATACATATTAGCCAAGCACAAAAAATTTAAATAAAAATTGGCACAACAAAATTCAAAGCAAAATACCTAAAACCAAGAAGTCAAAAGTACCTATTGAATAAATGCAAATCCTAAGCCAAGCCCCAAGAAATTATCTAAAATCTAGCAGACGTCTAGACAGTCGCGTCAATTTGAACAGACAATTTTATTTTCGCTCCCGCGATACAATAAAATAAATAACATTGAATGACAAGTCATTTGCAAGAAAATAATATAGCTAAGAACGTTTTTGGTTGAAATTAACAATGGGAATACTTATATTAATAATAATAATAATCTCTTATGTATTTCACAACAGAATCGCAGAATAAAGTCGAGCGTATTTTTAGAATTTTTAGAGCGACTGAATCATAAGCTTTTGTAATGCAATAGAAATAACATGCTACTATACTTAAAATATATTTTATATCGAATAGGTATCTATAATTCCAGACTAAGAAAGAATAGATAACAGACCAAGTTACAAGGTATTTGGCAATTAACTTTTTTTGTAAGACTGATAAAGTTATGTTCTAGAAAACATCAACGCAATGGTATTTATTGGTGATAAAATATTACGTAAATTATGTATTATCAAAATGTAAGCAAAATATTCCTCCAAGATATTTTTACTTTTTACAGCAATCTTTTTCGTGAACCGAATAACACAAGCATACTCAAGACAGAAATTACGCTTATCCTTTCAAGTGGATAACCGTTAACTTTAAACCACACTTGTGGCTCAAAATATTGCCTGTCGAGCATACCTGAGAGCCTAGGTTTTCGACTCTATCTCGACTTTTTGAGCGGATTGGGTGATAATGCGCCTTCCATTTTTCGGCACCTTATTTCGTCGAAATAAGAATTTCCCTTTTATTTTTATTATGCGTTCGGCCATATTTTAACTTCGCTAAATAGGAACGTTATCGATGGCTTGAAATATTTTGCAAAAGGTAGACACAATTGAAAATAGGAAAAAGTAATGACGATGACGATGATCCAAAAACAGTGAAAATTAAAACAAGAAGCATCTTGTCAGTGAGTCAACCCAAAAACCGAAAAACCATAAATGAAATCCCCTGCAATAGGTAAACTTGATGGGACATTGTCAAATTTTATCTATTAATGCTACTTTATTTTGCTCTGATACGTTCACTCAAGATTTGTAACCTCAAATAGTGGACGGAGAGCCAGCGCCGAAAAATGTCTCTGAATTTACTAAAGCCAGTTTTTGGACAGTTGATTACAATAGTTATGTACATAAATATAGCGCGTTCAGTCAAACGAAACTTAGAACAAGGACCTAGGATGTCTTGTTAAAGTTGTCGAGATAACTTAGGTAATGCAACGAATTTACTAAGGCTGAAAATCGTTATACATATTATATATTACACCTAAATAACAGTGATGTGAGTCAGTCAGTTGAATAGCGGAATCGTGCTGGTCAGTCAGCCCCATTGGGGTAGGTCAGCCCCATTGAGGTAGGTCAGCCCCAATAATATCCAGAAAAACCCGAAATTTTGCAAAATATTTCAAATTAAATCTCACTTCTGTAGTATAATATACCCGGGTTCGTTCAGTAAAATTGAACGATGAGAATTTTTATTACCTCTTAAACAACAAATATTCTGAAAAACAAATCGGACCTACGTTGTGGAAACTTACTCAATTTTACTTATTGGACATGCGCCCGATACCTATAGCAAATATTAGGGAAATTTGAGGGAAGTTGTGATATGTAAAAGAAACGAAATTTTTTTGAAACGTCTACTTTATTATTAAAGTAAATCGTACCGTTCTCATCCGGGAACTAACGAGGGAAAAGAGCACGGCAGAGAAACCCTCGATCTAACATTCCTCAAAAATCGAAACATACTGTGTCATTTTAATAACAATTGTGAGTCAATAACTCAATAATTTAAGTCAATAAAAGTTTAAATTAGGTACTATCCTCTGTCTTTGGGCTAAAATTTCAATTACACACACTACACTCAATCAACACTACCTCTACCTATATTCAATACTGAAGTGTTTTTTTTGTTAGCCAGTTTCCCAGCAGGTACTGAGGTCCCATACGGGAAGCTACTCAGCTATAGTTGTTTTTGAGCCAATATCTCTAGATTGATTATTTCAATTTGCTAGAATATTCTCTCGTCAGGGTAGGAAAATGTTAGTAAATTCAACAAGGCCCTAATGCACGCTCTAAATCCACAAAATCAAAATCTCAGCACAAAAAGACAGAACATAATTTCTTAGGTTCTAATTTACTTCTTTATCTGTGTTGTTTACAGCATGAAACGATTTTTGTTAAATACATGAACAATGCACATGTTATAAAAAAAATGTTATAAACAAACAAAAAAACATAAAAATGGAAAAAATTATATTTGTATAAATTGAACACTCACAAACAAAATAATAATTATTCAACTAACCTGTGAACGCTTCTTACACATACACTAATAACAAATTGCATTGAACAATCAATTTTAATGCAAAATAAAAATTAAAATTGAATAATGAATAATTACAGACACGTGAAAAGTTTTCTAAGGGACCAGTCCAACTCGTTCTGTAGTCTAGTTGCGTATTCTCTTATATCCTCTTCGGTTTCGGTACCTTCGTTTTCTGTGGCGCGCTCGTTCAATCCTAAACTTGAGGGCGCATACATGGTTGCAACATTTACTTTTATTCAGTAAACGTTTTTTTAAAAAGTTAAGATTTTAAGAAATAATATTTTAAATAGGTGGTTTTCCTCACTTCATCATTGCCACTTGTTCTCCTCTACAAGATGCTACCATCAAATTTGAAATCTGATGTGTCGTCTTTGGGCCACTATCATCAACCTTATTTTTCTAAATACGGACCGTTATTTTCTATTTTAGATTTTATAAGCTTCTGATGTCCCAAAACCAATGACGTATTGCACTAGTTCGAAAAATTTATGTTATTGACAGTTTCCATACGAACTTAATGTCTTAGATAGAGAAAGAGAAGAGAATTTTGGTAGGAAATGCGATACGTCATAGATTTTTTGACATCAGAAGCACTCAAAATCTGAAATAGGAAATCAAGGGCCGTATTTAAAAAAATGAAGTTGATGATGGTGGCCCAAAGACGAAACGTCAGAATTTAAATTTTATGGTTGCATCTTGTAGAGGAGAAAAAGTGGCAATGATGAAGTCACATGTATTTTGGAATATCTCTTCAAATAAGCTCCGAAAAAATAAAATGGATTTTGCAAAATTTCGGTTTTTTCCGGATATCTCGGAAAATGTTTGGAATTTTTATGTCAAAGTAACATTTTATTGAGCGTTAAATTGCGCAACCTTTCTCTAATCTAACCAACATTGTAACTGCCACCGTTCTCCAGATTCTATTGCTATCCCATCCATATCTTGGACACACTGTATACCCTCAAATAGGCCTATCTTTCCCGGTTTACAGTTTCTTCGTTTACTTATTTTAAAACTAAATTTAGCATAAGATAGTGCCAAGGTAGGCAAGCATGTAATGAAACCACTGAAACCAGCAACTGAGTAAATATGAAGAGTTGTTATGCTCCTATTTTTTCATGTCTAAGTCCCCAATACACTGAACGACTTTATGTGTTGGTTAATAACCTATAAATATGTCTATGAATCATACAGCTGTATTCTTGAAGCTGGAATTCAACCATCTGATCCAAGATCCCGGTCCGGGACAAGACAAAAATATGATTCTGCAGCTGACTAACAGATTGATGACTGCAATGAATGCAAAGCTCACATCGGTCCAGAAAATTTTCTGGAGGTGAAGCAAGGACTGGAGCACTCACTGGAGACTGTCTACAATCTTTCGCTGATGAGCAGGGTAGTGTCCGAGCAAGAATGATGCCGAATGGATCGGTTTAGGCTCTCTTTGGTGTGGGCAACCTTTCGTAAAAGTACTGATAAGTGGAGAAAAATGATAAAGGAATCAAAAGAAGGAGGAAAATTGACAATGTTCAGAGTAATGGCACGTGAAAACATAAAATTTTTAAAGATCTAAAAGATCCTGAATGTTATAAAAATAATAGACAAAAACAACAAACAATATTTTAATTTTCAATTTTTTTTTTTTCAAGCTGGATGTAGTATAGTATACAGGGTGTATCAGGTTTGACTACAAAAATTTCAACACGTGAAAATATGGCCCATTTTGAACAAAAAAAGTTTATACAACATGGGGTCTAAACTCAACCATATTTAAGAAAACGGCCTCTGAAGTTTTGACATTTTTTGACGAATATTTCAAACATAAAGAAAATTACAATGATTATGAAATGTAAAATTTAGTTCATTCAATTATTGTAATTATGAATTTTTAGTGTTGGAAAAACAACATGAAAATTTTACTTGTAATTCAGTATCTAAACATCTCGCAGCATAGCACAAAAAAGAATAGGTGATTTAAACTTGGTTGAACTTAATTGATTCTTGATTTGTCTTGTCATTTCGTTAGTTGAAGTATTGGAAACGCAGGTAATTCATCCTTTTTTAAAAATAAAATATTTACAAACGTCGAATATGCAGATACTTGTTTAGAATGTTCAGGCAGAAACGTTGCAAAATGCTCATTTATTCGCCAGAATTTACAAGGAAAGATTTCCCAAAAAAACTGCACCCACCTGATGAAAGAAGATTGTACCTGCTTTACAAAGATTGCGTGATACGGGAAGTGTGAGTGTGCAAAATCTGCATGTTGTTGATTTTAGTGTTTCGAGAACCTTTTAACAAAAATTAATATTCTCATAAAAAGGATTTGGCAAGTAGCCGAGTAAGTATCATTTAATTTTTCTCTTGAATGTTTAGTGCAAAAATGTCATTGAGTGCAATTCACAACTCAATAAAACGGCACATTTTTTATTTTTACTAGAAAAGTGATAAAAATACAAACCAAAACGTAAACAGGTGGAAATAAATGAACTTCTTGCAAAAAAAAAACAACGTAACAGTTTTATTTACTTACATTTGTATCCTGGCATAGATAATATCTGAACAATAATGTAACGTTGTTGAAATTTTTCGAAATTTAAATTCTGCGATAACTCTCAAAATATGAACAATTGACCCATGGTTAATAGGACAATTTTAGCTTGAAATGGGCCATATTATCTCATGTTAAAATATTTGTAGTCATATCTGATACACCCTGTATGTATATTGTGTTCTTTTTCATACCTTTCATCTAAATCCTCTTGCAATTAATCGGTTTCAACATTTCCTGCAGCAATGAGGAGTTTATCCGGGATTTCATCATCCATTTTCACCTATGAACCTATTTTTTGATTTGAATTTAACATATTTCAGGTTCGAACATTTTAAGTAGAGCTATTGCGCTATTGGCTCACCTATTATTAAATAAAATATGCTCCTACTAAAAAGCAGATAATATTCAGTAAAAAACAAAAATGTAGCTGAAAATCATTGGACAAAAAAGTTATATTTCTAAAAACATCGACTTATACATAGAAGAAAACCTCAAGTTCCATTATCATTATAACTTGTTCAGCAATGAATAAGTCCGCTTATGTAAAGTAAAATAATTATTGTAGTTCCTAGTACCTATAAGATCCATGTAGGTTTATTCCGAAACGAATCAAATACCTTTTTTTTTTTCGGTAAGCTCCATTATCACACACACACTGCCTTATCCCTCCGATATATCAGTCTTAAAATATTGGCGGATCTTTTTGGAAATGTCGCGCCCCTATGTCATTACTCAACGACTTTTTACTTGAATTGATGATAAAGGAAAACACGCAAAAAACGCCTTTAGTCCAAAACAGATATTTCATGAAATATGAGAGATGTTTCGAGGCTGATAAGTCATTCCTATTTTAATGGATATGATTATGGTATAAAGTTGAAGTTATTTTACAATAATTAACAATAGCTGAAGGTGGCTTAAAACCAGATAGAAACAACAAATCTGTCAAATGGACAACAAATTAGAGTGTTGAAAAGTCCAGATTAACAAAAACAAAAATGGCTTATCACTACGCCATCAAAGTTTAAAATCGGATTCAAAGTGCAACACAAAATTTTTCTATTTTTGTAATGGGAATTATTGCAGATAATGCCGGAGATAAGCTGTATGGGAAATAACTACAGACAAAACAGCTGCAACAATTTTAGCTCCCCTATTTCGGGGTAGGCGATAAGTTTGCTATGCGAAGCCGTTGTTTTTGAAATGGCTACAGTCAACAGCACGACAAAATCTATTATAAGAAAACAGAAACAGTGGAAAATATAGTTTGCCGTTAACCTCTAAATGATAGTTATTAATTCTCAATCGTCAATATAAATAAAAGTCTGTGTCTCCGTTAATTTTAAATATAGCTTGAAGGTGAAATTAAGCTCACTTTTTTTTGAAAGAGAAGAAAATACAAGTTAGGTGTTACTTGAATTATTGTCTGTCAGAATAGGTACTTAGACTTAGATGATCTATGATCTACCATGAGTGCTTGGATCAAAAAAGAAATGTGTCGAGCAATGTGTAGTTATAGTTGTTCATTCAATGTGGTTTTCTGATTTGGTATGCTCGCTTGTGTAACACTAGCCAGAATTGATAAGTTGGGAACCGGTCTGTAGCCAAATGAATGGAAACTTGATGAGGATAGGCCAGTGAATTGTACAGTAAACCCTTGGTCTTGGTATTGTGAATTTCCGATTTGTTTACTTATAATAATAATTGAAAGACATTGCCTTTCATACCGCATAAAGAATATAGTACCTATTCCATTACACATTTACAGTGTAATTTAAAATCTGCAAAAATCGTTTAAAGTCAATGAAAGCTCGAGACTCTTGATTCTTTAGACACAATGTAAAATCGTTCGAAATAAACTTTTACCCCTGCAATGGCTAATTTCGGCTTTTCCTTTTTATCACTCTGCCAGTTCGTGCCAAGTGCGGACCGGAATATTTGGCGCTAATTCCCCGACTTAATGGTCCCGAAAATACTATCACTTTTAAATCCATTTGCCTCCGGAGAAGCTGTTCCTGACCAATTGCCGGGGCCGGATTAAAATTGGCTAAGGAAATAACGTCACGCGTTAGACATAACAGTGGAAAAAGGTTTCTCTCTCTCGGATTTTTTCGATTAGCTTTAGCTTCAATTACAGAGAAAATTACCTACAGCAGCGCCATGGATAATGACAAATTGAGATACACCTACCCGGTTTGTGACTTGGAAAGGAAAAATACGTTTTATATGAAACGACTAAGACTGTTCAAATATTGCAACATCATTATTATTTATTTATTTTTTTTAAATTACTTTTCTGTTATTTCTTAAATTTCATAAACATAACAGTTGACTTGGTCAAACCAAAATACCTAGTAGATATTAATCAAACCCCTGTGACAAAGGTGATCTATTTCTCAATATTCGCCAATGAACACAAATCAACTGGAAACCACTTGGAAATTATCCGCTGTCATTATCCTGTCGATACGTGTCTCGTAATTCACATAAAGGGTCATGAAAAGTTACCCATCCATTATGGACCAACTCATAAAGTTGGCTTCACTACTGTGACCCAGACGTTTTTAGTTTAATATATTATTATGTGAAACCGCCTAAGATAGGGAGGATGACTATTAGTTATAACCGTTCATAAAATATAGCCTTTTCGGAAAATGATGTGCCGAGTTTGCTTCGTGATGAAATTTGAGGTGCGTGGAAGGAATATAGAGCGCAATAGCCAGAATAAAATGTTTCAACCTTATGTTTAATGTTGAGCATTTAGCAATTTTCATTCATATAAGTAACCGACCATGAAAATGTAATGATGATATTTGCAGATATTTTATTTTATTTTTTTTCTCTAAAAGCGAAAAACGAAGACTCTACATTCTACATGTGAAAATCTCCACAAGATGAACAGAGTCACACCACATAATGTAATTGTATCGGATTCATAATTAATAATTATCTATTTCAACAACAAGTTATCTCTGAGAATATTAAGATATCTCCACAATACGAGATAAGCTTGTCACAGTGCATTGTAAATTGGTTATTAACTGCAACGAAGGTATTTCACAGTCACATCAGACAACCAAAACTTATTTTAAGGAAGCACCCATGTTAAACTTTTATATTTTTATCAAAATATTTTCCAGAAGGAAAAGTCGAAGTTAGGAGTACAAATCCACTGCCATTACTATATATCATTATCGCTTCCAGACACTGATAGATTAGGCAATAAACGAGTGATTGGATTCGGACCAGAAACCAGTACGCAACTAAACAACGGAGCAATTATACGAGAAAAACGCACATAAAAGCTCCTGACCACTGACCAGCTGGAATAACTTTAGATCTATAGACTCAAAGTCATCCCAGCAGTTCACAATACAAGATATAACTGGAACATACGGTCGAGACATTCCAGGCTACTTTTTGGAGCTCAAATAGATCAAGATCAAAATCAAACCCATAAGGAGACTAGATGCAGAACTCCCCAGGGAGGTAAAAGCTAGGGTCACTGGAAACCGAATGTTTTCTAGCACGTTGAGCGCCATACTGAAAACGGCATATGCATCCTGTGGACCACAAACGTAATTTTGTACCTTTCAATTTGTTTTTGTTTTTAGGTATCTTAGGGATTATTTTTTGTGGTATTTTAATAGTTTTTGTATGTTTTAAATTTTTTTAGTGACCGCCGGCGGACACGTGGTCCTGGGAAGTGAATTTGCATCATGGAACCAAATGACCGCCGAGGAGCATGATTTATTTTTTGCTTTTTCACGGGTTCTTCCGTTTTTTTCAGATTAAGACTTATATAAATAGAAGTACCGAGCAATCCAATGTGAATTTATTTACATTTATGACTTTTTTAGTTCAGAATTAAGTTTTGACTTAGAATAGCATAACGTATATATTTTTTAGATTACTATCTAATATATCATGTATCTTTTTCTTCTGACACAATTTACTCGACCCAAGTATAGCAGTATGTTCCCAGTGGCCCGCATATCACGAGCCTCCATATAAAACTCATAGAACGGGTGCTCCTATGCGAGCATGCGACGCTGAATGAGAAAAAACATTGTGCCCGCCGACGGGCACTCGGTCCCAGGAGTGACTAACCAAATGTCCGCCGACGGGCACTCGGCGCTCAACGTGCTAGAGAATACGGAACCCGAAAATTGTGAAAGATTAGGATAGGACTAAATCAGCTTAGCGCAAGACTTAGAACAGCCCTCAATGAAATTAGGAAAAGCGGATGGAATCGGAAGTAAAAAGAAATCCATGTAACGTAACAATCCATAGGCCCGAGGACATTCATGCCACCACTGCACAGACGCAATAATTTGGCATATACAAATGATGAACCGGCCGAACAAACGCCAGCTCAATCATGATCCAGACGAAAACTGCAACCATGATATTGGAGCAGCCAGAAGACTACGCAACTAGGACACGGAACCAGGTATCAGAAATTACGCCACTGCTCAGAAATTCAGATGATAATCTGGCCAAGATACAATGCCTAAAAAAATATTTAATTGACACCAATGAAAGTCGTGATGGCTCTAACCAACACCACCAAATCCATCTTAATATCAGATCACTTCCCGAAGTGCTGAAAGCACGCGTAAGTCATCATGCTAAGTAAAGCAGGTAAGTTCCGACAGACCTAGCTTGCCATTAACATTTTGCTTCTCTTGGGAAATCTCTATCATCTACTGTGGCATTTTCAATTTCTTAGCTAATATGCTTGTTCTGCTCTAGTGGATATGATTCCATATAGAACTATAAAGAAATAAATCAATAAACGACTATCTTTTCAGTGCCCAGATTTTATTACCTTGAGTACTGCCTTCTACTAAAAGTTTTTTGGTTCAGGTTTGCAACTGTAGTTAATTGATCTAGGAACGTTTGATTCAGTACGGCAGGGCCCGCTGTTAATGATTAGAATCTTCGGAAAAGAAGATAGTACCATCGACTCTGTTGGCAAATCCAATCAAATAATCTGAGGTTATGATAGTTGCTGTTGTTCACTTTTTTCGATTTTTCAGTTTCATGATACATCTGTCATTGAACAGCTGTCTTGTCTAGGCGTTTTCTTTAGACCTGTTCTACTTTTTGATATAGGTTCTATAGGCAATTTTCAACATTCATCGGTTATCTGGAGTGATTTATACACAACCCACTTTTCAGTTCGTATTTTTGGGGTGAAACTTAACACGTCCTTTTTTATAATTTTCATCAATAGGTGTATTCTTTCGATCCGAACAAACTGATCGAAGTCACTTGAGGTTTGTTTCAAACAATTTTCATCCGGTTTTAAAACAATTTCATTGGTCCCGGCTGTTTTTTTGACGCCTCATAAACAAACCTCATGTGATCACAATCAGTTTGTTCACATCTAAAGAATATCACGAATGTCAAAATTAGAAGTTTGACAAATGGAAGCCCTCTTTCCAAATCTAAAAGGAAGAATCTCCCCTTTTGATCTTGAGACCTGATACTGGTAGGTCCGGTTTTGGCTGTAATAATTTTTGGGCAAGACTTTTTGGAATTTTGTGCTAGGGAACTCAAGTTAGACTAATTTTTTGTTGATCATTGTCTAGAGTTCTCCCTTGGTCATTTTGGATTTTGTTTTGGTAAGTTTTGAGATTTTCTTCAGGATTGTTAACCTACAACACGTGTTTCATTTCTTCAACAGGATCGTTCCGAGCAGCTTTTGGAAGTTTAAGACTTCACTTTTGGTCTAGAGCATCCCTTAGTTAGAAGTAAGATTGTTTCTAATGTTTGACGCTCGATCGGTTTTTTATACGAACATCGTTTGTTACGGGTCTATTTGCCAAGAAAATATCTAATTTAATTTTCTTTAGGAAATATATTATAATTCTAATGAAATGTTTAAATGCTATTTAAAATTATTTTGTCCATCCTATAAATAAACCAAAAATACCAGTCCGTACGGTCAAGCCAAAATCAACACTTTTGGGGTACCTAACTAATTGTATTACAGAAAAAAAAAAAAAGGTGAATACTACGATGTTCATTCCTCAAGCAGTCAGTACTGTAGCCTCCTTTGCAGTGTGCGTTATTTGAGGTACGGTACTCTCAGGCGTTTTGCCGATTTACGTTGGAATTTATTCCGAATTTTGATTGTGGGTGGCTAATTTCACTATTTTAGCACCCCGAGCAATTCTTTTTGCTGATTTACTCAAAGTTTCGGGTTTAAAACTTAAATTCCTTGAGTTCTTTTTTTTTACTGGATTTACACACAAAATGGCCGCCTGAAATCACTGGTAAGTGTGCATTTTTATTCTGGAATTTTCTATAATGACGGAATTCGTTTGAATTAGTACCCGATACATTCCAAATTCTCTTTCTAGGCCTGTCTGTTGTTTTTATCTTCCATTATTGATTCCCCCTCTAAACTTCCAATCCATGGTTTGGACAAAGTTTGGTTTGGCATACCATTTCGAGAGAATTCGATGTCCCGTAACTTCTGGTCCGGTGACGCAATCACGACGCCGACAATTCCACGACGCGTGAGCCCACGCCTTCTCGCCTTCCTGATATCTCTCGTAGCTAAATAACCCGACGCTACCAACTCCAGGATATCCAGGTGGGTTCGTTCTAATTTATCTTAACCGTCCCAGGCTCGAAAAGCCCTTCGTACATACGCGGAATCGACCTAAACACCCTGAAAAGCCAAATCACTAGTACATGAATCATCTATATTTGAATCTTAATCAAATAAATCAAGTAATTAGTTATATATATTTTACCTTAATTAAGTAATTAGTTATTAATTTTCCTTATAGATAGTTCAACCGTGTTAGCCGAAGCATATATGCAAAGGACGTTGCGTTGGTACCTTTTTGTTTCTGTTTTATTTAGTTAGAGAGTATTCAACAATTCCACCTAATTTACTTAAATTGATTTGAATAATACCGATTTGATAATACTAATTACCTATAGGTACTGAAAATATCTAAATCAAGTACTTACAATGAATCTCGGCAAACTTGAATAAAATGCCCCTTTATTATTTACGACAGAGTTTGATTTCCAAATTGGGTGAAATCCTTTAGGTTTCCCGTTTTAGATGTTTTTTTTCAGCTAACGTTCTACCTTACTTTAGGGCCATAAAACGGGTGGCGTCCAAAACTTTACCTATTTTCTAGAGTTTTCTTCTGTTTTAACCCTCGACCACTCCCGACTGGAGTTTAGCTGGCACTCTCAGCCCTATAAGGTAGAAACTAAGTTCCTTTTCTTAAGCCCATTTGCGTAACCACCCTCATTCCGGTCATTTCCGTTTTGCTACCAGAAAAAAAATGTAGCACGTTATAGGGTCCTAGGCTGTACTTAGAAGATTCTAGGCTATATCTAGACAGCTCCTAAGCTGCATTTAGACTGGACCTAGGCTGGATCTAGATTGCTCTTAGTTGGGACTTTGGTAGCCTCTCTTCAGCAACCTTTTTGGTACCACTCTGATAGAACCACGTTGAGTTCTACGTTAAACAGATAAAACGTGGGTAGGACCCCCATAGGACTCACTCATCATATAATAGTCGGAACAAATTTAGAACTGCAGAACTGCTAACCGCTTCTGTCTGGATCTACAGTGAGACCAAACATGTAGATAACCTCACTTTAGGATCTTCTGAGTTTATACATACATTTGAAGATAACTAACACTTGTATACATGTAAGTTGCTCTTTTTACTATTTAGGCAAATCTTATATAAATCACCTGACACTGAACTACGTCAGTACGTGCCCCCTTAAATAAAATTCTAGAATTTTACCCTGAGGTTGCCCTAACAATAATTTCCACCTTTCTGGTGTTACATTTGCCTCTTGGTAGAGTGTAACTGAAATTGTGGTCTTTAATCTATCCAAGTGTAAATAATCAGTTAAAACTGTTTATTTAAAATCTATATTTTTATAAATATTCTATTTACATTCATATTTTTTTTTATAATCAAATATTTATAAATTGGTACAAGCCATAATCTATACACATTTTTAACACCGTCTTGGCTATCCCTATTTAATATTATTATTATTTTTAATAAAGAAAGCCACATACATTATTGTACCTAATTCGTTGTTTTATTGCTAAGCTCTCCAATTGCACAGGTTTTGGTTATGACATCATTAAATAATCTTCCTAGTTAAGTCACAATTAACTTGGTGGCGCCCAAAGGTAAGATGTATACAAGGAACCCTTAAACCCATGGCCTCCGAACTGATGCTGACTAGCCGAATGTAGTATAATTTGGCAATTGCCAAATAGTACTTTATAATACAGGAAACTGAAGTCTTGGAGTTGATCCCAGAAAGGCAAATTTGGATTCAGAGATGAACATTGGACGGACAAGTGCTCAGAATAGTCGAACCTGTTACCAATGGAGTTGACAGGAAGAAGACATTTCTAGCTTTCGATGGTGACTGGCATGTTAGACTGACTGGTAAAACCTTCTCCGTGAAAATTGGTCACTAGCGCTCAAGAATAAGAGACCTGTAGAGGAGGATTCGTACTATCTATTAGCGAGGGCAAGTAGGACCACGAGCCTGTTAGCGCGTCCACCGCTACAAGGGCAATAAGTTTCTATCAAGCTTGCATCGGACACTTATTCAGAGAGTTGTATTTTTACGTGAAGCTTTACGCAATCTGGTATGTATACCAAATGTACTATGTCTATTTCCTAATGGGCGATCTCTCCTGTTCCAGAATGATTCGAGAGGACGCATGCTATTACTGCTCATTTCAATTGCTTACATTTTTGCATCCTTGGGTTATACCAGCAGGATTTTGTCCACGATACATATGATCGATCGTGGACCACCTCTGGGGATGATTGCTTTTATATTTCTTAATCATTCAGTTAAGTCAGCAGGATTTCGTCCATGATACGAGAGACCGATCGTGTATCTCCTCGGTACGGTCTCCTAATATTGCCGTTCAGTTCTCTTTCCATACAGTTCACTCAACTCTACTCATTATCAAGCTTTCGTCGCTGCATCCATAACCGTCATTGCTTCCTGATGACCAAAACATTCGATTCATGATCTCCAACATGGATGATAAGCGCACAAGAAAATTGGTACCTGTTGTAGCCTCTTCCTAAGGACTACCTCCAGACCGTTCATCCTCGCCTAGAACTTCTATATATAGATTCAACCTAATCATCTTGGATCTTGGACGGTTTCAAATTCAAGACTACTTCCAAAGCTGAGCTACACCTGCACCAGAATCACTCCACAAAAATAAACCTTATCAATACATGTTAAATAATTATATCTTTTATTAACGAATAGAATTGCAGTATTTTAATTGAACAACCCCAAACTATTTTTTTTAGAGGACAAAGTTGACCACACTGGTCAATTTCAGCAAATTATGACAAAGAAGGAACAGTAATTGGCGATTTCAAAAATCAATGCGGCACCTGGCGGAAATATTTGGAATTAACTTAACGCGTGTTAGATCGTTTGTTTACATACCGTATTGGAATATTTCTTGCTTTTTCGATGTTTTCTGTTCGTTCCTAATTTAAATTACGACGTGTTTTGGTGTCGAAAAGTGGGAAATAATCAAGGGAAAGCTTTTATTGTGATTCTGTGAGGTGCTTATTACAGGAATTCGATAGCATCTGCCTCAAAGTCCCAGCACAACACAAACTGCTGTGTATACGAATGCCATTCCCGAAAAGATGCAGACAGAACTATTAATTTTCACTATTTTCCTAAGAAAAATAGTGATCGCGTGAAAATTTTGAATGTACTGGGACAAGAAGAGGTGATAGATCGGAGAAAAACTGTGGCCAAACTCAAAGACAGGCCTCCATTATCCACATTTCGTGTTGTATGGATACGAAATACACAAAAGAAAGTCACAACGTTCAAAATTTAAAAATCATAGTCAAAAACCACCAAAAAAACTACGAGAACAACGAGAAAATTAGCGAAAGAAATACGAATGCATATAAATACAATGCTGAACGTCAAAATATTACTCGTTTTCTGCTATATTTGTTTACAAACGCCAGCGCCCTCATCGGTAGTCGAAATCGCCAATAATAATTTGATCTACAGAATTGAAGACAAAACTAACATAATCTGGTGATAAAATTCCATTTACTACCTATGTTTTTGAATATGTATTTCTCCAAACTTATGGCGCACATTTGTATGTTTAAATAAAATAATACCGCTATTTCTAATTCCTCACGAATCCGTCAAATCGTCGAGCGTTTCCGTCTCACTAGACTTTCCTCCTCTATCGAAGCTGTTATTTTTAACCCAACGCCCGCCTAAGTTATTCCTCTCCGACGAAAGAAAAAGAATTATAAACGCACCAGCAAGCAATACAGTCCAGAAGCGAGATGCAGAAATACCGCACAAATCAAATAAAACAGAAAAACCAAAGCCAATAAAGTTTGGAATTGATTTCTGTCTGGTGGAATGAATCGGAAAAAGAATTTAATAGTATTTAATAAAAAGTGGTAAGCTCGTGAATGAAGAAATATGTACATTTGGATTGGGTAAATAAATCTGAATTGGAGACATAAGAGATTGTACTCACAATGTTATTTTCTGGTCAATGCATTTTCCCTTGACACCTTTCTAAAAACTTTCGATTATCAGTTCTTTGGTAATACAAATTTCAAGAAAAGCAATCAGAAGGGATTTGTTCTCTTATATTATGTGGCAGGTCCAAATATAACAAAGTCTAGTAGTTCATTAAATTCAATTGAACCCAATAGTAGGTATTTTTTTATACTCATATATTTTTATTGTATAAATGTATATTTTATGTTCAAGACTCAAAAGCTTATCATTTTTGCAAAGCCTTATTTTTCTTTGCTTCTTGTGTAAAGTAGTTAATTTAGAGAATTGTAAAATATTTTTTACAGTAATATTTTGATGGTCTATTTGAGGAAAAATGTCTAGGCTGTATAGTTTTTCTGCCTTATTATTCTAATCTTTCCGTTAGATGGGCAAGTTTGAAGGGGCCTTGAATTATTGTTAGGTGAGTTAATTTCTTATTCCTACCCAAAAGTACATTAAGACGAGTTTCCTAACATCACAAATTATAATGCGAAACATAATAATTTGGTGTAAAGAAAACTCGGGCAAGTAAGGCTTTAAGTAATTCGAGTCACGTTATGTCACATAGGGAATAGAGTGGAGGATGATTTTGAGCGCATTATTACACGGTGTGGTCAGTATTGTGTGTATTTCTATGCGGATGTCTTTGTGTGGCTGGTCAGCTCAGTTATTGCGAATTTTCTAGGAAAAGTGCATCAAATAGAGTATTTTGTGCATTGCGGCAGTTCCTTGAAACAGGATTTTTCTTACCCTCTGCTAGAAATTTGTGAATTATCATTGCTATTAAACCAATAAACTAATAATTCTACATAACGGGATAAAGTATAGGCACAAAAGTCGCCTTTTTCAAAGAAATTAAAACATTTGATATAAGTTCGCGGTCCTTATGGATACGGAAAAAAATTGAATTACTTTTTTTTTGCTGCGACAATATTCCGAAGTAGGTGAATATGTAGAGACAAAAACAGTTTCATTCAATAATTATTATAGAACAATACAGGCACAACTATAGAACAATAACGCTCAATAAAAATGTTGTAACTATCTTATTCAAGAAGATTATCCTACATTACTAAGTTTATAGTTATTACCGTTACAAAGCCCATAAATAGCAAATAACGACCAAGGCTGGGGTTCATTATTATAATGAACAGAGGTTGTTACTTGCAATAATTATTATCGTTCCAAATTTCCCGTCATAATGCAAATTTTGCAAAACATTCATCATGCTTCATTCAGAACAAATTTTGTTGCTTTTATGAAACTTTTTTTATAATCTTTCAGAAAATAAATGATACATTCATATAAATAGGAACAGTAGATTTGTAGACGTTGTAGTTTCTAGGAAACTTGCTTGAGCTATGTTTGGCGGCCATTAAGTATAACTTTAACTTCTTACTTCTGATCAGGTACTGATACACTAGCAATAGGTACAGTATGACGAAAAATTTTACAAAGGGTAGCTAGGTACCAGGATAGATAATATGATTCATATATTTTAGTATCTAAGTGAATACATACATAGGCGCCGGAGCTTCAAAATTACTATGGGGGCTCAGGCTTCAAAAAAACGCAAGTAAACTTATACAGACAGGACCAGTAGGATAACATATATAGGCTTAAATGGGGCCAGTTTACTGATACACATTCAGAGCTGGGCAAGCTACTTGGAAAAAGTAGCTAGCTACAAGTTACAAGCTACTTTATATTGTAAGTAGCTAAGTTACTCAGTTGCTCAACTACCGCTTTAGAAAAGTAGCTAAGCTATTGGTAACTTAACTACTTAATGAATTAGTGAAAGCTACTATTTAAGCTACTTTTTTGAAAGTTAAATTAATAAAAACAAGAAAACGTGCCCAATCGCCACCATCAATGTACATACCTTACCTAATTTAATTTCATTCATCATACGGAAATAACTTTTTAACTTTCTCTAGGAAGTAGTATTCATATTTTTGTCAAAAACCACTGGACATTAATTTTTAAGGTTCATTTTGATCACCGTGATCTGCGAATGCGAGAATAAAACAGGACACATAAAACATAGGTACCTACAGAGATAAGTAGAAACTAGTCTAAGCAAGGCAGGATCAGATTTTTCCGGAAAATGATAACTGTAGCTTGGGCAATTAAAATATAAAGTTACTTTTATCGAGCGGTAAATTCAACTTACCGCCCGCGTTTGCGGGCGATAAGTTGATATTACCGTCTCTTTTAGAAGATAAATCAGCCAGAATTATTCATTATATTCACCCAAGGGCTATACCCACACATATTACCAAAATCGGTGTGGATAATCATGGAAAATATAAAAGTTGTTGGAAGATTTACAAATACAGAAGTTGCTAATTTTTTAGTGGAAACGTGCCTTTATATAAAGGGGAAGACTGTTTATTTTTGAAAGCAATGTCGAATGGATGCCATTATATTATAGGTATAGTTATTTCATTTTTGAACTAGAAAAGTCCGCTGTGCATAAAACTTAATAGGTATTTTGGGCGTTAAGTGTCGTTAACCACACTCTCGGGTGGTAAATAACACTTTCCGCCATTAATACCTAAATAACTATTAACGATCTACCAGAAGAAGCTTAAGTAGCTTGTTTTAGTAGCTAGCTACTTTTCATAGTAGTTTATGAATACATGGAACACATTACCAAAAGCTACAGCTAGAAGCTACTTTTTTTTCAAAGTAGCTTGAATAAGTTATTAGCTACCAAAAAAGTAGCTAAGTTAGTAGCTTAACTACTTGGTAGCTAACTACTGCCCAGCTCTGTACACATTTCACTACAGGATCGCCACATTCGCCACGCTGAATCATTGATCCTTCCTGCAAATTATTGAAATTCGTGAACCATCGGCAGCTCGGCAATACTCGGCTTTGGCAGCACCGCTTCGATTCGTCTACCCTTAAACCAGGTAGAAGCAAATTCGTCTTAACACTTAAATATGTGTCTAGTAGGATGATCCGGTCTATATATAAATTTTCCATGATATACTAGGTAAAAAAAAGCCAGTGTATTCATGATATTTATTCATGTGATGTAAGCATATCATAAAAAAAAAAACGGAAAGAATATTATAAATCCCAATCCGACTTTTTGAAAATACAGCATTAAATGCTACACAACAAAATATTCAAATTCTTTGTTAAAGTAGGTATAGCAAAAACAACAAAAACATAGGTTAAACACACAAATTTGACATAAAAATAAATAATTAGGAACTCAATATTGTTGTACAGGGTGATCTAGTATAATAATGTCACCCCTCCTAACTTTATCATTTGACGTTTTTGACGAAAGTTTCATATACAAAAGTTTTAATAAATTGTCACATTTTTTTAACTAAGTCAGTATCAAGCATACAGGGTGCGTCAAAAAAGTGTAGCAGAGCGAAGTTATATCTCTTCAAATGGAATACCATGTATATTTTGTGCTTATTTGTTAATCCCTTCCAAACTGATTTCAACGATATATGGTTCGATATGTCTATCTTCAATAGTTATAGGGAAACATGTGAAAACCCCTTCCAAGGTCTCATGTTGAAGAAAGAAAAATTATAGATACCATTTATGCTTTAGAGAAAATTATTTAATATAAACAGTTTATTGTTCAAATGTTACTCATTAATTTACAAGGTGAAATCGAGGGTGAAATATTAAAATAAATTCAGTTGTCTTAAGTTATTATATCAGATATTTAAAAAAATTAACATTTGACCTATGAATAGGCTTTCGTCTTTTTCCCTATACCTATTAAAGATAAACATATCAAACCGTATCGTTGAACTCAGGTTGAAGGGTATAGTCCAACAAATACCATTTTAAAGTCACGTGATTTTTCTCTATCCTTGTTAAATACATCTCAAACAGCGGTGATAGCAAAACTGACAAAAAAATTGGTGTCTAATTATTGTTCGTAATATTCTTACCTGAAATAGAATCCGTCACTGTCATCAATTAGTTTGTCAAAGAAATTTTGGAAAATGATACAACGAACAAACGCAGCTAATAATTTTGACTATATTAACCTTTCTCCAACTCGAAAAGAAGCAAATAGAAATCGGGTACCCAATTCAAGTTCAGATTGTATTACAATGTACAGCAGATGCGACAAAAGTGAGTCTCACAACAATTGCAAGTATTAGAATTCCCATCTGATTGGTCAATACTACTTCAGAAACGCGTTTGTAAAATGCTATTGGGAACATATCTTAAAATTCAATAGTAATTAACCACTAGTAGCTTTTTGTAGGTGATATCAACGACATAATCAATGAACATACGTTTTTTGCCACCAATATCACGTGACTTTAAAATGGCATTTGTCGGACTATACTAACAAATAAGTGCACAAAATAGTTATTTGTATACCAAGGCCGCGAAGTGCCTTTTTAGCGTATGAAGAGAAAAGTTATCGCCGAGGCCGCTTGCGGCCGAGGCAAGATAATCTCGAGGACGTTAAAAAGTTTCGCGGTCATGGTATACTCACTATTTTTTGTGCAACCAAGAAAATTATGTGAAATTACAGAAAAAAATTACTTCTTTCAACAAGCATGTGGAACTAACTACCAATTTGATATAATATAACCTGGTGGCTATTGTGGCACAGCGTTTCTATGGATATCATATTTTGCATGTAAACAATAAAACAAAAAAATTTGACGGTTCTCAAAAAATCGTGAAAATGTCCAGCACCGATACAGATATTTCACCTTCTTGCACTCCTCCAGAGCTAAAAAGTGTAGTTCAATCAGCTATTTCTGAGTTGATACCTGAAAAATCTAAGCGGCAATATGAACATTGTTACTTCGAGTTCAAAAATTGGTGTGACAAACAAAACGTCAAAATGGTGTCTGAAAATATATTGTTGGCTTATTTAATGCAGAAATCGAAAGTTTTGAAGAGTTCAAGTTTATGGAGCATTTATTCCATGTTAAAGTGTATGCTCAACGTACGAGAAGGGATAGATGTGAGGAAGTTTTCAAAAGTGGTACCTTTCCTGAAAAAAAAGTCTGTAGGTTATCAAGCAAAGAAATCGAAAGTATTAACGGGTGATCAAATTGATTTGTTCATGAAAGAAGCTTGTGATGAAAACTATTTATTGTTGAAGGTAAATTGTTAAAAAAGTAAGCTTTCGATTAGTTGGTTTATTTATCACAATTATTGTTTCAGGTAGTTATGATTATGGGAATATCAGGAGCATTGCGGCGAGATGAAGTAGTTAAAATGACAATAGATGACATTCAGGAGAAAGATGCCGTATTAATAGTAACAGTTCCTGATACTAAGACTAACCAGAAGCGCGTTTTCACAATCACTAATTTGAATTTTATAAAAATTTACCTCAAATACGCAGCCCTTCGACCAAAAAATATTAATAGTCGTCGTGTATTTTTGAGATATGAAAATGGAAAGTGCACTGCACAAGTTGTCGGGGTGCATACGATCGGAAAAATACCCTCCATGATTGCTAAGTATCTGGGATTGCCAAATAGTGAAGCATACACGGGTCACTGTTTCAGAAGAAGCTCTGCTACGCTTCTTGCAAATACCGGTGCCGATATGTCAGTTCTGAAACGCCACGGTGGGTGGAAATCCACCACAGTAGCGGAAGGATACATAGAGGACTCCATCGAAAATAAGAAAAAAATTTCTAATTCAATTTCTGGCAGTATAGCTTCTAGCTCCAATGTTAGTAATAATTATTCAAAAACACTGGATTTAGTTGCTTCAACTTCAGGAGTAAATATTAGTAATAATTCTAACTGTCATATAACTGTTAATATTTATCCTAAATAATAGGCGTATTTTAGCGACAGGTAAACATCATACTACACATACTACGATTCATGACGTCATAGTTACCCAAATAACAGGTGGAGTGTATTTGACAAAGGGTCTAAGAGAGGACGCCACGATCGTTGTTTATTTGGATTTGTTGAATTTTGTAAAATTATGCGTTTTCGAGTTTCAATATTATTTCTCCAGTGAAGATTTTTCGAATATTTTCGATAGATTGTGGTATTTTTGAATTTTATGGGTACCCTATGCCAAAAAAAAAAATTACACTTTTGTGCACAAGTGAAGATTTTTTATTTTTTTTGCAAAAAAACCTCTAAAATAAAATCACAGAAAACCATGGCAAAATGAGGAAAAACAATCCTCTATTTATAATGGAAAGAACTGTGTCGGTAATCGTAGCGTAATCAGCTGATGTTTTGCCCATATGCTCATTTTCGTGTATTAGAAAAAGATGCACTGACATACTACAACCAGTAACTATCCCTCCTAGGATGTTTACATGTTTACAGTCGAGTTTTATGTTGTGTTTTATGTTGTGACGTCATAGTATGTTAGCCATGCTCGCTAAAATGTAGTATCCCAAGTAAATACAACATACTACTGGGTTAAAACTCTCGCTAAAATACGCCTAATGTATGTCGTTGTGAAGAATTTGGAAATAAAATTTATTTGTTGTCAAGCTGTTGTCTAAGTGTCAAATTTTGATTTTTAGTTTCGCGGCCGTCACCAAGGGCAACGGCCGCGAAATTGAACTTCGCGGACTGTGTGGCGTCCGCGAAAGCTCATCTCGCGGATGGTTGCACAAAAAATAGCTTTGTTTTGGTTCGAAAAAAGGACGGTTCTAGAACGGTTCAAAACAATCGCACAGTTCATCAATCAACAAATAACATCGGCTCGGCCATCACAAATTTAAATAATAAACTGTGCGATTGTTTTGAACCGTTCTAGAAGCCTCCTTTTTTCGAACCAAAACAAAGCTTAAAAATGGTGCTCAATTTAAAAAAATAACTTTCGCTCTACTACACTTTTTTGACTTACCCTGTATGCTTGAAACTAACGTAGTTAAAAAAATTTGACAATTTCTTAAAGTTTTGTATTTGACACTTCTGGCAAAAACATCAAATAAAAAGTTAGGATGGGGTGATATTCAAAATAGATCACCCTATACCTACCCACTAAACTCACTACATGTACAATACCAAAATCACTATGGGGGCTCTGCCCCCATAGCAAATTCACTATGGGGCTCAAGCCCCCATTGCCCCCATGGTTCCGGCGCCTATGAATACATACATGTATTTTTAAGAGGTCATAAAATGAAAAAGTTTTTTGGTACAACAAAATGTTAACGATGTGCTAAAATGTGCAGAAAAATGAAAACTTTTTCATCGAAAACATCTGAGCAAAAAACTTTTATTTTATGTAAAGACGATAACAACTTATCGAAAAAATGAGTGTCAAGTTTATGAGTTGGAGTTTTTCATTTCCCGAAGTGAAATATGAAAAATTATTTTCCCGAGCCCAAGCTTGCTTGTAACTTTTTCCTCTAAATCGCGCGCAAAAACTCGAAAAGAAATTTTAAAGTTTGGCACTTTAAAAATCTTGAGCAAAATTTAACTAATTATGCAGTTAATTTGTTTTTGCTCGACCAGCCGATGAAAAATGCGGGACGACGGTGTTTTCCGTCTTGCGGATTTTAACTCGAAAACTTTCGACAGGTTTGGTGAAATGTGTGTGAAAGGACCTTGCAATCGGATGACTTTTTAAATTAAAACTTTTCAAGTTTCAGATAACTCGATGAAATGACTAGGTATTTTAAAAATGGGATAGGTTTATGTATACATCTTTCAAAGCTCAAGTTTTATGTGGCACAAACTAGGATTTAAAATTAAAAGACACCTTGTTTGACAACAAAACAAGAGCTCTTGATTAATTTCTTCCTTGAAAACTCGTGCAGCGGTAGTGACCAGCATAAAAATTCCACGCCGACTTGAAATAATTGAAATTAGGAAAATTTGTCAGAAAACTTCAAAGTTCAAAAAAATTAAATTACATTTTGGTAGACGAAAAACTTAGAAATTAATTGATAATTTTTTCATATTAATGAACTAACACATCTGCACACTTATTTTCACGACACATACTTTACTAGGAAAACCAGTTCGATCCTGTAAAGTCATCTGATTTTCACGATTGCTACTAGCCTAAAGAAGACGACATTTGGTTTAAATCGAGGGCAAGTTTTTTCTTAAGTAATCCCCCATCACAAATGTTCTTTGCAGACTTAGAAATGTGTCGGACTTTTATTAAAAAAGGGAATTCCAATCTTAATCACGATTACTTTGGGTTAGGGTTAGATCGCAAAACAAAAAAGCAATGTGAATCTTTTTTCAAGATGACACCACCACCAGGGAATGATGTGTTGCAATTGATATCATTTTAATTTTTTTTGAATAAATTTTAGTTATTTATTTGTACTTTAAGGCAAGAGAACCTATAGGGTGGTGGAATTCAAAAATAAAGATAACGTGTAGCCTCTTTATGTGCAAATGAAACCACCTGAAATCCAACAATCAATAATTTTATTAAATTTGTTCACAATGTAAGTAACAATGTTACTTTTCTTTAAAATTTGACAGTTAGCAGTTTAGTTCTTCCTGGTGAATCTGATACAATATTATGTACCTTTCCAATCCGGAGCCCTTCAATGGATGTTGGGGTTCCACTTTCGTGAACTGGAGCTCTTCGTGTTGTTTCCTGTATCCAAGGAAGAGGATATATTGCTGATGTGACGTCACTCCAGCTGATCCAGATTCCAAATAGTGATTTTTTGTGTCGAGTAGGTACCCAGAAAAGAATAAGGCAGTATCAGGTTCACCAAGATTTGGAATATTAAATCCCTGAATTCTGTCAAAAAGCGAGTGTCTTGCAAAGAAGATTTAAATAGAAATTAGTTTATTATAGAACTATTGTTGTGCAGACACTCCTTTCCAACAGAATCAGGTAAGTATGGGCAACTATTGCAAACTGAAAAAAATATTTTAATATAAAAAAACAATTAAATAATTCAAAAAAAAAAAAATAATAATAATAAAATAATTAGGTAAGTATACAGCAAGATTAAAGATTGATGCTCGTTATAATTGAGCAGAATGCTGCTTTTCCAGCAGTCGCACTAAACAGGTAACATTTGAATAAAAAGAACGTAAGAAAAATTGAACAAGATAAACAAAATAATTTTCTAGATTTTCCCCAAATAGATAAATCTCCCTTTTTATGTTAAGATACCTACCCTAAAATGGCGATACAGGCCTCTGCCGGGATTCAGTAAAGAGTTGATAGGGATGGACATACAAATTTGGTTTGCACCGGCTCTATTTAGAGCAAATGGTCCAATAATATCATACTGAAAATTGATTGTGAAAACCAGAGCAGCAGTACCTATTTATTAGCCAAAATTGAATGAAAATTGAATTGACTCACCTCAGAAAAAACGTGGGACCACCCATCACAAAATGGATAAAAAAATTAAAATATAATATTTATACATATTTCAAAGGTAGATAAGATGAGATTTATCAGGTAAAAACTCAACAGTGATATGATAGTATACACTGATGGTGAAATAAATGGAAAAATATTAAGGGAAAAGCTAGAAATCTGAGAAAAAAAAATCCAAAAATGAAATCGACTTGCCTGTCTAGTGGTTGCTCCAGAAAAGAGACCGTTTTAGAACGTAAACCCTGCAGGAAATCAATCTTGTGTTTTTTTATACTTAACCGTGCAGTGGTGGCGCCCAGTCTCTCAGGCCCGAGCTTCATAATTCAAAAAATATAAATTCAATTTATAAAAAGTGTGACGATTAATTTGCGGTCTTCGCCGTTCCAGTACCTTCCTATAATGTAGTTTACTAGCGAACGTCATAAGTGTTATGTGCTAAATATTTTATTGAGCGGCTTGGTAATAGTTTCGGGTCTGGTGGACTTGGCGCCACTGCTGGCGATTTGCCGATGGTGGTGTTTCAGAATATTCCCACCTCCGGTAAGTCTGTTATAAGTTCAGTTTATATGTACAATTATTGTATTTCTTATGAATTTGTACAATTATGAGTTATGAAAAAGATTAACCTCGAGTGCTTATGTTATTGGAGGAAGTAGAGACTGATACCGAGGGAAATTTTGATGATGAAGAGTCTGAAGCAGAGGAAGACAATATTGAGGAACGATCGTGGGAGCAAGATGGTGAAGATAAACCAGAAGCAGAACCAAATGCATAAATTCATCGATTTCTTACTTTCATTGGAAAGGATGGTTCTGTCTGAAAAAAAAGCATGGTCAAAATCGAAAACTTTATTTTTGTTTTTCTATTTTGGTGTCATATCGAAGTCTTTTCGACACTAAAAGTAGTTTCGAAAAGAAGCTCTTTGTGACACTCCTTTTTTACTTATCGGAGGTTGGTAACACTGGCTGATGGCCATCAAACTGTCATTCGCGATTTTATAATAGAAGATTTCTATATTTGGCATGTAGTGTTACCAACCTAAATATATGAAATCGAAATATGAGAATAAAATTTCTAAGAAAAATTTGTTTTTTTTTTAAATTAAACAATACCAAAATAGAAAAAATAGTATAAAATATTCGTTTCATAAGACATTTTATCGCACTCGCATATAGGGCTCGTGCGATAAAATGACGTCTTATGAAACTTGTATTTTAATGTACTATTATCACATGCTGTTTTTATGTGTCTCATTTGTAAGCTAATACCTTAATTTTATATGAAATATGTTTTGTAGATTATAGTTAAGAAAAAAAAAGTAGTTTAGGAGTCTCTTTCAAGTCTTTACTGATATATTTTAATTTCCTTTTTTATGTTGTTTTATTGTTCACTGTTTATGGACCTTTTGTATTTCTGTAAATTTTTAGCACTCCTAAATAAAAATTATTTTGACATTTAACAATAAAATAAAAGCAAACACTTTCTAAAATGAAAAATAATGGTCCCAGTTTAAATATTTCATTTATTTCCATTGTTCCATGATTTTTTATGAATATGGGTCTCTCAGACTTGGCACCACTACTAATGCTAAAAAAGAGGCGCCACCACTGCAGGGTTAACTGCGTAGTAACCATCGACCAATCAGAAGTTAACACTCGACACACTCAAAAGACCGTGCTCACTTCATCAATGAAAAACCACGTTGATTAAAAGGGAATAGATCAAAACACACTAGAATTATTTCAATTGTTTACAAATTACAATAATAAATGAATAAAATAAAATCACTTTTAGCACGAATACCATACACTATATTTTTTCTACAAACGCACTAAAAGTGATAACTTTTAGCACTCAGTGCTAAAAGTAATCACTTTTAACACCAGTGTGATAAAATGGCATTTTAGACACTGACAGCATCCGTTAAAAATGACACTTTTAGTGACGTTTGTAGAAAAATATATTTTCTTTAAACGAAAATACGAATAACTGTCAATGAGAAAAAATAAAAATCATATTTGAAAATATAAATTTTATCAGGACTTAGATGGCAGTACCTTCTTTTAATAACAGATATTTGCATTTTTATGCTCATAATGGATAGAAGGCAGTACTGATATTATACATATTGAAATAATTAAATTTTGTAGATACTTTCAAATCACTTAAATTATGAATTATTATTTTGCTGATTCTGAAAAGACAAAAATACAACTTTTATAATGAAAATTAGAATAAATGGAACATGTTACGAAAATGATAAATTTATCGTAACAAAATAACATATTCTATTATCCCGTAGATCGCAAATATTTGCCTATGCAATTTAATAAAAATACAGGGTGATCCAATTAGTGCTTTAGGATTTTAAAGTAGGGCTCGGAATTGTATTCGAATAATTCGAATAGTCGAATTATTTTTTAGTTAAACAATTCTACTATCCGAATATTCAAATTCCTATTCGACTATTCGAATATTCAAATTTCTATTCGAATATTCAAATACCTATTCAAGCAATAATTAAAAAATAGACTTTATGTATTTACATTTACTATTAACGACGAGCTAAAAACACAGTATACGTGTACAGGGTGTCCCAATTTAGACGCCTCTAATAGGAAACGCCAATTTCTCTTTCGACTGTTCAAATATTCGAATATTTGAATATTCGACTTTCTGGATATTCGACTGTTCGAATAGGCAAATACTCGAATATTCAAATAGTCGAATAGTCAAATATTCGAATATTCGAATATTCGAATTATTCGAATTATTCGACTATTCGAATAAAATATCAAACGACTATTCGAATACCTAAATTCTAAAAATTCCGAGCCCTAATTTAAAGTGAAACATAGGCGACAATGTACATGTCAAAAACAAATTATTTGGTAGTTTTTTACGGAACAATATGGAACATTCAATACCACGGCAACCGCGTGTCGAAATTATTAAAATTTATTATCAAAAGTTTTTGAAGGTTTTTTTTTTATAGTTTTTGAAGGGATTCTCTAGGATGAAGTCGATTCATTTTGATTGAAACAAATAATCCTTATTACTTCATACATTTTCTAATCCTAATTATTATCAAAACCAAAAATCTATAATACTGAAGACACAATGACCAATACAAGGTGCAAGTGACAAGAGACAAAAATATAATAATAACACGTGTATCAATCCTATAACCCAAAATAGATGGATACAGGATAAAATTTACTTGCCACGCTACGATACAAAATTTCGAAATTTTAGTATTTTGTATCTTATGCCTTCAACAAATCGTGTCAGAAATGTGAGAAATGTAGACAATGTTGAAGCTGTAAGTTGAAATGTTCGGGATAATCCAAATTTTGTCTGTTAGACGTCGTTGTCAGCAATTGAATCTAACGGATCAACCTGGAGGATTTTACACGAGGATTTAGGTTTTTACCTATAAAAAATTCAATTTGTTCAAGAACTGAAGCCAAATGATCATCGTTATCGCCGTAATTTTGCTTTTTGGCGATCCGACATCTGAATGAAAATCCGTTTTTTCATCTCGCTGTCATGTTTAGCGATGAGGCTCATTTTGGGGTGAACGGCTATGTGAATAAGCAAAACTGCAGATTCTGGAGCCAGGAGAATCCTCATGCATTTGAAGTTAGGAAAGAGTTACATTGTGTTATGCCATCTATGTCAATTGGGCCTTATTTCTACCCGGATGATCACGAAGAACGTGTCACCGTAACCTCAGTTTGTTATCGGGCAATGTTTCTTCCAATAATAATCAAAAACCAACTGGAGAGATTTTGGTTGCAAAAGGATAGCGCTATGTGCCATACTGCCAGCGAAACCATGGCGTTATTGCAGGAGCGGTTTGGTGAGAACGGTATTTCCAGAAATGGTCATGTGAATTATCGCAGCGCAAGATCTTGTGATTTGATGCCTTGTGACTTCTGTGGGATTATGCGAAGTCGAAGGTCTACGCTAATAATCCAAGAACCATTGCGGATTTAAAAAACAACATCAGAAATGTCATTCGTGAGATACCGGCCCAAAAATTTGAAAACTGAATGATAAATTGGACTGAATGAATTCGTTATTGTGAGGAAAGTCGTGGTAGTCATTTGACCGATAATATTTTTAAAACATAATGGGGCCGTCCCACTAACTTGAAATGAATGTTTCTAGTGTAAAACGAGTACTTCTATACACTAACATATGGCTGAAACATAATAATTTTTTTCAATATTGAATTTTTGCCATTATTTGAAATCGATGTTTTCGCGCCTTTATGACGTATTATGACTCCAGCCAATGGGAGACGAACGAAAATAATCCATAACGACCTAAACCTTGAAAAAAAGGCAGCCAGATATATACTTTTAACTGACAGATTTCAATGTCATTAACGCTCCCTTAGTTGGTTGATTTCTAGTTCTGGTTCTGACGACAGATTGGGAGACTATAATACTATTGGTCAGAATCATGTGACGTCACGTTACGTGCGCGCTTTGAATAGACTCGTTTTATCGGCCAATTCAATATATTTTTTTCTAATTGAAAAACGATTGGATGATCAAATTATTGTTACATACATTTTATATTGTATTCAGGCATTTTGAAAACTCAATAAAAAAGAAAGGCCCCATTGTAATTAGTTGGTCTTTCAAATAAAATGAAAACTATGGCAACGCGGCAATGTCTTGTTTTATTTGATTTTAAAATTTTAAAGCACTATTTGGATCACCCTTTATAATCCTACTAGGATACTCACTAAGGCAAGGCGGAGGGGTCACATTGAAACTTGAAAAAAAAAAGGCAATGGGATAAATGGGATATCTTCTTGATATCGGTTGATGGTTTCTGATTCAGGTACCCCATTACTGAGCCATCCTGTATACTCTCATGTATCCCTTTCACAAATTGAAGATCCGGCCAATATTTTTAGATCCCCTCAAATATTAGTCTAAAACTAGCTCTCCATATTATCTGAGAACTTGAGAAGGGAAAGTAGAAAAACTAGTTATCCGCGTATAACGGCACGCTTCCCTGGCGCTGGCATCCTCCGACCATATATATCTCAAGTGGTCCTTTTAAAATAAATAAATCTTCCCCGAGATTATTGTCCCGAATAAATCACTTTCCGCATGCCGCCACCGCTATTCTGTCTTATAAAGTTCTAAGATACTCCCCTAAACCAGGCAGGATAATATGTGGGATACATACACTAGCCAACAGTTTAAGAATGTTACTCGATCTAAAATAAGTTTTATATGGAAGAAATACTCCATTTTCTTACAGTGAAGTTTACTAAGTTCGTATTCGTAAGTCTCTTCCACAAAATATTTATCGACAAATCTAAATATTTTGTGGAAGAGACTTACGAATATAAACAAGTATTAACTTGTTTCCACCTTAACAAAAGTACAATTAGGTGAGTATTTTGTGTTACAATAAAGCTTAGCAACAAAAAGAATTTTTTTGTATAGAAATTTTGAGGTACCAACTTATTATTAACCCAGTAAGTAGAGGACAACTTAGCTTGCTTACGTACTCATCAAGATCTACATACTATTTTTTGATGGTTGCACTCTGACTCATATCATTGGAATGAGCAAAAAAATTTTTTTTTCTCAGAATTTTGTGACTGCAGGTGATTTAAAAATTCTCAAACTGCCTAGGTACCCAATTTATCTCTGACATAGCAAAGCAAATATTTCCGAAACTAATTTAGGCAAGTCTGATTAAATTTTATGTCGACTAGTGTAAAATGCAAAATAATCCCTTTGGGAACACTTTGCCTAAATACTTAAAAAAAGTCAAAATCTGATATACATACTTGCGGCTCCTTCCCTTACTCCCTCAAGGGAAGTTCTTGTGTTATTTTTTTATCAGAGCGATTTATTTGGATACTTTGGGGAGCTCTTCGCCTTCTACCACACTTTATCTTTTTTTTATTGGGATCTTAGTCTTATACCGCCAAAAGAGTTTGCATTTGATAATGCAGATACTTACATTACATTACCAACTTGCAACATTAGCTAATTTATATTTTGGTAGAATCCATACAGGTAAGTAATGGTAGACATTTTGTGACATCCTAACGATATAGTGTAGGTACATGTAAAGGCAGACACGATAATGAGGAAGTTGCATAAAATTTTATTTTGATGCAAAATGTATTTAAAGTGAAGCAAAATACTCTAAAAGAATATTGCTATATTTAAATCCTCTTTATACTGCATCAGTAACAAATAATTATATATTCAAATTTTGAATAAAACAATGCGCGCGAAAATGCCACTTAAATTGGTTATGACGTCATGGAACGATAAACAAACAAAAGTGTGGTTATGTTCACGTGAGAGGTGAGCCGTCAGACGTTTTTGTTTACATCGAATTGGGTCAGTTAAAGTTTTGAGTAGTGACTTTTTTGATAATACAAGTTTTGTTTAATATAGTTTGGTGTTTGATGGCTGTACCATGCTCCCAATGTAGCTTTTTTGCCGTGGCGCCATCTACTTGAAATTGCTTGAACTGCAACTGCCAAATTTTCACCAATTTTCACCCCCAAAACTCGTTTTAGGATTATCTCAAAAAATCCGCAATAATTTTCAAAATCCTTTAGCATAAACATTATTTGATAGATTATCACAATTCAATTATGTATTTTTTCGTGGTTATCAATAAAATATGCTTTTCACGGATCCGAGCTTGATAAACATGCAAATATACAATCACTAACACATTTAGTTGTTTTGGTGGTTGTGAACATGATTTTTGAATTTAAAAAAAAGGCAAAATATCGAAAAACTAAAATAAGCAAATTGTAGATAATCGACCAAAGAAATGCTAAATTTGAGCCAATTCTGATGTGCCGTTTTTTTAAATAAATTTATTAATAAATTAAAGTAAATTTAAATTTTAAATTTTAAATTTGGGTTTACATATTTGAACGTGTAGCTAATAAGTATAAGAAATGTGGCATTACTTAAATTAAGACCATTACTGTTTAGAACCTACTGTTATAAAAATGTATATTCTTTTTGAACAATAAAGAATTGATTGATTGATTGAAATAACTTAGAAAAAGTTTCGAAAAATCAACCAATGAGAGCACATCAGCATTCCCATCGTTGTTGCGGCCTAAATTTACAAAACGAAATTTATAATGAAAATGACAACATAAATAAACCACCTGTCACATTTACATAGACTCGTTTTGACAGATGGATATCGTCCTGTGACCTCATTGATTTAGAACTGCGTTTTGGCGCGAAGAGAGGTATTTTGAATTCCTATATTTTTTTTTTTACAGAAAAATTATTAGTTGAAAATTTGGAATTTATGTGGCAAGTGACTTTTTACAATGTGAAAAATTTAATAAGACAATAAAAAAAAAAAAATGTGCAAATTCCTCATTGAAAAGGTCTACCACTTTATGGTTCGTCAATATTTAGGCGTTATTTTGCTTCGGAAAGTCATTAAAATGAGAACGGAAATTGGATTAACGACAATCCTGATGGTACCTTTTTGGATACGGTAATTTAGGAGGTTTGAAAGACAAGAGTCTGGGGAGCAGACAGACGGAGCTCCGAAGTATGCCGAACGATATCATTCGAAGCTGGAACTTCGGAAAATATCACCAGCATCTTACTGATAGTTATTGCTTGTCAACGCACTAAATCTAAATCTATTCATATTTTACTCTTCACTCAGATTTATTTCGAATTTCTTTTCTAATAGTCGATAAGTTATTATAATTTTTACATTTTCAGCACATTTTGGTTGTTGAATGTACTTGAATTTTTTATAGTTATGTATTCGTGGAACGTGTAAGTTAACTTTTCCATAATTCATCTTCTCAAAACCAACAAATTGTAACGATAGACATGAAATTAATTATCCTGAAATCCTCTCACCATAAAACTAGGGAAGTAGATCGGACCCCTATGCAATATTCTCAAACCACGAAACTTCGAGAGTAAAAATAAACTCAAACATAATTTCTCTATACCAACTGCTGTCGAAAGTTGCCGAATCTTTATATTTTAGCAGAGGGGCAAGGATACACTCTGGAAGAGCAAAGTTACCACAACTTTGGTTTAACCCCGTATTTAAGTTTTGTGTCACTGCAGGCAGCAAGTGTGTCGCCCTAATTTGGGAGCTCGTAAACAAACTGGCAAATAATTTCTAAAACGTATGTCGTGTTTTAGGGGACTTTTTATGTTGTTTCGCCGAGTTGGAGAAAGCTTAATAGTTCCCAATAAACAAGTAAACGTTGTTTGTTTTGTTTGTCCGGACCAAATGGCGCCTGAATTATATTTTTGAAATTTATTACTTTTAATACCTGTACCCTTTGGATTATGTATTTTTTTTCGATTTCTTTACTTCTGAAACTTAGTCAGTAGCAAATATGACATAATTTTTCCTTTTTCCAATTTCACTTTTATTTTTATACCGAAACGTAATTCATTAGTCTTTCAATTAAATTAAATCTTTGTTATATAGAAAAGTACCTACTATTTAAATGTAAATTATTCTTTAATCAAATAAACTTTTCGTGGAATACCTATCCAAATTTTACGAGATATATCTCCTTATGTATGACTTTTCAGTTTTCTAATACAAAACACAGAAAATTTTCTTAAATCAATTAGTTTTTGATATTTTATTTGCTGACCATTTTGCAAACAACCTCGATCATAAGCTTCAGATTTAGATGGTGCGCAGTGAATAGTCATTGACTGGCGAGAAATAGACACCAGTAACACACAGGTTGTTGGAAAAACCTATAGACTCTTCAAAACCCGAATCAAGAAACACGGGCAGAACTCGGCCTTTGGTAAGTATGATTGTAAGAAATTTAAAATATGAGCTCAGTCCTAGTTCGAATTTGAAATTCAATGTAAGAAATTTACATATGCAAAAATAAACAGCAGGTTGGTTACGATCACGCGCATCTTTTCTGCGCACGCCGTCATTTTAGGATGCAAGTTTCTAATTCGCCTGCTGATTGTTTTAGTATATATATGCTGTGCCCTAACCTCCCCTCTCACCTACAAATGATCATATGCTCTTGCAGAGAGTTTAAACAAAAGATAAGAACGATTTGTATTTGTGTAACTCTAAAAAACAATTTTCATAAAAATTAAAGCCAACGCCGGATTACTTTTGATTGACATAACTAAACTTTTGCACTCTCCAGAAAACTATCGTGGCATAGCCTACTGAAATTATTACCACTCGTTTGTCATAACGCTAATCATAACATAACACAGGTGCAACCTCAGCGTGCTACGATTAATTATGTCAAAATAATTCAAATAAACAACATCTGCAGCAATATTTATCATTGCGAATACATGTGACTATCAAGAACTATCTACTAATGGCACGAATTATGATTCTTTTCAGGACCCACCTGTTATTTTTTGTCAAATTAATAAACCACTACTTTGTCTTTTTTTGGGTTGGATGATAGTTGAATAACTTTAAGACGAAGAAATACTTATAAGAGGTATCTACATCATCATACCCATCAAGTAACTTAAAACAAAAACAATCTTCGAGGCTTTTTATGTAGCAATAAAAACCGATTCCACCTAGCAGAAGCTTGACCCTTATACTCCATTTAAAAGGGTCAAGCTGAAAGGTTAAGGAGCTAAAAAATAAAGTAGCATTTAACAGATAGCTCTTTGTTTGTTACGATATTTTCCTTTGCGTACTATATTGAAAAGAAAATTGTGATTGAGAAATGTTGTTGTGAGAAAAAAATAAGTATGGAAATTGCTAGTATTCTTGAACTATATTTTTTGGGAGATGACGAAATTTTCGGTGCAAAATATCTCCTGATCCATAAAATTTGACACAAGTGATTAAAATGTAAACCAGAAATATTTTAAGTTAAATTTTAGTAGGTATATTAGGTAGAAATGGCAAAGAGTATCCTACTTCATTCAATCAATATCAAACTAGAAAATGATGCAAAAATGGAATTTTGACATTTTCAACTAGTCTTCGACATTCTCCAACGAAATAAGTTTTCCTGTAAATGCATCTGATCGCTTTTGCCCATTTTTATGGAGAGATATGTACCTACCTACCAATAAAAAATTCACTATGCCTATGAATTTTAGATGCTGATTAGGTCGCGCCTGAAAATGGTGTTTGGCTAATTGGATGTCACACTTCGTCACGTTACAGCAAAAATGGAAGTTTTAAAATGCGAAAAACTCGGATAGGCTAAACTCTATTGTATATGGTTTTTCTATACCATTTTTTTTTTTAATTGTTCTGTATTACCGTGAAATAAAATTTATTCCGGAGAACTCTTGAATGATTTAATTTCTATTCTAGTCTTTCATTCAGGCCAAAACTTTTTAACCACTTTCAAAATTATTGGTTGCCTCTTTAATACTGTATATTTTTTAATAAATTTATGATTAATTCGGTAAACCTTTCTTTTTGTTACATTGTCGATTTACAGATACCTCATCAAGTTGTTATGCTTTCTTTAGATTCTTAGTTAGCAGTGTGACCTCTCCAATACATTACTCTATACCAATACCTAATTACTAAAAGACACTAGGTGATGCACCCTCATACTAGAAGTTTCCTCAATATTCCTCAGTCTGGGTAACACCAGTGACAACAAAGTTTGCAGTTCTGAAATCAATTTCTGAAGTCTCTAGGTGTTAGATGTACCAGTTTCAGAATTGTGTGGTAGACACTGTCTCACAAAATTAGAATACTTAATGCCTATTCTCAAAGGTAGGTAGTTTGCTCGAAAAACCAGCGGTTTGCTTAGTTTTCTCGACCCGTAAGTAACACAGTTTTTTTTTTTGTCAGAATAATTATTATAAGCCGCCCTTATTATTACTTAATTTATTGATAGTTTAAAATATTTTGTTTTTGATAAAACTGAGTACAAATACCCTGGAACCTCTTGCTTCATTCATCTTATTTCCACTAAGAAGTGGAGAATAAAAATAAATGTTTCGTGCGAAAATAGCTATATGTGTATTGAGAGCCCAAAGTGGTCGATCGAAACATAATAGAGAGATATCGGTAAAACAGATAGCGCGTATGGACGGCAATAACGTCAGGAGTTATTTTTTAAAGTAAAGCGGTATCATACTTTCAAATTAGAGTTATCGGAAAACAGTTTAACGTAAAATTGGCCAGTTCGCATTCGTTATTTTATAACCGTAGCATAACTTGTACCTTGTTGTGATTTGATTTGTGTTGTCTGTTGTTCATAGTCAGAGACAGAGGATCTGCTTTTCTATTATTTTTTGAACAATCCATATTCACTTGAACACATCAAAAATAATAAAATAAACAATAAACATAACATAACCTATTATTCCACGACGTTATTTTTAGACGTTATTCGAAATAGCGCTTAACGTAAATGCTGGGTAAATTACGTTATGCGGTAACGTTATTTTAGTACGTAGTGTTAAAAATCGAATCGCGCATAGGTTTAATGTCAAAATAAAGTAGGCGCTAATACCGCATGAACCTCTTTGGGTTACCGATATCTCTCTATTGTTGGTCTTGAGACGGGCAAAGGTTCTTCTCGCTCGTAATCCACACATGAATTTTTCTACAATCACATTTCATAAAAAACGAGCTGTTCATCGTGGTTGCACCCGCCGTTAAATTTAAAAGAAATCGGACTATCTATAAATAATTTAGAGTACTTCATCTTGTTATCTGCAAAACAGACGATTGAAAAGTAAATAATACAATTTGAGGAAGTGAGACAGTGAACGGGTAACTAAAACAAAAAAAATAGAAAGAGAGGGTTGGTCGGTGGCTAAAATCTAGAAACGGGACTTCGTGTGAATGGTTGCCGACTAGCTTCCAATGCGGAGAGGGGTGTGGATCAATTAAATAATTAAATATAGAGCGCCACCTGCTTTTCCCTGCAGTACACAAAGTCAACCGATATAACGAAAGCGGGACACTTCTACGGACCTATAGCAGCACAACCTGAAATATAAAAGTGAACAAGAAGGAAGGGCAGAAGTGTAACGCTTTGCTACAATCAGGTACGGGTTTTTAATTTGAACCAGAATAGGTTTGACTCTAGAGTAGGTTCGGAGTGGATTTTCCGAACGCCCTAGAACACTTATTATTATAGAATTATTAACAGTGGAACCAGAACAAGAACAAAATAATTCGACAAGGAGTACCTAACCTTACGTTCTAAAAATAGTATTTACAATAATTTAACTCAGCTTGAGTCCCAAAATAAAGAGTATATTGTATAACAGTTATAACAGCAATAATACCTGAAATGTAGATTATTAGACAAGCTTACTAAATGCAGTACCTTCGTAAATGGCCATTTAACCCCAGTGTACAAATATTTTCCTGTATTCAGTGCAGCATGTATTTATGGGATATTAAAGAGATATAGATCATTAATTAGTTGAAGTAACAATACGTAACCTGAAGGGCGAAATTAATATTATGGAATAATATAGGTAATATAGATAATTAATTAAAATTGAAGTAACAATACATAACCTGAAGGTCCTGAAGGGCAAGTTTAATATAATATGAGTAAATATAGATAATTAATTAAAATTGAAATAACAACACATAATCTGAAGGGTAATTTAATATTGTAGTAGAACTGCGTTGCTGTGGTGATTTATTCCAACAAGGGGTTGGTAAGGTTTGATAGGTTCCAGATATTAAGACAATACAACACACTTATCAAACCTGAGTAGTCCCTAATCCCTTGAGGAAAACCTGAAGGATTGGATTATTATCTTCAAGTGTTTTCGATGGCCTGGGACTGGATCAGGGCCGCGACAAGAAGCAATTGGCCCTGGGCACTGAAGTTCAGTAATAAGGAGTCACTAAAGCTTCCAATTGTCTAAAGGAGGCTGCAGATAGGAGGTACGACTTGAAATATACAGTAAGCTCAACGTTTAACCCTTTACTCAAGGTAAGGACTAAAGCGTGACGAATAAATAAGACCTGAAACAAATGGACGTTATGAGACTGGGCGTAGAGCGATAGGTAGGTATGTCCAATATTCGGAATTTAACCATATAATTAACAGAAAACTATGCTTTTACATAGGTAATAGAGAAACACAGAGAAGACGAATAAGAAAAAACAATTACCAAAATACTTTGGCCTTTAGGAACAAACATTTGATCACGTTACTCTTTTTCGGCTCACAAAGAAATCCGCGCACGGCGCTTTGATGCTAAAATAACGGATTAGCCACCGTAGATCTATGAGCGAAAAGTGGACAACTCAGAAATCGGCAAAATGTGCCTGAGAAATTTTCCCGAACACTTAATCGTGGAAAGTCCTCGACCTGAATGACCTCTGCTTGTCCCTTCAAAGTCCTTTAAAAAGGTTCTGTCAAAACTCCAAGGTGAAAGGTTCTGGGGAATTTTGATGGGGCTTGAGACTTATTCAGATTAAGTTAGTACCGTTCATTGACCCTATTTGGAGCGCTGTCAATCTAATCAATCTAATCGGATCAGACAATCAGCTGTTCTAAAGCTGCGTATCGATTACCCGCGGCAAACTATGGAACATTGGCTCACGCGGCAGCCGCGCTCAATGGATACTACTTGCCGCGCGAGTCAACCCGTGCTCGAACACGCCGCGGTGCGAACCAATTTCTGTCGGTTTTTGGAGCGCGGCAAAGGAAATGCTCGCACCAAGTTGAGACGCTTGTGTCGTTATTCGAGTTGGATGGCGCGGCAAAATGACGTTTTGCGGCAGGCTGCTCGTGCACGTTAGACTATCCAAGATGCTGTCAAACAAATTGACCTTTTCAATTTAGAACCCTCTCTCTCTGGCGTTGGACTGTCAGACGCCAAAAGAGCATGAAAACAATGATTGACAGCCGTTGACAGTGGTTTCTTGACAAGACTTTTATACGTGTGGAGACTGGAAACTATTATTTTCTCGGTTTTTTCAAGTTTTTTTCCTAACAATGGTGATTGTGTGTAGTGTGCCTTTTCGTGAAAATAATTCCTATTCACCGGTGGACGTTTTTTCCCATAAGTTTTTATCAAATCCTACATTTGTCAAAATTTGGATACACAAAATCAGAAAGGATACTCGCAAAAGAAAGGGAAATCCACGGCCCATCAAGTATACGAAGTACACAAACCCGTCGTTTGCTTGTCAAAGTCACCTGTTTTGGATAGACTGACAATTCCAAGATGCTGTCAAACTAAAATAAAAATGTCCGCCAAGAGGCACACAAACCCTTTGTTTGCTTTTCCATTATTCAACCTCTAGCTCAATGATTCTGGGAAGAATGAAAAGTTTAAAGAAAAGTGTGGCCACAACTATTGGAAAGAAAACAGTGGCTTGACGAAGGTACACTATTCAGTGAGGCAAATACGCTTATTTCCTTTTATTTTAACCCAGGAAAAATCATCCCGTAACAATCTGTCAATATTTTTAAACAACAATATATCTAAAAACAACATAGATAAGCTCAAACAAACGATAGTCTTGTCGGGTATCCGTCCTTCGATTTTAGTACATTAAACGAAATTTTTCTAGATGCCGTTTGCATCTTTCGCTTCGCCTACAGTGACTCAATACACATTTACAGACAGTAGCGACAATAGAGGTCTCGCCGCCATATTCTTCCTGATTTTAAATAGAATCTAGAATTAAGCCACGCCTCCGCCGGCATATTCTTCCTCATTTTCACTATGAATATGTAGGATTTTAAAGAAACAATCAAAAATGGGACAGCAATTGTCGCCACTGTGGTTTATTGAGTCGCTGTAGCTTTGCCTATTAGGTTAACCAAAATATAATAGTATTTTCAATCAAAAGCTAATATTCTGAACCGCTGCCGCAAATATCTGACGGAAAATCTGATGACGTCAGCAACAGTACAAGTACACCATAAAGTTTGTGACTCTCGAACTGTCAGACGTTCAACATAACCTTGTTATTATTCAGGAACTGTCTATAGTCCCGAACGCGGAATCGCTATTTAATTATGAAAGGACCGCGCAATCTGACGCAGCGAACTTCGTGTGGGTTATCAGAGATAGCGCCTTATGCGGATTTAATGCATTTTCTGCATAAATTTGTTTTTCGTGATTTTCTCCCATGCTTCAATAGTTATTATGTTAGTCGGGGAAAAGGCAAATCGAACAAAGCAAAAATCATAAAAATCGGTCTAGCTGTTCTCGAGTTATAAATGATGTCACCGACACGACTTTATTTTATACAGTGTGTCCTCTTAAATTCGCAGCATATGGGAAACTTTTTTATTATCAATTTTACGAAAAGAAGTTATTATAAAAGTTTCTGCTTCTTGAAAAAATAATATTAAACTATTGAAACTTGAAATAGCATGTACAGGGTGATCAGAAAATAGAAAAATATACAGGGTTTATGGTAAAAGTAGAAAAAAAAAAATGGCACGTCACTATTTTCCAAATCCTTTGATATTTTTTTCAGATAAAGCAAGTCATATAACAGTCAAGAGATACCTTCCGTTATCACAAACAAACTTGCCGAATTTGTAAAAAAAAAATTAGAAAAGGGATTTTTGAGCTAAAAAAACGTTTTTCTCCGAAACTTTGACATCCTGCATCTCAGAAACTACGCATTTCCGGACACATGTTTATGGGAACTTTTTTTTTTAGAATATCGTAAGGAATCATATCCTGAAGTTACGAATCGTACTTAGGAAACACCCCGTATATTTTTCTATTTTTTGACTACCCTGTACATGCTATTTCAAGTTTTAGTAGTTTAACATAATTTTTTCAAGGAGCAGAAACTTTTATAAAGAACTTTTTTTCGTAAAATTGATAATAAAAAAGTTTCCCATATGCTGCAAACTTATAAGTGGACACACTGTAGATAATTCAAAGAAACCAGTTTATATCTGTCCAGCTCTAACAATTTTTTTTTTTATCTAAATACATATTTAGTAAGTAATAACAATAAGTATTTCAGAATTTTAATTGTTTATTTTTCTAGAGCGGCAAAGTGGAAGTCAACAAAAAACGCCTACTTTGAGATCATATATCTAATCGACAAAGCCTAATTTCTACTAATGCGATTGAAGAAAAAAAGTAGGTAATATGACATTGAATTTAAAGTTATATCTGTAATTAAATAATGCAAACGTGACATTCACTAATAAATAAAACTTGGCGCTTGGCGTTGCCGTCGGGCGTATTAATTTTGTGCCCGCGGACATGCATTAAAATGAAATGTTCCGATCTGAACCGGAACAACCGAAATGTCCGTAATCTCTTTTATGAATGTCATAATTCAGGATAAATAGCTTTTAGTTGGAAAATGTTATTATGTGAAGAACGTAGGAATGAAATCAAGGACCCACGTCCGCACATCTAATTTGAATTTTGAAAGTCCTATTTTCGACCACGAAACATTATTGTTGACGTTTATGTATTAAATGTGGGTTAACTATGTGGTATAAATTCATGCAGCTGTAATAAATTGTAATGTAATTTCCAGGAAGTAATGTTTTCTATAATATATTATGATAGTTAGTTAATATTTTTGTTGAAAAGTTAAGATTGAAGAACAGCGTCTAATGCTAAACGATTTAGAATTTTTATTCTTGAATATACATGATAGCGAAAGCAATATGCATTATGTTTTATATTTGAAGCATCTTTACCAGTGGGGATAATGAGGAAATTCCGAGTTTTCTTGCGTGATCAAGCCAATATATGTATGAACATATATACATATACTAGCTGACCCGGCGAACTTCGTACCGCCTCTGAATTATTAAATATACCTATTAAATGTTGTGTTAATGTATCTATTAGCTGAATTAAATTCAGTTTTTTTCGATGGTGAATTTGGCTTTGGTTGAAGAAAATTAATGTTTACTATCTGGATCAGAAGTCACCTAAAATTAAAATTTTTCATCATCGTTTTTTAGGCAGCTTGTGGGCATTATTCTTGTAAAGTGTACCACCAAATAAATAAACTCAGGCACAGGAATGTTCAAAGAATGTAAAGAAAACAAAAAAAATCTCTAGCGCAGTCCTATTTCACTCTATCTGCACTGCATGCATTGCACTACTCCATCTGTTCTACTCTATCTGCGCTACTCTATCTGACCTACTCTTTCTGCACCACTCTATCTGATCCGAAATAGTTCTGTGCAGCATTGTTCTACTCTATCTGCAATGCCGAGCTTCGTTCCAGGTATCAGAGATGGCGCGGTATACAAAATACAAAATAAACTTGGTATCGGTTATAAGACATGGCGCCGCATGTGGGCTTAGTAAATTTTTTTCATAAATAAATAAAATAAGTATTGAAATGACCACATTAATGACATAACAACATGCTGGAACTGTCAACGCTGAAAAAAGTTTCAATTTCACAGAAAAATGATCCTCCATTTATTGAATATTTAATTTATTACAAAAAATGTGATAAATGAAGAACCGCTCGACCGATTTTGTGCCAACTTCACATAAACCATCTAATAAATAGTCTGAACAAAACCTAAACATTTGGTTTGGCTAGGTGAGTCCGTTCTTGAGTTATAAAATTACAACGAAAAGTGGCATTCATTTTTATATATATAGACTGTACATATGTACATAATTATTATTTACAAAACTCAATAAAAACGACGTGGGAACATTCAATAAATGAATATAATCCTTTGGTTCAATTTTTATTCATGATCCTAGATTCTACCTATATTTCCATAACAATAATAACTTATTCAGGAGCCTATTGTCAGGTCCGGTCCTTTGTGGCATCATTTACTACAATTGAACTATTTTCCTGTTGGGGTAATGTAATTTAAAACACAATTATTATATTGAACCCCTAACTCCTACCTAAATAAACAATGGCATAATAATAAATGATAATTTTCAATTATCAAGTCATTTATAGTCCTACCTGAAATAATTACTCCTATATGCTGTATAACCTCGGGTGATATGATGTGCACATTATATATCACCCGAAAGAGAAAATATTAAAACAGATCCCTACATTAGTAAAATTTTGCTTTTCATATTCACCTAGACATCAGCTAAATACCCTATTTTATTACCAGTTGATAATGATTGATTGAATAAATTAGCACAAATCATAATTATTATAGAGCTTGGTAACCAATGTATACATAGGATTTTGAGACATTGACGAATAGAACTAACATTTTTTCTTTTATATTTAAATTATTATTTTCTAGTTTAGACAATTGAAAGTATTGCTATTTTGCTATTGAAATTTGTGGTTAATAATCTCTGCATGAAGATAATTTATTGATTTATTAATATGGTCTTCAGAAAACCAATTCTATGTTAAGCCTAGTGTGAACAAGAGACTCTCTTTCGTGATTTGTGAGTGACTCAAAAGCCGATTGCCGAAGGTAACTGACCATCATCCTGTCCTAATCCCATAAAATAGTTACAATTAATAAATCTCTCTATCAGAAATCCAAACCAGCAAGCATTCTTTATTTTTCCATATATAATTTTTATCCATAAGGGATATTAAGTACTTTCTTATAAGAATAATAAACATCTATCAAATCAAGAGACCGTTGAAGCGAAGCTTATCCACTCGTCTGTCCCGCCGGAGATAAGGAGCATCCGCCGCCGGTCTTTGCGATCTATTTTCACGGCCCACTATTTGCCGTCGTTTATACGGCCAGAGTCATTAAATTATTTATGTTGTTATATAATTTATCAATGACTGGAAGGTGTTGGACTTATTCTTTTATTTTACAACTAAAAAAAACAATTATAGACCCATATCCTTGATAAGTGTATTTTCGAAAATTGTGGAGTCTGCTATTAAATTAAGAATGCTATCTTTTATAACCAAATATGTCGGTCATGATCCATTCCAATATGGTTTTCAGGAAAACAGTAGCACTCTAAGTGCTGCTGTCGATCTCATAAACCATGTATCAACTAAACTTGATGAGGGACATATAATAATAGCTGTGTTCATAGATCTGCGCAAGGCATTTGATGTTGTAAGCCATGAACTGTTGTTGAACAAGTTGCGACTCATGGGCTTCAGAGGTGTAATGTTGCGGCTTCTTAAGACGTACTTGCAAGATCGGCAACAATATATAGATTTGAACAATGAAAGAAGTCTAGTCATAAAAAATAACTGTGGAGTTCCCCAGGGTTCAGTCCTGGGTCCACTCCTCTACACATTGTTTGTATTGAGCTTAAGACTTGCAGGTTTGAGCGGACAGTATTACACCTTTGCAGACGATACAGTCCTGGTTTATGCGGATAGTGATCAGAATAATCTAGTCGAATTAGCGAATGGTGATTTGGATAGATATTATGATTGGCTGTTAGATAACAAATTAATGCTAAATATAGAAAAAACAAAATATATGGTACTTAAACAAAAAAATAAACATGTAAATAATATAATTATAAGTATAAAAGACTCAGAATTACAGAGAGTTGACAGTATTAAATATTTGGGGCTAGTGCTTGATGAAAACCTCACATGGGCAGAACATATTGAACATATAAAAAATAAGTTGGTTTCTTTTATGGGTGCTGTTTGTAGATGCAGACATTTTTTAAGCAATAATGCTAAATATAAAATTTATAATGCATATTTTTTGTCAGTCATGAGATACCTTATCCCAGTATGGGGTACTTGCAGCATATCATATTTCGAAAAAACCAAGACTCTGCAGAATAAAATACTTAAAACACTGTTTAATCTTGACTATCGCACTCATACTAAAGAGTTATATGAAATGCTAGGTCTGCAATCATTAAATCAGATCCTCAGTATCGAGCAGTCAAAATTAATGCATACAATTATTAATAATAAACTAAAATGTAATACACCCATTATTCACTCAAATCAGATTCATAGCTATAACTTGAGAAATAGCAATGACATCCACCTGGCTAATGTAAGAACAAATATTGCACTTCGAAATCCCATTAGTGAGGCATCAAGAACTTTCAATTCCCTTCCTACAAGGTTAAAAGACGAAAAGTCAAAAAATAGGTTCGTAAAGAATGTAAAAAATTACTTTAAGTGAACAATAGACTATATTTTGCTTTGTTAATTATTATGTAAGTAGGTGATGGATTACTATTTAAGATTTAAGATTAACGAACACCTTGTTAAAGTACTTAATATTCCGATACCAGTGCTTTTTGCACTGTTTAGGAGATTACCTTTAACTCGAGCAAGAAAAATATGGAATGCTATTTATTTGTAAAATTTATGTACAATAAAGCTTGAATAAAGGATTGTTAAAAAAAAAAAAAAGAAAAAACTGTTGTTGACCATTTTCTTCTATGTACAAATTTGAATTTTGAACAAGGTTATTTCTACTATTCTGAAGTGATAAAGGGTTCATGGAGTATTACTGCCCAAGTAGCACATACATGTCCCTGCGACTACGTATTAACCAAATACAACGTCGCCAGAAGTGCGGATAAGTGTCCGTCAATGATTTTTCGTTAAAATTACGTCGTGCCGTCGTCCTTAATATGTGGTCAAGAAATCGGACCTTTATCTAGCTCAATTTTGCGGTAATAAATGAAAACCAGTTTTAACGTTAAATTGATAACGTCAATCCGTCGTTCTCTTATATACTTGTGACCTCTGAAACGTTTTTTAAACGTTGTCTAATACGACCAATCATAAGGTAAGATTAAAATCGTAAAATGGACGTTATAATATTGTACCAAATTCAGCGTTGCATTGAAGACGTCAATCCGTCGTTATCTTCATGTCCTGCGATCTCTGAAACGTTTTGAAAACGTCGCCTGACACGACCAATCATAAGGTCAGATAGAGGTATTATAAAAACGTCCGGCCGACGTTAAAATTGGACACAGGTAAAATTAGGTGTAGCATTTCATACTTTTTGCGTCGTTCGTTAATGAACTGTCAGCAGTCAAATAAAAACATAAACAAACAATAGATATGGTATTACGATAAAAAGTTTTCACCAATTTGAAAAATTTGCTTTTATATTGTGAAAAGGGAGAAATTTATTCCAAGCATGAAGGAAATCGAGCAAGAAGGGAAATTGGAACTATTGGAAGAGAACCCTGTAATTTCCAATTAGGAAATTAAAAAATATTCAATAGATGTCGGGTGAAAAGACAATATTTTAAGATTTTGAACATCAAAAATAAAACATTTACAGTTTCCTGAAAAATTTCAAATAAATGAGAGTGTTGAAGCACCTAAAGAACTGGTTACGATAGGTTACCGTATGGGACCTATAGTCAATCTAGGTTTATATGTTTGTACTATTATATTATCTTGGTCCTATGTTTATATAGATTAAGTCCATTTTCATGACGAAACCACGCATTAAGTTGGGATAAGGTGCAAATTATTAACTTGGCCATTTTATGTATCGCAAGGTCCTATCTAATAGTCCGCCATTGCTGCACGTTTAATAAAAATAAAATAATATTCGAAAAATCAATCCCTAATAAGGAAATTTAGTCAAAATTACTTATTTTTGTGTACATCGGACTTGCCCAAAGATGTTTTTGACCCATCGAAGCTATACAAGAAATTATGTAAATTACACATTTTTTTTTTTTTTTTTTGGAAAATATTAACAAAATAGGAGCCCGTTTGTTTTGTGTGCATATCATAATTATATTTGACAGAAAAGTTGACTTCGTTTGAAATTTCTGTGTCTACAGAAGCTAAATATTTAGTTTTACGTATTTTATTGTTAACAAGGCCAGGCGCCATTATTATTTTATGTCCCCCAATATTCTTATAGGTAGGTACCTATTCATTTTGTTTTTAATGTGATGAGTTGGGAAATAAAATAACACTAATAATAAACCAAAAGTGCGAATTTGGTGCAATATATTAAACCTGGAACGTCCTTTATTTGGTTTAGTATTTGTTTTTAGGTTAGTCATGGTTTACGACATTTAGTAAACGTTCAAATCTGGTTGTGTATGCTGACGTATAAGTTAAAAACTAGTATAGCTTCGCGACCTGCGACGTCGTTACAACCATGAAATGATTCTCGATTTTGGTGAAAATACGGGTGGTATAGTCGTCTAATTGACGTCGCGTCATAACGTCAAGACATCAATGACGACGTTGTTAGGACGTAAAAGCGCTGCTTGGGTGTCCTATCCTTCCTACTTCTTCTAAGCTCTTTGTTGAGAATTAATGCTTTGAGAGAGCTTTCTCTATTTGAGATAGTTGGCACATGCGTTAAATCCCATTTATCTCCAATCTATATTATTGGATGGTTCACAATGTAGCAGCACTAGTTTGCGTTTAGTGTTTTATTCTGTTAGATATAAGTTTTGAAGTATGTACAGGTGTATCTTATTTATTATTGCAAAACATCTGTGTACTGTGTTAGTGTGTTTCGCAAAACTGCTCTTTATAAAAAAGGGAAGAAAATGATTATTAATTTCTGTCAACGTTAGAAAGAACAGGAACAGCCTATAAAACCGATTAAATATTTTTTTTATTTTAAGACACAGACCTTATCTTGACCGTGCATTTATTTAAATCTATAAATATTTATGCATATTCAAGCATATAGATATTTCTAGATATAATCTTGGAAGTTACGCGGGCAGATCGCTACAGGCATCTTGCATTTAGCTGGCGGTTTGCTGATTATGTATCGACGGTTACAGGTAGCATTGGCTTATGCTCGACTTCGATAATTTTATAAAAACTACATGAAACGTCAGCAACATTGCGACGATGAGAGTTATACTAATTTTTTTAAAATTTTTCATACTCTCTTTTCTAATTCTTGCCCGGTATCAATGTGAAGATTTATTGGGTTGGGACGTTTTCTGTTAGTAAGATCCTCTTTTCTTGATTAGAACTAGAACCTGAGTAATTTTCTTTCTTAGTTCTTCTTGTAGTTTGACTAAACTGGTAATATTGTCCATTACGGCGGTTTTGGAGAGCTGTGGAGTGGATTTGGCTACTCCTTGCTCCTTAGGCGTAACGCTTTAGATTAATTATTCTCCTAGCTACTGTAACGCATGGAGTGCATTTAAACTCTCGTATGATTGACGTCCAGTCCCCACTTTTTGTATTCTTCAATAAGTTTTCATGTCATGTCCTGTAAGTCGTCGTAGTTGTACAACGTGCTTTCTTCCATGGGTATGACATTTTCTTATTCATATTTTGGTAAGTTGTTCCAGATTCTTCTTGAAAAGCGTAGGAGAAATACAAAAAAATTGTAAATATACATACAGCAGATGCAATTCTCAGCCATATGCTATTCTTTTTAAGTGACTTGTGTTTTTCAAAACAGATGGTCCGCAGTCGATCTCTTTGCCTTTACCCCCCTTCTACTTCCATATCTTCAAACTCTTTAGCCAATAGTTTTGATCACATCAAAGGTATCTTTTCTTTAAACACTGCTCGTTCTTCTGCTAGTAGTTCAAAGTGTTGATCCCATTTATGATCTCTTGTTGGGGAATATTCTCATAACTTTCCACTCTATATACTTCTCATATCTCCGATATTACGTCTATTTTTTTGGCAACTTCAAGTCCATGATTGTTTTTTTTTTTTTTTGACCCTGACTTTTGTTAGTATACTTATTTTCTCTTACCCTCTATTTCGCTCTCAATCTCTTCACTGCACCAGTATGGCTATCTTTTTCTTCTTCTATCCGACATTCTCCATCTATGCTTTGGTAATACTTGTTTTGAGGGTTTGGTATTCTTTATATGGGTTTTCACATGACGATGCTCGAAGTTTTTTTCCAGTCTTCTCTGGTACAAGTTCATCATGCTCTCGTACTCTATGCTTTTTAGATTGTATTTTGTATCATCTTAACTAGTCAATCTTGTTCTTCCATGCTGTCTTCTTTGTCTTGCTAATACTGGCCTAGTCTCGCTAATACTGGCCTAGTCGTCGATAAAGAAAGATGATTAAAATAGTGACTTTCGCATATTGGTTGACGTTAGACTCTGACCTCCTGTATTTTCAAATTCCTTCTTTGCTTAGTAACCAGGAACTGCATGACATTTTCACCTGCATTATTATTACATAATGTTATGCAACTTATGCCAGTCATAAAGGGTGGAAGTCATACTCTTCGTTCATTTCCGGCTTGTTTGCAACAAATGGGTCGAAATCTATATCCGTCAGCTGCAGACACCATACTTTCCCATACACATAGTCTTCTTATAATCGCTTAAAAATAAATAAAAAGAAAAACTTCACAGCAGCAGCAGCGAGCGAACGAAATTCTCTGGGATAATGTTATTTTTAATTATCGGTTATAAGAGCTATTGGAGCAATAAATTAGTTCGCCGTAAAAGCAAACAAAGGAATGCTTGATTCATGTGCGAAGGCGCAGAAAATAAAGAAATTTAAATAAGAAAAAAACCCTTGGTTGATATATGGCTACCGATTATGATTAAGGGTTATCGGTATTTCAACGAAAAATTATTGTTGTGCTAGAAATATATACACATTTTCAAGGATGTGAAAGAAAGATGTTAATTTTTGTATAAAAATATTGTTTTATGATTTAATTGCTGGCATGAGAGGTCAATTATGATTCGCTATAATGTAGGTGCCCTATCCATGTTAAACGGAGTTTTTCAAAAACTTCAAAAGTACCGTAGATTGTAGAGTGTAGATTTCGGGGGTGTCGTTTCGGCTTTTCAGCCGCTCAGCACTGCTACCTTTGCAGATATTTTGTGCGTGAATCTACATCTTAATTTGTCTCCAGGAAGCGTAGACTTCTGCCGAAGGAAGCTATTTTCCTGGGTGTCAGTTGGCCCACTTCTTCTGGTGAGAGTGTTGCCCCCTCGAGGAATTTGAGCCTCTTGCAGAATTGGGCTGGGCATTCGCAGAGCAGGTGCTCTGCGGTTTCTATTGCGTCTGAGCAGAATCTGCAGAGATCGTCTTCCGCTCTGCCCATTAACCTTAAATGGTATTTTACTGAGCAGTGTACCGTAACTTCTTATATACAGTGTGTCCCGCTTTTCATGAATACACTCCAATATCTCAGTTATTATTTATACGATTTTATTCAAATTTTGGTGGTGATTGTATGTTAGAAAAATGAACTATTTGACATAGTGAACATTTTTATTTTCCATTGGCGTGCGGTGTTGGGGGGTAAACAAGGGTTGTATTTTTGAGAAAAAGATATTAGGGCTTATTTTAGATAATTTTTCGTATCAGATTAAGAATCAGCATCCCCAAAAACCCCTTAATTCATATTTTCAAAATCTCAAGAGATGATTTTAGCAAAAAAATTAATTTACTTATTTTAATTTAATTTTTCTAATAAGCTGTGTATTTCTAATTAGAAGGTAGCTTTGTTGAAAATACAATATTCTTAAATAATGTCATCTGTAATTTGGTCATCAAAATTAGAAATAAACAACTTATTAGAAAAAGTGTATTGAATATCTATTTTTTTTTTTTTGGTAAAATCAGCTCTGATACAAAAAGTTATCTAAAATAAGCCCTAATATCTTTTTCCCAAAAAAAAAACAACCCCTTTTTACCCCCCAGCACCGCACGCCCATGGTAAATAAAAATGTTTACTATGTCAAATAGTTCATTTTCCTAACATACAATCTCCACCAAAATTTAAATAAAATCGCAATATTAACAACCGAGATATCGGGATGTATTCATGAAAAGCGGGACACACTGTATATATTATGTATATCTATATTTATTTTTTTGTTATTACGGTTAAAATGTAATAGGAAATATTCTTTATCACAAATTAAAACTTTATTAAAGAATATATCTCTCTTCTGACGATAAAATACTTTTCCTCTAGCTTCTCAAACTTCTGCTATAAAAGTATATAAGTTACTTTGATATTACTTTATCACTGCTGCCACACCAAATCACCGAAAACTTAAAAACTCTCAACTTTGATTCTAGGAACGTCATCCGAAAGGGAAGCTTTTTATGACGGGCCGTGTCGTCAGGTCTGTTTCGTCGAGTAGTTAGAAAAGTAATTTTGTTTCTAGCTACGACGAAGATGGTTTCCAATGATATTAAAAAAAAATTATTTTTATTTCATATTGTTCCAGAATAAACGAGTTTTGTGCCTGTTTTAAGAACAAAGTGTTTCTCAATTTATACATCTTTTCAAAGAAATGTTATGAGCGGATATGGTAGGTAAATCCTGACGTGCACAACCTGTATAAGCTGCTTACCGTTACTACAAATGATTCGTTAGTTGGTAACTCTCTACTGTAATTTTTCAAAGTGGTCTAGCATTGGTTTTTAATGTGCTTTGATGGTACTTTCTGTTCAATTTAGTCTGGCCCTAGTGGGTATCCTGGATGGAATAATGTTATCATTTTTTGTTCGTTGCCAAATTGTTATTACAAAAAATCTCTTTTAGCATCATCTACTTTTTTCCTATTTTCTGCATAACTTTCAAGTTGGCACTCAAATTTATTATCTTTTCTATAAAAATCTTTTTATTTTCGATTATCTAGAGTGGTGGGATGGGGTAGGTATAGTTGACATTTTTACTTCACGGGCTTTAAGCGCCTTTTTCACTACCTGCCTATAAATAACTATCATATGGAATCTGTCCCTATGTTATTGTAACTTTTAGCGTTAAATTTTCTTTTTTAATCTTGCTGAAACACAAAAGAAAAGACCGACATTGAATTTAATTTTGTCAAACGCTCTTGCTTAAATTCTAACTTTATCCAACGAAAATGTCTTATTTCTTTGCCGAAACGATTTATAATTTGGACGCAAGATGCCTAACCTCCTAAATCCGCCGTGACCCTTCTCATTTTGAATAGATAAGATCATTCTCGAGACGTTGAATTAAATACGCCTAAACCTAATTTTCTTTTAAGGTTATGTTCCTGGTTAAAATTGAAAATTTTCTCCCGGAGAAAATCAGTAATATAAAGAGTAATGTGCGTTAATGCGTTGAACCGTTACATTTTATATTTTGCACCAATATTTCGACCTGGCACGAAACATCTTTTAACTTACATCCATAAAGCCCCAAAGTAGAGCATGACACACGTCGGGTGTTAAATAAACATAAAATCTCATTATTTCATCAAATCTAGGTGATGAATATTCATTGTAAATTATTATTCTTTTAAGACAAGAATGTTGAACTTTTTAATTTTCAAATTGATTTCAATTGTAAAATGTGTAAATTATTTTTATCTCACAAGATCAAATGTAAAGAAATTAGCCCAACTTGTATACAGGAAGAAAGTTTTATACAATACCCGTTTTAATTAAAATGCAGAGAATTATAAAGTAATATTTTATTTTTCCGCCTTTGAATTTTGAAAAGATGTCCAATTGTGTTCAAAAATAAGTTGGACATTTGGGCGGAATTTTAACACACACATTGTATGTATGTATATCTTCAGGGAAAACAAATTCCATTGTAGCAGCTAACCAAATTATGATATCGAAGTTGCCTTACAAAACATTCAAACGACAATGGCGTTCCAATTTCCTGAGGGAACAGATTCGGTCTAACGTGGCAAAACGGCCTAACTTTGTATTAAATTGCATTAGTTCCAGACCGCATCGAGATGGCAGTAGCAGCCCACCTGAACTTTCGTTTCTCCACAAGAATTTCGATCCAACTACGCCGAAGTCTAATACATTCTCTACGAGTTATTGTTAGAGATATGAAAGTAAATTTTGCACGAGGTAGCCATTAAGATCCCAGATACAAGTGTAATTGCTCTTTTTGGAAGTTTAAACAGAAGTGTCCGATTTTTGGGGATTAAGTATAGTCCAATCACAAGTTATATCGGGTGCCCACGAGATTACTTTCCGGCTGCCATTTTTTTATTTGTTTATCGTTATCAACGAAACTTGGTAGGGTTGATATTCTAACGAAACGCAATTTTCATGCATCTTTGACAAGCTTTTTCAACTTCCCGTTCCACCGGAAATGACCTGAAGTTTTGATTTCCAAATGACACACCCTGTATATCTTTTGTTTTTCGATTTCTAAAGGTCGTTTGACGTCCTAATGCACCACTTTAAGATAGAGTTTTGTCCAAATTTTGTTTTTAAATTAAATTTTAAATTTTCAACTAGAGTGCCATGATCATCCTAAAATCACTTTACATACTTTACTCACTATCAGAAAAATATAAACTCATTTATATCTTTGTAAACTTCATTGATAGAGGGCTGTAAACTTCATTATTTTAGTATTTTTGCCCTAGCTCAAAAGCTGAAATAGAAACATCACTTTCATAACATCACTAAATGCAGTATATTAAAGCGAATCCAACGATGTAAAACATTAAGACATTTTTATATATTTTCGTTTAAAACATTTTTGCTTTAGTTGAAAAATTAAAATTTTATTTAAAAATAAAAATTTGGACAAAACTCAATTTAAAAGTGGTGCATTTGGACGTAAAACGACCTGTAGAATCCGAAAAACAAAAATATACAAGGTGCACCATTTGAAAATTAAAATTTACGGTCATTTCCAGTAAAACTGGAAGTCAAGAAAACTTGTCATAAATGCATAAAAATAGCGTTTCGTTAGAATATCAACCCTACCAAGTTTCGTTGATATCGATAAACAAATAAAAAAATGACAGCCGGAAAGTAATCTCGTGGGCACCCGGTATATTTATTTATATTTCTTGTTTAGTAACTAGAACACTGAAAATAAATTTAATTAATCAAGAAGGACAATGGTACATTTGTGATAATTTGTATTTTGTTACATGTTTGGTTTTTGATGTGTTTGAAGAAAAGATTTATTCCATAATAATTGTATACAGTGTTTCGAAATTCTGTGAACAGACAAATACTTCCAGAGCGGCTTGAAATAGAATTACGAAATTTTCTGCATAGAGGTAATTAATGATGCCATCGAGAATGTTGCCAAGTTTACTGGTTTCCAGATAATGGAGGTAACTTGGTTTTTTTAAAAAGGAATACCCTCGGGAATACTACTTTATTTTCATTGCAATAAATTCGACTCTGTATTGTTGGGCCAATGTGTAGCCTCCAGATATCATATCCCTATTTAACGTGGTTCTCGTGTAGAAGCCAATTTTGGTATAGATGTATGGTACGGTGCCCCGAACAACATACTAGAAGTCCTGATGAGTGGGGGCGAGCTAAGGTGGTGGAGAGTCTCTGAAGGTCTCTTTTTTACGTTTTTATTGAATAACTTGAAAACTGAGAGCTTCTAGCGAAAAAACACTAGAGTACTGAATTATTCTACGAAAAATTTCCCATACAAAAAAGTTTTAACATATTACTTTCTCGCTAGAATTAATATTTGTGGGGTGGGGGGGCGGGGGATGGAAATAGGTATACAGGGTGTTACAAATTCACAAGTTAGCATGGGGATCTCGGTAACCATAAGAGATACTGGATCGGTCAAATTAAGGCAAAGCTACGCAATTTATTGCTCATCAAAATGCCGTTTCGAAATTTGGAAAATTCCGAAAACTTCCGAAGAAGCGTAAAAAAATCGAAATTTTGCAAAATTGACGTGTCTCGCATAAATAGAAAGCTTTATTGTGACAAATGCAAGTTGGAAAGTAATAAAAGATGGCATGCGCGCGCAACTAGTGGGTTGCAGTGTAGCCAGTTTGTATTGTTGCAGAACAAATGTAGACAATACAAATCGAACTTTATACCAATAGAATAGTATATTACATACCGAGGTGGAAAGTGTTTCATTACTGTCGAGAGATTTAAGTTAGACCGAGGCGCTGCCGAGGTCTAACTAAAATCTCGAGACAGTAATGAAACTTTTCACCGAGGTATGTATACTATTTTATTTACAATCATTCGAATTTTGAAATTTTCATTTGGATTAAAGCTAAAAAATACAATAATTAACAATTTCATTTACCTTCGGCCCACGGGTCGAAAGTTTACTTTCGACCCGTGGGCCGAAAGTAAAAGTCAAAAAATACAATAAATTTTAAAAATTTTATTTACTTTCGGCCCGCGGGTCGAAAGTAAACTTTCGACCCGTGGGCCGAAAGTAGAAGTCAAAAAAGTGACATTTTCGAACTTTTTAAAAGTCAGTAAAGTCAACATTATATGTATGATTGTACATAAAAGTTATTTTTCACAATGTGTTTACAACGCTTTAAATCAGACATAAGAAGAGCTTTAAAGTGTATGTTAACATCGTTTGCACTATTATTTTGATAAATGTTTCATCAGGCAACATCGCACAATGAAAGTGCAAAGGAACATGTCAAGTATAATTTGACATAATTTCAAACAACACTGCGGTAAGTTCAGAGGTAATACGTGAAGTATTAGTTTGTTCTTTGTCAAATTACACGTTACAAAGAAAGAAGGAACGATTAATTCTGAACTGGCCACTGAATAAGAATATGACGCAAGCCCGTAACAAACTCGCTTCTCATTGGACGCTCACCTGCAACCCACGAGTTGCGCGCGCAGTCAAGGTAGAAAAAGATAGGTCAATTATTTATTATCATATTTTTTCCTGACCTCATTTGAAAGAGATACTTCAAAATAAATGACACTTCATTGTTGCCACATTTTCTCCTCTACAATATGGCATTATCAAATTTAAAATCCGACGTTTCATCTTTGGGCCACCATTGAAAACTTAATTTTTTTAAATACGGCTCCGGATTTTTTATTTAGTTCTTTGTTAGTTTTTGACTCCCTTAATGGAATGGTGTAACAAAAGAATCGATAGAAAATGAACATTTCAGTCAAAAAAATATGTGAATTTGTATGGAGATACCTACTCATCTTCGTCAAAGCACATTGTCTTCTTCATTAATTTGTCTTTATCAAACTCATTATGTTATGGCTAGTACTTAATAATTAAATTGTTTTTGAAAGGAATGAGGTTTTGTCGGTTACAACAACCAAAAAGCGCGGAAATTGGAAATGAAAAGATAGTTAAGGAAAATTGGAGGATTCAAAATTTTGGTCTTGGGCGGGATTCGAACCCGCGTCTTCAGCATTGCCGGTGCTGCGCTCTACCCTACTAAGCCACCACGGCCCTATAAATCTTTTTATTTTTGTTAAGGTGTTGTTAGAGGAAGTTGCGTGGTTCTCCGGTCATTACCAAACTTCTCAATCCTCCAATCCAATAGACCCAATAGTGGATGGTTGGCCTAACAAAAATCAAAAAGGTTTATAGGGTCGTGGTGGCTTAGTTGGTTAGAGCGTAGCACCGGCAATGCTGAAGACGCGGGTTCGAATTCCGCCCAAGACCAAAATTTTTAATCCTCTATTTTTCCTTAACTTTCTCTTCATTCTAAATTGTTTTTGTTTAATATGAAAATGAATATCTCCAAAAGTATTCGGAATTTTTCAAATTTCGAAAGAGCCTTTTAGTGATCGAGAAATTGTGTAACCTTGTCCAAATTTAACCGACCCTGTATCTCGTACGGTTACCGAGGTCCCCATACTTACTCGGGAATTTGTAACATCCTGTATTTTGAAAAATCGAATTTTTATGTTATTATTAACTATATAAATTAAATATATACAGACCGCATACCCGAAATATCCAGCTAATAAATTTGTACGGTCGAAATTTAATTTTTCAATAAATATATAAATAGATTTAATGCCAAAAAAAAAAAAAATGTTCCTCCACAAAATACTTTAATCATGTTGAAGAGCCCTATATGCTTCGAAGATAGGAATCCTCATCCTCAGAGGAAAGTTTGCTCACATAATATTACTAAGTGTTACAGGTCGCTAGGCTTCGCATTTGGCAAAGGAAGAAAGAGGAAGTTTAAAGATTAAAAAGTTAAGATATTGAAATATAACAAAAAATAATATAAAATCACCCAGATAACCATGACGTGGCTTCACGATAAAATAATAAGATTATAAGCATTTCGTGGCGAAGTTTATTGATATAAAAATTAGAAAATAAAATATAAATATACATAATAAAAATATTTGAAAAAACACTTAAATAAAATAATTCAAATACAATTTATGTAGTCAATAACCTTATACTGTATAGTGTCCTATGTTTGGATAGTATTTTATATTTCTTGATAATGTCTAAACTTTTTTGTTTTAATGTGTTAAGGTTTTATTGTCTTAACTTCCTTTTTTTTGTTTCTCTGCCGAATGTGAAGTCTAGCAGTCTGTAACACTTGGTAATATAGTGAGCAAACTGGCCATTGAGGATGAGGAATTCTTTCCTATCCTCGAAAAACGAAGGGCTCTCTAACATTATTAAAGTATTTTGTGCAGGAAGGCTGTGGGGTTTTATTTAGGAATTAAATTTCAGCTCTACTTTGAGAGATGGACTACTTCTTCAATTTATAGTTTCAATAGCGAATCAAACTCAAAAATGTGGAGGAGACTTTAGCAAGAAGTCGGGAACTATCGATAGCACTATCGATGGTTGTTTAGGATACTATCAATAGTACAACGATTGTGAGAAACACGGTTTTTGTTAGTTAGGACATGCCTCGGCACGTGCACAAATGGGCCTACTGTTGACGATGACGTCGACATTGATGACAATGAAGATAAACATGATAAATAATATCCACATCCAGGCTGCATCACCTTTCTTCATCCCTAGCTCCGTGCGTATTCATCCTAGTGAAAACATATGAAGTAGGTACCTTTTTTTATCGAACATTTCATGTAGAATAATGTAGTACTCTTATATTTTTTGGCTAAAAGCGGTTGTTTTCGAGTTATTTAGGAAAAACTTAAAAAAAAAAAAAAAACTTTCATACACCTTCCACGACTTTAGTTTGCCCCCCACTCACCAGGACTTTAGTATGTCATCTAGGATACCTTCACCTACATATGCGCCAAAATTGGCTTTCACACGTTTTTCCCCCCATTTTTCCTTCGTTGCCTCGCCTATTTCTGGAGCATGGCAACACAGCCTTTTTGTTCAAAGGTCTGACAATGGTCAAATAAGTTCCACAGCGGCTCAAAATTATGATTACGAAATTGAATTGGGCATCAATAATTACTCTTCCATGTTAATCACGGAACCCGGAACCACTAATATGGCCTTCGTCCCGATAGTATCTGCTAGGTACCTACCATATGAGCATAAAACATAATTTTTGTACATCAGCAACAACAAATTATTTTTAGTTTTAAGAGTCCCACCAATCGCTGATAAATTCCAGACAATAGTGCTTATACTAAAAGGCACTATTGGTTATTATGTGTGCATAGGCCCACCAACTACCATTGTTTGGTATTTATTGCTGGTTACAAGAGCACTCATTGGACATTTACGCAAACAAGACATAGATTCAATTATGTTCTAACTAGCGTAGTTATTCATTATTATGGTTTTTAGAATATTTTTCCAAAATATTTCTTACAATCATTTTTGTGTTGATTCAATCTAGAACCCAAATATTGTTTGGTTTGGCCGACGTAAAACTGACCACAGGAACATGGAACTTTTTAAATGACATTGGAATGCGCGGCAAAATGTTTAGTACTTATATTGTAGCAAATTTTCACACAATTCTATCACTTCCTCAATTAAAAGAAATAATTCTGCATTATAAATTGATGTACTTTCTGTTTGAATGAGTTCATTTAAATGTTCAATAAACAAAATTTGAAGTTCCGAAACTGTTGCCACTACTGACGGACTCTCAGATTAACACATGAAATAGATAGGTTTATTATGATTAAAAGATGCCCCAAACATTGACTCCCATTCTAAGCTCACTTGCGGACACTTAGTGCGTTTTCACACGATACCATACGCGATACCATATATTGCTGGCGATTTCGGTAAACAGCTTTCACACAGAGCGATTATCGCGCAACCATTGAAAAGCCATTAATTTGATTAAATTCGCGATGTTGCCGTTCAGTCCATTATAAACGTGTAAATTTCCGTCCAAGCTTTCCCCCGTTTAATTTTATCCTTATATTCCTCAGTTGTTTTGTCCCAGATGCATGGTCTTTGTTCAATTAATTCAATTAGGTCCAGAGGATCAAACGCGCACTGAACCCTTTTCGCCATCTTGCAACGTTGTCGACTGAAGTCTGAGCGATTTATAGTTTTGCGTGTGAAGACAGGCATATACTTGCACAGACGAGTTAAATCGCAACGATAAAATATTGCGCGATATCTGTAGAACATATTGCGTGTAAATGCGATATAGCGCTATTGCTACCATCAATTTTATGGTATGGCTGTCGTGTGAAAGCGGTTCATTTGAAAACCTACAATTTTGGTGCACCGCGATATGGCGACCAATTATTGCTCGCGATATATAGCGCCGTGTGAAAACGCCCTTAGTGTAGATGTGCCATATTTATAAATGATCCTAAGTTGCAGGGAAAATGGAATTGGAAATTGAAAAAAATATATTATAAATATAAAAACCTAGATAGGTATGTATATTCAATTATAACACAAAATATCGCGGTGCTTTCCAAAATTGAATAGGAATAATTATTATATAAAATAATAATCTATTATCACAATAAAATTTGAATGAGAATTTGTGCTAGCTGGAAATGGCAACACTGCCTGAAATCTTGGAACCTGGTTGTATTCGTCTGGGAACGCCCACCTGAATCGTTTTATCTTTGCTAAGATAACCAGATAAAGAAGGATGCAAACATTGCCAGAGCAAGCCCGACCCTAATCGCGAATGCGCTCTAGTATTCATAGTAAGAAATTTCAAACGGGTTTTGTTTTTAATTGGCCCGCATTGTCCGCAATCTTATCCCCACTTCATGTAGTTCATTCATTAATTCACTATCGTCGTTTAGGATTGTTGGCCGCAGAAACCAAACGATTTTATGAATGACTTGCCCTCTCTATTTGTGTAGTGTTACTCTGAGGACGGACTCAACATTTGTGTTATGTTCATCACTCATTAAACTGATTGAACAACTTAATGAAAATCATATGAAACACCGGAGAGTGTGATATACACTAGTCGAAATGGAGGGGGGTATGTGAGGGGGGAAGAATGATTCCCTAGGTGGAATGACGCCTTACCTTCCACTCTACTTTGGTGGGACTCCTAAATATAAAAATAAATTGTTATTGCTGCACAAAAAAAAAAGTTTTATGCTCATATGGTAGGTACCTAGCAGATACTATCAAGGCCAGATAAGTGATTCTGTGATTAACGTGGTAACAACACGTACCAAAACAAAAAAGAAAAAATGAGAGTTCCAGCTTGCGTGTGTGGAAATGTTTGAAACTTCCTGGATTAGCCATGGAAATTGTTTATTAATGTGTGCATTGAAACACTAATTATTCAGGTATGATATTGTAATGCTTATTTTTTTTTATGTATGATGTTCTTTGTTTCCATTTATTTTAGTGCTTGAAAAAGTACCATTATTTAGTTACGAAACGTCGCAGAGAATAAATTTGTGTTATTTGCCACTCCCCAACCCACGATTTTTTCTTTTTTTTTTGTGTGATAAATTGAAATGCGAATAATTATTACAAGGTGTCCCACGACGTTTTACCCAGGTGATAACTTCGAAACGCGTCATCCAGTGTAATTGAAATTTTGAGGATCTCGGTAAGTTTTTGTGCCGCTTCTAAATGTATCATCCAATTTCACCACTCTCGCTTCAGTTTCGGTCAAGTGACGGTAACTTTCATGGGCGTCGTCACGAGGTTTTTCAGGGGGGGGGGCAGCACTATAATAAGATCAGTTCCAATAGCGCCGCTGGCAACCGCCGAAGGCGAATTTTTTTACGGTGCTACACCCCTTTTTTGAGCATTTTAACGTAGGTACCTACTTAATCGATATCGATATTTAAAAATGATGGTATTTTTTTCCGCAACAAATTCACTGTCCGCATCATTTGTTTAGGTAATTGTCTAATGGCCGGTATTATAAAACACTGAACCAGGGCTGTAGCTAGAGTCAAATTTATGATAGGGCATGACAAATTTGACATAGGGCATACACTACTTGCCCCCTCCTTAAATTTTTTATAGGTAAACAAAATGGGGCTAATGGCGCCGATTGCCGAAGGCAAACTCTTCAATAAATCAAAGTTCAGGTTTGTCTGGTAATGGGTAACTTGATGACGCATCTGATCTGGGGTACCTTATAGAGATTTGCATTATGTTGAGGCACCCTAGATGACGTCATAAAGTTACCTGTCAACCGACCTCTCTCGCCTCTATCAAACAACTTTGCAATAAATAGCATCTCTGGCAAGTAAACAAAATGGCACTGATTCCCGCGCCGGCCGCCGGCCGCCTTGGGCCATTCGTACTCTTTCAAAACAAAAAACGTCCTCTGTGCAAACGTCAAACATTGTTCATTACATTTAGGCGACTTAGGCGTTTTCGGAAACATTCATCCTCGCTTACTAGATTTCAGGCCTTTCTACTTCAGGCATTATCTACTCTTAAATTTTCTAGGGCAACCTTAATGGATGTTGATTTTTAAAGGTAGGGCATCATCATTTAAAAGATAGGGCATTGCCCCCCCTGGCTACGGCCCTGCACTGAACCGATGTTTGAGTTTCAACATTTGGTTTACTTCATGCAAATTGATAGGATTCAGCTGAAGGTTGAATCTCAACCATCGGTACGAACTCTCATTTACTGCTTTCTTGTTCAAAAGACTATTTCTAGGGGGGGGGGGGAAATGCCCCCTCTTGCCCCCCCCCCCCCAAACGACGCCCATGGTAACTTTAGAATCTTAAACGTAACCTATGGTATATTATGGCGTTTCGTTATAAAATTAAATTACAAAATTACAATGTCATATTTGGTTAAGGCTTTGTTAAAGAAAATGATAAAAAAGTAAACAGTGGAACATACTATGACGCGTTCTGAAATTATCACCTGGGTAAAACCACGTGGGACACCCTGTATATAGGCTAACTAATAAATTATAAATTGAAGAACTACTCCATCTGTCAAAGTCTTACAAAATACTTTAATCAGGTTAAAGCACCCTACATGTTTCTAGTGAACCCCAACATCAGGGGCCAGTTTGCTCATATATTACAAAGTAGTATAGGTCGCTAGACTTCTCATTTGGCCGAGGAAAAGAAGCAGACGGTTAAAAAAATTAAAAAAGTAAAACATTAAAAAGACATTGAAAAATTTAAAAAAAAAGATTTAAAGTTAAAATAACATTCAAACACAGGGCACATTTCAGTATGGACCATTGAATGGATGGATTAATTGTACATAATCTAATTTTATCTTTGTTTAATTTTTTGATATTAATAAACTTCGCTACATAATATTCTTTTTTTTTGTCTATTATCAGTCTTATATCGCGAAGCCACGTCATGAATTTGGGTTATTAATAAAATGGTCTTTTTATTTTTTTCCTTCTTTTCCTCTGCCAAATTGTAAGTCCTTTTGAGCTCAAAGTTTAAATAGACCCCTTTTTCTTCACAGCGAAGTCTAGCTACCTTAACTAACTTTGTAATATATGAGCAAACTTACCCCTCTGATGATGAGGTTTCCTAGCCTTGAAACATTTTTTTTTTTTTTTACGGATATGCGCACTCGCAAGGAAATGTCCTATCACGCTCGAGAAGCGGCAATAGGACATTTCCTTGCGAGTGCGCATATCCGTAAAAAAAAAAAAAAAAAAGGCATGTAGGGCTTCGTACCGCCTCTGAATTATTAAATATACCTATTAAATGTTGTGTTAACGTATCTATTAGCTGAATTAAACTCAGTTTTTTTCGATGGTGAATTTGGCTTTGGTTGAAGAAAATTAATGTCTACTCTCTGGATCAGAAGTCACCTAAAATTAAAATTTTACATCATCCTTTTGTAGGCAGCTTGTGGACATTATTCTTGTAAAGTGTACCACCAAATAAATAAACTCAGGCACAGGAATGTTCAAAGAATGTAAAGAAAACAAAAAAAATCTCTAGCGCAGCCCTGCTTCACTCTATCTGCACTGCATGCACTGCACTACTCCATCTGTTCTACTCTATCTGCACTACTCTATCTGATCTACTCTTTCTGCACCACTCTATCTGATCGGAATAGTGGAATAGTTCTGTTCGAAATAGCTCCAGTTCCTGAGCAGCATTGTTCTACTGTATCTGCAATTCCGAGCTTCGTTCCAGGTATCAGAGTTGGCGCGGTATACAAAATACAAAATAAACTTGGTATCGGTTATAAGAGATGGCGCCGTATGCGGGCTTAGTAATTTTTTTTCATAAATAAAAAAAAATAAGTCATGATATGACCACATTAATGACATAACAACATGCTGGTACTGTCAACGCTGAAAAAAGTTTCAATTTGACATAAAATTCCAACGAAAAGTGGCATTAATTTTTATATATATAGATTACTATATAAGCATTGTTCGATTTCCGTTTAAATCCAAACTTATTTGCTAACGTTTATTTATGTAAGTGTAAGCAATCAAATTCCCTAAAAGTTTTCCTAGAAAATTGAAAGCCTCGACTGTTATTACGAATGTTGAAAGCTAAAATCTAGGCTAAAATTATTGATAATAAATTTTAAATGAATCATGTCTAGTCAATAATCAATAGTGGTACATAGCCGAACGCGTTTCAGTTCACATGCGTGTTTGCTTCCGATAATGTTTCATGTGATTACGTTCAAATACAATATGAAAATATTTTATCTTCGAGCGGTCTATAATTTGAACCAGGGATCTACACTAGTCTACTTGTCTACGTTCTGGTGTAAACAACGCGTAGACATGTAGGCAATGTAAACTATGTCATCTATGTAGAAAACGTGTAAAATATGCAGATAATAAAGTATAAAATTTTTGACAGTTGTCAGGCCTTTAAGGTTATGTTCTTATTTTTGGTTTGTTTTGTTTTTTGCTTTGTAAAGTTAATCTAACTGTGGATAATGTGTAATTTAATGTAATATAAATTTAATGCAATGCAAACTTTCAAAAAAATAGCTCAAATTTCAAATTTTCGGTTGTCTACACTGACTACACTACAGTCTACATTGTCTACAAAGTCTACGTGGATGTAAACAATACGTAGATAACGAGTAGACAAACCACGTAAAGTAGATTTCATAGTCTACGGCACATCCCTGATTTGAACTTTGTTATCATCAACACTCGACACAGAAGTGATCCGTTATATTGCTAGGACCATAAAGATTTTTAAGTACGAGATAATGCAGTACGAGCATTAATAAATACGGATTACCAAGTTGATGTGTCTGCTCGCTCACACGAGCTTCCATGTTCGAAGCAGTAAAATATGTTCCGAGTGTTCTAATATTAGTTTGACATTTAAAGTAAATAAATTGGACATTCGTCTTAAATTTATAGCGGCCGCTGCTTATTCTTCCGAAAATGGGTAATGGATGAAAAAAGCAGTGATTAAGTACGTTGTGAAAGGAAATATTGCATTCTTTTGAAGATAAAATATTGTATGCCATTCGCACAAAAAGACGCACGAAGTTTCACAAACCTCAAATATGTATTGAGTCAAGCTCTCACAAAACCATTGCGAGATCTCTATACAGAAAAAAACAATAAAACAACTCTCAAGAGGCAGATATATTTATTAGCAAACCAAAAGATTATTTATATTGGAAAATAATACATCAAGTGACGACAACCCAAACTGTGTCAAATTATTTTAGTCATTGTTTCATTTTAGCGAGGCAACAAATCAAAAATTGTCCATTTCACACACCGCGACGAATTGACAGCGGAAGAGTAATCGTTCAGCTTGATTTGAAAAACTTCAATTCGAAACCAATTTTTAACTCTCAGGTTTCCTTTAATATATTTTTTTTTTATATTGTGGGTTGAAGGTCAATTAATCGGATTAGGTTTTGTATAAGTGGTGAAGGTTTTAATTGCAGAGGGTAATTATATAAATAGAAAAGTCAAAATAAATATGGAGGTGTTTGCGGTTAGAGATGTAAATAGAAAGTTTTCATTTTTTTCGCCAATACCAGAACTAGAATAGCAACTTGAAATAAACATCTAGAAAGACCAGAAATAATAAAACATCGTTAATGAACATTTTCAATATAGAGCCTAGAATAAACAGAAATTGAAATATAAAAAGGGGAATATATATAAATATATCAAAAGAGCAAATATATATCCACTATTTAGAGTTGGGTCAGTGTCTGAAAATACAGATAAGACTTCAAGAGTAGAGATTTCTAGGTTATTTCTGATGTGGTATGTTTTGAATACATCGAATTGTTTTTATCTGAACTTCGAAAAAAATGTAAAATAGTTCTGGAACGACTAACAACCTATTCACTTTGCAGTTGGGTGTAGATTAAGAAATGCTGGCCAATCTAGAGGATATAATAATAATAATAATTTAGTTTCTGGTCAAAGTAATATCAGTAGACTTAGAAATTATGTACATGAAGTTCAATGTGAAAGAAAGTAAAAATGAGTCAAAAAAAATTCCTAATATCGACTCTCTTGCACCAATTTATGGTGTTGATTGTGTTGGCAATATTTGGAGTGTAGAAGCTATTTTCGAGTATATATAATATTAATTTGGAACTATATACCAGATCCAGTTGCAAATTGTACCTATATCATATCATTTATTATAAAAATTGAATTATAATGACAATATTATTAATAAAAAGGCTCAAATGCCTGTAAAAAATTAAATTCAATAAATAATGTGGTTGATTTTGTGGGTTCTTCTGTTAATAAGGAGACCTTTGTTAATAATAGATCTATTTTTGAGGGCACAGGTAAAATCTTGCATTGATCAGTTTCCTATTGCTATCCCCACCTTGGATGACCACGATCTATCACTGAAGCCTAAAGCTGGATTCAGAGCTTCCGTAACGTAAGACTTAAAACTTAAGCGTAAGACTTAAGAAAAATAAACACCATGTAAATGGATGGGACAATTCATAGTGCCACCGTAAGACTTAAGACGTAAGCCGTAAGACGTAAGAAATGGTTCAATTCCATTTCTTACGTTACGGCTTAAGTTTTCGTCAAGGATCGCGAGGTTTCGTAAAGCGGCCGATCGTGAAGCTGACATATGGCCACATGTTTTTGATTGTTTTTGTTCTGGTTTTTGATTGTTTTGGTTTTTGCTTTATTTCTGGTGGTTAAATTTCTTTTCAGCTCATAATTAAATAAAAATATAATTTTATAATACATGTATACTAGAAAAAAATAGTATCAATTTGGTAGATTCACCGCAAAATCGGCGGATGCGGCAGCACTGAATTACTATAGATAAATATGGAAACCTAGCCTAAGAATATAATATAATTTCTTACTTCTTAAGTTTTAAGTTAGCTCTGAATTGACTGCCATTTTTTGCTTAAGTTTTACGGCTAAAGTCTTACGGCTTAAGTCTTAAGTCTTACGTTACGGAAGCTCTGAGCGGACCTTAGAGGTTAGAAGGTTTTCACAGTCTTAGATATCAAAGAAGTTTTTTTATCATGTGCCACTTGGAAAAAAAAAACGATAAAATTCACATGTTTTATTACTCCATTCGGGAAATATTGTTTCAAGAGACTGCCATTTGGTTTAAATGATAGCCCTGAGGTTCTTCAAAGGGTATTTATTTTGATGATAAAATTCTTCTTGAAGTAAATAATTCAGCTAAAATGTTTGGAGTGAAATTTAACATGAACAACGTTTCTCATTTTTATAAATGATTTGTTGAATATGAGAAGAATTTTCGCGGACAATAGTAGCTTGATGACATCTTCCTCTTCTGACAAACCGCTTGCTGCAGCCGCTTTCACACGCCTCGCCCGAGAACAGATTCAATCTAGAAACAGTGTTCTTGATATCCTTCCTTACTAACTGGGACCTTATCAACCTAGTCAAATGTAATATTTCCCAAACTCAAGCCACAGTATTATCAAATGAGAAAACTTCCGCCACTGATAACAAAACCTTTCTATCAGCCCTTCAGTATCTCTTCTTGGGGTAACCGCATCGACAAACTTGTTTTGGCATGAGCATGTATCTTCTATCTTCAAACCCGCTTCTCAACAATTAGGTTTATCGTTTCGTGTAAAAAACTTTTTTACTTCTGAACAACTTCTTCTCCTTTGTGTGGCTCCAAACAGACCATGCATGGAAAACTATTCCCATATCTGGAGCAATGCTCCCAAGCATTCGTTGGCTTTATTAGATGCAGTACAAAGGAGAGCAATAGAAATGATCGATAATCCAACTGTCACTGAGTCATTGTAACCTCTCGATTGGAACATAGACCCATTTCATCCCAATTGCGATGAGAGATATTCTGACGATCTGGCCAGCCTCATTCCGGCTAGGAAAAGTTATTTAAGAACTACAAGAACCTCACAAGCATACCATCCATATGTGGTGAAGTTGGATACCCCGAGGAACTCTGAATATGGGGCTTCTTTTCTTCTTCCTCTTATAAGATAGGTGCTGATATTTTGTCTTATTCTGGAAATGATTATTTGGTGGTAGATGGTTTAAGCAACTAGAATGATAAATTTATTATTGAGCATAACATCTAAATCCGCTCTTTGCCAGTTTGAGGATTACTGTTGTTTTTGTTTATGACAATTATCCATTTAATAGCTTTCAATTTAAATTATTTACTAGGGAATGGGATATTGATTTGTTTACATTAAGTCCGAGTTACCCAAGGTTTAACGGCATGGCTGCGTGCAGTAGACATATCTAAAAGTTTGTTAAGAAAGTGTGACAAAGCCCATACTAATACTGTCAATACTGATATTTATAAGGTTCTTTGGAATATAGAAATACTTCCTTAACTGGCTTGAACGTATATCCCGCTGAACTATTTTAAAATAGATGGTTTCGCAGTGTTTTGCCTGTGTCAAGTGAAAAACATGAGGATCCAGTTAAAGATATTAAAGGAATTCACGAAAAAAGAACCTGTGTTAAATTTTCTCTTCGAACAATAAATAATACATTCATTCTTGCTTGATATTTATTTGATTAATGATACGAATTCTACACGCCCCGTGGATTCCAAACCGAAATCCACGACCTATCAGCCAATCAAATTTTCTGTATCTTCAGAATACACGGGCCGCAACGAGACAATACAAACAAAACATGACTGACGTCTACTGTCAGATCACGAAACTTTCGTCATAGTCATAGACCGAGTCGTTCTAATCACACTAGTTTTGTAGTCATGTTTAGACGCACGTGTGATGTACAACGTTTTATCTACAAAGCGAAAAATGAGAATATTTTTTCAATTATGTTCCTTTATTAGTAGTTGTCTACCTTCATTTTACCTTTACAAGTTTAACTTTGATATTTGTCAAATCGCCAAAAATAGTTGTGTTATAGATTCATAACCTAGTCCATAGCACCACTAGTTGTGTTATGAGTCTCATAACATAACTCAAATACTAGAAAAATGGTTATGACGCTTTTACATAACCATTTTTCTAGTGTTTGAGCTATGTCATAAGACTTATAACACAACCACTGGTGACTAGGTTATGAATTCATAACACAACTACCTAGTGGTGTTAAGGACTAGGTTATGAATCTATAACACAACTATTTTTGGTGATTTGACAAATGTCAAAGTTAAACCTGTAAAGGTAAAATGAAAGTAGACAACTACTAATAAAGGAAAATAATTGAAAAAACATTCTCATTTTTCGCTTTGTAGATAAAACGTTGTACATTCATCACACGTGCGTTTGAACATGACTACAAAAATTGTGTGATTAGAACCACTCGGTCTACGATCTCGTTGTTCTAATCTTTCGCATTCGTTATTCTAATCATGTTCATAAACGCACTTGTAATGTAAATAACTATTACTTTTGATGATTGTTATTTCTTACAAAAACTTATGATTTTCTTTGAAAAAATTCGAAGAGAAAGTAGTCATCTACTGTCTTCTACTCGCAAATAATGGCTATTATTCTATGGTCGTTGAAGAATACCTATACTATTATTATGATCTTAATGCACATGAACGTCCTAAATTTCGAGTAGATTAAAATCTATATATATAAAAATGAAAGTTCTGGGGGTATCCGGATATGCGCTCCAAAACGACTTATCCGATTACGATGAAACTTTGGTAGGTTGTTATGGCCATCCCAAGGAAGGTTTGTGGATAGGTTACGCATCTCTGAAAAAGAAATTAATTTTGAATTAATTATTAATTTAATTGTAAACAAACTCATTCACATTACATAACAACTAACAACATAACCCAACTTTTCTTGACAGCATGGAACAACGTTGCCCATATTTCATTTATTTAGGCTTGAATTCAACCGACGTAACTTTATTATTTTTTGAATTTAAGAACGGCTGGACCGATCTTGAATTCATACCACGTATCTCTATATAAGGTGAATTCGATTGACCCAGATTAGATCGATTTGGGTTCAATTTAAGTGAACTTCTTCTAGATCATTTTTTTGTTGATGAGGGTGCACTGATCCAGCTTGAATCGAACACAGTGTGGTTCACTTAAATTGAACCAGATCGATCTAATCCGGTCAATCGAATCGGCTATAGAGGAGAGTGATATAGGCTATTTTTTATCCCGAAAAAAAAGTGCAGTTGTGCGAAACTCTGATACACTGGAACGCCTATAAAAAGCCCGGGGCGCTCTAGAGCAGCTCTGAAGTGGTTAAAATGCGTCACTCAACTCACTGGAAAGCGACTCTGGTATCGGATAAAAAAAAAAAAAAACTTTTAGAAAATCAACAAAAAAATTTGAAAAAAAGTGTATTATTTCAAAATGTATTTTCACGCTGGCAACGCAGCGGGTCATTAGCTAGTATAACAATAAAATGTAATCTGAAAACAAGCATATGACGAGATTGCGATTTTTTTTTGTATAGTGAAGTGTTTGATCTATTTTATATAAACTTGATATGGAACACTCAGAAAGGGAACACATCAAAAATTTAATTTACCGAGATAAAACAATTTAAATTTCCAACAAAAAGTTTTTTATCTAAAGCAGTGAACTGGCTACTGGATGGGCGAGAAGTAAAGGCAATAAAACTTTCTTATAGAAACTTTGATATAACTTTCCAAAGTCGCACTAAATTCCAAGTGTTTCAGTTTTGCAAGACTGTAGGTATATTAGAATAAATCTTTTCTGGCAGTTTTGGTAGAAAAACTTTGGCTTGCTCTTTACTCCAAACAATAACTGACCTACTTCACTTCCTGACCGCCTAGAAAATTTGTGCCTAAGCGACATATACAGGGTGATTCTCAGATGACGCTCGTCCCTGTATTTTTTTTATTTTCTAAGATTTTCATCGCATATTTTGGTAGAAGGTATAAGTCATTGGTGTGCATTGTTCCACATATTAAGTACCTTTCTGATACTTCCAGTTTCACCGGAAACGACCCCAAGTTTGAAATTTTAAATGGAACACCCAGTATATTTTTAGATATTTGAATTTGCCATTTGATTCTAAATATGAAAATGTATATCGATATAATTTTTTGACATTTCTGAAACCGAAATTATCAATTCGCACTTTTCATCTAGCGTGCCATGAGTGACATTAATTATTTAGTTATTTGATTCAGTCCTCATGATTTCTATCAATCTGGGAAAATAATGTCTACTTGGGTGGCGACGATTTGGATATTTCGCAGCGTATGCGCGAGCTGCGTGTGTCGCAATCTGCCTGCACCTACCGAATACTAAAATCATGTCAATCTTTTCGCTGCGTGTGAAATTCATAATTATTTTTCTTTCACAGAAAAAAAAAACGCTTGAATACGAAATTAGTCTGACAACTTGTGTCAAATTTCTAATAAAAGAAGGTGCTTAACGTCATTTAAGGTAATCAACTTGTATTATGAGGGTGATTTCAAAGATTTTATTCAAAAAAATTAAAGTTAAGAATCTAGCAGAAGTTTAACATGAAAGGAGACATTATTGTATCGTATCAATTTATTGGTCGGAAAAAAGTTGTTTAGTTGATTCCGTGAGCCACTAACCTTTCCATAAGAAAAAATCAACTTTTACGCATTTGAAAATTTCAAATGGCTGTAGAAGTTGCATTTTGCAATAATAAAAATAAATAATAATTTTAACACTTATTTGGGTACAAAACCTACCAATTAATGTCACTCATGGCACGCTAGATGAAAAGTGCGAATTGGTAATTTCGGTTGCAGAAATGTCAAAAAATTATATTGATATACATTTTCATATTTAGAATAAAGAGGCGAATTTAAATATCTAAAAATATACTGGTTGTTCCATTTAAAATTTCAAAGTTAGGGTCGTTTCCAGAGAAACCGGAAGTATCAGAAAGGTACTTATTATGTGAAACAATGCACACCAATGACTTATACCTTCTACCAAAATATGAGATGAAAATCTTAAAAAATAAAAAAGTTACAGGGACGAGCGTCATCTGAAAATCACCCGGTATACCTTGATTTTTAATGCTGTCTAGTACTCATAGAGGTACAGTTAGTTACAAAAACCTCAAGTAAGGGATGTGAAGGTGACATAAATTTTACTGATATGATGACTATTTATGACATTGTAATGTTTTAGACCTTCGAAGAATAAATCTGTATTACATTTCATCTGTTACTATTGATGATTGGGCATTAAAAAGTCTTCTTGCTTCTTCGTAAAAACCCGTGGAAGAAATGTAGGCTATAAAGTAAAAAAAAGCTCTTCGAAAGCGTTGAGTGTATAGAAGGTATAAACTAGATAATTTGTATGTATCTCATCTTATGATGGTGTTCTTATAGCTATTCAGTTAACAACCAGAGAAAATTGTCAATAGTAATATAACTAGTGCAATGGAAATTATTGATAATTTTTGGGAAACTTGCCCGAATGCATTTTTAGTTGAAAAGGAGCACGAGTGCACGTAGTGCACGAGTGCAAATTTGTCGAAAATTATAAATATATTTCCATTGCACGAGTTGTATTTAATGAGAGAATTTCATAAATCAAAAATTTAATTTTTTTGTCAAAAAATTTCAAAACACCAGTTTTTGCACCAGTTAGTATGCAATTATCTTATAATTTGCACTACACCTTTTCCAATTGTATTTTAGAAGCTGTCAAATGTATTTCAAAAAGTGTTAAATGTATTTCAGAATAGCCAAATGTATTTCGGAAAGCGTTAAATGTATTTCAGAATAGTCAAATGTATTTCAGAATAGTTAAATGTATTTCAGAAAGCGTAAAATGTATTTCAGAATAGCCAAAAGCATTCCAAAAAGTGAAAATTCGGCGGAAATAATTCAGGAGGGAGGCGATACAAAAAATTACCTACCTATGTCTGTGCAGTTCTTCCTACGTGAGCTCGACTGACCCAACAGGAGCTTAATAGTAGCATTTAACTATTCTGAAATTCATTTAACACATTCTGAAATACATTTAACTATTCTGATATACAATCAACTATTCTGAAATACATTTGACGCTTTCTGAAATACATTTAACTATTCTGGAATACATTTGACGCTTTCTGAAATACATTTAACTATTCTGAAATACATTTGACGCTTTCTGAAATACATTTAACTATTCTAAAATACATTTGACGCTTTCTGAACTACATTTGACTATTCTGAAATATATTTGACACCTGCTGAAATACAATTGGAAAAGGTGTAGTGCAAATTATCGCGTAATTCCAATCTGATTGGTTCAAATTAACAATCAAAACATGTAAATTTATTGTTGGCATACCAGTTTTGACAGATGTATGAAATTCTCAATAAAATACATTATCTATTACTGTTTGCTGCTTGAACAAAACAGAAGCTACACTAAATTGTTTTGACCAAACACCACATCAATACTTAAATTTTCCGATGCTTTCGAAGCTATGTAAAATATATCAGTCCGACGAGGAGCAAGCTGTCAAATTAATAAATAAATAATTTCAAAAGAAAATATTTATACCAAAAGCTATATTCGCATTGGCGTTCTTCCATGAAGCCCTTAGATACATTACAACTACTACAACATGGATTCAAAGAATTGCCTTTTGTACTTCGTCCCAAGAGCATTGTTCACAATTAAATCATATACATTCGAGTTTAGCAGCTGTATTACTCGAAATGCGAAACAGTTTCTAGAGTTTTTAGTCCTGTGGTAGGGTTAATAAATCTGCCGACGTTCCTCAGAACTCTATCATGCATATCATTCCTGTTTACATTCATAGTTAAGAAATAACTAGAGCAGCCAGATCTGAAAAATTTGAACAAAAAAGTAGCAAAAAATAAAGCGATACGCAGGTTGAACTTTAGATTCCCATGATCCAAGTATACTGGCGTTATGTGCTCAAATTTTCCCACACAATAAACAAAACGCATGCAAGCGTTCTGTGCCAATAATTGTAATTTATTTTTCATTCCCTCTGTTAAGACATTATAGAAAACAATGCTACAATAATCGGGATGAGGGTAATAGAGAGATTCAATAAGCATTATAGCTTTGCTCTAGGGGGAAGTATGTACTTGAATGAGTAGGTACAGTGACTGTCAAAAATCAATCCAACATTCTTAGCATTCTCCGCATATAGCACTATGACATCATTGATACAAAGGGTGCCAAAGTTAAAAATTTAAACTTATCTATAAGTGATTTGGATCCCAAGATCATGTGAACACACTTAGCAGCATTGAGGATTAGCCCATTCCTAATGGACCATTCATATAATTTATTTAAATCTTTATTGATTTCATTGATAGCAGCACAGGATTCCTCTGGAGAGGAACCTGCTAAAAGCTGTGTGTCATCAGCAAAAAGATGGATGGAGCAGCACCCGACCGGCTGGGCAAGTCAGAAGTGTAAAGGCTAAATAACAAAGCACCTAGTATGCTGTCCTGCGGCACACCACATGTCGTAGAAACCGGCTCTGACTTCACTCCATCCACCTCAACAACTTGCACATGTGACCTCGGATAACGGCAGAACCACCGAATCGCACATTCAGAGAACATTAAATCGCAACTTAACAAGAAGTCGTGATTAATAAGATCAAATGCTTTACTGTAATTAAGCAATATTAAACATAAAACCAGTGACAGATCACCGAATTGAGATATGTCCTGGGTCACTTTGCTGAGTGCTGAGGTTGTGCTACGGCTCGACCTGAAACCAGACTGCATGGATGGTAAAATATTATGCCTACCCTAATACTCTTTCATCAAATCGAAGACCAGCAGTTCAAGCATTTTTCCCAGAATAGTCTGAAATCTCACAGTTCAGACCTCATTGAGGTTATCAATTTTAGAAGCTTCAGGTATGGGTTTGTTAAGATAAGTTTTTCAAAGCACAGAAAACTCTCTAGTTTCAAGAAACCGGTTGCATAAAACCGTGATGATTGGTACAATATGGTCAAGACTAAGAGAAGCATGTCATAACTAACATCATCGTGCCCTTACATCATAGCCTTACATCTTGATTTAATTCGTCTGAAAGACTGATATAGGTATATCATATTCTGTCAAGATTCTAAATAAAAAAATGTTCATTAGTAGTTCCAGGAAATTCACTGGTATTTAAATATTTCAATGTGTCACTGTCAATGGATAGGGCCAGCTGAGAGACCTCTTGGCGAAGTAATCACTAATCACATTGACATTTTTTAATTAAACTGGAAGCTCACTATTTCTCCCAGAATCAATGTTCCATTGCTTAATTTTGGACCAAGTCTTCTTGGTATTATTCTCAAATTTATGTAACTCGTAGGTCATATAACTTTTCTTTACCCTCTGAATAGCAAATAAAAGGTAATTTTTTGAATCAAGGTAATATTCTTTATGTACTTGAGACAAACACTTTTAGTACTTATTGAAGGACTTTCTTTTTCGTTTATCAATATCTTTGATAGTATCCGTTATATAAAGCTTATACTTATGGCTAGCACACACCACTTTGACAGGTGCATACCTATCAAATATTTCAGAGAGCTGTCCGTTCAAAAGGCCAACATCAACATCACACGAGGGGGATTTCAGTAGTGGAACTGTGTACACTAAATTACCACTTCTTCCAGAAATTACCACAAATTACCAGTAATTACCTCAAAATTACCACTCATTTCCTCTATTACCTTTCATTGCCTCAGGAATTACCAATCAATACCACTCAAATTACCACTTATTACCTCTTATTTCCGCTAAATACCACCAATTACCACTGTCAATACCACTAATTACCACTGTCATTACCATTAATTGCCACTAAAATTACCACTAAATACCAGGAATTTATTTCAATTTTCAAGTATATCCGAGACTAGAACTCAATAACAAATCGAGATGTTAAAAGAAGAGCAAATCAAGATGTTGAAAGTTGAAAAAACGAGATACTCAAGAAGACATTGTAACATGTCTCGAAGAAAAAAGGATTCCAAAATCCTGCAAAGCAAAAACTAAAGTTCTAGCTTCTAGAAACTGGATAAAAATCATTTGTTTGATGTTGAAGGAACAAATCGCGATGTTAAAAGAAGAGCAAATCAAAATGTTCAAAGTTGAAAAAGAGAAACACTCGAGGCATTTCAACATGTTTCGAAGAAAAAAGGATTCCCAAATCCTGGAAAACTCAAGTTCAATCTTCTAGAAACTGGATAAAAATCATTTGATTGATGTTGAAGGAACAAATCGAAACGTTAAAAAAAGAGCAAATCAATATGTTGAAAGTTGAAAAAGGCAGACACTCAGGGAGGTATTCTAACATGTCTCGAAAAAAAAGGATTCCAAAGTCCTGCAAAAACTGAAGTTTCATCTTCTAGAAACTGAATAAAAATTATTTGATTGATGATAAACGAACAAATCGAGATGTTGAAGGAAGAGCAAATTAAGATAATGAAAGTGGGAAAAGAGAAACACTCAAGGAGGCACTTCAATATGTCTCGAAGAAAAAAGGATTCCAAAATTCTGCAAAACTTAGGTTCCATCTTCTAGAAACTGGATAAAAATCATTTGATTCATGTTAGAGGAACAAACCAAGTTCACCATCAGAACATTCCGACACTATTTCGGATTCTATCTAGAATACGAAAATATGGAAAAATACGAAATTTCACACGCCTTTGCAGTTCCTCACACATATTTGCGTATTTGGCTCGGTATTTGGCATCCATCTAGGATAGGTGAAAATCTTGAAAATTGAAACTTGAGAAAAAGAGAGACGGAAACACATAAACACCTAATATTTGTAGCTATTTGCCGAATGTGTGATAGAGACTTAAGGTATTATAATAATATAACAAGAATGTACTCTATCTATCACATTTACATTTTCTTCTAGACTAACACTAAAACACAAAACTGGGCCTTAAATGAGACGAGGACTTGAAAGTTTTAAAATGAGCAGTAAAAACGACGTTCATAGATGATGTCAAACCAAGTGTTGAACAATTGCAAGGTTGCCACTTCTCATATAATGAAACCTCAAATGGAACATTCTTTAGAAAATGAAAGTTGATGTTTCTAACTGACTAATAGGGACGCAGAAGAATATTTTACTTAAATCTTAGTTGAATAATTTACAGTTAAAGCTCTGTTAGTTCTAAATTAAAGCAAATTCGAAGGCATATCATAATTTTATCACTACAGAACTTTGAGGTATTACCACAAAATTTCCTTTAATTACCCCCAAAATTGCCTTAAATTGCCTCAAATTACCAAAAATTACCCCAAATTACCACTATATTTCTACTAATTTCCACTAAATACCAGTCATTACCACTAATTTCCAGTCATTACCACTCATTTCCCGTGAAATTTCCACTAATTACCACGATTGTGTACACTAAATTTCCACAATGAAATCCCCCTCGACATCACACGAGTGCTGCTGAAAGATATGCAGTAGGTCTTTATCACGCATTTCATTGTTAAACTGATCTTTATCAAAGTGGCTTAAGTCCTTAAAAGTCACAAGCCTAGCTGTAACCTTTGGGACCTCCAACACAAGTAAACAATACACCAATCTATGGTCTGTTAAATTGAACATTTCCATAGTGCATGCGTTCTCAAAACACAACTGTTTGTCAATACAAATAACATCAATCAGAGAGTTACAGTTTCTAGTAGGCTCACTGATGATCTGTAACACATTGAACAACCCTAACACGGAATAATAGTTATTTATATTACTAGTACGACATGGGCTTTATTACATTAACGAGTAGAGAATATCCGAGTGTTGTAATGAGCCTTACCGACCTGCACAATAAGTGACTATTGGCGTTCTTCTATTATAAATAATAGTATACAGAAAACGTTCGAAGTGGAAAGTTCTGGTGTAATTATTTTTAGTGAGTTATTATAATAATATGTTGTTCGAGGTGCTGAAAACGAGTCTGAAGTTTTCCAATAAAAATTTTATCGGCAAATATGAGATATAATCAACCAATCACTGAAAATAATGTTTTTTAGTGATATTCAGCTTGTAACTGGCAAAGCAAGCTATATACTTACGCAAAAAGTGTCTCTGTATTAAAATAAAGAGGAGTCAATTATCATCTAAAATAATTACCCTCTACCATTTTTTTTCTGTACGTAGTATGGGTTTCACGCAAAAGAGAGTTGTCATATCATGATATTTTATGTTTTTATTTTTTTTTGGCTTTGGACTGGTCAGTCATGCATGCACATTTAGAATTAAGTCAATGATCATTTGTTTCAGGGCGTAGATGAACTGGAAGGCTGCCTTGGAGAAATCATGCGCGACCTGCATTATAAGTTATAACGTAGGTACTTTATTTGGCAATTGCCTAATTATACTGCGTACGGCAAGTCAGCATTATTTCGGAGGCCATGGGTTTATGGGTTCCTTGTATACATCTTACCTTTGGGCGTCACCAAGTTAATTGTGACTTAACTAGGAAGATTACTTAATGATGTCATAAACAAAACCTGTGCAATTGGAGAGCTTAGCAATAAAACAACTAATTAGGTACACACTATTGTACCTGGCTTTCTTTATTAAAAAAAAATAATAACAATAATAAATAGGGATAGCCAGGACGTTATTAAAAAAGTATATAGATTAAGGCTTGTACCCAATTTATAAATATTTGTATAAAAAATGAATGTAAATAATATATATAAAAATGTGGATTTTATATTTCTAAATAAACAGTTTTAACTGTTTATTTACACTTGTGAAAGATTAAAGAATACAGTTTGAGCTACACTCTACCAGCAGGCAAATTTAACACCAGAAAGGTGAAAATTATTGTTAGGGCAACCTCAAGGTGAAATTCTAGAATTTTATTCAACCCGGGATCGGTCGCGGTGTTAGAAAAAATCTAATATTTTTAGTTTTATGCACATAAAACATTGAATATTGGCGTTAGGTCATTCCACCTCCCGAAGTGCCTGGAAGGAGTCCTATGTAAGCTCATGGCAAATCGGCATTTAGCTGGCTCAAAAGGGTTAGCCATATCGGGAAGATGACTGAGATGTTAGTTAAATTCTAACTAGCGACCTCAGCGTAATTGTACGCTGTTAGAAAAAATCTAACTACGCGACCAACCACGAATGAAATACCAAGACTTGACTGCATTTATCAAATTTAGGTTTAAGTTTTGATTCCGAATTTTTTTTTTAGTGTTAGATAAAATCTAACACGCGACCGATCGCGTTATAGGAAGGGTAGCGCCCGATCCCGGGTTAAGGGGCACTTACTGACGTAATTCAGTGTCAGGTGATTTATATAAGATTTGCCTAAATAGTAAAAAGTGCAACTTACATGTATACAAGTGTTAGTTATCTTCAAATGTAAACTCAGACGTTCCTAAAGTGAGGTTATCTACATGTTTGGTCTCACTGTAGATCCAGACAGAAGCAGTTAGCAGTTCTAAGTTTGTTCCAGACTATGGTATGGTGAGTGAGTCCTATGGAAGTCCTATCCACGTTTTATCTGTTTAACGTAGAACTCAACGTGGTTCTATCAGAGTGGTACCAAAAAGGGTTGCTGAAGGGAAGCTATCAAAGCCTCAACTAAGAGCAATCCAGCCTAGAATCTCTCTAGATACAGCCTAGGATCTTCTAAATACAATCTAGGAGCTGTCTAGATATAGCCTAGAACCCTATAACGATGTTCGTATAAAAAAACAGATCGAGCCCCAAACATTAGAAATAATCTTACTTCTAACTGAGGGATGCTCTAGGCTCTAGGCCAAAAGTGAAGTCTTAAACTTCCAAAAGCTGCTCGGAATGATCCTATTGAAGAAATGAAACACGTGTTGTAGGTTAATAATTCCTGAAGAAAATCTCAACACTTACCGAAACAGAATTCAAAATCACCGAGGGACAACTCTAGACAATGATCAACAAGAAATTAGTCTAATTGGAGTCGCTGGCACAAAATTCCAAAAAGTCTTGCCCAAAAATTATTAGAGCCAAAACCGGACCTCACAGCACGAGGTCTCAAATCAAAAGGGCAGATTCTCTCTTTTTGATTTGGGAAGAAGGCTTCCATTTGTCAAAATTCTAATTTTGACATTGATGAAAATTATAAAAAAGGGCGTGTTAAGTTTCACCCCAAAAATACGAACTGAAAAGTGGGTTATGTATAAATGACTCCAGGATAACCGGTGAATGTTGAAAATTGCCTATAGAATATATATCAAAAAGTAGAACAGGTCTAAAGAAAACGCCTAGACAAGGCAGTTGTTCAATAACAGATGTATCATGAAACTGAAAAATCGAAAAAAGTAAACAACAGCAACTATCATAACCTCAGATTATTTGATTGGATTTGCCAACTAGAGATGATGATACTCTCTCTTTTTTATAAGATTTTCATCAATAACAGCAGGCCCTGCCGTACTGAATCAAACCTTCCTAGATCAATTAACTACAATTGCAAACCTGAACCAAAAAACTTTTAGTAGAAGGCAGTACTCAAGGTAATAAAATCTAGGCACAGAAAAGATAGTCGTTTTTTCATTTATTTCTTTATAGTTCTATATGGAATCATATCCACCAAAGCAAAACAAAGTAGCATATTAGCCAAGAAATTGAAAATGCTATAAAGTGACTATTGTCGTTTGTCTAATATGAATAACCCGGTTGGATTTTTCGAGAAAGGTTGGATTTAGGTCAAAAAAAGACAATCGGATTATCTACTGAGGTCACTAACTGAAGCAAAAAAATTATAAAAAAAATATTGTGTACTCGATTGTGTAGCTTTAAAAAAATGATGACCTCTTACCGTACTAGTGCGATAATGAACGCGTTATGATTCATTACCGCACTAGTGCGGTAATAGGACTCATTACATAACGCAAATGGGCAAAAATTAGTGACATAATAGTCACTTATTGTGCAGGTCTTAGATAAAAATATTTACATTCATGACTCTGTTCCAACAAAAGATTAACATTAGGATCACCCAGAAGTATAACATGTCTATATCTAAGTGATAAAATAGAAAGTATTTCCTCAATCGAAGCTAAACTTCTAATGTTAACTAGAGGTAGTCTGTAGAGTACTCCCACCAAACACGATATATTTTTGTAGACAACTTCGATCCACAGGCTTTCTAGATCGTTTTCACTAGCACCGGAGTATTAAACATTTTAATATTTAAACTTCAAGTTATTACATGATATAAATACATACACCGATAAAGATAACTGGATACCAAGAAAAAGTGAACAACTTCATTGTTAAAATTATGAAATACTGGTTTAGTTGCTAATTAATCTTTCCTAGACAATGACATTGAATGTCTCCCAAAACACAAAAAAATATTCGAATTAAAAACATTTCAAAAAATATGGTATTTCCCTAGTGAAAAGTATTCAATTTTTGTTGGATATTTCTCGCTCACTGGTGTCCAGAGCTAATTTCGCAGAAAACTCTCGCAGCATAATGCAGTCACAAGCGATTGAAAATGCGGAATCGAATATACGGGATATGGTAATTTAAAAATATGAGATATTCTGTCTGAAAACTTTATATTGAATGAATTTATTTGCAGATGGAACGAAATTTGCCGGATGGATATGATGATGAGAATATGTTTGAGGTAAAACTTAGTTTATTAAAGAAATTTTATATAAAATATCATGACAGTTTTTTTTTTTTTTTCGAGAGTCATCATATATGTAATTTTCACATTTCTTACTGGTTTGAAGGTTCGAAAATGTCACTTTACTTTTGTTTACTTTGAAGAAAGCCGAAAGTGACTGTTCTCCTGTCACTTTCGGCCTGGAGAACTCACTTTCGGCCCTGATAAATAATTGTTCACCCAGACACAAATCCAGGTGCAATGTTTGTATTTAGAAGTAGATGTCACATGTGTTTATATTGTTGAAATTTCATAAGATGTCAATGTCGGTGTCAGACTGTTAGTCGAAATTCCATTTTTGTCATATTTTTACCTTATTTTTTTCAATAATTAATGGTTCAAAATAAAATAGTATACATAATTCGGTGGAAAGTTTTCACATTATTGTCTCGAGAATTGGTTGACCTCGGCGCTTCGCACCTCGGTCAACGATAGTATCTCTCGACAATTATGAAATACTTGCCACCTCCGCATGTAATATACTATTTTCTCACTACTTGTTTCTTTTCCTAGTAGAAATTTTCTTAGTCTTCTTACAAAGCTCTCGGGCCAGAAGTCAGAGTTATGTATGTTCTTGCTACTATTATCAAATATATTATTATTACTTATTTTATTTCCTACTGAACTATTATAACCATATAATACCTTGGTTACGATAATCATAAACAGCGTTTTAACTCCCAAGGGAGTTAAAGATTTCATAACTCCCGCGCGGGAGTTAAGGATATCATAACTCCCAAGGGAGTTGAGGGTTTCCATAACTCCCGCTTTTACCTTGAATAGATGAAATTTTGACAAAAAATAGAATTTTTGGTTTATGGTTTATTCCTTTATAAAAATGGACAAAATACAGTAAATTCAGTAGGAAATAAAATTATCTATGTACGACGGGAATTATCAGGTGTTAATACCCACGGGCAATTGGTGTCCCTCGGGCCGAAGGCCCTCGGGACTCAAACTTTGTCCTGGGGTATTAATACCCTCATAATTCCCTTGATACATAGATAACTATTATGAACTCAATCTACTCTCTCACATAACTATTTCTGTTCAGTTACAGTGGCGTTGAAGAATATAGGTTGACTTCCCAAGCAGCGCTTCTAAGTCTTAACAACGTCGCCATTGATGTCTTGACGTTAACGCGCGACGTCAAATAGACGACAATACAACCCTTATTTTCACCAAAATGGAGAATCATTTCATGGTTGTAACGACGTCGCAGTTCGCGAAGCTTTACTAATTTTTAACTTATACGTCAGCATAAACAACCAGATTTGAACGTTTACTATACGTCATAAACCATGACTAACCTAAAAACAAATACCAAACTAAATAAAAGACGTTCCAGGTTTAATATATTGCACCAAATTCGCACTTTCAGTTTATTATTAGTGACATTTTATTTCCCAACTCTTCACATCAAAAACAAAATGAATAGGTACCTATAAGAATATTGGGGGACATAAAATAATAATGGCGCCTGGCCTTGTCAACAATAAAATACGTGAAACTAATTATTTAGCGCCTGTAGGCACAAAAATTTCAAACGAAGTCAACTTCTCTGTCAAATACACATAGATTCAAAAGTTTTGCATCACCCTAAATCTTCGAAAGTATTTTTTTTATCAGGAAAAATGGATTAGAGACTTATTAATTGATTAGTTTTAATTAAGAAAACGTCTACAATACTTGTAGAAAAATTTTATTACACTTAAAAACTTTTTTTAAAACAGGAGTATTTTCAAATAAAAATCAAAATTTACAAATTGATGGATTTCTTTGAAAAAGGTTCTTGAAAACCATTAATATTGGGTATTTCCACCTCTAGCATTTATGCAAGCCTGGAGACGCCTGCCCATGCTGTCTATCAGATTGGTGATATGTTGTTGAGGAATATTTAGCAATTCTTCCTGAGCAGCATGGACAAGCTCTTGTAAAGTCCTGGGTGAGTTTCTGCGGGCTGCCACTGCCCTGGCAAGCATGTCCCAAGCATGTTCTACGGGATTCATGTCTGGCGATAGTGCGGGCCAGTCCAAACGATTGATGCCTTGCGTTTCCAGAAACTCATTTACAGCTCTGGTGCGGTGGGGTCGGGCGTTATCATCCATAAAAACAAAAGCATCACCAACTGCTCCTCGCCATAGTCTGACGTAAGGATCTAGAACATCTCTCATGTATCTGTTTCCAGTCATTGTGCCCTGAACATAAATTAATTATGTGCGACCATTAGACATGATAGCAGCCCAGAACATAGCACTTCCTCCTGCAAAGGGTGACACGGGGCGTGCATGAGTAAGCTGGGTAGCTCTTGTTGGCTCTCTCCATACACGTATGCGACGACTATCTTGCACCAAACAAATTCTTGTTTCGTCAGAAAAAAACACCGAGTTCCAAAATTCTGCAGGTAAAGCCATGTGCTCTTGAGCCCACTGTAGCCGACGAACTTTAGGCTCTGGTTGTAGTCGAGGGACTCTAAGTGGTCGACGACACCTTAAACCTGTCGCGAGTATTCGTCTCCGCAATGTAGAGACCGATATTTGAACTCCCAAGGCGTGACGCATATCTCTTTGGAGTGCTGGTATTGCCATGGTCGGGTTTCTTCGGATAGTTAAGTGAATATAACAGTTCTGTTGTTGATTAGTGACACGTCTCTACCGCTTCTAGGTCTATCACGAAGAGAATTATTCTGGAGATAGCGATTTCAGGTGCGAGACACATCACTTTGACAAACACCAACTCTATTAGCCACGAACCTTTGAGAATCACCTTCTTCAATTAGAGCCACTATTCTTACACGATCAATCTCACTTATGACTTGTCGAGGCATCTTTGCACGTGAATTCGTAAAATTCAACTGTCTTGACTCTAGAACTAGTCGCACAAGAAATGCGAAATTACAAAAAAAATTGTAAACATTTCTTTGGGGCAACAAATATGCGACTATTCAGGAAGATAAACAAGCCTAAAAAAAATTGCTGCCGGTAAAAAATTTTTTCGTATAAATACAAGGTGATGCAAAACTTTTGAATCTATGTGTATAATTATGATATGCACAAAAAACAAACGGGCTCCTATTTTACTAATATTTTCCAAAAAAAAAAAAAAAAAATCTGTAATTTACATAATTTCTTATATAGTTCCGATGGGGGTCAAAAACTTGTTCAAAATCTTGAAATATTTCCTTTTAACCCGACATTTATTGAATCTTTTTCAAGTTCCTAATTGGAAATTACAATTTCCCTTCTTGCTCCATGCTTCCTTCATGTTTGGAATACAGAATACATTTCTCCCTTTTCACTTAATCTAAAAAAAAATCTTTTTCTGTATCTAATAATTATGTGGATGAGTATTTGAAGCTCCTGTTTTGTTCCATATCATATCAAAAATACAAAAGCAAATACTTATTCAAATTTTTAAAAACTTTTTATAGTAACGCCATATCTATTGTTTGTTTATGTTTTTATTTGACTGATGACAGTTTATTAACGAACGACGCAAAAAGTATGAAATGCTACACCAAATTTTACCTGTGTCCAATTTTAACGTTGGCCAGACGTTTTTCTAAGATCTCTATCTGACCTTATGGTTGGTCGTGTCAGACGACGTTTTTAAAACCTTTCAGAGGTCACAGGATATGAAGATAACGACGGATTGAAGTCTTCAATGCAACGTTGAATTTGGTACAATATTATGACGTCCATTTTACGATTTTTATCTTACCTTATGATTGGTCGTATTAGACGACGTTATCAATTTAACATTGAAACTGGTTTCCATTTATTACGTCAAAATTGAGCTAGATAAAGGTCCGATTTCTTGACCACATATTAAGGACGACGGTACGACGTAATTTTAACAAAAAATTATTGACGATCACGTATCTGCACTGTATCTGCACTTCTCACGACGTTGTAGTTGGTTAATACGTAGTCGCAGGAACATGTATGTGCTACTTGGGTTACTAAACGATATTTTGATACACCTTTATGCGTATCCAAATATCGTTCACCTTCGAACTAAATAAAGCGTTTCAAGTCATACTATTTATTTTGCTTGATTAAATGTATCGGGTTTTCAAAAAAAAAAAAAACATCAAAGATTGCTTTGATTACGAAAACGTACGTCGCATTATTGTTTCTTTATTGGTCAGGATGTTTGACATGACATTTTGTCATTAAATTTCATTGACAAAATTGAAGAAAAATATTGCTAAGGCATAGTTTAAAAAACCATAGCAATCTTTGTTTTTTTGAAGACCCGATATAATAATATTGGTCATGTAACTGTCGAAAGCCAGAAAATAGGTATTCTAACAAATAAGTCAGACATATTATTATTATGTCATTAATAACAACTAGACGAAAATAGACCTCAATTCTTTACACAGGGTGTCCCAGAATATGTGGGCTATCTCTCTCATTCAGATGGAAAACAAAAAAATAACATGAGAACTTCCTATAAAAAAAAATCCTACGTTCTCCCCTACAAAGTTATGTTCCCCTAATGGTCGCGTCTGTCTGAAAATAGTTTTTTTTTGTTAATATTTTTAAAATTACTTTGTGCGTTTTTTTTTTCTTTCAATATGACCGATACTAGATATAGGACCCCTTCAAATAGACCCGTTCAAACACACTTGGCCAATTTAGTTTGCCAGGGACGGACTAGCTGGAACACAATAATGACACTGGGAAAATCTTATTAGAAAGGATTAATTTTCATTGTACCGAAATAAGGGCTACTATTGAAGCACTGTGGAGGGTCTAAAAATATTTTATTAAAAGAGGTATGTTTATTAAAAGGGGTATGGAATGCATGAGATTGAAAGAAGCTCATGTTGAGCCGACATACAAAATTATTCAATAAAAAACCAGTTACAAACAGTTTTCTCTTGATACCCAGGTCATTTTTCTTATAGGAAGTCATCATGTTATTTTTTTTGTGTTGTGCTATCTGAATCCGAGAGATTGTCCACATATTATTTTGGGACACTCTGTATATACTTGTACCTACATATGATCAAAAATCAGGTTGTGACCTGATCCTAAAATTCTTGATGCTTTTTGGTTGAAAGCAAAGCCCTGTGGTCCCAAATTACTGGTTTCCATCTTTTACGGCCCTTCAAACTCAAATGCGAATTAATATTTTATACCAACTAGTGCCTGAAGTTGGAAATTTGTTTTAATATTTTATGACTTATAAAAGTTTAAGTACAACAAAAAAAAAAAAAAGATAACATAAAGTTCCTTTATGTGTCTACACGGACTAATAATTTATTAGCTACGATCTGCGGGGGTCAAATAGGATCTCTGTTAAACTAGCGGTCATAAACGTATGTAGGTTCATACGAATGAATAAATATATCGGCAAAGTTCAGAAACTATTTAAAACTTGGCCCGTTGGGCTAACAAAAAGCTGATGTCGGAAGTTGGCAGCCGAGCTTCCCAATTTGAGACAGAATAGAAACTAATCCAGTTAACATAAAGTTGAAAGAAAGCCTCGTAGTTACTGCTAGTTATACTGGCCTTTAATTAATTTTAGTTAATCAGGCAAAAGTAGAAGTTTCACATCTTTTAATAATTAACGAAATAATGATTATTCAAGAAAAATATATCCCATAATAATAATTATTGTCACAGTTAATAATGCATACCTAATCTTACAAATAATAATAATAATAATAATAATAAATGACTTTTATTGTTGCATGTATACAAATTACGAAATTAAAATTAATAAATTCATTCTAGACGTCTACTACTGGCGCAGTCTAGCTTTCTGATAGCTACTCTACTGAACCAGAAAGAGATATCCATATAGTTGAGTACCAAATTGATGGCGAAAGCCGTAATAGAAAAAAAAAAAGTTCATGAAACAACTCGCATCTATTTGAAATAATATTTTTAAAACGCATATCTTCAAACTAGGCTATCGAGTATATTCGATTTTTTCTGCATTATGCAGCGGGAATCGAATGTGAAATTAGCTAGCCTTGGAAACGTGGGCAAGGACTATTCATTAAATATTTAATACCTTTCACCAGAAAAATTTCATATCTGTAAATCGGTTTCCAATATCAAAATTTTTTTACGAGATGGAACATTTTTGTACGAGAGGAGCCACATACAATAATAGACGAGTCTCCAAGGGCGAAAAGAAGAGGTTCACATTAAACGATAGTTATATTCAACGGATTTGAGAGCGTTTTTTTTATTCTTTTTTTCTTTCTATAAGTATGTTCTTATCAGGATAATCCCTCAGCTTTCAATCAAGTTTCATCAAGTCAGAAGCAATAGGTTAATGTTAAATAGTAATTATCTGTAGCAGGGTTTATATTTACCCTAGTGATTTTTGAACCAACACGAAGAGCGCAGTACAGAAAAATGCAGGATACAACTATCACTAGCAAACTGGAATAAGGTGAAGAGAAAATATTAGTGTGTACCGGGTGTCCAAATAAGAAAGGACGCCGGCTATATCTCAGGAACTATTAGTCCTAGAGCTTCCAAGTATATTTTTTTTCATAAAATAGGCCATGAAAAATTGCTGGAAATAGTTTTTAGGTTTGTAAGTTGACCGCTAGGGGGCGTAACGAACACTGGAAAACATAATACTGTGATTATCTTCAAAAAACGCCCACTTGAGGTATCCTAAAAATATGATTATTGAAATCTTGATAAAATTACGAAAACATTTTAAGGATTTTTTGCCCTAACTCTTCAAATAAGAGGTGGGGGAAGCTTCAATCTTGTTAGGAACAAAAGTTATATAACTTTTTTGTTTTTCAACCGATTTCAATGAATCGGGTGTCATTTGGAAGAGTTTCTTTCTGTTCAATAAAATGCATGACAAAAATAACAAAATTAAATTGTTTTGTTGCCGCTAGGGGGCGCTGTGTCTAAAAGTCGACAATTTTCCATTTTTTCTCGGAAATTTCAAATATAATGATGCTTTTTTTATAATTTAGATGGAAAGAGGATAAAAAAATAAGGAATCTGGTGAAAACCGCAAATCTGAATGTTTATCCTAGCCTAAAATATAAATAAACAAATATTTTAAGTAAGAACATTTTCAGAAAAAAAAACTTCTTGCCTTCCTTTTCGGGATAAAACAAAAAAATCCCTTTTTTTAGGGCACTATACAATTAGTAAGAAGAAGTAGGTACTAATTGTGTGTTGTGTGTCTGAAAGTAACTACCAATTGATAATGCGGTTTCCAAGCTGTGAAAGCGCACTTTTAGGTGCGAGATACTATGGTTGACCGAGGTGCGAAGCGCCGGGGTCAACCAATTCTCGAGACAATAATGTGAAAACTTTTCACCGAATTATGTATACTATTTTATTTTGAACCATTGATTATTGAAAAAAATAAGGTAAAAATATGACAAAAATGGAATTTCGACTGACAGTCTGACACCGACATTGACATCTTATGAAATTTCAACAATATAAACACCTGTGACATCTACTTCTAAATACAAACATTGCACCTGGATTTGTGTTTAGGTGTGAAAGAACAATTTATCAGGGCCGAAAGTGAGTTCTCCAGGCCGAAAGTGACAGGAAAACAGTAATTTTCGGCCTGCTTTGAAGTAAACAAAAGTAAAATGATATTTTTGAATCTCCAAACCAGTAAGGAGGACAAATATGGTTCAAAATAATAGTTTTTTATGGTACTAGTGTGTTATGTTGAAAATAGGTCACGCGAGAAAGATTTATACCACGAGGCCGTCAGGCCGAGTGGTATAAATTCTCAAGTGACTTAGGAAACATAACGCATGAGTGGCATACAATGTTTTATCCAACAAGTAGAAGAAATCGTTTTTATGAGATAATACAAAAAAAAAATACAAGATTCTATGCGTCGGCGTCGTTAACGTTAACATTAACGTTCCCTTTAATTTCAATATCAATGTGAATTCTGCTTGTAATAGTAATAAATAAATAGAATACTACTTTAAATACGAACGTGTGTTATAATCCATAACTCACTAATAAATAGAATACTACTTCAAATATGAACGTGAGTTATAATCCATAACTCACTAGTGTGTTATGGATTATAACACACTAGTGTGTTATTTGATAGTTTACTTGTCTAAAATGACATTAATAATAATAGTCATAACTGTCATGTGTTGGATAAAATGTTTTTTTTATCTTGAATAGGCAAGCGAAAGTGGAAGTAATGACTAGCTTGTTTGACTTTCGCTTTCGCCTTCACCTTTTAGGTGCTCGGAGGTATTCAAATAGCCGAGGCTGCGCTTCGCTTCGCCTCGGCTATTTGAATACACGCACCTAAAAGTACGCTTTCGCAGCTTGGAATGTAAATAACTATTCAGGTGTTCGGAGGTATTAAATACACCTCGCACCTAAAGTGCGCTTTCACAGCTTGGAATGTAAATAACTACAGTTCAATTCAATTTCAATTCTTGATATCGTGGAATGGTAGCTACTTTCAGACACACAATTAGTTCTTCTTCTTACTAATTGTATAGTGCCGTAAAAAAAATGTTTCTCTTGTATCCCGAAAAGGAAGGCAAGAAGGTTTTTTTTTGTTGACTTTTAGACACAGCGCTCCTTAGCGGCAACAAAACAATTTAATTTTGTTATTTTTGTTATGCATTTTATTAAACAGAAAAAAAACTCTTCCAAATAACACCTGTTTCATTGAAGTCGGCTGAAAAACAAAAAAGTTATATAACTTTTGTTCCTTACAAGTTTGAACCTTCCCTCACCTCTTAAGTATTTGAAGAGTTAGGGCAAAAAATCCTTAACAAAATTTTTTCGTGATTTCATCAAGATTTCAATAATCATATTTTTAGGATACCTTAAGTGGGCGTTTTCTGAAGATAATCACAGTATTATGTTTTCGAGTGTTCGTTACGCCCCCTAGCGGTCAACTTACAAACTTGAAAACTATTTCCAGCAATTTTTCATGGCCTATTTTACAAAAAAAAAAATTTACTTGGAAGCTCTAGGACTAATAGTTCCTGAGATATAGCCGGCGTCCTTTCTTATTTGGACACCTAAGTTCGCAGCATATGGGAACAATTTTACGGAAAAAAGTTATTCTTTAAAAAAGTTTCTGCTTGTTGAAAAAATAATATTTAACGACTAAAACTTGAAATAGCATGTACAGAGTGGTCAAAAAATAGAAAAATATACAGGGTGTTTCCTAAGTACGGTTCGTAACTTCAGGATATGATTCCTCACAATATTTCAAGAAAAAAAGTTCCTATAAACATGTATCTGGAATTGCGTAGTTTCTGAGATACAAGGTGTGAAAGTTTTAGAAAAAAAATAGTTTTTCAAAGTTTTTTTAGCTCAAAAATCCCTTTTCCAATGCTTTTTTTAAAATTGGCAGGTCTGTTTATAATAAAGAAAGGTTTCTTTTGGACTTGTTTAATCTGAAAAAGATATCAAAGATTTTACAAAATAGTGAAGTGCCATTTTTTTTCTACTTTCACCAAAAAATTCTGTATATTTTTCTATTTTCTGACCACCCTGTACATTCTATTGAAAGTTTTTATAGTTTAATACTATTTTTTCAAGAAGCTGAAACTTTTATAAAGTACTAGCTAATGACCCGCTGCGTTGCCAGCGTGAAAATACATTTTGAAATAATACACTTTTTTTCAAATTTTGTTGTTGATTTTCTATTTAATTTTTTTTTTTTTATCCGATACCAGATTCGGTTGCCAGTGAGTTCAGTGACGCATTTTAAGCACTCTAGAGCTGTTCTAGAGCGCCCCGGGTTGTTTATAGGCGTTCCAGTGTATCAGATGATTTCGCGCAACCGAACTTTTTTTTTCGGGATAAAAAATAGCTTATAGCACTCCCCTCTTTAGCCGAATTCGATTAACCGGATTAGATCGATCTGGTTCAATTTAGGTGAACCACACTGTGTTCGACTAAAAACTGTCTTAATCACCGATTGACTTAGTGAAGTGGTTTTGGTTTTCACTCTGAATCCTACAGTGCACTGACGAACACTGAAACGCAATGATAGTATCCGCGACAAAAAATATCCATCACTTTCAATACAGCTATTCGAAATCGCGTTTATCAGAAATAGGAAGAATTAAGCCCAAAATAAAAAGCGTAGACGAAACGACTTTGACGATTGATAAAAACAAAACAATTTCACAAATTTTACTTTAAAAAAATTAACCTTTCTTATATTCTGTTGAATGATTATGATGGCTCTAACAAATAGATAGGTGTGTGAAACTTTATCATGCGTCGAGCGACTCACACGTTTTTCATACCATCTCTTTTTACAAAATTAGATTTAAAGCAAATCACGAGCTTCTAGTGAAAAATAGACACATGTTTCCCAACTCCCGCATCCCAGCTAGAAATTCACATTTTCCATTTTCAGCCAAATAGTAAAACTTTTTAAGATGTCTTATCTGGTAGAGAGCGTTCGGGAGATTTTTTAGAATTAATTTTCACATCGGCGCACATCGAAATTCGATTTTTCTTTGTCGAAGTCTTACCTTTCGCTCTGACAGAGGCAAATTATTTAAATGTCGAAGAGGACAGGTGAAATATATTTTAGCACCAATGTTCAAATCTAAGTAATCTATTATTTCCATTTCAATGTTTATAGACGCTTCAAATAACACGGTAGGCATCTTAGTAATAATAATACTATAAAGTTATCTCTGGATATGGGGCTATATATAAGTGTATTCCGGATGTTTCATGTTATGAAGATTAGATTTTTAATTTGATGGAAGCTCATCAATTTTGAACCTTATTTAAAGAAAATTTCGAATTCTGGTTTCAATTAAAAAAAAATCATGTGCAACATCATACGCATGTTAAGAAGTGAAACTTTTTAATAAGTATTCCTAGTATTTTCCCCGTCATACAACTTTTAGACTTAGAATATAAGTCGGGGTAAAGACTAAGAACCAGACAAAAGGGAGATGCACAACTGTAGTGACATCACATGTTTATCGGCGCTTGACAATAATAGGCAATCCTCTTTGCTTATGAACCTTGGTTTATATCAATCAGTGTCTGCCTTTCTCCTTCTCTCTACGTTATATCTTGCTTCTCTCTCGTGCAACGAAATGGGCCTAAACGTGCCGCGTCTTTCAAATCACCTCATCCTCGTCCAAATATCAGACCGCCGCACTTAAGTAAAAAATAGTTCAAAATCTTTTCGGTCAATCAAGTCACCGTTTTTCTCCTTAAATAATCCTAATCGGAAATAAAATTAGTTCATCACATTGACAGCATTCGTGGTGATAGTGATATTCATTGAATTTCGTGTGTAATGCGTTGATGAAGATCTTGCAAACCGTTTGGTTGTGGGAGATCAACTTTTGTTTTGAGGTAGCCCTACAGAAAATAATCCAGAGGATTGCGACATTTTAATGGCACCCCTCTTTCCCTAAGGAAAACTTGATTCATGTAATAATTGAGAGCATGATGAGGTGGTTCACCATCTTGTTCAGCGCACCAATATATTCTGTTGTTTGAGAATAGAGCCTTCAAAATTGGGATAACGTCTTGTTGCAACAAATTCAAATAAGCTGGTCCATTGATTTATTCGCCAATTGTTTAAGCTTTTCTCATTGAACAATATTTTCTTGGTAAATCAGTAAAACATTTTTGTCATGTATCCTCTTCCACCCCAGAGGGCTTTTTTTTTAGAACAGAACATCTTTCAATCTTTCACATTTTATACTTCACAATACCTGATATTTTACTATAATTCAACTTACCGATCAACCGAAATAGAAAATCCTGAAACATCAATAAATATAACTTTCTACATAGATTCTTTATATATTTGTAAATATCATTATAGTATTCGGAAAAAGTCTTAGCTTATATCTCTCTATACTGCTGTTGCAATTGTCTATAGGAAATACCAGTCGTGTGTCTATTTTCAATTTGCATAAATTCTCGAAACGTTGCTAGGCTGCTGCTGCATCGACCGAACGGAAGCGACCCAGGCCATATTTTTACTTCAGGACTTTACGAACTTAGTAAAACGCCAGTTGCAAAAGTAATTAAAACGGCCAAACAATAACACCGTTCAAGTTTTATGTGCCGCAACTGACAGAATTATTTGGAAAAGTTTTCGAATATACAGCGGCGAAACACTTAATAGCATTAACTACTAACTCAGGTCAAAGTTAAATAGTGCTGGGTTTTGTACCTCCGCTCTACGTCAAGTTACTTGCGTTCAAAATAGTTTGTCCAGTTTATGATATCTAGTAATTAATTTAACAAGAAAATGAACTTAAGAATTTTGAGGTATATTATTTATTATTTTGATCTTAGTTGAAAACACGATCACGAAAAGTTGTAGTACAACTTTAGGTGTCGTGAACTATCTCTTGTGAACTACCTATCACTTGTAATAGGATTGAAAATAATATTGTCAACTGGTAAAATGTAATCGCTCTGTAAATACAGCAATGTATCTAGTATCACCATTTAATAGTTTACCAGTTCAATTGATCGATGTTATTATCAATAGGCACGTATTGTTGACATCTCAAAAATATCTATTATATATCGATGCACAACCAGCATCCGTTTAGGGTCAAGCTCTCCTCAGGAATGTCCTATCCCAGAGAGAGTAACTAACCGTCCTCAGGGATACCTTACCCCAGGGACCATTCAGTGTTGAGTATAGCGATTGCCCCCTATAAACGCGATACAAACGCAGAGACTATGTGGCGGGTCTACCTAGAGGCACTTTGGTAGGACATTAAAGAAAATCTTCGTTGATAGAAGTTTTATTTACTATGTGTATTTCGCTGACGCCCCGTTGACGTACCATCAAGTCTCTGTATGCGAATCTGATTGAGATAAAACAGCATATATTTGTCCATTTGGGATTTTTCGTTAAGCTGCTCCAGTTGTTCTAGTACCCAAACCTGACGGTATTGTTCGCCTTTGTGTCAACAGTTCCGATAAATACCCACTTCCTCGAATCGGTTATCTATCACACAATGCTAAACAAACAAAGCATTAGTGGGTACATGACCACGCTTGATTCAAAATCCGGATACTATCTGTACATGAATCTGATCGAGATAAAACAGCATTTTTTTGTCCATTTGGGATGTGTTCTTATAACAGGACACCATTCGGATTGAAAAATGCACCCTCCACTTTCCAAAGATCGATTCAGATTCTCATATTACAGCTCAAAAACAATACGTTTCAAAAGAGCTTAGCGAATCGCTTGGTATGCGTTTCGTACCGCAGTTGCGCTAAGCGTTCGGTTTTGGTATTGAATTCACCTCGAATTTGCCAGCTGTTTCCAAAATAAAATTTGATATTTTCATCGATTTTTGAGGAAATAAATTTCTCATATGCAAGAATAAAGATGAAATTAATATCAAATTGACCACATTTCAAATAGTCAAATGAGAATGAGAATGTTTGTTGCTGGTGCTTTTTATGAAGAATTTAATAGATATGTTTGTAGGTACACGTTGATCCGCTTTGTTTTTCGTGCGCGTTGTTTATTCGAATCATTTGAAGTAAAGGTATTTCAAACCTGTGCTGTGGTTGTGTTTTTTTTTTCAAGAACATACGGTTTGTTAGTGATTGGTGTATTCGCGAAGAAATTCAGAAGCAAAAGTTTATCAAAAGTTTTTAATTTGAAAGTGGTACCAGCAGATTCCGTATGGGTTAAACTACAAAGGCATCAAAAGAGGTACGTCCAATTTGTTAAATTTACCCTAGAAAAGGCCATTGACACCCCGATTCGTGAAAATAATTGTGGATTCAATAAGGATCAAATCGCACACGACTTTAGCCACTCCCACTGGGTATCCATTATTGTCAGCAGACTGCCTGTCGCCAAACACACACATGAGACCAAGACCAAATTTAGAGGTACCGGCACTCTTCGACCAAATTATTTAGTCGTAAAACATCGCCCGCTTTCAAATGGGGAGCCCACAACTTTTAATGAAATGTTCCAACTCCTATTAGCGGAAAACAAGAAACAGGCCGAGCAACTAACAGCAAGAATCAAGCAAAGTGAAGCTAATGTTACTGGTCAGCTAAGGAAGAACTACATAAAAATTGAGAAATTGGAACAAAAAGACGTCTAGAAATAAATATAAGAAGAAATAATATTGTCAACTAGCTGCTTAGGAAAGGAGGACCCGGTATTCAACCTTATTAATTTAATTGCCGATTCGATCGAATGTTTATTGCAATTCAGCAATAAATTAATATAAATTGCGCTGCAAGCCGCAGCAAAGGCAGACTTAAACCAGTGCAAGTACCTCTCGTTGGAAAAGCCCCTCTGGAATTAAGTCTCCCCAGTGCAAGTACCTCTCGTTGGGAACGCCCCTCTGGGTATCTTCAGCCTTATCGTTGTCCAGTGCAATTACCTCTCGTTGGGAACGCCCCTCTGGACAAGGCATAAGGGTGACGATAAACTTATCTACAGTCCCCCAAGCAGAATTGACGTGTGGCCCCCTATAAGGACCCCAGTGTACGAAGGGTCATGTATCTTATAGGGTTAGCGTACATGTAAGGTTATATTTGGGAAAATATATAGCATATATTTTTATATAACCTGAGCGAGTTTCTCTCCATCTACCCCCAAAGCTACAAACCCCCCATGTCACCCCCGTAGAGCGGGCAGTTGTGACAATATATTGTTTTTTGGACTCACAGTCGATAATCCAACAGACTTAGTGAAAGTTACAATTTCAAAAATAAACGAACTTTTATCAGTTAACATAGAAGAAAGCAATATTAATAATAGTTACAAAGTTGGCAAATCAGACTCTGCGCCAATTCTAATCGAATTTCTCTCTTACTTGAAAAAATCGGAGCTCTTTAAGAACCCCAAAAAGCTTTAGAGCACTAAAGAACACGCCATATGCAATTTCCAACGATCTTTGTGAGGAGGATAGAAAAGAACTTAAAGTATTAAGAGAGTACCTGAAAAAGCGTTGAACAAAAACAAACAAGCAAAAATCAAAGGCCTTAGATTGGAAATCGATAGAAAACTTTATACGGCTAAAGAATTAGAAAACCTTTCAGATCCAGATGTGTCCTTAAGCAGTAGCTCAGATCTTGAGGAATCGAGCGAAGAAGAAAGTGAAGAAGAAGAAAAGGAAAAAGTGAAATCAAAGTCAGGAACCAGTATCGCGCAAACTAAGAATACCAAAAAAAAAAGAACAACAAAAAACCCCTAGCCCAGGAGGAATTAAAACAAGATCTAACAAAAAGAAGAAAACTGTAAGAAGATTTTAAAGGCTGTATTACTTTTAGGCGAATACAATCACTTATACAGATTGACTTTCTTCATTCATATATCGTAAATTTTTAGTATTTTTACTTATAGTCTAGGAGGCAGTGACGATTTTCGGTACTTATTTTCCCAGTAAGACAACTTGGATAGAGTTGTAGGGTAAGTAATTCTAAGCAAAATACATATATTTTTAGGGGGGGTTTTCCGATGGGTTGAGGCGCAAAATGCAATAAAGCTTACGAATGCACGGCCTTTTTTTTCTCAGTGATAAAAATAGGTCTACTAATGAGAAGTATACTGAAGTTACATAAAAAAAAATTCCGGCTAATCTGTGAGTATGAATAATATGTCTGGCAAGTGAAAAATTGAAGACCCGAAAATTTTCAGCCAGACTCACTTTCACTATCTGAGATAAGCCAAATTATTATTTTCATATACTTTATGTTCCATTGTAGTAAATGTGAAATAATTATGTCTGGGAAAATAAGTGTAGTTGTATTTTCATTGATCTTGTGAACCCATCCAAAAATTTTAGCCAGACTCAAAAATTCTTGCATTGTATCACCAGGAGAACAAACTATTTCATAGATACCAACTGGGGAAATAAGTGCTAAAAAATTTCACTGCCTCCTGGACTATTATTTATTCAAAAAAAAAAAGAAAAAGAAAAATACATATCTACAGGGTGTATCATGTTTGATTACAAAAATTTTAACACGTGAAAATATGGTTCATTTTATCATTTTGAACAAAAAAACTCAAGCATTTTTAAGAAAAAGGCCTTTGAACTTTTGACATTTTTTGATGAATATTTTAAAGATAAAGAACATTTTAATCATTATGAGATGTAAAAAAATTTAGTTTTTTCAATTATTAGGTAATTATGCATTTTTAGTCAACAACAATAACAAAGAATGAAAAAACAACATACAAATTTCACTTGTAAATCGGTATCTAAACATCTGGCAACATAGCACAATAAAGAATAGGTGGTTGAACGTTGAACCTTGGTTGAGCTGAATAAATTGATTTTTCATTTATCTTGTCTAGACAAGCGTTTCCCAACTAGTTGGGAAACGCGCGTTATTCAAAATCATTCTTTTTTGAAAATAAAATGTTTACTAACGTCGAATTTGCAGATACTTGTTTAGGCAGAATCGTTGCAAAATGCTCATTTAGCCGCCAGAATTTACAGGGAAACTAGGGAAAGATTTCCCGACAGAATAGCACCTGATGAAAGAACATTGCCCGTTTTAAAAAGATTGCGTGAAAGAAAGTGTAAGTGTGCAAAATCTGCGTGTTGAGTTTAGTATTTTGAGAACCTTTTAACAAAAAATGCATTATTTGAGAGCCAATAACAAACCAAAACGTAAACAGATGGAAATAAATAAACTCCGTGCAAAAAAAAACTTTTAAATTTACCAGTTTTATTTACATTTATATCCTGGCAGATATAATACCTGTACAATGTTGTCACGTTGTCAACATTTTTCCAAATTTAAATTCTACGATAACTCCGAAAATACTAATAATTGACCAAAAGTCAATAAGACAGTTTTAGCTTAAAATGGGCCATATTATCTCATGTTAAAATATTTGTACTCATACCTGATACACCCTGTATACCTACCTAATATAATTAAAAATATATGATAGGAATTACAATAAATTTTACAAATGGATTTATTCATAGGAGATTTTTCTGTTCAAAACATAAAAGCTGTAGATATTGAGAAGCCAAATAGTTTAAAGAAACACAGTGATAACAAAAACAATCTATAACTACTTCTCCTAAATATCAGAAGTGTACACCAGAACTACGTCAAACTTCTATGTCTGTTGAATCAAATAGGTTTCAATTTTGATTTGGGTATATTAACAGAAACATACTACATCTTTGACGAATAGGTCTTTAATTTGGACGGATACAAAACTATATACAATAGATTTGAATACATCGGTCAAGTAAAAGCCATAGAACTAGAACACGGTACGAATCCAAACCATAAAATTTTAGCAAGTTGTATATACAAATCCCGTAATCTCACCAAAGCAGAATTCAATAACGATTTTGCACAGTATCATGAAATGAAAAAACATGCAAAAAACCAAATAATTACTGGAGACCTTAATATGAATTTACTATAATTATCACCTGAAGATTAAGAATACAAAAACATTCTAAATTTCTATTTCTTTACATCTTATGTTAAGACAGTAACTAGGCCTCAACCAAAATCGTGTCTTGATCATTATTTTGTAAAGGTCTGTAATCAGGATGTTTTGGAAACGCCAAAATCATTTGTGTTGAAAGTCGATTTAACAGATCATTATCCAATTGTTTTAAGCTTACCAACTAAAGAAATTTAAATAAATGAAAATACTCGACACACAAAAAATATATTAATTATAATATAATGCTCTAAAGTCATACAAAGAAAACTGGAACATGGTATATACAGAAAATAATTCTAGTAAAGCAATGGAAACTTTTATTCATGTCCTAACGCACTACATCAACAAACACACCCAAGAAATGAAATTTAGCAATAAGATTTTCGGAAAAAAAACTTGGATTACAAAAAGCCTACTCAAGCAAATACAATACAAAAATGATTTGTACATAAAATGTCAAAATGCGCCACACAATGAACAATTAAAAGAAATATACAAAAATTACAAAGCGGAATTAAATAAAATTATCAAAACAACAAAAAAAAACGGAAAAACCTTAAATAACTCAAAAGACATAGCTGACCATTTTAACACATATTTTATAGAACTGGGACAAAAACTAGCTAGTCAAATAAATCTGACAGACGATGACGATACCACTGAAAACATCGAACTCTCTATACAGGGTGGCCCATCGAAAACAGTCCAGCAAGGTTTTGGGCTTTGTATGTGAAAATTTAAAAAAATCCTCGGACCCGTATAATTTTGTTTTCAGGGGGACATATTTACACATTGATTACATCACAGTAACTTCAACCCCTTAGCGGGGGTGGAATACACCCTTATTTTTTCAAATGGGAAGGGGTATGTTGTGATACATCTTTTGAGAGCGCATTAAATTTTCTTTAAAATGGCGCTTCGTTTTTGAAATTTGTAATATGGGTTGCCGAGAAATTTAATCAAATTAATATTGATTAGTACTTACGTGTTATCTTATCAACTATTCAGAATGTCCGCCGTTCACCTCTATACAATAGTACAGCAACTGTTTAAAGTGTGCTCGGACATTGTGAAGAATATCAGGTGTAATTAGTCGACATTCATTGCTAATGCGGTTCCGTAAATCTTCTAAGGATTCAGGCTGGGTGGCGTAAATTTTCGATTTCAGATGTCCCCACAAAAAGAAATCAAGGGGAGATAAATCGGGTGGTCGCGCGGGCCATTCGATAGCACCCCTCCTTCCAATCCATCCAGGAAAGTTTTCGTTCCATAACTCCCGTACAGCTAATGCATAATGGGGTGGAGCCCCATCTTGCTGAAATATCGGATTTACTTCATGATAACGTTGGTCGTTTTCCATAATTTCGATCAGTGCTGGGTTGACGGCATGCTCCAGCAAGTCTAAGTAAGTATCTCCATCCAAATATCCCTGTATGAAATATGGCCCAATAATGTGATCACCAAAAATACCAGCCCAAACCTTTAAGTTTTGAGGATGTTGAGTATGAGCCTCATGGTAAAGCCTTGGATTCGTGTCGGACCAATAACGACAGTTATGTCGATTAACAGTGCCATTGAGAAAAAATGAACATTCGTCTGAGAAGCAAACATTAAGAAGGTAGTTGGGAGTATGTGTAATTATTTCGGACATTATTTCACAAAATTGTAAACGGCGGTCATTATCATCTTCATTCAATTCGTGAAGAAGTTGAATTTTATATGGGTACCATTTATTATGTTTCAGAATTCTCTGTACAGTGGTCCGAGAAACACCTGTTACATCAGAAAGTTTTCTGGTACTCAATCTAGGGTCCATAGTAACTTGACCCAGAACAGCTACTTCGACTGCCTCATTTCTCACCGGATTTTCAATATCCCGTTTTCTGTTTTTCACTGAACCAGTTTGCCGGAATTTTGCTTCTAGTTCTAGGACGTAACCATGATGCACGTTTCTTTCTGCATGCCTCTCATTGAACAAAGTTGCCGTTACTCTTGCACATTGATTGTTAATAAAATACAATTCAATAATTTCCACTCTCTCCGCAATAGAATAAACCATTTTTTATCGAATGTACACCAAAGAGAATCACAGAAATAAGGAACTATCTACATCAACTACTTCACCGAAGATAAAGTTGAATTGTCGACTGATATTTGTTAGTTTAAAAACGATTTTTTGTTCACGAACCTATTTGTAAATAAGAGATGCAGTAAAATGTTTGAAATTCCATTGCTCGCGGCGGCGACGCGTAGCTCAAATTTAAATAACGAAGCGCCATTTTAAAGAAAATTTCCTTCCCTTCCCAGTTGAAAAAATAAGGGTGAATGCCACCCCCGCTAAGGGGTTGAAGTTACTGTGATGTAATCAATGTGTAAATATGTCCCCCTGAAAACAAAATTATACAGGTCCGAGGATTTTTTTAAATTTTCACATACAAAGCCCAAAACCTTGCTGGACTGTTTTCGATGGGCCACCCTGTATATACAGTGAGCACGTAAAGGTTGGAATAAAATCTAGAAAATATACAGGGTGGACATTTTTAAAAAAACCTTGGACACGTCAATTTTTGATTTTAGTGGCCATTTTTTTGATGATAATAGCATGTATACAGGGTGACTCAAAAACAAGTTATGACAGCTAATTTTATTTTTTTCAATGAAAACACCAATTTTTTATTTCATTTTCAAATTCTTCGTTAAATTTTGAACCTATTTCCTGTATCATGTCCTATACCTTTCTTCAACTGTTTCGGAACTATTGACAGTTAAAAATTGACTTTTTTGCAACTTTGACACGCTGTAGAACCTAAACGGTTAATTTTAGAGCATGTAGAACCTAAACGGTTAATTTTAGAGCAAAACATATTTCACATTCCTATTTTGAATTTTCATAAGCTATCATTTGACACTTACTTTGAATTTAACCAAAGATTAAGTAATAATTTAAGCGGAATTTTTAATCATGGATTAAATTCAAGGTTGGTGTTAAATGATAGTTTATGAAAAACTAAGATAAGAATGTATGATCAGTTTTGCTCTAAAATTAACCGTTTAGGTTCTACAGCGTGTCAAAAAAAGTCAATTTACGACTGTCAATATTTCCGAAACAGTTGAAGATAGGTATAGGATATGGTACATGAAATATGTTCAGAATTTAACGTAGAATTTAAAAATGAAATAAAAAAATTGGTGTTTTCATTTAAAAAAATAAAGCTAGCTGTCATAACTTGTTTTTGGGTCACCCTGTAAATATGGTATTATCATCAAAAAAACGGCCAATGAAATCAAAAATTGATGTGTCCGAGGTTTTTTTAAAAATATCCACCCTGTATACTTTATAGATTTTATTCCAACCTTTACGTGCTCACTGTATATTTGCACCTCACTACACAAAACGAAGTAAGGAATGTCATTACAGAATTAACAAAAGGAAAAGCCCCCGGTATTGTCGGGAAAAAATCAGAAACATTACAAGTGTTGAAAAATTAAATATCTTTCACACTTGCATACATTAATAAATATTAAAAATAGGACAAATAACACCTATACATAAAAGTGGTTCATTAGTCGACACAAACATTTATAGGCCCATATCATTAATTTCCAACATTGCCAAAGTTTTCGGAAAGATTCTAAAGACTCACTTGACATCATTTTTGAATAAATTTTCTATCCTTTCTGACGAACATAATGGCTTTCGAGAGAAAAAATCAACACAAGATGCTATTTTAAAATTAACATCCCATTTGTATGAATCTATGGATAAATCGGAACCGTCATTGTGTATCTTTGTTGATCTCTCGAAAGCTTCCGATACCGTTGATCACACTATTTTACTCAGAAAGTTTAGTTACTACATAATAAGAGGTACTATATTAAAGCTACTTAACAAACAGGAAGCAATTAGTAACGGTAAATGGTGTCCAAAGTTCTTATCAAAATGTCACGTGTGGCGTACCACAAGGCACAGTACTTGGCCCTTTACTTTTCATTATTTATGTAAATAGCCTTTTAAAAATGAATTTTGTAGGAAAAATTGTAAGTTACGCTGATGACACTGCCATATTCTACACTAGTGACTCTTCGCAAACCCTTAAACAAACTGTTGAAATGATTTTTTTAAGTAATACTAAATGGCTTGCAGCAAATAAATTATCGCTAAACATAGCAAAAGCATAATATTTGAGTTTTGTTTCCTATGTCAGTGGTCTGCCACAGCTTGGTTCTCTTAACAGAAGCGAATTCGATAAAATATCTAGGAATCACATTAGATCGGCATCTAAAATGGGACCTACATACCAACGAGATTACCAAAAAACTACGATTCTTCATATCTCGAAATTCAAATGCATTAATACAATCGCAACTAACATACGGGCTTTGTGGATGGGGTGGTGTTAAAGAGACATATTAACTCCATGGAAATTGTCAAAAGTGGATTCTGAAAATAATAATAATACACCAAAAAAAGCGTTTGTTTTCTTCAGATGAAATCTATCAAATATCGGTTATATTTGATATTAGACAATTGTACGTTCAAAATATATTAATGAACATTCACAAAAAAAATTGAACAAATTGCCCATTCCTACACCACACGAGCTCGAAATAGAATGGCAGTTCCAACAGATAAACAGAAAGCGGTTGGTCAAAGATGCTTTTTATATTATGCTCCAAAATTATATGATGCTTTGACTGAAAATCTTGAACAACAATTCAAACAAAAGAAAATAAAAGTTCTTTATTATTATTATTCTTATGTGAGGGCGGAGAACCTGTTATTCGAGTAATTGCATTTTAAGCAGAATATTTCACTAAATAAAACTTTTTAAACCAAACTAGTTAAACAGCCGATGATGTACAAAGGGACATGAGAGCCATCACTGAAAGTGAAAAATTCATTCCTCAAGTTACCCCTTATTTGATAAATTTAATATTGCTCAAACCTTAAAAGAAGTCCCAAGACCTAAGAAAAAGAAGATCTATTCCCCTTTATAAAGAGGGAGATCAAGTAATGGTGAAACATACCCAATTAGCAAATCCAAAGATTCCTATACTTGAAAATTTGTCATTTGCCCCACGACGTGATGATCCATATGAAGCTACTAAGATTGTGACTTCAACCACAATAATTGAAGTAAAACCTATAGCGCCAACTATAGGCCTCACCCTAAAACTACATAACTCAGCTATGACACCTTATATGGGAATCTCCACTACGACCTACGCCTAAGTGGAAGAGCCATGAGAAGACGGTGAACACGCCTTGTTGAAGCTTATGACTAACACAAAGGCCATTCTTTAATGACACAGATGAACTGCTTCTTGATGACAATGAGAGTTCTAACGAAGAGAAAAGTGAAATTGAGATGCTCTTTAACGGCGAAGAGCCCAGATTAAATGGACGACTCAGACGCGGCATTGAAGCTTCAACCTGCTCATGTAGCGATCATAGTACGTAGGAAAACTCCAATAGGGGAGATTGTAACCATTGAGATACCGAAACACTCTTTAATCACGGTAGAAAACGTCTCATCACATCAGAGAACCGAAAATGGAAGAAGAGCGAAAAGTTGTTATAAAAAGTGTCAGCGCGTTTTTTACTTTACAATAATTATTGTAATATTTTTGCCTTTTGTTCAATTAGTAAAAAAAATAATTTAGGTTTCAGTTAATCATCATGCTGATAATATTGAATACAAAATGCGCAGTTATAATACCAAAAAAGTAGGGTACCTATCTTCTGCAATATTTCACGCCATCTTAGAAGAGAAACTAACAGATAAATATAAAGCTTCAGTATGAGGTAATAAGAGGTTTTGCAGAGGTGAAAGCTTTTGACTATGATGAAATTTATTCACCAGGTAAAAACGGCAACAGCAAGCCAACTCAAATTTTATTTCAAAATGAAGAATTGAATGAGAGCATATACATCATTTATCTGCCAGAGAAGGTAAAATTTAAAGGAGCGAATAGGAAGTTCAGCAGTCCTTTGATCATCCAAACAAACCGCGACAACAGATTCCGATATTTTCATAGGATTTCAAGAAATTTTTCCCTTTTACCTAATAAAACCAGAAAAAGGAAATAAGTTTTAAAAACTTCCTGTTTTTTTTTTTTTTTTTTTTTCAATTTTCCACATATAACAATAATACCTAACGGCATTATGAATTGACATTATAAATAATTAAAACAAAATCTGTAAATTTACAAATCTTCATCAATAAAATAAGACCGTTAGGAGAAAGAGAATATATATATTTTTAATTCAACAGGAGATTTTAGAAGCGAAGAGCGACAGGGCGCATGAGCTTAGCCTATGAGCTTCCTGTAATAAAGGCCCCAAGTCTGTGCAACAAACATTCAGTTCGGGAGCTTACTGTCCGGAGGCTTCTCGCTGCATTCGAGGGATTCGCATCGAACTCGTGTTCTTCTTTTGATGTCGTTGGCTACAATTTGTCGTTTGCTTAATGTACGTCATATTGTCGCTGTTTATGATTGTCATTTATGTATTAATAATTATTGAAACTAAGTGAAAAGTTTGAGTGATTAATGTCAGGATCATTCAGTGATAAACATTAAGTTGGTGTTGGTAATTTACTCTAGTGCTTGTGCAATTTTATGGCATACAATCCTATGTAATTAAACTCGAGATTGAAGGTAAATACCCTGCACCTCACAGGTTGGTCAAATTTAGAAAAAATGATCACAAAGTGTCGATGAAAATAGTTTATATTGCAGTATTTTTTTAAGGTCTGGCTTGTGTAAATAATTTTCCCTCGAAAAACACTTAGCACTGACAAATAGAATAGTTGGTAGGTCAAAAATAAATCCGTTTTTTTTTTTATTGAAGCTGTGACAATTTTCTAACAGAGCTACAATGTTTGTGTTGATAGTTATGTATGTGAGACAAGGGGCCTGTTCCATAAAAATGAGCGATGAGTGGCGAGTGAAGAGTAAAGAGTTGATGAGTGAAAAGTAAATGTCGTTTTGGTTTCAAAATAAGTTTGCGCCTACTCCTCAACTCTTCAAAACTTTTAAGAAATGAAATGAAACATTATATCGCTCCTCACTCCTCAACTCTTCATTTTTATGAACTAGGCCCAGAGTTGCGGAGAAACTTATGGAACACTTATATGCTGTCCGATTTCCATGCAAAAGCGATATTTGATTTTTAAAAAAATGTTGATATACAAGGCTAGCTATCATCAGAAATGTATTTTTGTTTACAGAACCATAAACGAAAGGCTCATGAGAATGTTGTGGTGCATGCAAGAATAAATTAAATAATATGTGCATAGCCGTGTCAATTTTATGTAGAATTCTCTTCAACTGTGTTTTTGTTTTATGAACTCTCTTTGTTTGTTTCTTCTTGAAATCGTTTGAAATAACTACCTACCTATCTACATATTTATCTTCTGATCCAACATTTGAAATCTGTAAGGGGTTAGGGTTAATTATATTTAAAGTGTGAGGCTGTGTGCACGTTAGAAAATGTAGAAGAAAGAAGGTGGGGTTTGTATTTTGTTCAATTTATTAAAATAATTCAATGCAGAACACTTTCGGCCTAGGCCATCATCAGTGCAACCTAGAATTAAGAAAATCTTCTCATCTTATCTTAGTAACTCTAAGAATAATATTTTAATTTTAATTATTGAAAAATCTGCAAGGAAAATGGAAAGTTAGAAAGTTGCTCTACTTACTTCGTCAGGTAAAAATACAGGAGTTCACCGTTGGTGTTAAAACAACATACATTAAAAACGAAGTACATGGACATTACAACACTTCAAAATTCCCTAATATATTATTATCACAATTCATTCAAATATCACAATATTATGCAAGAGTTGTCTTTGGTTGGTTAGTTGATTTTTTTTCTGTTTTTTCTTGGATGACGAGCACTCGACCTTCTTACTGTGTGCTAACCTGGGATCATCATAGAGTGCATGGATGTTGACGGGTTTTTTAAAAACAGATTGACGAATTGCCAAAATCGCATTGACTGTTGAATATGAAATTGATTATGATGGAATTATGGAGACTATTAACTCATATAATTCCATCAATTTCATATTCAACAGTCAATGCGGTTTTGGCAATTCGTCAATTTAACTGTTTTTAAAAAACCCGTCAACATCCATGCTTTCTATGATGATCCCAGGTTAGCACATAGTGAGAAGGTCGAGTGCTCGTATATTTTTGAAAGGCTTTTTTTTAAAATTAAGTTTAAGTTTCATAATAACAACAAATTGACAGACTCCAACTTGTGAGACTCGGTGGATCATTAGCAATTGCCAGCTGGGTAAACGTCATTGGGGTAAACCAACAATCATCAGTCATGTGTCATTTTTAAAAACAAAACCGTTAAATTCGCAAGTCATCCAAGAAAAAAAAAAGAAAAATCATCTAACCAACCAAAGACAAATCTTGCATAGTGTGATATTTAAATAAATTGTGATAGTAATATACCGTAAAATGGGGTTATTTGGGACGTCGGGGTTACTCGGGACGCAACTTCGGATGTTCTAATTTTACTAGCGTCAACAACGCAAATATAAACATATCTTCAGTTTAATGTTTTGGTTAGTTGAAGAGCAACCTGTTGATGATTAAATTAATGAATTCTTTATAAATTAATGATATTTCAAAAGTATAAAAAAAAACATAAGTGGTGATGAGAAGCAAAGCAAAAATAAATGGTCGAAAACTTTATCTGGAAGAGGGAGTCAAAAGGTAAACAGGTAAGTCCAATTACACTTTTTAGTTAACTTTGTATGTTTTCTAAATACTGCCAACCCGCTTTTAGACAATTTTTTTTAGATTTTGAAATATTTTTTCAAAAAAATTCCTGATTTTGGGTAACTTGGGACAACCATTGTCCCAAGTTAGGCCGTGTCCCAAGTTACCCCATGTTATTTAATCCGTTTTGTTTTCAGGGGTCAACATGCCAAGAAAATATATTCGCAAAGTAGGTTCTAATAAATATCACGCCTTCGAAGGAAACAATATGAAAAGTGCCATAGAAGACGTACAATCTGGAAAGTCCTATAAAACAGCGGCCGACAAATGGAAGGTAAACAAATCAACTTTACAGAGAAGATGTAAAAATCATAATTTAGGAAGAAATGGAAGACCTACAGTTCTGGAAAAAGCGGAAGAAGATGAACTTATTAGAGCAGCTGAATGGGGATTTCCTTTAACTCACTTTGAAATAAGACGCATTGTGAAGCAAGATATTAAGGGTGTTGTAGAAAGACGATTTAAAGATAATTTCCCTGGTCCTGATTGACACCCACCATTATTTTTAATTTAAGTATTTTTGCATATATTTTGCATATTTTTATAATGAATAAATAAATATTTTTAATAAATTGATGTTAACCCAGATTTTTCATCGCTCTAAATAATTCGCTGAACAAAAAATTTCAACTCAAGATGTGTGCTGGGGTATTATTTTTATTTTTCTGCTGTCCCAAGTAACCCCTGAGTAGTTTAACATGCATTTTCGGTGTAAAACCGGTACAGTCCCATCTAACCCCAATGCGGGGTAACTTGGGACAGTGAATATTTTATTTTTTTCTACAAAATGTTCTTACAGTAGGAGCCATTTATGGTGCTTTATAGGTTAAATGCATATGAAAGAAATTTTATACACAGGAATTGTTGCTCTGCCTTCCTAAAAACTCTGATAAATTACCACATTATTGAAAAAATGGAAGTGAATTTGTCCCAAGTAACCCCATTTTACGGTATTAAGGAATTTTAAAGTGTTGTAATGTCCATGTAATGTGTTTTCAATTTATGGTGTTCTAACTCCAACTGTGAACTCCTGTATTTTTACTTGACGAAGTGAGTAGAGCAACTTTCTAACTTTCCAGTTTCTTTACAGATTTTTCAATAATGAAAATTAAAATATTATTCTTAGAGTTACTAAGTTCGATGAGATGAAGAAAGTTTTTTCTCTTACTTCTAGGTTGCACTGATGATGGCTTAGGCCGAAAGCGCTCTGCATTGTTTCAATAAATTGCACGAAATACAAAACCCTCCTTTCTTCTTAATTATATTTTGCAAATTTCATTATTCTATGTTGAGTATGATCTTATTTAACTCGATTTTCGTGTGAAAGCGGACTGTATTCGACGTCGTTACAATGTCGTCAAATGACAAAAATGATGTTTTTTTTTTTCTCAATCAGAAAATGTCCGGGGTCAGGGCATTCACATTATTAGAATCACTGAGAAGGGAATACAAGGCACAGATGTTCATGATGGATTCAATGTGCGTAAGAATTGTGTATACAGTTTCATGCGTTAAGTTATGATCCTCAACATCCTGGCAAATTTTACTTCATGCTTTTCAGGGCTGACTACCCTGTCACCCAATTCTCCGAAAGATGTTGTCCGACTAACATTTAAAGTTTTCACGAACTCTTTCAGATGAAGAGTTGTTGCAAAATATCTTTGGAAAAATACAAGTGCCTTACCAAAGCTCTAACACACTGCTAATGTGATGAGTTTGTATTGCTCTATGATAAATTTTCAAAAATCAAAGAAATTTTTGACAGTGCCTCGAATCAAGGAAAGTTGTTGGAAAATATCTTTTGGGAAAACACAAGGGTTTAAGCAAAGCTCCAATACACTGCTAATACTCATATCTACCATTAATTTGTATTACTCTGACACTGTCAGATTTATACAATATGGGTGGTTTTGCTTTATAAGACAACTCTCTCTTCTATATGTATATTTTCTTGCTCCTGAAAAATTCAAGCACCTTATCAGCAAAAATATTGTAGTAATTTAAAACATGCTTGATGTGATACCTATTTTTTTTTATCTGATTAACTCCAATCCCATGATTGATGAAATGAGATTTTTCTTCAATGACAAAATTTGATAGATTGGGATAATAATGAATGCTGTCAACAGCTACTTGGTGCAATGATCTTATAGCCAAATAATATGCAAAATTTCACTTGAAGAATCTTGGCGATACACCCAATAATCGTTGAATCAGGTTTTACGTTGAATTGTCAATAGTTGATGTACTCGCGTTCATAACAAAATTATGTTTTTTTGTATGCGCTCCCAAAAATAGCTATTTTGAGGACTCATTTCAATCCGTGAAATGCTTCATTTTCGGCCCAGTCCCCAAAAGTCATCATAGCAACCTTGTCAGATTGAATGTACCTGGCGCACCTGTCAATAGCTTCGTTCGCAGTAAGGGTTCAGAACCAATTCTGAGCGCTAAGGAAGCAATCACAATAAATATATATATATTTTTTTTGTTAGACTGTCACTTATTGCCCATTTCTATTGTGATTGGTGCCTTAGCGTTCAGAACTGGTTCTGAACCGTTACTGCGGACGAACCTAATGAATAATCAGTTTGAAATTTTTAATGTTGTCACATTTACTTCACATTTTTGTCAACGGAACTCAATTTTTGGAGAGCTATTACAAAAAAAATATTACTTGTATCACGTACCTAAATTAGGTTTTTTAGGACTCATTTGCTATATCCGGAAACAACAAATATTTGTCCTGAAGAACTTTATTTCAGGTACTTGTTACAAAAGTTGCTATTTCGGAATTTTAACAATATAGAAAATTAATCATTCTGTTTGACTCTGACTAAGGCATCAAATACTACCCGTTGTTTTGTCGTTTGGCTGTCTTTCTTCCATAGCATGAAATTTTTATAAAGTTTGGAGGTATTGGGATTTTGTGGCATTTTTTCCCATGTTCATCCAACTTTCTTTATCCGTCTTAAAATCTATTCTTCTATAAATATTTGAAAATATTCTCGTAGCCACAGAGTGACTTCTTCACAATATTTTCGATAGTGTCCTGAAAGTACTCTCCACAAAAGCTTGTATAGGTCATGTTGATGATTATAGGTGTATTTTGGAATTCAGTTGTTTTGGAGATGGGCTGTACTCAACATTGATTTTCACTTATGCGTAATGGAAACATTGTAGGGTATGAGTTCATAATTGAAATAAATGTAGGCAATTTAAAATAGGTTGTTGAATTATTACGATTACGGAATGTATTAATTAACGAATATTTATTTATGAAAGTATAAAGTACTAGCTGACCCGGCGAACTTCGTACCGCCTCTGAATTATTAAATATACCTATTAAATGTTGTGTTAATGTATCTATTAGCTGAATTAAATTCAGTTTTTTTCGATGGTGAATTTGGCTTTGGTTGAAGAAAATTAATGTTTACTCTCTGGATCAGAAGTCACCTAAAATTAAAATTTTTCATCATCGTTTTTTAGGCAGCTTGTGGGCATTATTCTTGTAAAGTTTACCACCATGCATTGCACTACTCCATCTGTTCTACTCTATCTGACCTACTCTTTCTGCACCACTCTATCTGATCGGAATAGTTCTATGCAGCATTGTTCTACTATATCTGCAATGCCGAGCTTCGTTCCAGGTATCAGAGATGGCGCGGTATACAAAATACAAAATAAACTTGGTATCGGTTATAAGACATGGCGCCATATGCGGGCTTAGTAAATTTTTTTCATAAATAAATAAAATAAGTATTGAAATGACCACATTAATGACATAACAACATGCTGGTACTGTCAACGCTGAAAAAAGTTTCAATTTGACAGCAAAATGATCCTCCATTTATTGAATATTTAATTCATTACAAAAAATGTGATAAATGAAGAACCGCTCGACCGATTTTGTGCAAACTTCACATAAACCATCTAATAAATAGTCTGAACAAAGCCTAAACATTTGGTTTGGCTAGGTGAGTCCGTTCTTGAGTTATAAAATTACAACGAAAAGTGGCATTCATTTTTATATATATAGATAAAGCATAAAGATATTTATATCAGAAACAATAATATTTATACTGTACAATAAAGGTTCAAATGGGGCGTTTGTCAGAATATCGCTCGAGACGACACAGCTGAAAGTTGGAAAAAAGTATCTGAGCAACCAATTCACCAATTTATCAGTGCTTAAGGTAAATAATCAAGTCCTCCAGTCCGGATATTAAGGAAAAACGTACGAAATACCTCTTCAGGCAAGGCGTATCTTCTGGATCCTCGGTATTAAGGGGAAACGCACGAAATGCCTCCGCAGCAAGATAATAGCTAGCATATAGTATCTACCATGGTAAACAGTGTATTTATAGGCCTTCACTAAGAAACTAAGGAAAAACCCGCGAAGAATCCACTCTATAGGATGAATATCAGCAGAGTACGAGGAGAAAAGTCGCAACGTTCTCCAGTTAATATGAATAATAGAATATTATACAAAGTGTTCCTAAATATCATGTACATACAAACAAAAATTTTATGACTAAAATTTCTAATAAATATACGTCCGCAAACGCTTCGTTAACGATCTACAGGGTGATGAAATTTTAATTTATACATATTGAAAATGAGCACAAATATGGCGGCGAGGGCGTGGCTTATTTTTAGATTCCTATTGAAAACTAGCAAGAATATACCGGTGGGACCTCTATTGTCACAACTGTAGGTGGAAAAGGTTTATTGAGTCACTGCAGTTTCATCTAGCTAATTACAGAAATTTATTTTTTATTTTTTTTTTTCTCGATAAGGGTCGGTGATACGAAAAAATTACAAGAGAACAAAAAGTTTCTAAATAAGGTGAAAAAAAAAAATTCTTTCTACTACCGTGCGTAAAGTACTCACTTTACGCATTATTCAGAAGACGTAAAATTTCTCTTAACGCACTAGTGAGTAAAGTAATTCACTTCACACATTAGTGCGTAAAGTAATGTTAATGACAGATGTCGGCACTGTCAAATGACTATTTTTCTGGTAAATTACTTCACGCACTAGTGCGTAAAGTGAAAATAATTTACGCACTAGTACGTAAAGAATTTGTCTGAATTTATTTTTTCACACATATTTGATTGGTAGTAGAAAAAAATTAGTATGCAATACGTGCGTAAAGCACCTTTTTCCACTCATGGGATTGTCAAAATTCACATTTGTGAAAAAAAGTTCACTTTACACACTTGTTGCATAAATAACTATTTCCGCAAACGTCAAAAAATGAGGACTTATTTAACCTTAATCCTTGATGTTGAAGTTTGATTTCACAGACGTCAATTTTCTGTTACCTACTTTTCTGTTCGGCCGTGACGTGAGCGTACAAAAAAGTGTACTTTTTTGTACGATCAAGGGTTTCACAATTGACAATATTTAAAAAATTACATGTTTTATTCGGAGAAAAGCACTTTTCGTGGCTCGTCTAAAATTGTCTAGTTATAAAACAAAAAAACTTAAAAAATATTGAAATTTCAACACCCTGTAGATCGGAAATGAAGCGTTTGCGGACCTATGTTTATTAGAAATTTCAGTCATATAATAAACCAAATAATCATCTTCTTCCGTTTATACATGATAGTTAGGAACACCCAGTATTGGTGATAATTCGATAAATCAAATCATATATAGGTACAATTGGCTACTTTGTGAGTAAGACTCACATATTCATTACTGCAAACTCAAATTCACAAAATATTGCACAAGCACATAAGACTCTTTTCACTCTCAGGTTAACATAAAGATTGCATTACAGCAATTCTCAACAAGGGTAACCAGCGAGTGGCTTCAACCCTTCTCGGAAAGGCTCGACAAGCAATTCTAGACCCTAACAGGTCTCTGAGGGAACTTTCTTGTATTTTGATTAGGTATTGTGATCTTGTAATACATTCAAAAAAACTTAAATAAATGAATACATTTTATCTATATATATAAAAGAGCTTGTCCTGACTGATTATCAACGCCCAGCCAAAACTATTTAAGTTAGAGACATGAAATTTTCAGGATATGTTCTGTTACGTATTTGTAGGTGTGCTAAGAAAGGATTTTGAAAAATTTTAATTTTAAAGGGTTAAAAACAATTTTTTTCAAAAATTCACATTTTTTCAGTTTTCTCGGCTTCTAAATTAAGATATCGACTTCGTTTTTGTACTAAAATATTCTTTATATGAATACCTAAAAACAAATTCATGCTTTTTTTGAAATTCAAAGTGGAAGGGGCAAAAAAGGTTACACAAAAAATTTCGTTACAAATTCATTCAAGCTGCCATAACTTGATAATAAAATAAAATATCGACGCCATTCTTTTTCTGAAATGCTTCTGAGATGAATATCTAAAAACTAATTTTTTAGTTTTACGAAATTTGGCTTCAATCGGATTTTAGCTCGCCGAATATGTGAAACATGTCTACACTACACGGAACAACTTCGCTGTTTAAAATTAAATTTTTGCACTTTCATAGCAGAACCAACTAGCGACTTGAATACATAAATCCTTTCATGGCACAACCAAAGATATTGGCACAACAACCAACAAGCGTACATACATAACATTGCATAATCACAATAAGCACAATCCGTTCAGTAAGTAGCTCAGCGTCAGCAGAGTGTCCGAAACCATGTCAATCAGTCACCTCACCAACTGCACGGCATCAGCATTTAATATAAATTGTAAATAATAATAATATAATCAACCAGTCCATTGAAGACGATTATACGAACACGCAGATTATGATTGGAGGGTGTCATGATCTAAACTGAGTAGGGTAATATCAAGAGGCATCCCCAGAAGTAATCGATGGTTTGTCGTCATCGAAAACAAAACATACCTACTGCAAAAGCAATGTCAAACACAACATTTTTCATAGACACATACCATAGATAATACCTACACAGCCTAATAAGTTGTAAAATCGCGGGCGTAGCCGTGAAGGGTAATGCTAGTATTTTTATAAGAACGTGCGTATCTGCAATCGATAAATTCAAAAATTTGACCACATTGATAAACACTAAATTATCCTATCTTGATAATTATTTCGCATATCACTTTAATGGATGTTTTGCAATTAGCCCGATGGGAAATACGACCGAAAGTAGGTACATAATTTTAACTTAATGCCAGTGATGTTTTTCTCGATTTGCCTGCCTCTACTAACATTCTTAGTTGCCTGTACATGTTTCCAATTTAAAATTGAATTTTAAAAATTAATGCGACAGGGTACATGGCAAAGTGGGGTTGCGTGCTATTAAATAAATTGCTGTATTTTCTTACATTTTATGTGGGTGTGTGGCATATTTAAAAAAGGTGAAATTGCGTTGCCAAGAGGCGGTTTAATTTATGTAGAACAAAAACAAATTCTTAAAATACCGCTTTGTAGAAGGTGTGTTATTTATACCTTTTCGAAATATATATAAACTAAAAGGGGTGAATACCGGATGGCGACGTATTCAGCAGCAATTGAAAAACAAATTTATTGTGAGCAAAAACTACAAGGGTTTGTATCCAAATGCCCAAAAAATCAAAAGGAAACCTTCAGGCATTTTCTGTATAATTTTATGCTGGGACGAGTATTTTCTCGCAGTTTGATTTGCCTAAGTTTGAGTTAATTTTGACAAGTATCTTGAGTAAAAACCTAAGCTGAATCACACGAGTTATAAATTTGCAAATGTATATCTGATGAAAATTTGCTAGTATAGCACGTTCACGTTTTTCCGCTAGATATCTCAATTGGTTAATCGGTATTCCCTTAAAAACTTATATAGACTTCTACATGTACAAGGTGGCGAATTTAGAAACTTTTAATCCCTATCTTGAAATATGAACAGCTTTATTACAGCATAAAGGCGAATCTTGAGATATGGCTTTTTGTCGTGACTATTTTCGATGTAATCTTGAACAATTTTTGATAGAATCTTGACTTAGGCCCGTCCGCTATTGTGAGGTTTTCCGTCTGAGGCGAAGAACAAATGCCTATATTATGCTCATTACCACCTACTCAAGAATAAAATAAAAGTTTTTTGACGTTTTTTTTTTTTTCACTGTTAATGATATAAAGTAAGTAGAGCTTTAATAATGAGAATTTAATATTTGTAGAGATATACAGTTTTTTATGTTAAAATAATGATTATAATTTCGAGTTTATTCTGTTTTCGTTTTAAAATAATATTTTTCATGTTTTTTTTTATTATGATTTATCAATCCGTAAGCCGATAACGAGTTTTTAAAAAACAATTTATTCACTAATTTACAAATCAGTACTTTGGCGTTACGCATTACAAAGGTTGAAAATAAGAAATATAATTTTAATTCAACTAACAATTCTAGGCGAGCAGCAATATTTTTAATATAGAAAAGCGAATTAAGCAGATTATGTGTATGGTCAGCAAATAGAGCTGACACTACTCCTCCCTTCTCAGGATGCAACTTCATGCTAGGCGGTGAAGTTGGATTGGTCGGGCTTCTTCTCCAGGGTGGTTGTCCCTTCTTCAGTTCTTGAACTTCGGTGCTAGTTTCTTATAGGCAAGAACAGCACACCCAGCAAGGATCATAGCATAAATCAGAATGGTTCCCAAACTGGGTAGTCTTCTGATTTCACAAATATCAAACGGTTTTCTACGATCTCATTAGCTAGTTGACGGAGATTGTCAAATTTTATGAGTAACTCAATGAGACTTAGCGCGTCAGCATTTGTGTTAAGTTTTCCTTTTTTATATGTTATTTGGTAGTCGAATTCTGGTAATTTTATTCGCCATCGTACTAATTTTGAATTGGGATCCTTATAGTTAAACAGCCATTGTAAGGGTTTATGGTCTGTTATGATGTTGATGTATGGCCTGAAATATTTTGGTACAAACATTCCTTCTCAATGCTAGAGTAGTTCTGTTCCAAATCGTTCAATGTACGTGATGCGTAGGTATGCTATTGGCAAGTCCTGACCTATAGGCCCTTGCGACAGTACGGCGCCTAGCGCTACGTTGCTAGCGTCACAGGTCAAACTGAAAGTTTTAGAAAAGTCCGGCTACTGTAATATCGGTTCATTTGTCAATAGTTTCTTAAATTTTTCGAAACAATCAATGAAATCTGGGTTATGTTCGAACTTAGATCCGTTGTTCAAACATTTGGTTAGTGGTTTTGTTAATTTTGCTAAATTGTTTATGAAGCGTCGATAATAACCTAGTACTCCAAGAAACCCCTTTATTTGCTCCGTTGTTTTTCGTATGGGATAGTTTTTGATTGCGTTGACTTTATCTGGGTTAGGACGTACTCGTTCAGGAGTTACAATGTGTCCTAGTAGGCTAATTTGTGCCTTAGAAACTCGCTCTTATCTAATTGGATCTCAAATTTAGTTTCTTTTAATCTTTGGAATACGATTTCTAATCGTCTAGGTGTTCTTGCAATGACGACGAGAAGACTATAATGTCATCAAGGTAAACTAGGCACTTTTCGTTTTGGATTCCTCGTAGGATCCGTCCATGACCCTTTGAAAGGTTGCTGGGGTGTTGGTGAGCCTGAAGGGCATTGTCAAAAATTCGAAAAGACCATTTTCTGTACTCAATGCCATTTTTTCAATGTCCTTTCCACTTATTTGCATTTGATGAAACCCACTAGCCAAATCTAATGTGAAATATTGACACTTCCCTAATTTATCTAGGAGGTCCGTGATATTAGGAAGAGGGTATCCATCTGACATGGTCTTTCATTGGCACCTCTAAAATCAATAACAACTACTCTCCACTTCTGCTTCCCAGAAGCGTCTGCCCTTTTTGGGACTACCCAAATAGCTGCAGACTAAGGAGAATTGTTTGGCCGTATAATATTCTGGTCCAACATTTTTCTTATTTGCGATTCGACCTCTTGCTTATGAATGAATGGGTACCTATATGTTTTTGTATATACAGCCTGTTCATCTGTCGTTTTTATGGAGTGTTTTATTTTACTTGTGAATGTCAATGGCATGTTTTCTTGGTAAAATATGGCCGAATATTGTCTACATAATTTAATTATTTTGACTCTCTTTTCTGAGTTAAGGTGATCTGTGCGAATTTGAGTATAGTCAAAATTATCAGTATCGTAATTTGATGCTACAAAATTATTTAAATCAATTAGTTTATTTCTTCTCTATTAAATGGTTCCACTTAAATTGGTCGTGAAAGATCTAATATCATTGGCTGACATGTATTGTTTAAGATTGTCGTTAAATCGTATCCATTTTTAGCAATGCTTAGGGAGTTCGGAATAATGCAATTATGCATTTTTTGATATGGAATTATAACTTCGCCATTATTTTCACTAGCTGTTCGGTACGTGGTGAGAGAGTGATATTATATACTTGGTTCATGTTCGTTCTTTGGAATTGTTACTTGATTTTTGCAAATGGAGTTACTAAGAATCGTGTGTCATAGTTTATGTTAGCTTGTAACATTTTAAGATTATCAAGTCCTATAAAGGGGGTGTGACCCTCAGATCTCTCGTGAAAATCGCAGTCCTATATTTAAAATAGTTTCCGAGAAAATTCTTTGTGAAGATAAATTATGCAGGAGCTTGTGATGTCACAACCGCCGAAATCGCAGTCATATGTTCGTTCAGTCGTCAGTGAACTGACCCTATACTTTGAGTGGTTGCAATGCAATTCGCTCTGGTGCGATAATCTTTTGTTTTGGAAAATTCTCACACGTGTTAATACTGTCCCTGATATCCCAGTGTGACTTCACAAATACCTACTTGTAACTTTAAACCACCCTAACTCGAAAACAGACCATCGTAGCAAGATGCGGTTTAAATATTTATTCTTAGATTTTTTACTCTAAAACTTTCAATTATGGGTCACACTCTCTATAGGGCCGTCAAAGATGTGATGAAATTTAAATAAGTAAAATTCAAAGGTTTCCTATTAGGTAGATTAAAAACTTTAGAAGCGGGAATTCAGCCCTGTATTGATGTGCTGATTGTTGGAAAACAGTTGAAGCGATGAATGGGTCGTAGCTTATGTGATTTGGAAAGAATTTTTGGGATAAGTCGGGGTCCATGAACGACTTGGTGGAGCCACTATCTATGAGAAATTTGAAATTGCATTCAGGAAAGACGATATAGGATAGTTCACTTGCGTTGACATTATTGAATGAAATTATTGCAGGTGATTCTAGGGTGCAGGGTTTGTTGCCTGGATTTCCTGAAAATGTGATTTTTACGAAGTAACAGCTGTGTCGTATTCTACGAGTTCAGTGGTTTGAAATTCATTGTTTAAATCGGTATAATTATCAAGATAACTATAACTTTGTTGAGGGTCAACCTCGGCCTCGTAGTAATATGATTCTTGATCATTTTCGGTGTAAGAAAGGTCAGTGACGTTAGTCGTATTTGTATTATATAGCTCTTCTGAAATAAAGTTACGGGGTTGCGTAACTTGAAAATAATTATTACCAGAAGTTTGCGGTGCATTGCTAGCAGAATAGGTTTGTCTTGTCGTTGTAGACATTGGGGTAGGTCTGGGAAAATTTTTGTTTTGTCCTAGTTTAAATACATTTATCTGATTTTTATTTTTGAAGACCTGTGAATTAGTTGGGAATTTTTGTTGAATTTTATTAAATTCCGGTCTCACATAAATAGGTTGAGATGGTAATTTTTTTTGAGTGAACGTGTTATTTGTTGTATTAGCATCAAAGCTGTTGGAATGATTGTATCTTTATTGTGGATTTTGTTTGAAATACTGTTTCCTTTATCTGTGCTTGGGGCTGGCAGTAACATCCGAGAGAGCCACTCAATCCACCCCTCAGATGCCCCAGGCAGAAATATAAAACATTAAAATATTTTTAGATTTTCCTTTAATTGCTCTCCTGGAAACTTGCGAAAAACGAGATAGGGCCTGATGTCATTAGACCGACGATGTATGGAATACTGCTCCCGCATCCGGAGCGATGCTCCCAAGCATATGTTGGCTCTATTAAATACAGTACAAAGAAGAGCATTGGAAATAATCGATTCCAACTCTCACCGATTCAAAGCAATCTCTGGAACATACACGCAAAGTAGCCGACTTGTCATTATTCTATCGCTATTACCATGGGGGATATCTTGACGATCTGTTCAGCCTCATTCCAGCTGGAAGTTATTCAAGAGCCACCAGAACGTCACAGGCATCCCATCCGTTTGTGGTATATTTTCCTACCCCAAGCACCTCTAAAATATAAAGCTTCTTTTTGGTGGCGTACTATCTACCTCTGGAACTCCCTGCCTCCTACTCCATTTGCTGAACGATCTAACCTCAACGAACGGAGGGCTAATCGTCACTTAATTTCGTCCGTCTATAATACCGCTTAGGTAGTATAGACTTTGTCTTTTGTGAGCGGACCAATATAAAAATAAATAAATAAAGAGTTGATATTCAGTCAGAGTCCACGGTCATACCGATTTGGAGCAATATTTCCAAAGCTTCATAACTCTTAAGGTTAGGTCTAATTATCTGAAGCCTCTTCGTAGTCGACAAAGCATATCAAAGCACATTTTCGCTGATCGTGGCCATTTTACACCAATGTGCACAAAGTGAAAATGCATTTCTGGTTCCGAGCCGTGAGTAAAAGCAATAATCTCTTCTATATAGTCTGGTATTCAACCCTAACATCTTTTTCAGTTGCTCGTGTTTGGTAAGGTCATCAATATGGACCGAAGCCAATTTTTCTTGTCTTGAATATACTCGGCTCCGATAGTGACTCCGCATTCTAGTATCCAGTATTTCTCCCTATACCTTTGTCTTCTTATACTTCTGGATTAGTCTGGATTATTGAATATCTAACACTTTCTCCACCCGGCACGTTGGTACTCAGCGATAGAGGACGCAAGTCGCCTTACGCATGCCAAGCAACGTGGTGTCGGAATGGAGATTGGATGAGTGACCGCAGTAGTACAGGAGAATAGGTCGCCCGTACTGCCGCCAACCACCTAGTCTCCAAGTATGAATGAGAAGGGTAGAGTCCATACAATGAGACACAAAAAGTCTTCAACGCTAAAGTGTAGAGCATGGGCTCGAAGGGGATAAACGTACGACAACAGCAAAAACTCTTCCACCATAGTTTCCATTTCTTGGGCTGTGGAAATAAGCATTCAATGTGCACATTTCTTTTTTTTTTTCTGTTAATTGGTGTAAGGCAAAAGCTGATTGAATAGACATCTGCGTCGTCTTGGTCCGCATATTCTCGAAAAGTCCACCGATGCTTTCAGTATATTTCTGTCTTTGTTCGCATTTTTCCTGTTTTCTTGTTCTTGCTGAATTTTCTGGAGATGGTACTTTTATTTTTATTTTGGTCTTCTGTCTTCTTATTTTTTTTTTGTCTTCTGTCTTCTTAGTCTTGCAAAATTTTCTGGGGTCTGGTCATATCTCTGTCTGTAAAAATAATTCGAGTGTTTCAAAAGCTCAAATTCAAATTAAATTGTCAACCTCAATCAAAAATAATAAATAAATTCAAAACATTTCAGAATACTTATGTATAATTTGTTGGGTATTAAACTTTACCAAATCCAACACTACTAACTTTACATTGAACCGTTTTTTCGAATTATAGCCAGCTGTCAAGGTAAATATAGCGAGGGAGCCAAAAAGAAAAAATAAGTGCCAAAAAGAAACATTTTCACCGTTAAAATTTCGGCCATTTGTAACTGTCTCTTCATTGAAAACACAAGAGGAAGAATATTCACATTTTCTTTTAAAAATGAAAAAATGCTTTAATATATTTTCCTAGCGAGAGTACTTCTCGCATTTTTGTTCCATTTATATCTAAGGGGTGGTTTCCGGGAAAAACGAAAAATTATACTCGAGAGTGAATAATAAAGGATTGTATATTTTTTGATTTAGTGCTCTAGCTGTTTATTGAACTTGTAATTCGTTTAGAATTTATAGATTGTATTTTTAAAGATTTTCAACCTCTTTGAATCTTAATAGATTCTTCATTTTTTATTGGAATTTCCTTATTTCCATTTATTGCACAATTACTTATAGCAATTAGTGATGTTCAAGTTTCTTTTGGGTTCTGAGGACTCTTATCCAATTGAGGAGATTTTTATAGAACAGACTGTTTTTCCAATTTATTTTCACTGACTTTTGAAGTTTAACTTGATTAGTGAATGTTAATTTATCGTTTGGTCTGTATTGTAAAATTTATTGGCAAAAATTTGTATTAGGTAAGCTTCAAATACTTCCGAATTTAGATGATCAGTAAGTGAATATTTAACTGGATCATTTTCATAGTCTAGGCAGAACTTAGCGATAAGGTTAGCTACTTATTGATTCCCTTAATAAGCATATACCTATATAGTAATCTACTACTATAGTCATCATAAATAGTCCTTATTTCTTCAAGCTTGTTTATATGACAAGTGAGATGGAAGTATTTGTCTGTTAGATTATGAATTTCTCAGGGTACTGAACCTTTTTTTACTTTTGCCATTACTGGGATAACAGAAGCGTCATTGTTTACTGAAAGGGTCAAAATTTTTATATTTTGATGTTAAAATAGCATAATTGCATCAAGTTAGATGGTACCTACTTCTTAATTTGTTGTACAATGAATAATATTTGTAGCAAATCTTGTTAATATCAGGTACGAAATTTTTTAAATTATAGTGTAATAATAAAAAATAATATTTTTCTCCTACTGTTAGTTCAACCAAAGTGTTGAATAACTAATCAAGTAGATGCATAAATCATTCACTGAAATGTCTATTTTAAAAGCAATGCGATAATAGCCTTATAGCTTATACACGCCCCTACCAAACGGCGTTTTATATTTCGTATGTTTAGTCATGCAACTCGTTCTAATAAATCAAAACCACTTGTTACCGCGGCGACCTTTTTGATTTATGCCGGAAGCTAGTAAGAATGAGCGAAACAAAACATTGTGCTTTTTGATATCAAAACTAGGCATTATTATCATTGCTATTATGTTAAATTTCGTCAATGACCATAAAAAATTTGTCAACTGACATCAAACATTTTCGGAATCCATAAATCATTAATAAATGTTTCAGCGTCACTTCTATTTAGTCCTTATCAAGCATCGACCTCATTAAAGTTGGCTGCAATTAGGCAGATTCTAATAATATCACGAAATATTCACAATATAGGTTTTTTTTATGTTACCCACTAATGAACATAATTTGCTTGTACTTCAACCAAACTAACCAATGAGAATTTTTTGCAAATGGAATCCATATTTTTTAAAATTTATATGTAATTTATAGCTGGGATATTTGCAACGAATTGAAAACACAGTAATTGAGAGATTTTATATGCTCCAATTATAGCTATGTGTGCATTCCAAAAAAATACTTTACAATATTTAGACTAGAAAAAGAGAAAAGGTTTTATTTTATTCTATCTAGTCGCTATGATCATGTACCTATTCTTTTCTTGGACACCCTGTATTACATAGGTATAATTATCACCTTTTGTTATATGACAATCATCAATCATGTAGGATGCGTCAGCGGACCAGAAAAAGAAGCGATTAGTCACCTATGGATAAGAAAAGGGTGTCGGTCGACTAAAGGATCATTAAGAATTCAGCTTTCACAAAGAGTACACTTATCAATTATAATATTAATCTAAAGTTCTAAACTTATTCAATATTGTTATTATTGTTAAGTTAATCAGTAAATAAACGTTTTTGTTCATTGGAGAGTATTTATCTGTAGTATTATGAATCAGAAGTAGAAGTGGGATTAGGGAAAGGAAGTAAGGCAGTTATTGGGCCGTTCTGGATATTTTTACGCCCCACTTTTCTTCCCCCTTTCGTCTCTACCAAGTTACCACTTGCCAGACTATACGTCCTCTTCTCTACTTTTCTTTATCAAATTTTTTGCAATTTTAACTGCAGCTTCCACAGCTCCCTTGGACTGCGGATAATACGGACTACTAGTAATTAATTTGAAGTCGTATTCCTGAGCAAATTGAATAAATTCTCGCCTAAACTGACCTCCATTATCTGACCTTACAATTTCAGGTATTCCAAATCTGGAAAATAATTCTTTCAGTTTGGTGATGATTGCATTAGCTGTCAGAGAAGTGAGTTAAAATATTTCAATAAAACGCGAAAAGTAATCAGTTACGATCAGGTACCAAATACCATTTTCCTTGGCTAAATCCGAACAAAATTTTTGCCACGCTCTATCAGGGAATACATCTTTCACAAATGGTTCTTTTTTATTAACTCTATTTTGTACGCATTGGGGACAATTTTTTACTAAATTTTCAATCTGCGTTGATAAACCCAACCACCATACGGATGATTTTGCCCTAGCTCGACATTTTACTATTCCTTGGTGACCTTGATGCATGAATTTCAAAATTTTTTGCTGTAAGGAACTCGGAATTAGAAGTCTAGTATTACGCAATAAATAACCCTCACCTTCCGAAATTTCGAACCGATACTGATAATATGGCCAGAGTTAATTTTCTATTAGATTTTTGTTTAAAGGCGAACCTTTCCTGGTATATTCACGTAATTTTTGACACACGACGTCGTTAATTTGTTCAGTTTTAATTTCTTCCAAAAGATAAGGTTTTACTTCTAAAGAACTGGTAATTAAATTAACGTAAATATCTGTTTCGAGCGTTAATTCGTCATCATCTGGTAATTTAATATCTGAAAATTTTCGAGATAACGCATCGGCGACCACCAAGTCTTTGCCAGGTACATAATAAATCTCGTAATCGTAACGCATGAGTCTTAATCGGAATCTTTGTAACCTGGGAGTTAGATCATCGATAGGTTTATTTTGGAGAACTTGCACTAACGGCTTGTGGTCTGTCTCAATTAAAATTTTTATTCCAGAAATATATTCTGAAAATTTTTCGCAAGCCCATGTTAGCGCAAGACTTTCCCGCTCGATTTGTGCATATCGTGATTCTGTTTTAGACAATAATCTAGAGGCGTAACAAACTATTTTCTTTTCTCCTTTTTTATCCTTCTGAAAAAGGCAAGCACCTAATCCAAAAGATGAAGCATCTGCGGACACTACTACAGTTTTTGAATGATCAAAATACTCTAAACAAGGACTTTTTTGTAGAAGGTCTTTTATTTTAGAAAAACTACGTTTTTGTGGTGAATCCCAACAATACCCAACATTTTTCTTTAACAAGGATGTTAAAGGTTCTAAAACTTGGGACTGATTAGGGATAAAGCGGCTTGAAAAATTCACCATTCCTAGAAATCTTAAAAGTTCATTTTTATCGTGAGGTTCTGGAAAACTGATAATTGCTTGTATCCTTTCTGGATCTATAGATATGCCCATGTTTGATATTGAATGACCTAAGAATTTTAGAGACTGAACTCCGAAAAGACACTTTTGTTCATTTAACGTGATACCTTCAGCGTGAATGCGCCTTAAAACTTCGAAAAGGATTTCATTGTGTTTTTCTAAGGTAGGTGAATGAATAAGAATATCGTCTATATGAAAAATAACTCCTTCTAAACCACTTAGAATTTTATTTAATAATAATGAAAAATATTCTGGTGCGCATGTAATTCCAAAAGGTAATCTTTTAAAGATAAAGCGACCAAAAGGGGTAATAAAGCATGTTAAATGTTGGCACTCTTTTTTAAGTTTTATTTGATAAAACCCCGACGTTGTATCTAATCGACTGAAACATTTAGAACCTGAGACTTGAGCAAGTATCCTTTCGACTTTGCCTATGGGAAAATGAGACCGTAAAACCGCTTTATTAAGCTTTGTGTAATCGACACACAGGCGAATTTTATCATTTTTCTTAACTATCACAATAGGACTGACCCAAGGAGTTGGATAATCTACAGGCTCTATAATATCAAGATCTTGTAGTCTTTTTAGTTCCTCTTTAAGCGGATTCAGTAATGGTATAGGTACAACCCGAGGAACTGACTGTATATAAGAGGGAATATGTTTGTTGACTTGTAAAGCTAATTCAGTTTTAAATGTTCCAATACTTTCGAAAATGTTACTAAAAGATTTTTTTATCTAGTCGGTGAGAACTTGAATTGTGTACCTCTGACTTAATGCCATCACCAAACTGCAAGATATTTAAATTTACTATCGCAGATCTACCCAAAATAGGTTTACAGAGTTGTTCTATAACATAAATTTCAGAGGAACACTTTTTCTTTGGCAAGCATAAAGTAGCATGCAATACTCCTAATACATTCAAATTTTCGCCTGAAGGACCAGTAACAATTTTATTTGACTTGGATAGAGATTGCAAAATATTCTCGTTCAACATTTTAACAGGCATGCAAGTTATATCTGCTCCTGAATCTATAATAAAGTCAAGTTTTTGCTTCAATTCTGGAATTTTTATAGATATTTTCCACTCTCTATCTGAGATATTATTGATTTGAATTGGCCCTAAAAAATTAACTGAATTATTTGGGCAATTACTAAATAAAGAGCAACTATTAATAGAATTGGAATTAAATTCTGAATCATCGTCAGTTTGGATTGATCTAACCTTAGGTTTACGGCAAGCTGTAGCCCAATGCCCTTGTTTCTTGCAGGATCTGCAAGTGGATCGATTTGCTGGACAGTTTTCTCTCAAATGAAACCCTAATCCACAATATTGGCATTTTTTTCCGGTACTGTTTCCATATTTTCCTCCAATATAAGGTGAAGCGTGGTAATTAGCAGCACCGTTTTGCGACCGCTCTGACGGCGACTATCGCGATTTCAACTCAGCAACTGCGGACGCTGCTCCTGCGCCCATCATGCGGCTAGCGAACGAATGTTGAATTTCTTTGCTTTGGCTGGCTTGCAGCTCAGCTTGCTTAGCTTCCATAGTGCACTTAGATAGAGTTAGTGCTGGCTTTAACTGTAATCTTTCGCTTGTTTTTCTATCGGACATTCCCACAACAATTCTGTCTCTAATCAATTCCTCTTTTAACGCACCAAACTGACAATGTTCGGCTAAAGAATGTAAGGTAGTTATGAAACTTTCGATAGTTTCACTCGGTAACTGAATCCGGGTATTGAACTTATACCGTTCAAAAATAATATTGCGTCGCGGAATAAAATGATTTTCAAATTCCGTCAGTGTTTGTGCAAAAGTCGTTGGAGTATTTTGGAATTGCAAAAATACGTCTGGCGATTCTTCTCCTAAAACATACATAAGTATGTTGATTTTCTCATCATCTGATTTCATATTCTGTCCAGAGACAGAAAGGAAACGTTCGAAACGTTCGAAACGTTTAGGCCAATGCGGCCAGGCTGCTGGATTGGTAAAATCAAATTTACTTGGTGGAGACACCGGTACTGATATGGACTGAGCCATTGAGATGGTTGTAGCTGTTGTAGTGTTCGTATTTGCTGTTGTAGCCATCTTGCTTGCTGATTAGAATTACTTTTCAAACAATGCACTACCGTATTTGCTGATGAAACGGATGCAAAATTTACGGACGACACTCGCAAATGTTCAAATACACTTTTTTTTTCGGGAAAACGACGGATCCCACCGCTGCCACCATTTATAATTATTATCCCGATATTTAACTAACCTTTTATTAGACAAATAACTTAACAAGGCAAGTTATTAACAACTACAATTATGGTGCATTTACATTCACTTCAAAGTCCAATTTGTCTTGAAATTGACGTGCTTGCCATATGGCGACAGCACAGATCCATTTACATTGAAATAAATTTGAAGTTCACTTCAAATTTGGGCGAGCTGCTTGCCGAAGGCAAGGAGAAATTTGTGGAATGTCAAATTTTTAAATTCTCATAAAATTCTGACGTTTTGACTTGACGGTTTTTCTCAATTTCCAATATCCAAATAAACGGAACAAGCAAAAAAAGCAATCATGAATATTTGGTTAGAAGATGGAAGGCAGGCTGTCGGTAGTGAAAGTGAAAATTACGGAAATATCCAGGAAAATATTGAAAATTATTATATTGTTGATGAAGACACAGAAGACATTGCTCAGGATACTCAGGAATCTGAGAATAATTTTTCTCTCGGTGAATTTTTGCATAAAAATGGCCCACATAATGAAAGAAGACTTTCAAAACATGTAAAACTCATACATTGATCTTTTTCTGCAGGGGGGTCTTTTTTTCTTATTTTTTAGGTGCAAAACCCCCTAAAACAACCGCAAACGTTCCCAGAACCACAATTTTTTTCTGATTCTCCATGTCCATATTCAAAAATTCAAAAACTTCCAAACCTACAGAAAACGCAAATAATAAACAAACCTCGATCAACCTGAGTGAATTTTGACAATTTTATTCTGCAATGTAAATGATAAAATATCAAACGTCAATTTTAACTTAAAGTTAGAAGTGAATGTAAATGCTCCTTTAAATTAAATTTGACTCAAATTGTCACTGCCAAACTCTTACGATCTGGTAGAATCAATGAACTATAACCAAAAACTGGAATGCTAACACATAAGGACGAACGTGAAGCCTAGTGCGGCTGCTGCGGAGGGGATACCTGTTTTTGTCGCACTTATTATGTTAAATGGCGAAAATTGCTTCCAACACGTATTCCAATTGATGAAACCTGTGAAGGGAAATATGACAAAACTTTCGAAAACGTCATATGTCAGCGAGCAACAGAAAAAAAAACAACATTCCCCCTTGTGGCATCTGTCTTTCATGGCTTAATTTTTTTGGCAGATATGGCAATGTGTGCGCATTCCAGTTTTTAGCTATAGTTCATTGGGTAGAATACCAGCTAATTTATGACGCTTGTCAATCTTAGCAGGTATTCACCAGACAAACTAAAAAAGGAGTTAACAGAACACGGAGCACCAACCCGAATTGTTCCGGATAGAGGCAGAGCATTCACTTCAACGACGTTCAAGACGTTATGTGAAAACTATGGTTTAAAGCATGTACTAAATGCAGTAGCGACTCTAAGAGCGAACAGACAGTGTGAAAGATATAACCGCACAATAATAAACGCACTGTTATGTAGCGCTCCTGGTGGTGCCGAAGGCCGTTGGGATAAGTTCATTAAATATGACTTTCAATTCAGCAATTGGTACAACACCTCTGGAAGCTTCGATTGGTTATAAAGGAAAAAATATATCTGAGGCTCAGATATTAAACGCGGTTCAAAAGGAATTGGATCGTACCAGTTTGGAAGAGCTAGGAGAAAATATTTCAAGGAAACTGACTAATGACTAGAGAAAGCAGAAGAACAGGTTTGTCAAGTTCAGAAAAGCACCAAAGCTATACAAGAAAGGCGAGGTTGTGGTCATGGAGACAGATGCACCTTGCACAGGTTCAAGCAGGAAGTTATTATTAGCAAAGTTTAAAGAACCATTCAAGTTGATTAACGTCCTTTTAAACGACAGATATGAAGTTCATGATTTTAGAGAGAATTTTCGGAAGATGAAGACGTAGATAAAATGAAACCGTGGATTATACTGAAAGGTGAGAATCCGCATTTTAAATGTTAAGGCCGTAGGTAGTTGTAGCTCGTTCATGCTTTCATGAATCTCGGCAGCTGTTGGGAAATAATAATTATTTCTCACAAAAGTAGGTTCATGTTTTTTTTAGAATTTATGAACCCACTTTTTGTGTTATAGTCGGCGAGACAAATATAAATATGATTCCTTACTAATAACAAAAATAGGAGCAACGAGCAACTGAAACTAAATTGTAAAACCGTCTTGAATCATCTTAGAAAGGGTTCTGACTAGAATCACAACAATGCTCCTGATTGATGTTCAAAGTTACTTTTGGTATTTTTTATCGGGAAAGCTTCCAATATAGTGCATCATATATTAGGAACAATAATAGCCGAAGACAATGTCCGGGAACCGTTAGTTGTGCTCACACTGTGGAAGAAAAATAATAAATTATTCTTTATTGTTTCAGATTTGCTAAAGCTGCACCGAACAATAATGTGAAATAGAGACACTACCTCGTGTATATTTTCATAAGTGCTTCTCAGCCATGAGGCTAATGGCTCTATTGACAAACAATAGGATTCAATCCTCTTTGCTGTGTTTTTCTCTGATGGTTAACACTATACAGGCATACCAAGGTAAGTCTTTATTATTAAGCCTGATCAGTTCTATTATGCAAGCAATAATTTTCGTAGTTGTTTCTTCCTTGTCTCCGAATAATAAATCAAAGCATCGACTTATCAACAAGTAAGATCTGCCCAAAGCAAATAAGGTTACCGGTTAGAAAAGAATATTGATGTCGTGTAAAAAGCTTTTTTCAAAATATTACTTTGTAACTATAATATATTTACAAAAATGTAGCTTCTTTGTAATAATCTATCTCACGACTGGCGAATTAAAATGAAAAATACACTTTCACAAAGTTATAATTTACCATTTTTATTATTCTTAATACTTATGTAAATATTTGTCGAATATTTTATTAAAATAAATATTCATCAAAATAATATTGCACTTACACTTTGGAAATTTATTTGAAAATACCGAGGTGAATCTAGAATTCCCACACCACACTTTGCTTATCATGATTGAAATTGAAAAGTTGGGTTGTTAATTTAAAACTTTTATGAATATTTTGCGTTTGAGGTTCTGAGTTGCATAATATTTTTATATCCTACTGAACTATTAAAACCATATAATACCTTGGTTACGATAATCATAAACAGGGTCTTAAGTTCCAAGGGAGTTAAGGATTTTCATAACTCCCAAGGGAGTTAAGGAAGGGAGTTAAGGATATCATAACTCCCAAGGGAGTTAAGGATTTCCATAACTCCCGCTTTTACCTTGAATAGGTAACACTTTGACAAAAAATAGAAATTTTGATTTATGGCTTATTCCTTTATAAAAATAGACAGAATACAGTAAATTCAGTACGATATAAAATTATCTATGTACCACGGGAATTATCAGGAGTTAATACCCACGGGCAATTGGTGTCCCTCGGGCCGGAGGCCCTCGGGACACAAACGTTGCCCTGGGGTATTAACACCTGCATAATTCCCTTGATACATAAATAACTATAATTTTAAAGTTTCTTTTGATTTTATCTAGTTTCTCTTCTTGGTATTTATATTTTCCTTATGTCTGCCGATAAATTCAAAGGAGAAGTAAATTGAATGTCATTAAATTTCGTTACCGAGCTCTTAGCAAAAAAAGAAAGACTTCGAACACCAATTTAATTTAATGGTTCTAGTGCTCATAATCGAATGAATTTGAAATTGGAGAAAAATGGGAATCGACTAAAATATGTCATGAAAATAGATACAATATTCTACAATTTGTTTGAGTTGCTATTAGGGGAAAATTGAGTATTAAATAATATTCCTCTAGCATTTCCAATTTCTTGGCTAATGTGCTACTTTATTTTGCTCTAGTAGATATGATTCCATATAGAACTATAAAGAAATATATGAATAAACGACTATTTTTTCTGTGTCCAGATTTTATTACCTTGAGTACTGCCTTCTACTAAAAGTTTTTTGGTTCAGGTTTGCAATTGTGGTTAATTGGTCTAGGAAGGTTTGATTCAGTACGGCAGGGCCCGCTGTTATTGATGAAAATCTTATAAAAAGGAGGGAGTATCATCATCTCTAGTTGGCAAATCCAATCAAATAATCTGAGGTTATGATAGTTGCTGTCTCGGTTGCTGTTGTTTACTTGTTTCGATTTTTCAGTTTCATGATACATCTGTCATTGAACAGCTGTCTTGTCTAGGCGTTTTCTTTAGAGCTGTTCTGTTCTACTTTTTGATATATGTTCTATAGGCAATTTTCAACATTCACCGGTTACCTGAAGTCATTTATACAGTGAGACTTTTTGGAATTTTGTGCCAGGGAAACTCCAATTAGACTAATTTCTTGTTGATCATTGTCCCTTGGTCATTTTGGATTTTGTTTCGGTAAGTGTTGAGATTTTCTTCAGGATTATTAACCTACAACACGTGTTTCATTTCGTCAATAGGATCATTTCGAGCAGCTTTTGCAAGTTTATGACTTCACTTTTGGTCTAGAGCATCCCTCAGTTAGAGGTAAGATTATTTCTAATGTTTGAGGCTCGATCTGTTTTTTTATACGAACATCGTTATAGGGTCCTAGGCTGTAGTTAGAGGATCCTAGGCTGTATCTAGAGAGATTCTAGGTTAGAACTAGGTTGCTTTTAGTTGGGGCATTGGTAGCTTCCCTTCAGCAACGCTTTTGTTACCACTCTGATAGAACCATGTTGAGTTCTACGTTAAACAGATAAAACGTGGATAGGACTTTCATAGAACTCACTCACCATACCATAGTCGGGAACAATCTTAAAACTGCTAACTACTTCTGTCTAGATCTACAGTGAGACCAAACATGTAGATAACCTCACTTTAGGTACTTTTGAGTTTACACACACATTTGAAGATAACTAATACTTGTATACATGTAAGTTCCACTTTTTACTATTTAGGCAAATCTTATATAAATCACCTGACACTGAAGTACGTCAGTACGTGCCCCTTAAATAAAATTCTGGTGTGAAATTTACCTCTTGGTAGAGTGTAACTGAAATTGTGGTCTAATCTTTCACAAGTGTAAACAAACAGTTAAAACTGTTTATTTTAAATTCATATATGTATATATTATTTACATTCATTTTTTTTTTGTATAATCAAATATTTATAAATTGGTACAAGCCATAATCCATACACATTTTTAACAACGTCCTGGCTATCCCTATTTAATATTGTAATTATTTTTAATAAAGAAAGCCAGATACATAATTGTACCTAATTGGTTGTTTTATTGCTAAGCTCTCCAATTGCACAGGTTTTGTTTATGACATCATTAAGTAATCTGCCTAGTTAAGTCACAATTAACTTGGTAGCGCCCAAAGGTAAGATGAATACAAGGAATCTATAAACCCATGGCCTCCGAACTGATGCTGATTAGCCGTACGCAGTATAATTAGGCAATTGCGAAAAAAGTACGTTATCCTCCAACGCAACATCCTCTTTTTTTTATTGCCATTTCCTTACAATAATTATTGTGGAAACAAATAGGCAGTATAGTATAGTTTGAAATAAACAAGCAAATCAGAAATGCTTTGAAAAAATTCGAAGAGTTTTTTTTTCTTATCTTTTTTTCTTGGAAATCCTATGTTGCCTTTTGTTGATAAATTAACAAGAGGTTCATAATATGCTCGGTTTGCTCAGCGAATAATTATTAGGAATGGGTTGATAGTTTAATAAGAACAGAATGGCAAGGGCGCCACCGAATTTTAAAAAAAATTAATTAAATAAAATAAAATATTGTGATGTGAAAATTCAGAAACACATCTAGAAAATAATCAGCAAACGATAATTGGTTATTCTGAAAAGGAAATGAATAAGGCACACAACTCAACCAAACCCTGACCTAGGTAATCCAATAAAACAATTAAGTAAGGTTCAAATTAAATTAGTGTATATTTTCACAGTCTAAAATATAAAATCAATTATTGCATCTCAGTTGTCGTCTACTGGAAGGTACAGAAATCAATACGTGAGGGACTCAAGAGCTCTATGCCCACGCTGCACGAAAATGGTGTTCCTTCAAAAATGTGACCTTTTGGAAATAGACTCGCTGAGAGAAACGGCTCTTCGGAAAAAACAGCTCTCCGGTAAAACCCTAAGTAATAGAGGCATTTCATGAACAACCTTTACTTTAGAAAAAATTAAAAAAGACTGACCACGAGGGATTCGAAATTCAAACTCAAATAAAATGATAATCACAAGGCTTTTGATTAAAATTTTTCCGGTAATCAATGGATTATTGCCTTAGGCAACTTTGTTTCGTTAATATCATGCCTGAAGGCGGATGAGGTACTTTTTCCACGAGAACGGTAATCGATATTTGTATTTCACTTAGGAAGATGGCTAGGCCACGACAGGCCACAGACGACCTTTTCAGGGCAACGGCAAGATTAGAAAAAATGGCTCTTCAATTTTCTCTTCCAGAATATATATCTTCACTTGACATTTTTGGAGGAAATCTGTCAGCCTGTCGACGCTCAGCGTGCCTCAGCTATGTGAAAAGTACTACGTTCGAAAACTATTAACGAGGTTAAAGTGCAACGGAGTACGAGTAGATCAAGGTAGTACAAAATAAAGCGCCTACGCCATTCTCGAAGTCACCGATAAAATAATTAGTTCAGCCGGCAATAGATGCCGCGATATGGACTGAATAATTATATAAAATTTAAAATGTGAATAATTATTTAGATAAAGCAAGTAACATTTGCAATGTTATAAGGTACCTACCTACCTATAATTAATTTAAATCCCTCTACTTACGTTGATGGCTTAACAGGCGGAGAAGAAGTAAATCTAATGAAAAAAATTGAGGAAAAAAAAACAGAAAATGGGAGAGCAGCATCCCAAATATTTTAGAAGACTTGCTTGCCGGTAATGTTGCGCTTAATTACAATATTTCCTTTACTCTAGAGGGTGGTAAAAATTCTGGAAATAAAATTGAATCCAGTTTCAAAGGCTTTTATCTTCAATTTTTTTAATACGAATACTCGGGGTACCAAAACGCAAAATCACTGAAATTGCAAACCATTAAAATTTAAAATAATTTTCATTACAATTCTTATACTAGGGTCACTTTGGCCTCGAAAATTTGCTGCATCAAAGTAGTTCAGATTTTGCTTTAAATTAAATATCATTAATATCATTATAATAAAAGATATAAATTTCATCGTGTCTGTTATAGTAGGATGGTCTTCAATTAATTAAGCAATCATAAATTACATATAAATGCATTGGGTCTCAACTTCTGAGCGTTCAATTTCGTGATATAGCAGCAATCTGTTACTATTTAACAAGACATTCGACATGGCGACAGCACTCGCATCTCAATAATTAAGACCATGTATTAATTAAACTACTACTATATACAAACCAACGTATTGCAGTAGCAGGACCGTACTCACGATTAATTACTTTTAGTTTAATTATAATGAAGCGTTTCGGCGTTGCGGATTTGGCGGACACGCTTGCTAGCAAATAACCGCATTTATCTTTGCACCTTTCTTAGCAAAGCGACAGCTTACAGGATGTTCTCGAGGTTATTTGAAAGATTTAAATGTCGTTTCCTTGGACCTCTCTTTTAATGGTTGAAGCTTGGTTTTGGTTCAGGAATAAAAAAAATTCAAAAATATATTGTTTTTGTAACCTACTTGTTACTTTAAATGTTATATTTGTCTTCAAATTTTTTTGAGAATATACGAATTTAAGGTTTTGGATATTTTTTCAACCCTTGTATCCGTGACAGATAAATTATTGCTTGAACTTGGATATTATGATTAAAACTTCATGTGCGTAAGACGTTGACGCAAAAAAAAAAATGGTGTTGAACGTCTTACAGGTTGAGACTTACACGAACCATTTTATAGGGAACATGTTCTACCTAGATTTGTTCTGGGTTGTCTGGGTTTGACCCAAGTAAGAGCCATGTTTAATCCAGGTTACAATCCTTATGGAGTGTTTTAATGTAAGAGCATTTCACAAATCACAAGTTGGATATTTGCTCCTGAGGGACTTGATGAGAAAATAGAAATACCTTAAATGTAGGTTACTTTTCTATTTTTTCCCGACAATTTACTTTCATCCCTTTATACCACGGCATTGATCCTCTATAATTATATAATCAACAGAACTAAGCTCATCAGCTTTCCGGTCGGATACGCCCATTGGTATTGATAAATATGCTAATAAAAATTTGTAATGGGATTATCATATCTATGAAGGAGACGCAGTAGTTGGAAGCGATCGAACGCCTTATTCAGGACTTTAGTCGTTTAATCAATTTTATGCTCAATTGCCTTATTACTAAAACTGTATCTCTGCAAGATCCATAAATAAATTCTACTTGTAAGACTATGCAACTATTGATTTGTTATCAATAATTTCGTATTGAATGTCGTTTCTTATTGTAGTTTGAGGATATGTACTCAGACTTTAAAAATGTTGTTTGGTTTTTTTGAAAGCAATTTGTAAATCAGGTGTCAGGGAATTCTATTTCTCCGTTCGGACCAAGTTTCTATTCGTTATGTGGTTAGCTTTGACTCACAACTATTGTACTCAAATTAATGTACCTAACTACCTTGAGATTTACCCTTCATATCAGTATCATAATAAGAGGAAATTCCTGGCTATGAAGTTCATAGACAATTGGATCTACGAATGGAGTAATAATGGCTATCCTGGCTAGAGTATCCTTTTTTGGATCGGTTTTTTGGCTTGAATGATACCTTTCCACTTTCAGGCACAGCAACCACTACATTTCTATTTATCGTTGTCGCTTGCTGTAGAAAGTTTTGCAGTTGATTCAGATTAAGCTTCATTTTAGCCAGTGATTGTTGCTGATTCCTGTACCCTTCTACGTACTTTATCAAACTTTTTTAATGCTCGTATTCTATTTGCATCACTGATGATGTTTTTTCTCGGATTGCTAGATATCATTTGTATGACTTGGTATTGGAATTTAGGAGAATGCTCAGAACACTTGGTAGTTTGTTGATTGTGGTTTGTAGGTTGGGTTAGTACACCCGGGAAGTTTGGTAAGTGGAGAGTAAGAACCACTGGTGGATTAATGCTGATTTTAATTGACAAACATCAAGAACAATGGTAATTAATTAAAAGTATAAATCGCTGCTATAGATCGTAGTATTGCTTATGTTTCCTGGAGACCCACTGGCGGTGCGTGGTGTCCATGACCATGTACCTGAACGCTAATAATTAATTAATTTTTGTAATGATTTTGATAGATATAATTCAGGGTTTTTTTTTTATGACTAAATTTTGAATTTAGACAAGTAGTCTCAAAGTCGTTTGTTTAAAAACTGAGGTACCTTGCTTATAACTTTTATTGAAAACGTTAGTTGTCGTCAAAGTAGGCATTCAACCTCTATATAACTGACATAATTAAAAGAAATAAGGAAGCCAAAGCACCAAAAAAAAAGCGCAGCAGCAGAAAGACCATCCCTTGAATTTAATTTCTGAACCTTTCCATTTGAAAGAACTTTAGCGAAAGGGAATAAATTAATTTTTTTTTCAAAGAGACTCGGGAGAGAAGCGCACTTTTTTGCCGCTAATTATTGTATTTCTTTGTAGCACATCAAAGGCAGTTGAAAATGTAAAACACTTTTTAATTATATTTTATTACTGCTGCCTTTTCCGACTTTAAAGGAGAAATTTTTGTCTTCGATAATAAGTTGCTTCGACAAATTGTCACTAAAACCATTATATAACGAAACGAAATATAATAATTTATTCATCGCAATCGAACTTGAGCAAGCAATGGCTCACAATTGTTAACGATTTAATCGTAAGGAGTACAGAGATGTTAAGTTTACCGTTTTCTCTATATTATCAAATCAAGAAGATTGAAAGAAAAACACAAGTAAGACATGCTACAACAAAAACATGGAAAGTAGAACGAAGAGAAAAAGTATTGACAGAATCGTCAGATTGTAAGTTAAAGACAAGGCCATCAGGAGGTGATGCCAAACATACTTACTTATTATTATAAAGTACCTATTTTTATTTACTAACTCTTTTATTTCATTATTTCGCATTGTGTTTAATTATATTCCTCAAGGCATATTTTCATATCCAAACATTCTGTTGCGGAAAATGTTTGCCTTGTGCTTCAGTAACGTTAAATGATAAAATGCTCCTTGAATAGGAAGATTAATTCGAGTTCCCGCTAAATTTATATGCGTAACTAATTTAGAATTAAAGATCCTCCCCTTATAAATGTTAATTAAAGTTAAGACGCTCAATACTGCTCGCTTGCTTTTAGAACACACATCTTGATACAACTAAAACGTTGTTGCTAGTCCTGCCCTACCACGCTAAGCGATTATATTTATCGCTTCTTGTAGCCTATGGCGGCTAATTGCTAAGCAGTAAACAAGTAAATCGCATTTTCATAATGGGGATTTAGTTATGAAATTAATTAAGAAGTATGTAATAGATAATGATTAATTAAGACATACACGCATCAGTTCGTGAGGAACCATCAAATGCAAATCTCAAATTAGCCGTTTGGCTCTACCTTACTCTACTTATTATGATTCAGATAATAATAAGTTTTCTAAGGATTTCAAAGATCCTTTCAAGGAGATTCGTACAATAAATCAACCTTTTCAGTTATGAACAGTTGTTTGAGTAAATATTTCTTCACGAATTCTCTCGTCGATAGGGAAGTTCAGTTTGGAATTATCAAACTCCTCAACTTCCAAAACTTTGATATCTACTCATTGATTTCTGACTGGACTTGCCGCAGTGTGGTTCGGTTGCGGGGAAGAGATTTGATCGAGAGAAATAATTCCAGTTTTCGTGAGGTTTTCCCTTCTTGGGAATTATACTATATGGATATAGGTACCTTCTGGTTTCATACTCTATGCGTATTTCAAGTCAAAATTAAAAAAAATATATATAAATAGAAAGAAAAAACTGCTTTGGTCGTAGATAAAATGTTATACGTGATACATGCGCTTCTGCGCATCCAAAACTCTTGAGTATTGTAACATACTCTATCACTGATGTAAAATAGAAAATATTTTTTACAACCGATTCACTGCAAAAACTAAATTAAATTAGTGTAGTCTGAAATATCTCTACCAGTAAAGTTTATTACTTTCATTACCTATTATAATTTAATTAATCTATATATTTCAATGCTGTAGATACTATTTTGTACATAAAACAAGTTATACCTACATCGATTAAATCAGCAGTTTCCGAAAAAAATAGGTTGTTATATAACACGTTTAATCATTTACCTTCGAAATCTATTTAATAATCAAATTGATCCTAGATTAAGAAAAACAGAAGTTGACTTATAAAAAGTACCTGAAACCGAACCTATTTGCCATAAATAAGTCAACTTCTACCTGTTTTTCTTAATTTAGGATCAGCTCGATTATTAAATAAATTCTGAAGGTACATGATTAAAGCTCCAACATCGCAAGCTGATCGACCGATGCACACGATACAAAATACAGAAATCGGTTTTGAACTGCAAAAAAAACGGCACATCAGAATTTGCTGAAATTTGGCATAAACATTCCTTGATCGATTATCTAAAGAATAGCGCAGTTAGATTTTCCATATTTCGATTTTTTTTGGCCTATATTGTGAAAATGAACTATTTCCCAAAAATAGAAATAACCACGGTGAAAATTGAAAAAATAAGAGCGCTATTCTCTAGATAATCGATCAAAGAATGTTTATGCCAAATTTCAGCAAATTCTGATGTGCCGTTTTTTTTTTGTAGTCTAAAACCGATTTTGGAATAAAATTCATAATTAGGCAAATATAGTTCAGGCTTTTTTTCGCGGATGGCGACACCATTCAATAATTCGTGATGTCATCATTAGGCGTTTTCGGAAACGCTGATCCGTCGGATCACCAGGGGGCCGATTCTCGGGCCAGGGAGTAGAGCTTCCCGAGAGAACACATTTTTCGTCTTTATTATTCTTGTTTACTTTTCAATTAGGTTGACAAGGACAAAACATTCGTTCTATCGGGGAGCTCTACTTCCTTAGGGTGGGATTATGTTCGAGCTGCGATAAACGATAAAAGCAACGATACTAATATAAAGTATCATTAGTATCGTTGCTTTTATCGTTTATCATATACTGTATTCCTTTTACCCGTTGAGTTACTCGGAGCTGCTCAATTTCAAAAGCTTGAACGTTCCTTTTAAAAGTGCGTTAAGCACTCGAGTCGCTCATGGTGCATCCCCCTTTCCCCTTATGCACCAAATTTGCGGGGGGTGCATGGAGCTTTTTTTAGGTAATGACGGTAATGTTATTATTAAAAAATAAGGATAAAATCTGAATTGTGTGTTTTGGAGTGACTCCGAGGAGTTCGTTCGGTGTAACTCGATGCATAAAAGGAATAGAGTAATAGCTCCAACATAAACACGGCCTTAGACAAGAATCCGGCCCCTGCTGTTTGTCCAGCGTCTCCGAAAAAGCCTATTGACCACATAACCTCTTTCTTATTTTGTGTATTTGTTTTGTTTTTTGTTGGTTTTATAAAACAATAGAAACCAAGCAAATTTACAACCATTAGTTGCTATTCAAAATAAATAAAGTACCTATTTTACGTAGGTATACGTAAAAAAATTGGATCGTGTTTTATAGGACAAAATGTCTTTGAAAAAATAAAAAGCTTGGATGATAATTATTAATATTTATTTACAAAAGGTGGAAAGTGCTAAAATTAGAGTTTTTTCCTTTGTGCTCTTGTATATTAGTGCAATAATAATATCCACCAATGCAGTAGAGCATTCCATTTAGGTAGGTATATTGAAGCCTATTTTCCCACTGGCCAATGATTTGCTGCTTTACGATGGAGATTTCGTTCGGCAGTACCTTAAAACAAAAATTACTCAGAATAATGATTATAGGTACTCCTGGAGATAAACATACCTTCAGAGAGAAGCCTGTGTGGCATTTGACCCATATCCTACTGCTTTTTTTGAAACTTTCTTTTTAGCAGGTTTCTTGTTAGCATTTCCTAGAATCTGCGCTTTACGTGCCTTGTCATATTCATATCGCTTCTTGCATTTTCTCACAAACGATTGAAAGGCAGTACCTGGCACCGTTGGCCTCGAGTCCAGCCAAGTTGAGCTTTGCCAATCTGCATCTTTATGGTACTGAAGTCCAGACAAATAGGCTCTTGTCTGCAAGGAGCCTTTTTGAATGGCACTCAACTGTTTGCGGACATAAACATCTCAGCTCCATTGTTTTGTTTCATTATCAATCAGCTTGTGGCCCTGGCTTACAACAATTCATTGAAATACGGTTGTTATCCGATTGAAAATACCAGCAATCTCCATTTCTCCTACTTTATTGCTAAAATATCCATAACTTTGACAATATATATGAAGGACTAAATTTGAGGTGTGGTTTTCCAAAAACATGATAGAGCCCATTTTCCAAATCAGTTTTTAAATTATCGACATCACAATGTGCGTTGATAAACAGTGTGTCCAAGATAAGGATGGGATAGCATTACGATCTGGAGATCGGTTGGAGTTACAATGTTGGTTAGATTAGAAAAAAGTTGCGCACTTTACCGCTCAATTAAATGATACTTATACATTTGGAAGATTCCGAATACTTTCTGAGATATCCGGAAAAACCCGAAATTTTGCAAAATCGATTTTATTTTTTTCTGAGTTCATTGGAGGAGATATTTCAAAATAAATGTCACTTCATCATAAAAACATCTTCTTCTCTACAAGATGTCATTTTCAAATTTAAAATCTGACGTATCATCTTTAGGCTACCATCATCAACTTAATTTTTTTAAACTGCTAGACAATGGGCTCTTTCACTAAAATTTAAATACGTAATTTAAGTATAAAATCCCAAAGGAGGGACTATTTCAGGCATATATACCAAAAAAAAAGTTCTACAAGGTTAAATAAGTTTTTTACAGGCATTTTAAACTACCAAAATTTAAATTAATGAAAAACGCGCCGATTTGCTGACGTCGCATAAATATTTTTCATTTCGCTTGTTGTCGCAAAGAGCTGACCGCCACGGCTGTATTTACCCTGTAGTAAATGCAGGTAAAGGTTCGAATGCGCTGTTGTCGGTGGTGACTAAATGTAGTGCAACGTAAAATAAATAAATAAAACTAAACATAAAAAATTATAATAAATTGTGTTTAAGCATAATTTCAATAAAAATGTTATAAAATCTTGAATCCATAACTAATTAATTTAACTACTTTTCATGATATTTTGCGAACATTTCAGAATTAAATCTATTACAAATTTTCAATGTTGACAATTAGTGGCAACACGGTCAAATTGCGAGCTGCGACGTCATAGAAATAAATTCTGGGTTTTTATTTGGAGGTATTTCTTTTTTTTCTGTTTTCTCAAGAAGTACTATGAATTTTTCAAAAGTAAAAATACAGAAAATTCTGTTTTTAGTTGCTTTATCCAAATATGCCAATTTCAAAAATTAGTGAAAGAGCCCATTGCGCAAAAAGAAAATTTCGACAAACTTGCAAGCTAGATATTTGTGGAACCAAAATATGATAGTTTTCCATGGAGAAATGTCAGTTTAGGGAATACTTTTCGTTAAGGCTTCCCTAAAATAGTTGGTGGAAACGGCCATAAATCAACAATTTTGTTTCCTAGGATATTTTTCGAGTGTCTTCTTAGTGTTCTTTGAATTTCTATAATGTGTTCATGAATATTTCATTTTACTCATTATATTCCTCTTGGCTTATAAATGAGTGAGAGCTCATGTAGCTTTTCATCAGGCGACATAGGTATATATTATTTTCTTCCATGAGGAGATTGCTAGAATCAAAAATCTAAAAAGATACTTAGTATTAGTTTATTGGCTTACATGTCAAGAGCATCAATGATGCCAGTTGAAATTATTTTGTCTATAATAGGGGTGACATTTTCATTTTTGTAGCACTAGAGAATATTTGAAACCTGCTTGTAATGTATACCTATATATTTTTTTTTCATTAATAAATTTTGACACATAGTAACACAGTTCAGTTCGTCTCTTGGTCTTGGGATACTGTTAATATCATGTAAGACAAGAGCGTGTTCGAGTTTTCCTGCTCTTGAAAATTAGCTTATTTCTTCTAGTTATGTATTATGTATGTATGTATGTTTTTTCTACAAAAGCTGCTTATTGAGGCAACCAAAAAAAAAAACAATATAATTTCATTGCAGAACAACAGTCACAAATTGGATACGTCCCGAAATCTAAGTTGTAATTTACCTCTTTGAACACACTGGCTCTAGAGCTTCCACCAGCATTCCGGCTACTTTCATAGAAATGTTCTCGCAAGACCATACGTAATATATTAATGAACTATTTTGCATTCCTAAGTAATCAAAAGTAGAGTTAGATAAATTTATTAGTGTAGGGTAAAGAAACCAAATTTTTGAAATAATTTTTCTTTCCTGTGCTTTTAGGAAGGAAATCGCGGTACTTACCTTTTGCTGGGCTTTACTGTTTTTTTAGGAACATAGTATTTTTTTCAATAATAATTGCCCCAGTATTTCACAAAAGCAAATAACAAAATATAAAAAAATAATCTGGTAAAAAATGCTTGCAGCTTGTGAGTAAACATCAAGGATATAAACATTGCATTCTTTGCCGCAAAAAAATTACCCCGCAAACCAATTCAAAATAAATTTCGAATTATATTTTATTATCTGTGCCAAAGTCCAAAGTGCTACCGACGGTCCTATCAAACGAGTGAAAGGTTTTCTTTGTTTAATACTAAAAAGTAAACAAAGACAGACATAGGTCATAATACGCAATTGAGAGCGAAAAACGATGATAAATAAATGCCGATGAATTTTTGATTTCATGTTTATTTGTTGGGTTTCAAATATTTATTGTCGGTCATGTGGTGTGATCATTCCTGAATTTGATTTGTCGTTCATTTGTATTGCTTTTCTTGCTCCGAACAGATTTCAGCAGCAGATCGGGTTCGTGTTCAATTGCTACATATTTTCCTGATTTTTCGAACAGGTAGAGCAAGTACAAAAGCAACCCGGTCATCCAGAAGCATTGCAAAAACTCATCAAAATAAAAAAAAAAATGAAAATTTGACAAAACGACTACAGAATTGAATTTTTTTTCTCAGGAATATCCTGAAAAATCGTAAGTGCGCGTTCACATTGACACCGCTCGAGCGGTGAGCGTTGCGCGATGCCGCTGTAGTGATGCCCAAAAATAATTTTAACATTATATTTCAAATGAACATGTTCACACTGGAGCGGCGCGTCCCGCGGTTTTAACATGTTCATTTGAAATATAATGTTAAAATTATTTTTGGGCATCGCTACAGCGGCATGGCGCAACGCTCACCGCTCGAGCGGTGTCAATGTGAACGCGCACTAAGCATAGACTGTTTTTTTTTTCCAATAAAAATAAACTATATTATGTTTTTCATTATTCCTTCCAAAATAGTCAAGAAATTAGGTACTCAGTAAGAAGATTCCGAAATAAAAACAAGGCAATTTCTTCATAAACAAAAACCTGATCTATAAACCTATATCTATGTCCCATCTTTCCTTATAAAATAAAATAGGAATAAAAAGTATGTCAAGGTCTTTGAGCATTGTGGTTGGCCAGGCAAAATAATAATGGCAATTTCCATTCGGCAATCAGTGCGAACTGAGTGAGAAAAGTTGCACTGATTCTGCAAATTGAAATCATCATTCAATCGAAACAAATGTATAGCATCTTTTTTGAAGAGAAATGACCAAAGTATTTAAAAAACCAGTTTTCTCAAACTATGTGAAACATCTACTGTAGTATGGTTTTATAAGTCTTTATGGCCAACATAAAATATTGAAACTTCATTAAATTATATATGTCGGTTCAAAACTTAGAGCCAAAAATGTGAATCGACAAGTACTCTTTTGGGGCTCTGTATCTCCGTTAAGGGGCACTTTAGGATTTTAGACAAAGTAGGGTTATTTTGACCCCTCCCATATGCTCCCGAGTGTATGCCATATAGGTACTCACCGGACACCCTGTATAATATACATGTATTATATACTTCTACAGTTTGGATTCTGGGCGTAAAAAGTACGCCATACGAGTTCAAACACGTGACATACTGAAACTAGTGATTGGCCGAAGGTGATCACCTATGTAACCTACCACCATGGTGTCTTGTATGCACCGGAAAAGTGGCGATCCCGTAGGTTTCCATTTCGCTTCCCTGCAGGGCGCTGCTTTGAATAATGTACTAATTGGCGCATAAAATACGCCAAAGCGACCGTTTATGATTTTTATTTTTAGAATGGTTTATAATACTGTTTTCGCCTAAAATGTAACATTTATGTGGTTGGGATTGAAAATGTTAGTTTTATGTATTTTGCTTTACCCGTTTAGCGAAAAGATTTTAGAAAATGAAGTTTGTTCGTTTTTCCTTATTTTTTTATTTTCTATAAATAAAATGCTGTTTTATTTTTTTGTGAGACATTATATCTAATATTTTATGTGGTAATAAATCAATATTTGAAGTAACTGAGGATTCCACATTACTTTAAAGTTAGCAAAATTCCTCCCGATTATGAAAAGACATTTTTATTTGAGTGGCGTACAAAGTACGCCAAGCGACCAGTTATGTGAAATAAAATCTAGCGACCAGTAAAGGGTTATTCTAGGCTCTTGATTTTTTTTATCTTGTTTTTACTCCATATTCGTCGGTTGTCTTAATTTTTCAATTCCAGGCTTTGAAATTTTCTTTACTTTTCCATTTAAGGAAATGAAATGAATTGATTGAAATTTGAAAGAAAAAAAAAAGGTTTTCTACTCGTTCACCTCAATAAACATCATGTTAAACGACCTTTTAAAGCTTCGCAGCTGGGGAACTATTTAACCTGCATTGAATGAAGATTTGCAGGGAATTAGATTAGTTTTAATTTTACCCCAATAACGTTTAGGTTGACGGGCGTTTCATGTTTTTTTTTTTTGAGGAAAATGTTTGAGGTATTAGATATCAAGAAGCAAGGAAAAATATTTGAAATTTGAGTAAAAAAATCTCTCATGATTTTCTGATTTTGAAGCGTTGCTGCTATGAGCTCAATTTCAATTAACAACTAAGCTACCAAGACCTGTCTCATTTCTACCTTGTCGGTCAAGTCTTTCAATAATTTCAAGTTTCAGTTGCTTATAGTGGATATGCGAGGATCCTGGGTTCAAATCCTAGTCCAAGCAAGAAAATTTTTCATCAATTTTAATTAACGTCTGCATGCCACTAACGCGAGATCGTTCAAAAATATCTAATAAAAGTATAATAGATCATTTATAAATAGGTCTTGTAACTGATTTATAAACCGTACTAGCACTTTCGGTACGAACGTCAACAGTAACAGACAGGATAGAATCGTTTTTTTTTTTTTTTTTGAAATTCCTATTTACACAAAATTATTTTGTGAATATGCAACTAGATTTTTTAGTTGTTTTAGATAGATATCTCAACAAAATTTCATGAGCACTCCGACAACAATTAATATGTAATTAAAAATAAAATTGCTATAGCACATCAAAATAGTATACATAAAAAGGTTAAATAAAATCCACCTAAGAGCAGGCGCAGTTGAATTAAATGTAAATTATATAGTATATTGCTTATAAAATTTGAACGCGCTTCGCGAATTATGTAAAGTGCGTTTTTTTTTAAAGATAAAAGTCAAAATGACATTATGTTGGCAATACAATATAAAATTGTCAATGCTTTCAAATTTTGTATGTACAAAAGGCCTGTGTTGCCAACAAAGTTACTAAATTTTTGACTTGGGGAATTATCTTTAAAAAAAACGTATTTTAGATTAATGAATTGAGTTCACATAAAATTATTTGCATGTTTTTTTTTTGGGGGGGTTTAAGCATTTACAAATATTTTGCGATATGCAATATCACATCCTATAAGCTCATTTTTACCAAAATTTAACAAATTAATAGACTATTATCAGTTGAAAATTTTAAATCGCGTCCTTCCTTAAAATGATACCTACAGCTTTAGAACTAAAAAAATGGGTTCGGCCTTATAGAATATTTATAAAACAAAATTGTTACAATCAGCATAATTATGCTGTGAAGACAGCTATTATAAAACATACACAGATTTTCTAAGGATAGAGGTGTATTCTTTAGAAACCTGAATAAAAATAAAAATACAGGGTGTATTAGGTTTGAGTACAAAAAAATGACCCATTTCGTCCATTTCGAGCTAAAGTTTTCCTATTAGCCATAGGTAAATTCTTAGTATTTTTGGAGTTATCACAGAATTTAAAGGATAACGCACACCTAACATGGGATTTTTGGGCTCTATCGATTTTGCCCATTTTTTGATATGTTGTAGAGGATTTAATTCTTAACAACCTTTAAATGGGACGAAATCTTGTAGGTATTACAATCTTTGAGATATGAGTGTTGAAAGATGAACTTTTTTGCGACTTTGTGTGTGGAGAGTACGAAATACTGGTGTTTGTCAGTCAAAATATTGACAGGTTCTCATATTTTACGTCACTAACAAATGTCAGCATAGGCTAACATTGGTCCTAGTGCGGTCCCGGCCTAAGCCGATGTTGACAATTGTTGACATTGATTTGTTGTGATGTAAAATATGTAAACCTGTCAATATTTTGACTGATAAACACCAGTAACACCAGTATTTCGTATACTCTCCACACAAAAAGTCGCAAAAAAGTTCATCTTTCAACGCTCATATCTCAAAGACCATAATACCTACAAGATTTCGTCCCATTTAAAAGTTGTTAAGAATTAAATCCTCTACAACATATCAAAAAATGAGCAAAATCCATAGAGCCCAAAAATCCCATATTAGGTGTGCGTTATCCTTTGAAAAAAATGTGAACAATGTGACAACATTATACAGATATAATTTATTCTCCGGGGCGCTTGAGATAAAATGTAATGTAAACAAACTATGGGTAAGTTAGAAAAAAAAAAAAAAAAATGCAAGGTATTTATTTTCGCCTGTATTCTTTTTGGTCTATTTTTCCGCTTTTAAATAATGTAAATAAAAATATGCTATTCTATCACTTTTGTAGTAAAACTAAAAAATTTGCCGATTTTATTAAGTTGTGAATTGCACTAAATATTCAAGAGAAAAATTAAATAATACTTATCAGCTACTTGCCAAATCCTGATTATAAAAATACTAATTATTGTTATATGGTTTTCAAAACACCAAAATCACCATAATTGAAGACAGAATACACTGCGCAGAAAGTTCCCAATAAAAATCTAGAGTATTGATACATGATACGGGTAAAGCAAATTTTGTCGTAGATTCCGATGAACTGTTGTTGAGTGGGAATGTCTAACTTGTCGGGCAATGGATCGAGTGCTTATTCCAGGGCTATCTTTCACTCTCGCTAAAATCTGTTTCATCGGCAGGTGTCGTTTTGGCTTGCAGGTTCCTGATAAAAATTTTGCACCTTACTTACACTTCCCGTATCACGCAATCTTTTCAAACCGGGCCGAATGTTCTTTCATTAGGTGCCGTCCTGTTAGGAATTCTTTCCTTGTAAATTCTGACTGCCAAATGAGCATTTTGTAGCGATTCATCGTGAACGCAAGTAACATATCTGCATATTCGACGTTTGTGAACATTTTATTTTCAAAAAAGACCATCAGCTAATAACAGATTTTGCTGACCGATTCTCTGTTTTCAGGGATTTCAACCACTGAAAATTATGTCAGTGCTGATTTCAAAAAATGGAAAAATCACTTGATAAGTAATAACAATTAAATCGAACTTGCGTGAATATTTCATGAAATGATTTAAATAGTTTGTTCTATTTTTGAAGAATAGCATGTAGGTATATTTTCGCAATGCCTATTTCATTTTTGGTGGGCATTTCATAAAAGAACAGTTGAAAAGGAATAATTATTGTACATATTTATATGCACAGAATGCCAACGTGAATATAACAATTAACATTAACAAAGCACTATGCTGTGAAGTTAATGAAAATAAATATGTATATAAATAAATTGGATTTTCTGGTTTAATTAAGTTCGGCCAATTTTTCCGTCTATAAATCAACTAAATAATTGCGATGCAGATAAATATAAACTGGATTTACGGTTTGAAACAAACATTTAAGCAGATTCCGATTTTAGTCATATTATTTACCCCAATCGTCGTTTTGAATGTGTAGATTCTAGATGAATTTCATATAGAAGTAAAACAAAACTCTGAGCAAAACTAAACAAAAAGCAAGACAAAATACACACGACCGAAAGTTCCTTGGTGTGTTCAAATTAATGCCCTGCTGGATAAACGTTTGCTGGCTGATAGTTCTTCAGCTCATGTTAACTGTTCAAGTTTTACGTTAGCTATTATCTAGCTGGGTTTGCTCTGCTAACATTAATTAATGTTCTAGATATAGTATTCTATGAGAATTATTCCATAGGGTAGGAAATATCTACAACTAGAACATTACAAGTGTTAAGGTGTACTAAAATGGGGTTAGTATTTTTATACAAACTGCACAAACCTTGGCAATAATAAATTTAAATAGTTACATTACTTCTCCAGAGTTCGTTATGAGTATTATAATTTTTCTAAAGATTAAAGAGCAGTGAAATGAATGCATAAAATCAAAAAGAATAATGTACAGAAATGTAAAACATATATAAGATTTGATAATGAATTACTCACACAATCACGAGAAAAGAACTAAAAATAACAGTTATTGAGAGCATCGAGAGCATAGAAAAATTTGCCTGAAGGAAAACCTAGATTAGGTAAAAAAATGAGGTATCAAAATAATATTACTAAGAGATAATTTGAATGATCTTGTAGCAAAACGCGCCCAAGTACTATTTTTAATTAGTTAGATGGTAAAAGCGATTGAGTTGCGGGGTGAAACAAGAACAATTGCCTTAGATATATCTAAAGCATTCGACAAAGTTTGGCATGAAAATCTGCTCAACAAGCTCAAAGCAATGGGATTATCGCCGAAACTTTGCACTTGGTTTGAAAGTTACCTAAAGGACAGATCCATTTATGTTGCACTGGATGGCCAGAACTCCAACTCTTACCAAATAAATGCTGGTGTGCCACAGGGAGCAATCCTTTCGCCAACTCTTTTCCTGATTTACATAAATGACCTCATAGATAAAACAGTAAATTCACTTTATTGCTTTGCAGACGATGGCAATGTAGTCTCCTCACTCATACCACCCACAGGTCTTTCCGCACGTGAATTCCATCATCTTAGACTAACTCAAATATCGCAGATAAATAACGACCTGGAGATAATAGAGGACTGGGGTAACAAAAACCTTGTACAGTTCAACGCGCAGAAAACCCAAGCAGCTCTGTTTTCAAAAAAGACCAGCACCGGTGAGCCAAACATCATGCTATCTGGAAGTGCTGTCACATTACAGAGTCAGTTGAACATCTTGGGGGTTACTGCAGAGACCAACATGTCTTGGCACAGTCACGTGGCAGATATTGCTAAAAGGGCCTCCCAAAAGCTGGGGGTGCTATTTCGTACAAGACATCTGTACACACCAAGCCAATTGCTGACACTCTACAAAGCCCAGATTCGACCAACTATGGAGTACTGCTCACATATATGGAGTGCAGCACCCAAACATACCTTAATGCTTTTGAATACCGTGCAAAAACGAGCTATCAAGCTGATCAATGACCCCGCACTTACTCGTAACTTGGATGGTCTCGAACATCGCAGATCTGTGGGCGATTTATCTCTCTTCTACAGGTACTATCACGGAAAATGCTCTGAAGAGTTGGCACGTATGATTCCACCGAGAGTAGCACCTACCAGGCGAACCCGTCAAACAGACGGTAACCATGAATTTACTGTCAAACTAGAGGCACCAAGAACCTCATTATATCAGAATTCATATCTCTGGAGAACAGCATCGCTGTGGAATAAACTCCCTGCGACGGTTTTCCCTGCAGGTTACAACCTGAACCGTTTCAAGACCAACATACACCGACATTTCCGCGCACTTGCCGCTTCTCGAGCGTGATAGGACATTTCCTTGCGAGTGCGCATATCCGTAAAAAAAAAAAAAAAAAAAAAAAAAAAAATGGCGAGCGGTATATTGATGGTGTTTATTTCCTTTAGCGGCTACCTCTAAAATTGTGGAGGGGGTCTATTCGCAAAAGAGAGAAACAAACTATTGAGGTTTACTAAATTATATTTTATTATACTTAAAACCAAAATTAAAATAAAGCAAATATCTTTCTATGTCTGACAGCCACTTCTATTTTTCTCAAATCAATTTATTTTACATCCGTTCAAATTTCGTTCCTACGGACCAGGAAATATCCATACTAGAAACTCCCTACTTCTTCTATTCTTAATACTTCTAAGTTTATACATTTATTTTTTTAAACAACACTTCCGATTCACATTCCTATTAAAACCATCCTTCACCTATATCTATAAATTCTTAAAACTCCTGAGTAATTTACTGACAGCTTATGCAAAATAATTATTCAAGTCATAATCCTACTCACTGGATCAAGTATATATGTATTACCAACTATATTTTTATAAAAACCTTGCAATAATTACTAAATGAAAAACCCTAATTCAAAACTTCAGCACTTAAGGTCATCAAAGTTACTTCATGAACAACATATTTCAAACAAAACTTTCCAATACCTACATTTAGTGGTTCCATCCATCACTAAGGATCATTTTGAACAGAAAAATTACTATTTTCGGATTCCTAGCCAACAAACACAATTATTTAAAATCTTATTAGTTCGTTACTATAGCCCTTAAACTTCAATCGGACAATCCAATTCAAAATTCTTTGATAATTCCTACTCAAAATCGAATATTGTTAAGAGCATTATAATTTTCCTTTGTTAATTCTTTGCAAAATTAATGAAAATGTCATTATACTCGAAGGCAATTAGAGTTATGCAATAGAGTTTTTACAGTCAAATCACTCATGTTTTTATGCATTAAAGTTCAATATCAATTCACTTCTTATCATTCCGAATCATTGTTAAAGTCAAAAAGTTTTACAGTCACTAGAGAAGTTACATTCAACTTCTCACTCGTAAAATTAATTATTTAAGTCTAAAAATCTCTAGACCACGCACATAATGTTGAACCAATTTAAATGTCCTTTCTTTCACAATTTTCCGATACTTTTTCGAAGTTCAATCAAACGCGTTTTCCCGAGGCAAAAATAAAAGAAACTCGCGAATTTTAACCGGACTGACTCATTAGGTACTTTAGATTTAACTCAAACTGGACTAAACCTAAACTGATACTGATCTTCTAAAATTCCTGTATTTATATTTTTCGAATCCCCCCAAAATATTATTAATTACCCACCAAAAATCGACAATATAGGCGGTCGTTTGACCATCTATAATTCAATTCTATTGGTCGACCTAGATATTACTCTAAAAATATAACTTCTTCATTTAGAGGATGATGCAATCTGTTCGAAATTTTTGTCATTTTGGATTCAATTTATTCAGGTGCTTAACCTTGTAATTGATCTTTTCCGGGTTTTTATTTATGAGTTCAAATGATGACCCATGCTTGGTCACTGATGGTTTGTTTAATATTTGACGTACCGATATAAATACTTTAATTAATTTAGGTCAATGCTTATTCGTTTCATCATCTTTTAATTTATAGATACTGATTTGAAATACAGGAAATTCAGTTTTTGATTATTTGATAACATTTAATTTTTACAGTAAAGACATTGTAAATTTCGGCTCTATTTTTCTCAGGTCATTACAATCTCTCTTGTGCTATGTTGCCAGATGTTTAGAACCTATCTACGAGTGAAATTATCATGTAGCTTTTCCAACTTTTTATTATTGTTGTTGCCTAAAAATGCATAATTGACCTGTCTCGGATGAATAGAAAAAGATAGCTCAATTGAAATGAATACAAGGAAAGTAATGAAAGATGACATGCGCGCGCAACTAGTGGGTTGCAGTGTAGCCAGTTTGTATTGTTGCAGAGCAAATATAGACAATATAAATCAAACATTATACCGATAAAAAAATTAATTTTTTACAACGTGTTTCACAACGCTTTAAATCAGACAAAAGAAGGGCTTTAAAGTGTATATTAACATCGTTTGCACTTTTATTTTGATAAATGTTTCATCCGGCAAAATCGCACAATGAAAGTGCAAAGGAATATGTCAAGTAAAATCTCGACATAATTTTAACACGTTCGCTGCCAACTACGAGTTAACTCGTAGTAGACAATCTTATTACAGGTGCCAGCTACGATATGACTCGTATTTTGCATCGTGTCGTTCAAAGTCAAGTACGAGTATATTCGTTGTAAATCTATAAGAATATCACACAGACATAGTTGAACCAAAAAAAAATCAATTATGGTAGTCCTTGGTATGGTATGGTATGGCATAGTATTTTTTTGCAAAAATATGTGTCAGGTACTACTTTGGATGAATATTCTATGTTATTTAGACCTATTTCGATGATAAAATATAGTTTTTCAACATTGGCATTTCGGACCCGATCAACCGAAATCTCGCTGGCAGCGAACGTGTTAAACAACATTGCGGTGAGTTCAGAAGTAATACGTAAAGTATTAATTTGCTCTTTGTCGAATTACACGTTACAAAAAAAGAAGGAACGATTAATTCAGAAATGGCTCCTGAATAAAAACATGAAGTCCATAACAACAATGTACAAACTCGCTCCTCATTGCACGCTCACCTGCATGTGCGCAGTCGAGGTAAAAAAAGATAGGTCAATTATTTAATAATTGAATGAACTAATTTTTTTTTACAACTCATAATGATTCTTTCAAATATTCGTCAAAAAATTTCAATACTTCGTAGGCCTTTTTCTTAAATATGGTTGAGTTTGGACCCCATGTTGTATAAACTTTTTTTGTTCAAAATTGGCCATATTTTCACGATGTAAGTCTTGTAGTCAAACCTGATACGCCCTGTATAGAACAGGAACATTTTCAAGGTCAGAGTTTGAGTCATTGTTCGGAGAACCTTTATATAGTTATTTTTTTGTATTCTGGCATTATTCTATTCAATGCTTAACCACACAGAACGGACCAGACAAAACAACAAATACATAATCGTTGGTAGTGAAATTCCAATCCCAATTTAATACATGGTTAGTGCTAAGCACTGTCGAAAATATTTAACATATTTTGGTGAAATAAACAACCCTTCTTCAAAGTGTTAAACACCGCCAAATATTTTCTACGGGTTTTATTTCGTCTCAAATGCTTTGTTGCTGAAGGCATATTAATGCATCAGGTTTGTGAATGAAATGCTAATGTTTCTTCAATTCTATATGGAATTTCTTTTTTTGTTAAAGTCTAGGATAGGAATATGTATATATTTTGGTGAAATAGGAAACCCTTCTTCATAGTGTTATACACCGCCAAGCCTGTATTAGGTTCTAAATTCTGTTTTTCAGCTATTTTTTGTTTGACCTATCCAACAACAAACTGTACAACGAATCCTAACATACTTTTGAGTATTATTTCCATTGGAATGGTTACTTTCTATAGAAAAACTAGGACGCAAATAAAATTTTATAACACCCAAGTATTAATGATAATTTTATATTGTCGCTTTTAATGATACTGCAAGGATGCTTGTCTAAATGAAATATTGGACTGAATATTACACCCCTCGAAAAAGCGAAGTAGCACATTTCTCTTTATTATTTCGGTGCTATTCAAAAGGAAATAACGTCGCTTCCCTAAGGAGTATTAACGTTGAAAGGGTTGCAAATGTACAGTAATTTCTTCTTATAACTTCATTCTGACAAATTAAAACAAACTCTCAAAATATGAATGACTATATGAACAAAATGATATACAAAAAAGGAGTTGATTTATACATAAATGAGTACCTACATTGTGTACTATTTAAGAGTAATGAGAACACAAACCTAATATCGAAAATACACTCTAATAATATTTTATTGCAATACATTATAACACTACTATTATTAGTACGATGGGAGACTTTTGGTCGTAGCGCCATCTAAGACTTGGATACAGCACTAAACAACATTTTACTATAGAAGTACTGATCGAGTTCCGGGTTTCTTTGCTTTCCTAGCCACACTGATGAGATCTGATAGATCGAAACACGTCTGTGGATGGAGAAACGAAGAGAATTAGCCCAAAATTTTCACATTCAGTGTATAATAGGAGAAAACTTGTTTTCCCTATTTTGGGTTCTCCCAACTAACTAATTTTTGGTCGGTCTATTGAAGGTGACAGCAAAATGTTGTTTAGTGCTGTATCCAAGTCTCAGATGGCGCCACGACCAAAAGTCTCTTCCATCGTACTACTTCCACTTTTTCTACAGGCACTAAAATCGAGTTGGGTTTCTTTGCTTTCCGAGCCACACTGATGAGATCTGATAGATCGAAACGCGTCTGTGGTGTGGAAGAAAAAGCGCAGAAAATGAGCCCATAATTTTCAGTACTGTTATTGTCACAAAGTGCAACATTATTGAATGATAATAACACAGCATATACAAAACAATCAGCAGGTTTACTCTCACGCGCATCTCTTCTGCGCACGCCGCCATTAAACGGCAAAAGCATGAGATTTCCCGCGCACCTCGCCATTTTAGGATACAAAGCTCGATTTAGCCTGCTGATTGTTTTTGTATATGCTGCAATAATAATTTAGAAAAAAAATCTCATATTTAGGAAAACCGGGGATAGTGAATCATTCACCAACAAAGACAAAAATACAAAAGAAGATTTTATGTAATATTTCATATGAGTTCAATGTCAAATTTATTCATAATTTTCTGTGTGAGAAATGAACGCCTCAAATTGCTTCAATTTTCCCAATAAAATGTCTAGTTAGTTTTCTCAATACATGCATGTACACCGCCCTAATGCAATCAATAACTTGAACGTGAATAGAAATTTTAAAAGTTTTATTTCCTTGGGTTTAAGATTCGGAGTATAGTAACCCTTATTTAACAAATATTATATTATTCTTGTCCGTGTGAAAAATATCGATGAAAATATTATTGTTGATATAAAAGTTTTCTGGCTTCAAGATCTTACACGTTTGAATTAAATTGATTAACCGCAAATTAATACTTGGTATCCAGAATGTTTATAATTGAAGTAGATATTTTTGAGGTCAAGTCGACATGGTTTCAATAGGCCATTCAATTCCAAATATTCATTCTTTGTTGGCAAAAAAAAGTACACCACTTTAAACCGAATATTCTGGCCTTGAAGTTGAATTGAACCAAAACAACTCTAGAGCGTCCTATAGTCTAAGAAGAACCTGATCAACTCCATATAGTGCCACAAAAGCCAGAAATTCAAAGCGACTCCACAACGGGCATAACGTCTCAAAAGTCTGAATAATCCAAATGCAATCATCTGCGCTCTAGACGCCAGAAGAACTAAGCCAAGGCAATTCTACATCGCCCTTCAAGCGAGAAGAGTCTAAATCCACTCCACAATATTCCATCCGAAGCCAGAATAGAGAATTAATTAAAAGCGACTCCGTATCAAGCCAGGAAAGTCCAGAATCATTAATACAAAGTGACTCGCCATCTCCTTACAAGCCAGAAGATTCCAAAACAGTCGAATTGAACCGGGGCAACAGTCTCAATTTAAATCAACTCCAGAGCATTCTAAAAACCAGAAAAATTGATCCGAAGCGACTCCACAATGCCTCAGGAGAATCTAAAACTACTCCACTCCGAAGCGCTCTAGATGCAAGGAAAAGTAAGCCATTACAACTTCACAAAGCCCAACAAGCCAAAGAGTTCTGAACCACTTCACAGCAAGGATGATGTTATATTGATGATGAATTATATAAATTTGTTGCAATCAGAAAAAAAAAATAGTTTGAAATTAATAACTTCTGATTCCACTTTCCCACCAAGCTTTTCCCATTCAAAGGCTAAGGAGCCTATCCGTATCTTACACCATTGTACGAACAGTGTTCTCCTGAATGCCGACAATTTCACCATCATAGAGCTTTTGGTTCTATTTTATATGTATCATCATCTGTTTATTGAGCAATATACATTTTTGAATAAATTGCACTAACACAAGACTCGTTAGTACAACAAATATGCAATAATGATAAGAATAACAGAGTAGAATCAAAATGTTACAAGCGTGGAAATTATGGGTTTTAACATCTTAACATTCCACGGTGATCATTTTGGCGCACAAAATAGGGGCAAAAGGTAAATAAATAATAATATAAATATAGGATAACTACAGCTAGTACGATAGCAAAATGTTCCAGATGGTAGCAGTAGGTACAATTAACTAGATGGTAGCAGTAGGTACAATTAACCAGATTACTCCTAGGTACTGGTTGTGGTTAAGATATCTCAAGGTTCAAATTCACAGTCCGGAAGGCTTGTGTAACCGTCCAACTAGAAGGCTTAAGCTAGGGTGTGATAGCCTTATAGTTACAATGTCGGTTACAATTAAACGTGTATTGTTGTGTCACAATGTAACCGTGAGTAAAAACCCTAAGAGAAAAATTGTTATAACACACTTTATTTGTAACTGAACCATAGCGAGGCACTTTATGAATAATGAAGAATGAAAAAGTTTTGTATTTCGTGCAAAATTCTTTAATAAATATCAGTGCAAAGCGCTTTCGGCCGTGGCCATCATCAGTGCAACCTGAAAGTAAGGAAAAACACTTTCTGAAGATACTGGAAAATTTAATGAAAGTTTGGAAATTTTGGAAAATTTGAAAATTTTAAAAAAATTTTGAAAATTATCTGAAATCTTAGAAAATTTAATCTATATCAATTTAAATTATTCAAAAGGAAGAAATTAATTACTAAAGAAAGTAAATTTACTCACTTCGTCAGGTTTGTACAAAGAGTCTTCTCGTTGAACATATAGGTGTAAAGGAACGAAACATCACATTACAAATTAAAATAACACATTAAAATATCGGAAGATCTTTGGTTTTTTCGCTGGTGCACTATGCAAAGGCTGTGAAAGATGTTTTTTAAGTTTAAGTTAATATTTCTTTAAATTTGTGGAAGACCAACAAGTGATGAATGATGTGCAGCCATTTTGTGTATGGTTGCACGTTTTTGATTGTGGTTTCCCTTTAGAGTGACACATGACAAGTAAGTCAGTGTAGCTGACAAGAGCGGGAAGATCGAAAAGTAAAAGCTTATAAGACCCAAAACCATTACCAACGTTTAAAACAATATTTGGAGATTTAAGATGTTTATAGTGTAAAAAAACTTGTAGTGTAGATGACGAGCTAGTCCTCCACAATGTGTAGACTACCCTTATATCATCATAGAGTGCAAAGAGGATATATGAGATACAATTGAAATAAATGAAAATTTTTGAGTAAATAATTGAATAAATTGACTTAGTTAAGATCATCTATTGGTTTTTTTTTTGATTTAATTTAAAAGACGTCTGTGTAAGGGGATGTAAGATCTATTAAGGTTCACCTGAGTGTTGAGACAAGAGAAGTTGTCCTGAAGTTCATTTCTGATTTCAATGTCCTCCATAAAATCCAAACGGTTGAAGTTTTTAGAGCGAATTTCGTGAAGAATTTTAGAATTTGACCTGGGGCTGAAATTATGCTTAGTTGTCCTAATGTGTTCACCAAAGGCAGATGTAGTTTTTGTAAGATGTTCCTGTATTCGAGTCTTGAGAGGTCTGCAAGTTCGCCCAATGTAAGTGCAATTGCAGGAGTTGCAGTTTAGTTTATATATTCCACTCTTGGACAGGTGGTCGATTTTGTCTTTGGAATTAACCAGAAAGGAAGACAGGTTATTTTTGGATTTGAAAGAGATTTTGATGTTGTTATTGACATTTTGGTGAATGACCTGTATAATTTTAAGATTCAAATCATGATTCAAGAATGGAATAGCAATATATTTCTCTATTGGCTTATTCAGGGTAGGAAACAACTCTTTTTTCAGTCTTTTATATTTAGTTTTTGTTATGAGGGTGTCAATTAGGTGTGGGTCGTATTCGTTGTTATATGCTAGTTGTTTGAGAATTTTGACTTCGTTGGAATAGTCTTCTTTTGAGAGGGGTATGTTAAGTAATCTGTTGATGTAGCAATGGAAAGCTGCCAGTTTATGTTGTCGGGGGTGGTTAGAACTTTCAGGGATGAGTTTGTGTCGGTTTTCTAAAAATTGAAAAATTGAGTTGATTGAAAAGTTTTTTGTGAATTGTGATGTCTAAGAAGTTGATTGAGTTATTGTGTTCAATCTCGAGAGTGAAAGAGATCTTAGGGTGTATTGCATTCAATTTTTGAAGGAGAAGATCAGCATGATTGTGGTTGCCATCCAGAAAACAAAGACAGTCATCAACATATCTAAACCAGTGTAGAATCTCTTTATTGGAGTTAGTGATTATATGTTGGTTTTCCAAGAAATCCATGAAAAGGTCGGCCAAGAAAGGTGACAAGCAACTTCCCATGGCGAGCCCATCAGGTTGTTGATACACGGTGTTATTAAAAGAGAAATAATTTTGCAAAAGGCAATGATTCAGAAGTGAAAGTACATTGATAACAGTAGCTTCTGTTACATTTTTTGATCTTAAGAGGTTACCCACGATATCGACAGCTTCGTTCTTTGGGACGGTTGTGAAGAGATTGGTAACATCGAAGGAAACTACTAAAAAATTTCCGGGTAGATTTAAGTTGGACAATTTATGAATTAAATCGATTGAATTACTTACCCCAAACTTAGGTGAAAATGAAGATAGATTTTTAATCAAGTTAAGAATGAATGAAGAGAGAATAGCTACTGGTGTGTTGGAAAAGCTTACCACTGGCCTTATTGGAGTATCAACCTTGTGGATTTTTGGAAGTCCATACATTCTTGGTAAATTTGGATTACTTGACATGAGTGTCTTAGGAGCATTGTGTTCTAGAAAAAATTCACTGAAATGTTTTATAAGTTTGTTAGTTTTTTTAATAAATGTATTATGTGGATTCGACTGTAAAATCTTGAAATTATTATTCTGAAGGAAAGTTACTGCTTTGGAAATGTAATCTTGTTTGTTGAGAACCTCTCAAGACTCGAATACAGGAACATCTTACAAAAACTACATCTGCCTTTGGTGAACACATTAGGACAACTAAGCATAATTTCAGCCCCAGGTCAAATTCTAAAATTCTTCACGAAATTCGCTCTAAAAACTTCAACCGTTTGGATTTTATGGAGGACATTGAAATCAGAAATGAACTTCAGGACAACTTCTCTTGTCTCAACACTCAGGTGAACCTTAATAGATCTTACATCCCCTTACACAGACGTCTTTTAAATTAAATCAAAAAAAAAACCAATAGATGATCTTAACTAAGTCAATTTATTCAATTATTTACTCAAAAATTTTCATTTATTTCAATTGTATCTCATATATCCTCTTTGCACTCTATGATGATATAAGGGTAGTCTACACATTGTGGAGGACTAGCTCGTCATCTACACTACAAGTTTTTTTACACTATAAACATCTTAAATCTCCAAATATTGTTTTTAAAACGTTGGTAATGGTTTTGGGTCTTATAAGCTTTTACTTTTCGAACTTCCCGCTCTTGTCAGCTACACTGACTTACTTGTCATGTGTCACTCTAAAGGGAAACCACAATCAAAAACGCGCAACCATACACAAAATGGCTGCACATCATTCATCACTTGTTGGTCTTCCACAAATTTAAAGAAATATTAACTTAAACTTAAAAAACATCTTTCGATGTGATTGTAATTTGAGAGGACACAGCCTTTGCATAGTGCACCAGCGAAAAAACCAAAGATCTTCCGATATTTTAATGTGTTATTTTAATTTGTAATGTGATGTTTCGTTCCTTTACACCTATATGTTCAACGAGAAGACTCTTTGTACAAACCTGACGAAGTGAGTAAATTTACTTTCTTTAGTAATTAATTTCTTCCTTTTGAATAATTTAAATTGATATAGATTAAATTTTCTAAGATTTCAGATAATTTTCAAATTTTTTTTAAAATTTTCAAATTTTCCAAAATTTCCAAACTTTCATTAAATTTTCCAGTATCTTCAGAAAGTGTTTTTCCTTACTTTCAGGTTGCACTGATGATGGCCACGGCCGAAAGCGCTTTGCACTGATATTTATTAAAGAATTTTGCACGAAATACAAAACTTTTTCATTCTTCATTACTCCTCAACGTGCACACAGCTCTACACCCTCTACTACTTTATGAATAGACAGAATCAGAAAATGAAATTAACATGTAACTGTAATTAGTCTTCAATAACGAATTTACTTGATGAAACTATAGCTCTTGAAAATTATTGTAATAGAAAAATTGAATAATAATGTATCTCTGATAATAATTAATCAAATTAGACAAAATCAGATAAAGCTTTAATAGTAAAGAAAATGTGCCTCGAGTTTGTAAAGAAAATTTAAGGTTATTAGGTAATGTCTCACCTGTTGGAATGGGTTCTGTTTGCCTCGAAAATACTCTGGATTAATCTGGATCGGAGTCTGGATTCGAAATCCTGGAGTGAGTAAGATGGTCTTTACTCTACTCTTTAGGGCAGCTTTTCACTAATGATTAAATAGAAATAGTCAGAATACACTGTGGGAAAAAACGTGCAAAGCAAAACTTACCACATGGATGGTTGTAAAAAATCCGAATTAATCGACGAAATCTATAGCACTTTACGGTAACGTAACGTAACGTAAGGCAACTCAATGTACCATAAATTCAATAATTGAGCATATTAAGGTCAAAATCCCACAGGCGAAGACAGAATTTAACTCCTCAGAAAGACTTTTTTTCTCCAACCACCAAATGTGAAAATAAATGAAAACCACATAAAATTAATTAGCAGTCCTAAAGGTAAGGATTAAGAGATGAGTCAGAATAACGACAAACGTCAACAATTAATCAATAGAATTTTTACGTACCAAAAATTGCACACAATTATATAATCAGAGAAAAATGACAACAGCTGACGACTAATGATGATAACAACAAGTAATTATTCAATAGAACAATAATTGAGCAAGTATTCCGTGTCGCAAAACGCAAGCGCTTACTAGGAATCGATAATCCCAAAAACATTATTTATCGAAAGCCAATTGACAAAAATGAACGACACTTCACTAGTCAGCTGAGACGCAAATCAAGAGTGACATGACTTAATTAATAATTAATTTGTTTATATGAAAAATTGATTTTGAATTGGAATTAAAATACTGATTAAAATCGAGGAAAATCATTAGTCATCATAGGAACTAGTAACAAATGAAAATAGAGTTTAAATATTGAAAATTAGAAAATTTACAGGATCTGCAATTACTGTAATTAATGTTGAAATTTTATAGAGAAAATAGGTAAACAAAGTTGAAGGAATCTAGAATGGAAAACTGAAAACAAATATGAAATAGTAAGTCAATTTTGGCACGTTATACAGCAATTCACTTTAGGGCTTCTGGTAAGGTACCTATTTATAGAACTGAAAGCACTCGAGGAGAACAATGCTGCATTTATAAAAATAAAAAAATATTAAATTTATCTGCCAATAGGCTCCGAGATAACATTCTGCTCAATACATTCTCTGAGTCGTGTCACGTTTCACAAGTTAAATTAATTAACACGGGGGAAAGAAAAAAGAATGAGAAGACACATTCGAGGTCATATATTTTTTTACTACAGAAGCCATTAAAACGAATATCAAAATATTTCGCTGCCTCAAGGACCCTTCTAGCAGAAAATTATTACCATCATAATATTTCTGTGCCTACTCAATGTTTCTTCCTTTTTTTTTTAAAGATTAGGATAGGAATTTCGCTAAAAATAATGGACTATAAAATAAACTTCAGTAGAAGGCAATATTAAGTGATGTCACGGTTAGTTAATTTGCTAAAAAGCGGATATTTATCAGAGGATTTTACCTAACTACCAGTTCGCTTTGTACCTATGTATTTCCAACACCCAAAAAAATCATATAAGGCAGTTAATGTTATGTAAAAATTTTAATAATCCGGAATAATATAATTGGTGAACGTTTATCCTCAACTTCTATTTTTCTTTACTATTCAAAAGTTATTGTCTGTAGTTTCTGTGGAATTTAAATTGTAGCCCATATATAACACTATTTCTGTAGAAACGGGACAACACATACATTGTCACATCTGTTTCCAGTAGTATAATAGAATGAAAATCCGAAATGTAAGCGAAGGAGTTCTAGTAAGATAAGATATGACTCCATTGCCGTACTCTCGTCCTTTTTGGCTGACAGTGAGCAACGATAACAAATTGTTGGAAAGATTTATGTGCCACAGCGTCTAGTGAAATCTAAAATTGACCAGACGTCAAGATAGCATATAACTTATTTTGCTAGTTAAAGATATACCAGGCAGTGGGAATAGATCATTTCAAAAATCTATAAGTGGAGAATATGTATTCGGATTTTTTAGGAGAATAATTATTATATGCTAGAAGGAATGTGTTTATGGAGAATTCAGAAAATGATGTTTAATGAAATTAGTCACAAAATGGTTCAGTGGCCTTCATATTTTTTCTTAGATTTAATGGAAATTTTATCTTAGGTATTGTGTGCGTTGAAGTGTTTTTCTTGCCTTCTCTCTTCAATGGTTTAAATTTTAAATTTAATTTTCATTAATAAATATTTTGTTGATCAATCATAAAGAATAAGGCGTCATGATACAAAATATTGTAAAAAAAAAACAAAGTTCCTCTACAGATTACTTTAGTTTAACAATAAATTATTTTTCATCAATGAAAGTTCACTTAGAGATTTCTATGGTTCCTTAACCTTTTTTATAGACTGAAAATAAAAGTCTCTGAAATGGAAGACGTAATGCGTATTCGCTTGAAAGTTAATAAAGCAACACGTAAAAAACACATTATTCAAATTTAAGCCCTGACTGCATTTATCATAAAATTTATCGAAAACCGGCACAATTCGTGAACATTGATTGACCATACGCCCTGAAAGAACGTCAATATTTACTGGAGAAAATATTGAATAAAAAATTGATTATCAACCCGAAGTGTGTGAATTATATTTTCGATTCAGAAACTTGTAATTTAAAAAACATTTATTTATTGATTAAAATACAGAGGTGACAAAAGAAAATATGTGGATCAAGTTGCTACAGCAAAAGCTTGAAAACAAATGAACGATCCTTATGGGACTGCGCTGGCTTAAATAATAATTTAATGCCGATTTAGCAACTTGATGTTTACTTAACAACAATGTATTTAAAAAGTCAAAGAGGAAAGGGGTAAGCTCATTAAAGGATATAAAAAAAATAATTGGTTAATGATTAGCGTGGCAATTGGTTAATATAACTCCTCCCTCCTTAAGATGTTACAAATGTAGATTGTTGTTTATCAGACAATTAAATGTGCACATGTGTACAACCTTTTTCTGAAGTTTTAAACTTCCTAAAATAGTAAAAAATTAAAATTATAAATAAAATAGCAAGACTTAAACCTATGATTAAATATGTATTCAAATAGGAGTTTTCAAAGGACAATTCTTTAAGATTGTGAACTCCTATTTGTCTCGTCATCTTGAAGGCTTCTTCTAGGTCTTCTTGGTTGATTGATTGAAGTTCCAATGTTGTTTCTTTCTCTGGAAGTTCAGGGGTGTCTATTTTTGGAATCTTTAGTTCAAAATTGAAGGTCTCGCTGGTTTTTGAAAATGTTTGATTTTGTATTTTTACGAAGCATTTTTCGAAATAAACTAGCATTAGATTGGTTATAATTTCCATTTGGTTCGTCTTGTCACATTGGGTAACTATCGTCAGGCTTTTCTTAGGAATGACTAATAGTTGTCCATTCGGAAGTTCTCGTATTTCACTTCAGTGAAAGGACATTGTTGTGGTAGGTCAGTAATCAGGTCATAGACACAGAATTCTTCTCGCTTGAGCTCTTCTTGGTAACAAAGGTACACATTTCCGACTTTTGGGCATTCCCATAAAGTATTGTAGTTAAATGTCCGTAGTAAGTAATAGGTAAGGGTACTTATTCCTATGAATTTTTACTTGAGTTTTCACTGTCTCGTTATACTTGATTTTATTATCAAAAGTTATTTGTTAACTTTTCCGTTAATCCGTTAATATTTGATTTAATTCATTATGCTGTAAAATAGTATAATGCATTATTTCCATTTGTGCAAAATTTATTGCTAATTGCACATGATCAATTAGATTCCTTACTTTGTTACTTCGGATATTGATATTGTTCAATATTAGATTAAAAGTTAACATTGAGTGGAAATTTTGGTTTTCCAAGGAAATATTCTGTAATTTTCCTGTGATAATCTTTTGGTTAGATTCAATAGTTAAAAATTGATCGTAAAATGTTTTTGTAACTTGTTTCAATACTTGAGCTTGTGTTTTTAGGACTTCATTGAGAGTCTTTTGGTTATCATTGATAGTCTGGATATAAGAATCATATCTTGCGCCGTCTTCAGCATCTAGGGTTTCGTAGAGCCATTTTTGTGCTGTGCCCATGAAATTTAATAGACCTCTTTTGTTTCGTTTTCGGTCTTAATAGGTTTTTATGACTCGTTTCATAATCCTAATTTGTGAATAACTGTTTTCAATATTTGTTTGAAACAGTGCAACAAATTGGTTTGACTATGTCGTTTTGTTTATGTTTTGTGTGTCAGATAATTTCATTAAGGTCATCTCTAATTTATGGATACCTTGTATGATTATTGTCATATTAATGTGATAATAGGCCATATTATGTTGAGTTGTTACGTGAGTAGTTCCTAAATAAATTGGTAAGATAGGATTTTCTACCGTCATCAATGTATACGCTTGGGTGACTCCGATAGTAAGGGATACTAACGGATTCATCTCGGGGTACCTGAAATAAATTATTGTCGTTTAACATTTTGTTAAGCAAAGCGATTCTGTTTTTTGCTATCATAACGCGGACTTTTCTTGCCTCTATTAAATTGTTTTACGAAGCGAAGATTGGATCTTGTAGTTCTCGTTCGGGTTCACGATTTTTATTGCGTGATTCTAAAGACTTTGTTTCTTTCGCTAACAATTTTTCTTGAATTTCTTCATTCAAATTTGCAAGGGATTCTGGTAAAATTGTTATATAGTCAGTTGTTAGTTTATTTTCCGTTTGTTCAATTGGTATGTCATAATTCAAATCTCCTTTATTCACTTGAAAAGGGGTGTGATTCATTGTACTATGAGTACTGTTGTTATAATTCAATATAGCGATTCTCATTAACCTCTTATTCGGGTTTCGGAATTTTAAACTCGTTATTCTTTCACGTAGTGCCGAATGGAATCTTTCGATTGGACTATTCAAGTTCGGATTTCTTGGAGTTGTATAATGAAACTCAATTTTGTATAATGTACAAAGATCTGTCATTATAGCCTGTTTGAACTCTGCTCCACTATCTGATGTGATTTTTTGAGGTATTCCGTGATCAGTAAAATATTTCAATAACTGTGATGTAATCTCTACAGCTGTTTTCGTATTTACAGGAGAGGCTTGACCAAATTTTGAAAAGCTATCAATAATGGTCAGAAATTTCTGGTTATTGATTATATACGGGTCAATATAAATATGTTCGAAAGGTTTCGTACCAATGGGTGTTGGTTTAAATATGATTTTGTATGGTTGTCGTACATACTTCGTTTTATTGCATGTCTCGCATCCTTTGACATAAATCTGTACGTCTTTTTCGATATTGGGCCAAAAGAATATTTTCTTTAAGGCTGCAACATTTTCAGTGATTCCGCTATGAGAGGTTTTAGTCTCATGATATTGCTGAATTTTTTCTTGTTGAAGATCAACTTCTGTGATGTCTTCTAATAAAGAGTTCTAGATGTACAAAGCAAATGAATTCGAATACGATTCTTGTAATGCTCGTATCACAATAGGTTCTAAAGATTTATTTTAGAAATTAAGGCAATAAATACCAGGTGGAATGTATTGCTTTACTAAATCAGTAATTTGTGATGTTGTATAATTAACGCATTCGTTAATTATCATTTTTATTTTTTGAAATTCCCTGGTATTAAAATAATTCTGGCGTGGCGCCAAACTACTTCAAAAGACCCCCTGTAAAACCTCAAGACAGGCCGGCGCTGGCGTCCAGGCGGCATGCTTTTGATCTGCGAATTTTAAAGTGCCGACACTTACGACGGCAACTTATATTTTTATTCTGTAAACTTTATCCTAGTTATACATTATCCAGCACTCTTTGGAATGTTGCTGGTGAGTTCTTTAATCCAAAGGGCATTCTGTTAAATTCGTAATGATCATTTTCAACATTGAATGCTGTCTTGGGTATCGAATTTTCATGCATCTCGAATTGAGGAAAGCCAGAGGGTAAATCTAGTGTAAAATAATTACTACGACCAAGTCGGTCTAATATTTCAGTGATATTAGGTAATGGATATCTATCATCAATAGTTTTCTCGTTTATCTTTCGATAATCAATGACCATTTACCATTTTTGTATGCCTGCGGCATCTTCTTTCTTAGGTACTATCCATACAGTGGATGACCAGGAACTCAGGATGGTCTGATTATGTTATCTTCTGGCATTTTCTTTATTTAAGAATCTACTTCTTTATGCACATGAGGATATCTATATGTTTCCGAGTACATTGGTATTTCATCTGTTGTTTTAATTTCGTGTTTGACTTGATTGGTAAATGTCAATTTTTCATTTGGCTTGTGGAAAATTTCAGTAAAAGCTTTAATAACATGTTTCAAAGCATCAAATTCCTCTGAGTTTAAATGATTAATATGTAGTGACTTTATAGGGTTATTTGCATATTCATCATTTTCTAATGTAGTCATTATTTTTTCTATATTAAATATCTAAAACTGTTCATCAGCATAAGGTAAACTTATTTCCGCCAAGTTATTTATGTTATACGGGACAATAATGGCCTTATTCATTAAGTTGTGTACTTCTAAAGCTACTATCTTATTAATGACTATTGCTATTGTCGAGGGAATATAATATGTTTCATTTTTCATCGGCGATGCAAGAATTTCAACGTCATAAGCTATATTCGTCTTGAAACAACATACTTGAATTGAATTACTTGGAATCTCAAAATTTTGATTTTCGAAATCTGTTCTATATTGAAACGGAATTGTTGTTTTATTATTAGAAAGAAGCACATTAGAAAAATCTATATTTAAATTTTTTTCTTGTAACGCTTTGATTCCAATTATCATCAAAATAGTCATGGAAATTATACATTATCATTTCGATGTTGTTTTGAATATTATATTCTTGTAAAATTGGAACATTAATTTTAAAATTTAAAACTAACAATCCATAAGGCTTTCATTTAAAAAATAATAAATCTAAAACTAAAATATGTGATAAATCTGGAGTTAATAAATTATCTTGTAAAGATTGTCCCAAAGTATATATGGGACAAACAGGTAGAAATTTTGGTATTAGAATTAAAGAACATCACAACCGTTTTATTGCGCTCAGTTGGCGATAATTTCCCTATGGAGTACTTGCTCAATAAAAATAAAACAGACTCAAATTATGCAAATCACCTTATAGAATCGAATTACAATTTTAATAATGAATTTAAAATATTGCATAATGAAAACAACAACATAAAATTAAATCTTGAATCTCTAGAAATAAACAAACTTGAAAATTTAGACTGTTCACTGAACGACCAATTAGATTTGAACAATTCACCACTTTAAAATTTATTTATGTATGATTAACATAAAATTAGACCAGCTTTTACCTTTTTTTAAAATGGCAATTTCACTTTTATGTCTAACATAAAATTCTTACAATTTCTGATGAAGCTACAGTGTTAGCGAAACATGTAAAAGTTTATTAAATTTAACTAGTGAAAATATACGTATAAGTATATCACATTTACTTAAAAATCTTTTATAATATTAATTTCCCTTGTACCCATATATGTTGTTAATTTGTTTCGTGAATTAATTATAGAATTTGAAAAATATTCTTCTGCTATTGAGGGTCTTATTAAAGAGGCATGACTTCCTATGTCAATTAATAATTTTCACGGTGGATAGTCTATTTGAATAAAAGGCAGTTGGTTGATTTGATAAGCATTTAAAGTTAATGCTGACTCACTGCATCCAAGGCTGATAACAGAAAATTTTCGTCTTCAGTTTCGACTTGATTTTCTTCAAAATTTGTCTCTCTATAATAATTTTGATTTTGGGAACATTCTTCAGTTTCGAAATTTTCGCCAAGGTCAGGTAAGTAATTCTATTTCAAAGATATTATTATTCTCTTCGATTGTATATCTTGAAGGACCTGCATTTGAGTCAGGTTTGAAATAATTATTGGGTCTGTATTGATGTTGATTTTGTGCTCGTAGTTGCACTAGAAATCCGGACATAGGTGTCGGTTTCGAAAATTGTTACTTCTCGAATTAGAATTGTAAAGATGAGTTAAATTAAACTGAGTCAAGAGATTCTCGATTTCTTCTTCAGAATCTGACATGTATATTCAAAGAAAGATATTATTTTGAATATAAAGTTTTAAAAATTTTATGCTATTTTTATTTTTTAAATCAAAAGTTAAATTAATTACTCAGTCTTGTGCGTTGCGTTTTCTTTAAAATTATTTACTTGTTACTCTAAGTTTGTAAATTCTTAGTTACTTTTAATTTTTGATTTCAGTCTTTTCAGTAAACCTTTTTGGAATTGCAGAAGAACAAAAATCTGAATTTAAGTCTTCTCAGTAAATCAAAAATTAGAAATTACAAAAGATCAAAGATCCAAAAATTTCAATTATGGAACACCAATTACAAAATGTATAAAGAGAAAGGATGTATTTACTAGGCACGATGCTAATAACAGTAATCTTTCCTCACATGTTGTTTTTTGTTATTCCTTCCACTCAGTTAACCAATTCGAAGTGGACAGTATCTGGAACGTTTAATAACAGCACTGATAATACAAATTTCACTATCCCGAAGAATTCACTTTTTCGAACTTCCTCCAGTCTTTTGAAATTTTCGCGACGGATTACGACTGTATCGACTTTCCCGAAACTTAAGCACTCTGAGTTTTCTACCGACTGCGCCAATTATATTTTCGATTCAGAAACTTGAATTTTAAAAAACATTTATTTTATTGATTAAAATACAGAGGTGACAAAAGAAAATATGTGGTTCAAATTGCTACAGCAAAAGCTTGAAAACAAATGAAAGTTCCTTATGGGACTGCGCTGGCTTAAATAAGAATTTAATGTCGATATAGCAATTTGATGTTTACTTTACATATTGTATTTAAAAAGTCATAGAGGAAAGGGGTAAGCTCATTAAAGCATATGAAAAATGGATATTTGATTATAAATTAGCGTAGCAATTAGTTAATATAACTCATACGCCCTAAAAGAACGTCAATATTTACTTCAGAAAATATTGAATAAAAAATTAATTTTCAACTCCAAGTGTGTGAGAAAGTTAAAGTGAAAATTTATTTAAAAAGGAGTGACCTAATAAAATACCTAAATTTGTTTATTTATCGTAGATAACTGAAATAAATGATATTTTTGTTTGGATCTTTTACGTGCTTTGTCACGCTACAAAAAGTCTAAAACCACTCGGGTCTCTTTAGAAAATAAGCTACCTTTCACACCCTTGAAAGGCTCGAAATTACCCCAAGCACTCTTTTACAAAACCAGCTATTCTCCTAATGTGTGATTTATTCCCTGTGATGTATTCGGTGTCATTAATGTCAAAGGAACCGTTAAGCAGGTCACTTTATCCTTAAGAATATAGTTTGCTGAGCCTTGATAATAATTGATAAGCTTTCATAAAAATTGTCATTTTAAAATAATCGCAAGGTATAACGAATAGCTTTAAATTATTTAAGAGAATACATTGACGCTGACATGAAATTGTTCATGTGTCCTTAAGAAATCATACCACTGTATCATTACACGTATATGTATAGAGAGATACATTATTTGACTATCGCGCTTATAATAATTATTGAAGATTTCGCAAAACATAGTTTGATTTGATAAGAATTATTTAAAGTAAGAAAATATCCAAATGAGAGACTTACTTTTGAAACTCTCAAAAGCTGTTGTCTGATGTTGTTAGTAATTCCAACCTCTACTTGCCGCGCAGAGACGTAATTTTTGATGCGAAAACGTACACCCACTTCGGGTCAATAGATTCTCGAAGAAAAATTGCTATTATTCGCCTCAAAGTTTCACAAAATATTTTCAAATCATAGAACTGGTAATCGGATTAAAGATTGCCCAAATCGGCACAAAATTGAGGGACCCTTTCATTTTGAGTCACCTTTCGCAGATAGGCAACCAACAGCAAGCAATACAAATCAGGTTGAATCAATGTTATGAAGACGTTCATTATCAAGAAAATTTACAACATACGTAAAAACTTCTAATCCTTAAATACATACGTTATACTTACTCACATACTAGTTACAACCTTTGTGTGTAGTCATTATAATGGGACGAATAATGAGATACTATTTAAAAATCTAAAAAAACTCCCATTTTTTTCATTTTCATTTGCCCCAAATAACTAAACTAGAATTTCGCAACAGAGAGCGTACACATAACCACGTATATATTACCCGAACATCAGACCTCTAATTCGCGGACATAGGGCATGTTTCATTAAATTTAGTGTTCCATCTGCGAAAATAACTCAACCAGCAGGTTTTCGCACGGGATCCGCATTGTTCGCTCTCACCTATAATAGTCGGGGTCGGTTCGAGTTTGTTATCAAAATGCCAGGGCGATAATAACAAACGTTCCCTAATGTAAAATGTATTCCGTATATTATGCAGTTCGTTTGATTATTGGTTGACCGTTTTGATAAATTGGTTGCATTTGTAACACTATTTTTTTCTGTAGGTAGTGCAATTATTATTCTATTGATCCTTGATCAGTGTGAGCTATGAAAAATTTGACCATTATTGGAAAAAAAATGTAGGTAGGTACTTAAGAGAAGTGAATTTGCTTGAAATGCGACGAATAATATCACCTCGATTACTTCTACCCTTCAAACTCCATATTATAAATCCGGCTTTTATGTATAACTCCTTATAATTAAGTCTCGGCGCTTCGACTGGATAAAACAGAATCTGCTTTTACAATCTTGAAGGCACTTTTCACATGCCAGCCTTTTAAATGATCCCCATCACATTTTCTGGAAATCACCTTTTATTCACACAGTCTTTCAAAAGGCTTGTAAACGGAAAAGTAATCTGGAAAAGGACGTCGTTACTAGTCGAACGTGCAATTGCATTTTGACGACATGGTTGGTCGAAATAGTCGTCGTCAGTTTTAAAGGGGATATTGCATTCTGGCGGTCCGGGACCCTCGTGGAAGGCGTGTTTAGTGTCCGGGACTGTTATTTGACTAAATTCCTAATGTGATAAGGGTTTTAGGGAAAGTGTGCCTAATATTTTATTCCTTTTAAATCTGATTCTTTGTGTGCTTTTAGAGGAGATTTAAATTAAGTGGGTTTGAAGAAAGATACCTGGACTTTCCAATTTTTTTTTTTAGCAGGATCAGGGCATCCAGCTGCCAGTTTTAACTCATTGAAGCAGAAAGATTCTTGCATCTTGCATATCGATGACGAATCAAAGCCGACATTGGCTATCAGAGAAATACTTGAGTCCCAAACTAAAATTAGAGATATTTCAGAAGGTTGCTTGTTATCAGAATTGTATAATGTACTTTTTTGGCAATTGCCTAATTATACTGCGTACGGCTAGTCAGCATCAGTTCGGAGGCCATGGGTTTATGGATTCCTTGTATACATCTTACCTTTGGGCGCCACCAAGTTAATTGTGATTTAACTAGGAAGATTACATGATGTCATAAACAAAACCTGTGCAATTGGAGCGCTTAGCAATGAAACAACTAGTTAGGTACAATAATGTATCTGGCTTTCTTTATTAAAAATAATTACAATATTAAATAGGGAAAGCTAGGACGCTGTTAAAAATTTGTATAGATTATGGTTTGTACAAATTTATAGATATTTGATTATAAAAAAAAATATTAATATAAATAATATATTTATGAATTTAAAATAAACATATTTAACTGTTTGTTTACACTTGTGAGAGATTAAGACCACAATTTCAGTTACACTCTACCAAGAGGCAAATTTAACACCAGAAAGGTAAAAATTATTATTAGGGCAACCTCAGATTAAAATTCTAGATCCAGATCTGTAGATCCAGACAGAAGCAGTTAGCAGTTCTAAGTTTGCTCCAAACTATGGTATGGTGAGTGAGTCCTATGGGGGTCCTACCCACGTTTTATCTGTTCAACGTAGAACTCAAAGTGGTACCGAAAAGGGTTGCTGAAGGGAAGCTACCAAAGCCCCAACTAAGAGCAATCTAGACCCAGCCTAGAATCTCTCTAGAGACAGCCTAGGATCTTCTAAATACAGCCTAGGACCCTATAACGATGTTCGTATAAAAAAAACAAATCGAGTCCCAAACATTATAAATAATCTTACCTCTAACTGAGGGATGCTCTAGGCCAAAAGTGAAGTCTTAAACTTCCAAAAGTTGCTCGGAGCGATCCTACTGAAAAAAATGAAACACGTGTTGTAGGTTAATAATTCCTGAAGAAAATCTCAACACTTACCGAAACGAAATCCGAAATGAGAATTGACCAAGGGACAACTGGAGACAATGGTCAACAAGAAATTAGTCTAACTTGAGTTTCCCCTGGCACAAAATTCCAAAAAGTTTTGCCTAAAAATAATTAGGGCCAAGACCGACCTCACAGTAACTATCAGGTCTCAAGATCAAAAGGGGAGATTCTTCCTTTTAGATTTGGAAAGAGGGCTTCCATTTGTCAAACTTATAATTTTGACATTGATGAAAATTATAGGAAAGCGCGTGTTAAGTTTCATCCCAAAAATACGAACTGAAAAGTGGGTTGTGTATAAATGACTCCAGATAACCGGTGAATGTTGAAAATTGCCTATAGAACCTATATCAAAAAGTAGAACAGGTCTTAAAGAAAACGCCTAGACAGCGACAGCTGTTCAATGACATGATGGAACTAAAAAATCGAATAAGGTAAACAAAATTTATCATAACCTCAGATTATTTATCGATTGAATTTGCCAACTAGTCGATGGTACTATCGGTACTCTCTCCTTTTATAAGATTTTAATCAATAACAGCGGGCCCTGCCGTACTGAATCAAACCTTCCTAGATCAATTAACTACAATTGCAAACCTGAACCAAAAAACTTTTAGTAAAAGGCAGTACTCAAGGTAATAAAATCTGGGCACAGAAAAGATAGTCATTTATTTATTTATTTCTATATAGTTCTATATGGAAACATATCCACTAGAGCAAAACAAAGTAGCATATTAGCCAAGAAATTGAAAATACTACAATTGGTGGAAGATGTAACTGAGAAGTTGACGGCATGGAGATTCTAGTTGAATAGTTACATATAATGAAGAAGGATTGGGTAACGAAGATACATCGGCAAGATGAAGAGGAAAAATAAAAGGTAGTTTTAATTTTTATATTCTCACAGTCAAAGTTTGCGTAGCATCGTGTTTATGAGTGAATATTCTGGAAAATCAGACGGCCAAGCTATTGTGGATTTTGGATTTTGAAAAGCAAAATGGTGTACTTATTGCTTAAACATGGCAACGGGACGCTTGCATTATAGTAGTGGGAGACCATTCGGTGGTAATAATTATTGGAATCGGGAATTTCGAGTTACATTGTTGTTTGAACAATAAAACAGCCTGAATTAGAGAAAATAATCCTACAGCTATAATCGGAAACGTATTTCTGGTTTAAATGTGGATTTAAAGCGAGAAAACGCTTTAAATTTGTGCCAAATGTGTTCCGTTTTTTTTATTTTTTTATTTTTTCATTTTATCATAATTTCAAGAGAAACTGCTGTCCTAAATGTGCGCTGAATTGCATTTCAATAAAATACTTCGTGATTTTGATCAAACATTTAGTCAAATAAAAACTTTGTATAAATGACAAATATCTAATAGCTGTTATCAGCGATGCCAGACAGTTTCTAAACAGTTGTAACACCTACAGATTTGAATGTTTTGCCAACATGAATGAAAGGTGAGCCTGGATTTTTTCAAAAGTAAACCTTTGGAGGAAAGTTAGAAAACCATGAGTGGACCTTATAATCAAGAGATGCTGTGTGTAGAAATAAAAGCTTCAGCAAGAATGGTACCAATACAAATAGAGACAACAATTATTCTTCATGTCAGTGTCATTTAAGAGATTGGACATTTAACCATATGACCAAATTTTGTTCTAAAAATAGGTATTAATAAGAGCGTAACAGAAAAAAAACCTTACTTGAATGTAGGGCTTGCAGTGAAAAAACCACGATAATAATGGCTGATAATGACAATGATATTGTCACAACCTATTTTGTTGCGACTGATGAATTAAAACAATAAGTCCCAAAACATTAAGAATAATTAAGGTTATTGATTACAACTAAAGGGTTGATTCTTGATTCAGATGAGAACACTAGACATAATTTATAAATGTTGGAAATCGGTACTTACCGGAGACCCATCTTTCTGCAGCACGTAGCGTAGCCCGTAGCACAACTTTAGCGCCCGAATTCAGATTTACAATTGCCTCTAAAATAACACCTTATCGATCCAAATTGATTTAGGAATGCCAGCAAAAATCATTGGCCTAAAACCAAGGTCGTTGGCTCTTAGCTTTTTGCTAACATCCTGATGCGTTTGCTTTATTTAATATAACATCCGTATTGCTGAACTAAATTAGAACATTACTTGTCAATGAACTTTGGTTAATTCGTATTGAAATATTAATGTTGTAAAGGGTGATATTTTTTGGCTTGACAATATACAGTTCCAAAAAAAGTGACGCACTTGATTTTGACCTATCATTGAAAAAAAAAAAAAAAAAACTTTGTGTGCCGATTTTTAATTTTTTTAAATTTGTTGGTAGGAAGTTAATTCAATTTTCTTTGAAAAAAAACTAGAGGGATGGAAATTTTCTCAAAGCTTCCTGGATGGTAGTGGAAAGACTGAAACCATGATATTTTCTCAATTTTTGGCTCACCCTGTGTGTTAATCAAGTAATGATATAAAAAATGCTTACACCCTATATGAAAGATCCTTCATTTAGAAGAATTTTCTTTTTTTATTCATTGATTTATCTCTAAAAATGTCTGAACTACAGCTTTTCTACTGAAATCTTGCATATTACCAACTGAATTTATCGAAAAGTTCTCTACTGAAATAAACTGATAGAAATTTTTTCAAACATTTTTATTAAACACATAATTTTAAATTGGGAAAACTGCTTAATACCGTATATTGCCTCCCCTAGCAACTCTAGTGCATCTAATCTACGCGGCATACTGGATATCAGGTTTCGTATCGTTTCCATTGGTATACGATCCCATTCTTCTACTAAAGCATCTGCCATTTCTGCGAGACTTTCTGCATACCTCTCGCGAGAACGTACCCTTCTTCCTAATTCATCCCACAAATATTCTATCGGGTACATATCGGGGCTTCTTGCAGGCCACTGTAATGTGGTGGTACCCGCAACTTCTAAGAAGTTTCGCACTAATGCTGCGTTGTATGGTCGGGCATTATCCTGCATCAATGTAAAATTCTGCCCACTAACTCTGCATGGGGTAAGACATACTGTCGTATAATGTCGATGTAGATTTGGGCTGTCACCGACTGCCTTATTAGAAAAACATGAAGGGGTGTCGTTTCATTCATTGAAATACCTCCCCACACCATAACCGACCCACCATTAAAATTTTCGCTTCCTGTCATCAAATTTTGACCAAACCTTTCACCAGTCCTCTTCCAGATTCTTTTTCTTCCATCCAACATGTTCAGGCAAAACCTTGACCCATCCGTAAACAAGACATTCGACCATTCTGAAATATTCCATTCTCCATAATTTTCAACGAAATTTCTTCTAGCAGCACGATGTCCGGGCGATAATTTAGGACCTTTTGCAGGTCTCCTAGCTTTTAAATTAACTTCTTAGACGTCTACATACCGTCTGCTTACTCACTGCAACACCACAAATTTGGCGAAGATCTTGCTGAACATTTACCGCACTATATGATCGATTCCGTAAAATCCTCAACCGTAAGAAGCGATCATCTCTTTGAGAAGTTTTTCGAGGGCGACCAGAACCCACCCTTCGAGCAGTACTCCCTGCTGGTTCGTACTTGCGGATCGCTCTTCGAGCAGTTGCTTCATGTATCGCCGAAACATCGTGCTGCTAGAAGAAATTTCTTTGAAAATTATGGAGAATGAAATATTGCTGAATGGTTGAATGTCTTGTTTACGGATGAGTCAAGGTTTTGCCTGAACATGGTGGATGAAAGAAAAAGAATCTGGAAGAGGACTGGTTAAAGGTTTATTCAAAATTTGATGACAGGAAGCGAAAATTTTAATGGTGGGTCGGTTATGGTGTGGGGAAGTATTTCAATAAATGGAACGACACCGCTTCATGTTTTTCTGGTAAGGCACTTGGTGACAGCCCAAATCTACATCGGCATTTTACGACAGTATGTCTTACCGAATGTAGAGTTAGTGGGCAGAATTTTATATTGATGCAGGATAATGCCCGACCATACACCGCAGCATTAGTACGAAACTTCTTAGAAGCTGCGGGTACCACCACATTACAGTGGCCTGCGAGAAGCCCCGATATGAACCCGATAGAACATTTTTGGGATGAATTAGGAAGAAGGGTACGTTCTCGCGAGAGTTATCCGGAAAGTCTCGCAGAAATGGCAAATGCATTAGTAGAAGAATGGGATCCTATAACAATGGAAACGATACGAAACCTGATTTCCAGTATACCGCGTAGATTAGAAGCACTTAGAGTTGCTAGGGGATGCAATACACGGTATTAAGCAGTTTTCCCAATTTAAAATTTTGTGTTTATTAAAAATGTTTGAAAAAATTTGTATCAGTGTATTTCAGTAGAGAACTTTTCCATAAATTCATAAAGTTGGTAATATGCAAGATTTCAGCACAGAAGCTGTAATTCAGGTATTTTTAGAGATAAATCAATGAATAAAATAAGAAAATTCTCGTAAAAGAAGGATCTTTCATATAGGGTGTAAGCACTTTTTATATCATTACTTGATTAACACACAGGGTGAGCCAAAAATTGAGAAAACATCATGGTTTCAGTTTTTCCACTACCATCCAGGAAGCTTTGAAAAAATTTCCATCTCTCTAGTTTTTTTTCAAAAACAATTGAATTAACTATACCTACCAACAAATTTAAAAAAATTAAAAATCGGCACACTATTTTTTTTTTTTTAATGTCAAAATCAAGTGCGTCACTTTTTTTGGAACTGAGTGTATTATTTCAGGTTGGTGAAACTCATGGAAAACAAAAACCATAAGATTAGCAGTGCTAAAACAGGGACAGAATCTGTCTGTGATAACAGATCGCGATTTGTATGTACCAAAAAGAAATTGGCATTGAAAAATGCATGAGTAATGCAAAGAATTGGAACTGAGGTTGTATTTGGAAATCGAGAAGTGAGTTTGTGGCTGAAAAACAATATAGTGCTGCAAGGAGAAATAAATTTATATTTATACGTACTTAATGGATTCTCAAATATCTACCTAAATTTAAATGAAAGCTACATGCTGATGCTAAGCTTCGAAAGTGCGAAAGAGAATACATAATGCGATTTGAACCAAAATTTAAGGATAAAATATGAAGAAAAGACTAGTGTAACAATGTGGGAGTTCGTTTGTAGTACCTAATCTCTAGATCGCGTATTTGAATAGAGTCTATGTCAATTCGTCGTAAGTCAATTCGTCGTAAAGTCAACTCGTCGTATACTTCAATTCATCGTGAAGTTCATTTCGTCGTATACGTCAATTCGTCGTAGAATTAATTTTCGAGTATTCGTGCTTCGAGTATTCGTCGTGAAGGTATAATTCGTCGTATACGTCAATTCGTCTTATCTCAAGTATAATGGTAAAAAGTCGAAATGTGTAAATTTACCTACACTTTTTCGTTTAATCAGATATTGCCAAACCGATATTAACCCGGTTAGTTTAGGAGAGTTTGCAATTTTAATCAGACATAACATTGCAAATTAACCCAAACTAACCAGGTTATTATCGGTAAGTTTAAATATCTGAATAAAATTGCAAACTATTACCACGTTAATTCGTCGTATCTACGGTCAATTTGTCGTATTATTAATAGGGTACTTGCATGGAAAATTAAATTGATTATTGTTTATTGCAAACTGTAGGAAATCGAAAAAAAATCGATACGTGTTTTTTTATTTTGTCCAAATATGAATATTCTGAAAGTTATACAAAGATTAAGTTTTGAAAAAAACACGAATCTCTCATATTTTTCAAATTTTTTCCTGATTTTATTTTAAAAGATTTTGAAGAACTAATTTCACATTCTCATTGTCACCTTTTCTTCTCTACAAGATGGCGGTATTGAATTTAAAATCTAACGTTTCGTTCCTCTGGAATCATAATCAATTTATTTTTTTTAAATACGGACCTGCTTTTTTTACTGTTATTGAAAAATTATAAACATTGTCGGTTTAAGGATACCCAAAGATGACAAAATCGCAAATAAAAAATCCAGGTCCGTATTTAAAAGTTGATGATGGCCGCCTAAAGACGAAACGTCGAACTTTGAATTTAGTAGCAACATCTTCTAAAGGGGAAAAAGTGACAATGATGAAGTGACATTTATTTTGAAATTGCTCGTCAAATAAGCCCAGGAAAAAATAAAAACGATTTTACAAAATTTCGGTTTTTTCCGAATATCTCCGGAAGCATTCGGAATCTATCCAATTTCAAAACGGCATTCTATTGGTCATAAAATTGCGCAACTTTGCCATAATTTGACCGACCCTGTATCTCTTACGGTTTCCCATATCCCAATGATGAGGCTCGAATTTGGGCCACCCTGTACATTATTTCCATATGACACGAGAGGCTTAACAAGTGATAAGCCTTTTGGGATTATCGCGCTTGGTGGCATTTATAGCAAATTCTATTATAGAAACTTTTTTAAATTTTAAAGTTTTAAAAGTTTAGTTCGTTGTATAACCTTTTGAATACCACTCGATGTTTCAGGATTACCTAATACTTTTACCTGACACTCAACGCGTTACCAGCAACACCACTCATTCTTCGGAGTCGTTATGTTGCTGCGTAACGCGTTTCATGACAGGTGAAAGTATTATCCGGTAATCCTGAAACCTCTTGTGGTATAACATTCGATAAGTTTGATAATGCCTGATTGAAATTACAATCTATCAACACTTTGGCTGCCACATTAGTCAGCAGTGATGCATAAGATTCAGTTGCTTTTATACCAACAGGAATGTTTAACCCAATTTACCCCCAATCCGAGGTAGTCGACGTTACTTTACGACAAATTGACGTATACGACAAATTGAATCTACGACGAATTGACAAATTCGTCGACTCGACGTAACGACGAATTGACTTTACGATGAATTGATGTATACGACGAATTGGCTTTACCACAAATTGACGTATACGATGAATTGACTTTAGGACGAATTGGCGTAAGACGAATTGACGTACGACAGATTGATTTACGACGAATTATACATGACCCATTTGAATAATTATACATGACCCATTTGTGTCACCTTGAAAGCCATTCTTACATCTAATTCACTATAGCTAGCGACACTAACGTTGTTCATCACGATTCAAGAAGAGGCTTTTGAAACTAACATGGGGTTCAGTTTAGTTTCAACCTATTTTCAAAATGTTCTGTGTTTATGTTGTCATGATATTCTCAACATCAAAAAATAAAGAAGGCATTTTCTATCAAATCTATGAAACTACTAGCTGACCCGGCGAACTTCGTACCGCCTCTGAATTATTAAATCCCTATTAAATGTTGTGTGAGCGTATCTATTAGCTGAATAAAATTCAGTTTTTTTCAATGGTGAATTTGGCTTTGGTTGAAAAAAAATAATCTTTACAGCTCTGCACGAGTTATAAGTGCTAGAACCAACACAACTGTGTTTTATATATATAGATAATAATGATAACAAAATGATCCTCCATTTATTGAATAATTCATTTATCACATAAAATGTGATGATTGAAGAACCGCTCGACCGATTTTGTGCAAACTTCACATAAACCATCTAATAAATAATCCGAACAAAGCCTAAACATTTGGTTTGGCTAGGTGAGCCCGTTCTTGAGTTATAAAATTACAACGAAAAGTGGCATTAATTTTTATATACAGGGTGGCCAATTGAAAACGAAACAGAGGTGATTTCGGGCTCCCCAAGACATTTAAGAAAAAACCCTCGTACCCGTCGATTTTTGATTCAAGGGGGAACCATTTTTTTGGTGTTTTCACCCCCTGGGGGGCAAAGCCCTAGCGGGGGTGACAAGGGCCCCCAAAATTTTAAATGGAATGAGGGGTCGAGTGATACCTTATTTTGAAGCTATTTTTATGCAGATTATAACCCCCGAGTCTCACATCGCTACTATCTACCTAGCCATTACAGGGGCTAATTAAAGTTACAAAAACATGTTGGAATATTTTTATTTAAAAAAATGCTTTAAAAACAAAATCAATCAAGTAAATGCTGAAAATGACCTCAGAAGAAAAAATCTAACGGGCTTAAATCTGGAGAACGCGGGGGCCACTCAATATTGACGAGCCACTGCAGCATAGTGGGATGACGCACAATCTTGTTGGAATATTAGTGTATGCATCTGTTATCATTCTCTAGTATGTCCACCAATTCTGGATGAATCGCAACTTCTAACCACTCTAGGTACATTTCTCCTGTTAAATTTATAGGTAAAAAAGGGGCCTATTATACGGTTATCAAAAATGCTAGCCCAAACACTCAAATAATCTACATCTCCATAATGCCCTAGGACGTTATTTCGTACGTATTATACCTGGAAATATTGTATGTATACCTGGAAATATTGTATTAAATAAATATTGTATTGAATATAAAACAATTGTATTAAATAATGGAGTATAATTAAATGGTATTTTAGTTGATGTGCTACTAACCCCCTTTTTCGTTTTATTTCCTCCTCCCTCAGCATTGAAAAACATAACCCAATTATTTATTTTTTCAAGAAATGGAGCAGCAGTTTGTATATTTCTCTGATGAATGCTCCTTTTTTCTTGAACGGTACGGTGAATCGTCTCAACTGCCGCTATTGGGCTAATTCAAATCCCAGAGAACATATTTCGTGAGGTACACACGCAACATCCCGAGAAATTGAGTATTTAGGCTAGCATTTTTGGTAACCGTATAATAGACCCCTTCTTTACCTATAAATTTAACAGGAGCAATGTACCTAGAGTGATAAGAAGATGCGATTCATCCAGAATTGGTGGAGATACTTACTACTAGAGAATGATAACGGATACATGGAAAACCTTCTAATATTCCAACAAAATGGTGCGCCACCCCACTATGCTGCAGTGATTCGTCAATATTTGGACCAAAGGTTTCCAGGACAATGGATTCGAAGGAGAGGCCCCCGCGTTCTCTAGATTTAAGCCCGTTAGATTTTTTCTTCTGATTTCATTCTCAGCATTTACTTGATTGATTTTGTTTTTAAAGCATATTTTTGTAACTTTAATTAGGCCCTGTAATGGCTAGGTAGATAGTAGCGATGTAAGACTCGGGGGTTATAATCTACATAAAAATAGCTTCAAAATAAGGTATCACTCGACCCCTCATTCCATTTAAAATTTTGGGGGCCCTTGTCACCCCCGCTAGGGCTTTGCCCCCCAGGGGGTGAAACCACCAGAAAAATGGTTGCCCCTTAAATCAAAAATCGACGGGTACGAGGGTTTTTCCTTAAATGTCTTGGGGAGCCCAAAATCACCTCTGTTTCGTTTTCAATTGGCCACCCTGTATATAGATAGATTATGGCTACTACAATATACCGGGTGGGGCACGAAAAACTTTCCACCCAGGTTTTCTCAGGTGTTAGGTGTTCAATCAAAAATCGCTCAGACACCTCAATTTTTATTTTTTGGGGGACACATTTTATTGGTATTTTCACCCCCTACCTGTGAACCCCTAAGTGGGGGTGACAGGTACCCACAAAATTTAAAATAAAAAGGGGGGTCGAGTGATACGTCATTTTATAGATATTTTCATTAAGATTATATCCCCGAAGTTTCAAGTTGCTACTAATTACCCTGTCGAAATAGCGGCTTGTCAAAGTTAGGAAAAATCAATGGAAAAATGCTATGTGGTTTTTACCTGTTACCTACGCATAGGTGTGACAGGTAAAAACTATACAGCTTAGATTATCGAAAAAAAGCATTTATCCCAACTTTGACATGCCGCCATTTTGGCAGGGCTAATAGTAGCAACTTAAAACTTCGGGGATATAATCTCAATGAAAATAGCTACCAAATGACATATGACTCGACCCCTCTTTCCATTTAAAATTTTGGGGGTTCCTGTTATCCTCACTTAGGGGTTCACAGGTAGGGGGTGAAAATACCAATAAAATTTGTCCCCCAAAAAACAAAAATTGACGTGTCTGAGCGATTTTCGATTAAACACCTAACACCTGAGAAAACCTGGGTGGAAAGTTTTTCGTGCCCCACCCGGTATAAGGTTTTATTACTTCTATCCCATCCTGCCAAATTGTTCCAAACGAAAATTATTCTTGAAAACGAGGAAGAATCTCCAGCTTTCAATCTAATGTGTTACTTTCTTATACAGTGTGTTTCGCAAACATAAAAACAGAGGCGTTTTGGGGTATTTTAAGGTCGATTTAAAAAAAATTAAAAAAAAACGCTCGAACACGTCATTTTTGTTTTCAAGGGGGAAACTTTTTGACCCCATCGGATCGGCATTTCGCTAGGGTGCTCCCCCTGGGTGGGGTGTCTTTCACCCGTCTTTTTAAGATAGGCAAGATGGGTCGAGTGGTATCTTGTTTTAAAGGTATTTTGATTCTCGTCACAACTACGTACTTTTTTTGGCAATTGGATGATCAGTTCTCAAGATATTCACTGTCAAAGTTACCATGGGCTAAATAAGAAACAATAATCTTCTGGCCCTGTAATTCTCAAATCAACACTTTCCTGACTTTCTTATCAGACACGTCAATTTTAATTTTTTGTGTGCGTCTGAAAAAATGAGAATTGACGTGCCCGAGAGCAAAGCCAGGAGAGTGTTAATTTGAGAATAACAGCACCAGAAGATTACCTATTCCTTATTCGGCCCAGCAACTTTGACAGTGAATATTTTGAGAACTAATCATTCGATTTTCAAAAAAAAATACGCAGTTGTGAATCCAAATACCTTTAAAACAAGGTACCACTCGACTTATCTTCCCTATCCAAAAGACAGAGGTGAAAGTCACCCCACCCAGGGGTGCACCCTAGCGAAATACCGATGGGGTCAAAAAGATTCTCCCTTGAATACAAAAATGACGTGTCTGAGCATTTTTTATAATTCGACCTTATAATACCCTAAAACGTCTCTGTTTCAATATTTGTGAAACACCCTGTATATTATTATTAAGCTCCTGTCTGCTTCTTTTCCCAGACATATTGTTCCTAAACACAAAATCTGTTGCCCTTTTGAGGCCCTCCAGATATTATGCTTTGTGAAACACGTAATGCTTCAGAAGCCTCTTTAATAGCTCCTTGTCGGCATCCTAACTAACTCCCTATAGCTAGGTACTCTAAGACATTTGAAATGAGTTTTATAGACTGATCGTTGTGGCGCTTTATTTCCGATTGATTCATATAAGATGTGCATAAGTTTTCATTTGAATTTAAAAAAGTGTATTTATTGTTTAATTAGAACTCCAATGATAACTGAAGGTGACTTGTTGTCAATCAGTTCATACATGCGATTAAAAAGCACTATTCTGATGGGGCTGTGGTTTAAAAATAATATAGCGCTTAGTCTTTTACTACTAGAGTTGAACAGTTTCGGTAATTTTCGATGTGCAGTATTTTTTATTTGCACATTTGCCGTCAACTTTGAAGGGCAGCCGCACATGAAAATTTAAAAAGTTCACGAGCTAATTTTCCGCTGAAAAAAGTGGCATACCTTTCTCCCAGTTAAATACTGACAGTGCTTTGCATACAAGTTGCAGAAGGCCAAATAATGACATTCTCGCTGACATTCTCGCACCAAAATCGAGAAAATTATTACCAAAAAATCAAGTTGGTTTTGTACAGTTAAGAGTTATACCACTAGCAAACAAGCTTTCCTGATGACATTTTGTCGGTATCAGTGTTGAGAAAATCAATAAACCATTGCGTAAAAATTATTTATGATAATTATAAGGTTCATGCCCCAAGTTATCAGGGAAAGGGTGATACTTAAATGGTTTTAATGAGGACATAAAATTTAACATACTTTAATTTATAGAACTAAAACCTCTAAATTTAATGCTAGGATAAATTCATGAGGGCAATGTTATTCTTACATTTATTAGGATTTAGGTTTGTGTATAAACCACTTTGAAGAGGGTTTCGAAAATTATTGGTTCATCTATTCTCTAATTAGTAAAATAATTCTTGGGAAATCCGAAAATAGCAATACTGACGGAAGATTTGGTATCACAAGAGGTTGAAATTGATAGAAATGTTTATGCTAAAAAAAAGATTTCAAATACCTATACAATATTTCTGGTCATTTAAGCTCTCATCATTCTTCTAGCTTTGACGATGGCCTCCTCTCTCGAAGCTTGGCGATCCGCATGTCACAAGCATGAGTTTTTTTTCTTTGAATGCTTGCTCCAATTATCATTCTTAAGAGTTCGCAGCTATCGGCTTCTCATTATACGGAAAATGTGTCTTATTTTTTCTTTACTTGGGCTTAGTTAATAATTCCTTTGACTTTTTTATTCTCCTAAACTTCATAGTTTGTAATTCGTATCCGTTCAGAAGGCAGCACACTCAAGATATAACATCCAATTATCCGAAAGCACTTGCAACTTGAGGGAGTTTATTATGCCGGTGAAAGTTTTCCTAGCTTGTTCAATTCTCGACGAGAATTTCTTGTTTCAGATCGCAAAGTGAATTGATGTTGATGCCGAGATATTTGAAAGATGATTTTTCCATTTATTGAGATCTGGTCTTAGAGAGGTTCACATGCAGCCGAAAACGTCCAGTGTGCTAAGCAACGGTTAATTTTCTAAATAATTAACATTGAATAGAAGCAAAGACAATATACAACTTTTTCGTATTGACATCCGATGTTTCTCCTTCTAATCTTCCACTTCCGCAATCTGGTTCCAATAGAGCACTGCAATAATTTTGATATCTTTTCGATCAATTCCAGTTAAGAAAATTATCTGAGTATGTCTTTAATTTTCTTGGAAATCTATAAAGCAAGTGTAGACGTCCACATTTATATTATCACATCTCTGTCAGCATATTATTGTTTGGTGCCGAGTCCATTTTGACATCTAAGCTGCCTCTCACTTATCTTATTTCTTCTTTGACATTTTCTATGTAGGTAGGTTATTCTCAAAAATACTACGAGAATATGAGACATCAGGCATTGGTTTTTGTATTTTCTGGCATCGCCATAAAAGTCGAGTTGAGCCATTTACACGAGCATTTACATGAAATTTTTCCGGAAAAAAAAAGGCTAAGACCCTTGCCTTCTTGGTTGTAATAGTTTTGAGAAATTCTCTATGCACTTTACCTGAACTTTTAATTTCTCTGTTTTTCTGAACCTTTATTGCGTCCATCCTTGAGAAATTCTTCGTAGTAGTTCTTACATCTTTTTTGTTCTGTTTTCAATTAACTACTATGAGTATGACTTGTTACAAATAAAATTGGAATTTGTATACTTTGAGAAAAGATAACCTAGGGTCGTGAATCCAAAGAAAAATTAAGATAACGTGTAGCCCCTTTGTGTGCAAATGAAACCACTCAAAAACAATGTTCTATGTAAAATTTTACAATTGACAGCTTGGTTATTCTGGTGAATCTGACACCATATACCTTTTCAATCTGGAGCTTTTCAATGGGTGTTGGGGTTTCACTTCCGTGAACTGGAGCTCTTGGTGTTGTTTCCTGTATCCAGGAAGAGGATAGATTGCTGGGGTAACGTCACTCCAGCTGATCCAGACTCCAAACAGTGATCTTTATGTAGAATAGGTACCCAGAAAAGAATAAGGCAGTATCAGGTTCACCAATATTAAATTCCTGAATTCTGTCAAAAAGTGAGTGTTTTGCACAGGAAATTGAAATTGAAATTTAGTACAAAATGATTGTTATACAGGCACTCCTTTCAACAGAATCAGGTATAAAAACTATTGCAAGTAGAAAAATTAATATTTTAATATAAAAAAAATGAATAATTAAGAATAAGATAAGATAATGATAATTGTAAAATTAAATAATAACAAGATTCAATTATAATGATTATAATGCTCGTTATAATTGAGCAAAATGCTGCTTCCTTGAAAAACAGTTCTGGCAGGCAAAAAAATACGAGCAACAAGATGAGCAAAAATAAGGTAAGTAAAAAAAAAATAAGAAATTAAATCTCTGGATTCCTCTCCGAATAGACAAAATCTTCCTCTCGAACTAAGTTAGCTACCACAAATACCAGATAAACCTAGGGTTGAAATTAATCAAATCCAGAATGTGTCAAAATTCTTGAGATGTTTTAATTAAAACTTTTTAACTGAATTTTTGACCTGTCTGGATTTCTATTAAAAAATTACACCCTTTTTGTTGAGGTAACAATTTAGGGAGTGAAACAGAAAATGGCTGTTCAGGCCTCTGCCTGGATTCAATAAAGAATTAATGGGGATGGACTCACAAATTTGGTTCTCACCAACTCTATTCAGAGCAAATGGTCCAATATTCCCACACTAAAAATTGATTTTGAAAGCCAGAGCAGCAGTACCTATCTAAAATCCAAAGAACTGTATGGACTTACCTCTTATAACAAAACGTGGCACTAACCAATAAGCAAAGTAATTCACACAAAATGGAAGCCAACAATTAGATAAAAAAAACTTTATATTTCCAAAACAGATAAGATAAGATTTATCAGGTAAAAACTTGATAAAGATACGATAATTTGAATATTGAATAATCTATAGGGGAGGATCCAGAAATTCAAAGCACAAAATTAAATAAAAATAATGAGGACTTGCCTGGCCAGAGTGTTTTTCAAGAAGAGATCGTTTTAGAAAACCAAGCTAGCAGGAAAACGATCCTGTTTTTTTATACTTACTGCATTCCAACCAGTTTTAACCAATTAGACGAGTACACCCAAAAGACCATATTCACTTCAAAATGCAAAGACAATGAAAGACCGCATGTAATAAAACAGAATGGATAAAAATCCACTAAAACTATTTTAATTGTTTACAAATTATAATAATTTAAATTAAGGTTATGTCAAAAATAAAAGACTGTTAATTAATTGACCTTTTGTTTGGACGCCATATTGCGGTGCGCGAACATAGTTGCCAAAACAAGAAAACAAAAATTACTAGCGGGCTCTCAACATTAAAAACAAAAGTAACTAAATGATTGATTTGTTTATTTACTTTCTCTTTCTGATTGTATAAACAAACAAATTTAACCTATTTGATATTGAAATTTGGTAAAGTAAATAGGTAGATATTTTATTATTTCTATTCTGCCCAATACAAGCTAAAATTGATGGCTATTCTTTTCAAACACATTCATAACAGGCGGCAAATTTAAATTTTAAATGTAATTTATTCAGTAACTTTTGTTTTTAATGTTGACAGTACGCTAGTAATTATTTTTTTTTCTACTTTTGGCAACTATGTTCGCGCACCGCAATATGGCGTCAAAACAAAAGGTCAATTAGATCATTAGGCCAAAAAATGATTATTTCAGAATCAGAAGTTAGAAAAGGACAGAAATATATCCATTTGCTAAAAGTGAGATATATATAATATAATTTCTTTCAATGAAAATATAAATAACTGTCAAATGCGAATTTTAAAAATCATACTTTGAAATATAGATCATCGGGCACTAGATGGCAGTACTAAAAAATAAATTCTCGATACTTGCATTTTACGCACATGTGGATAGATGGCAGCACTTGTATTATTTGAATTTGAATTTCAATTTTGTGGATATTTTTAGAATATTAGAAATTATTTTGAATTCTTAAATGAAAAAAATACAACTTTTTAATGAAAATAAGAATCCATCTCTTCTCTGTTACGTAAATGATAAATTCATCGTAACAGACTTCATTGTTGAAAAATCTGAGAGTTCCTTTACTTGGAATAAGGATGTGAAAAAGTAATGTATGCTTCCACATTTCAAATACAAGGCTCCTTTCATATATTTCATACATTTTGTTAGACGTCTAGCACGGCTTTGATTATTTCTACAAGCAGTACCTATTGCGGGGTTAGTGTACACTGTTTCTAATATTTGATTCGGGCTTTGGTACGATGTAGATGGATGGTCGTTGGAAAATGCTCAGGAAGTGTAACCAAATTTTTTATTTCAGATTACGCTGATCAGAAATATTAAAAATTATTTTTTTAAACTTTGATACTGGTGCTTACTGTGGCTATATTAAGATATTAATTGTATGTTGACAAAGCAAATAAACTTAGTGAACTTCAATCTCCCCGACGTTACGCCCATTATAATAGAGTTAGTTTCCTCTAATTTGTTCCAACTTTGTCGCTAGTAGCAGCACTAGTCCTAAAAGTTCTTAGAAACTTTGGCCATTGAAATCGAGCATAGAATAGACTAACCAAAACAACAAAGATTATATCACCGGTTACGTGACCTTTATTTTGATTTCCATTCAGACTGTAAAATCTCAAACAATGCAGAATGGCAACAGCTTCTAAAATTGTTTTTTTTTTTCTAAATGTTTGATTTTAGCAGAACACAAATAAAAAATAGATAGCAAACAAGAAACTGTCAAATTCAATGCAAAACTTCAACTTGATACAAATTGCATTACATTTAACTGATCTGGCCCATTAAAAATTGCACGAGTATGCATTTCTGAGGAAAATTTCATAGTAGCTATACGACAAAATGGCTAATGAAGTCGCATATTATAAAGCAACCTTCATTATGAAAATGATGGTTATTTGCGACTTTCGCGAAAATGAGATAAACAAAATGAAATTGAGTTTGTTGTAGGTAGCTACTTACCTACTTTTATATTACTTGAAGAACAATAGATGTTATGGAAATGGTGTATATTTATTATTTCCCTATTAGACTCGAATGTGAACAAAATATTGGCATTGAAATTTGACATAATAATTTACATATTTCTTATTAGAAGCTTGGCGACAAGTCAAAACAAGATCATTTTAATTATTTCACTTCTGCGAGTAACTTGATTTACCTAATTCAAGTTATTCCACACAACAAACAAATGTCCAATTCTCAAAATTTTTTCTTATGTGAAAATTTTGGGATAATTTTCTTCGCTTTTTCATCCACAGACGGGTTTCGATCTATCAGAGCTTATCAGTGTGGCTATAGGAAAGCAAAGAAACCCAACCCAAGTTTAGTGCCTGCAGGCAAAGTAGAAGTAGTACGAAGAACGAATTCTGGTCGTGGCGCCATCTAAGACTAGGATTCAGCACTAAACAATATTTCTGCTGTAAAAGTAGTGACCGTCTTATAGGCCGAACAAAAATCAGTTCGTTGGGAAAACCCAAAATAGGGAAAACAAGTTTCCTCCTATTATACACCGATGAGAAAATTTTGGGGTAATTTTCCTCGCTCTTCCATTCACAGATAGTTTCTTATGTCACCTTTGTTCATCAATAATATTGTGTAGTTTTTCAAAAATCATCTTACTTCATTACCCTTAGGTTAATGCTCTTATATTCAACTTTCAATGAAAAACAACTTTTCGTAATTCATAATCCGTTTTCAGCAAATTTTCCCATTTATACGTACCTATAATAATAAGTGTATTTTTTGTTATCTAGTTTCGTATAATCCCGAATCACTGAATATATTAGGCCTTTATTGTAAAATATCTTAGGAGCGCTAGAAAGTATCACCCCTACTACACCGATATGGAAAAGCTTTAGGAATTTATGTTTTAAAGATATTTTCTCGTTCCAGGTTCTGAATTTAAATCGTATATTTAACTTGGAATTGCTAAGATGTTAGCAAGATTTATATATGTTTCTTTTTTGTTCGGCTTTTTTAAAGCACCGGCATTTTGCATTTTAGGTATGCAGAAAAGTTCAAGTGAGGTTGAGGTAGGTACTTACATTATTGAAAATTTTATTTTGTACGTGTTTACGTATAGAGCAAACACGGAAACTAAGGCAAACCCATTAGAAATTCGAATATCGGCACCATTTTGTATTGTTTTAGATTTCAAAGTTTCAATAAACGTAATCTCATTCACCTGCAACATACTGAGTATTCGCAGTTTTAGTGGATCGTGTTCAATGGCCAAAGTTTTGATCAAAACTTAGAGAAAGTTTTGCTACTTTATCAGGGCTAGTGCTGTTAAGGCCTATAAAGCTAAAACAAATTAAAGTGAACTTCACATAATAAACTGAGTCTCGGGGGGATTCAAGTTCTTAGGTTAAGCGTTTATTTTGTTCGGTATCAAAAACTTTTCTGTATAATATTTATTAAACAAAAGCTAACTATTATTTTGTCTATCTTATTTTATGACGGCGAAGTTATTCAGGAATTATGGAATTTGAGAAAGAAAGCGGGAAAATAAAGCGTACCATGATAGGCAAAAGTAAGGAGAAAAGAAAAAAAAAAGCTGCACCTATGAATTAAAAGCGGACTTAAACTATTCTACAAAGAACATATTAAATATAATATGGTCTCTTGAAACCCAACACGATGCGTTCAGGTTAGTTTTATGATACACACTGTTGTCAACTTTCTTCTTTCATACTTTGGTAGGTATAAGTGTTTGACTGGCCATCCATTCAAAATTTTCGTCCTCAAAAATACATTATTCTTTTCACCAGGCATTTTCCAACGTTCTTATAGGTACTTAATAAGTCTCTCTCTAATAGAGGCATTCAGTAAGACTTCTCTCTAATAGATGGCAGAACTAGTATTTTAGTTGGGATCAGTGGGACGTACCCACGGAGAGGGGGGGATAGGGGAAATATATCTTCCTCCAGTAAGTCCTTGCCACCAGAGCCCATACCAGCACCAGTCAAAGTGATAATAAAAAATAAAAGGTACCTTGAAATAAACAAGAGAGGGAAACCCTATGCCACTCGATCAACACGAGCGATCATAGTGTTGTGAAAAGGTCTGCAGATATTTCTCTTAAAGTTCTGCAAGTTGTAGTGTTCGGAAAAGACGTGCTTTGGTAACTGATTCCACAGACTTCACTTGCACTTCTCCATAAGAATTAGTCCCGATGTAGCGGCGTTCAGCGGGTCTGCAGACGTAATCTGTGTTCATGAGAGTCACGTCTGTCTGTCGAGTAGATCTTGCGTATACATAGAGAATAGAGATTTAGAAAAAATTTCCGCAATCATGGTATACTATTATTTCAACATTTAAACGAATAAAACCCTATCTTCGCAATTCTACTTTTCAAAACAGGCTCAATCGATTACCAATGATATCTATCTATGGAGAGCTATCTGCAAGTGAAAATGTGCTATCGATGATCTGGCGAAAAGTCCTAGGCGATTAGGTTTTCAACATGTTCACTTTTGTGGGTTATAGAAATTATGCTTACCTACTTTATCACACGAAAAATTGTAGAATCAAGACTCTAGGCAAACCAAAGACGAAGATGGCGTAAAAAGACTAGAAATACCTAAAAGGAAAGGATGCCAATAACTTAAGAAGAGTGTCATTCCGCAATAGTCGGAATATAGGAGAGTAGGTAATTCAAAAACTTATTTCTCAATTCTTGGCAGCTTTTCCTACCTTCCCACAGAAGTAAAATCTTTTTGAATGGGGAAGATCAATCAAGAACCACAAATCCTGGTAATACAGTAAATATCGAAATAATAACCGATTCAGATAACATCAAGATGATAGTCAAGTATCTAGGAGCCACATAGAACAAAACAATAATTGATTAAAATGGTATCCTATCGATGCATATATCGACTAGGTAATTTACAGGAAAAGTCACTAGAGATTCGAAGCAATACTGTAACCGCAAAAGATAGAGGAAGTTTCCTATTAAATCTATTTTCATTGTTCAATTTTTGACACTCTATTGTAACTAACTAGAAATTCGAATGGGTTTCACCCCGAACAACATTACCCAATATACCATTTTAAATGTACATATGTATTATAATACTCATGTTGAACGTTCTCCAAGTCAATTAATATTCGCGCCCTTCTCAGAAGCTATGGATAGGATAACACTATTAAAATTAACTATTGATTGATGTGAAGATATTGATTAATACTTTATTCAGTATCGCCTTGCCAATGAATATGCGTTTATATTATAATGAAATGCAAAATAAATTTAAAAAATATATAGATAATAATATGACGTTGAGAAGTTGAACGGCCGTATATAGTAGTATACCATAATGACAAGGAAATCACAGGGATCTCGGTCAAAACATTAGAAATTCTTTTTATATCTAATATATATTTTTTTAACATTTCTTTCTATTTATGTACGTCTATATGTTTCAATCAATGCAAATATTTAAATATTTTTATATTTGTATAAATTACCATAAGCTTAACAATATTAAAGGGTCCTGACGATGGAGTGGAAACTCTTCGAAAGCTTGACAAAATTGATAAATAACGTAATATGGTAGTATAGACTGTTTTGGCCGAGATCCCTGTGATTTCCTTCTCATGATATATTATATTTATGAAATATGCAATATTTATCGGCTTATCTATCTCTTATCGACAATCGAACTGGTTAATACATAACATTAAAATTTGGAAGAAATTATAACGCCGGCTGACATATTTCCGGAACGGCTTTAATAAATCGCTACTCCACTTATATCTTGACAAGAAAGTTATTGTTTCGAAATAGAGCATTGTTGTCGCCGAGGAAAATATATAGAGCTTTAGTCTTACTTTATCACATGCTTTGTAGTAAAGTGTATTTAATATTTCAGCAGATTTCAGCTACTTATTGCGACTAGAAGAGAAATAATTTATCATTTACATGCGACGCCGATTATATTATAATAATATATTGAATTATTCCATCAAATGATACTAATTATTATGTATTTAAATAATAAAGTAGCTCTCAACAATATTATACTAAGAGAAAAATAAACGGTAGGTAGGTATAGAAATTAGGGAGCAAAATGTAGCACGACTCAGAAACTAGGAATTGTTCAAGATGCTACCTGAAATGAAATTTTATTAAAATATCTTTTAGGAATGAGCATTCAACTATTTTCTAGAAAATCATACACAAATAAATATGACAGTTAAAATAGAAGTTATTTCAAATTCAGTAGCTAAGATAGGATCCAGATCGGGTAACATGGGAAGGAAATGTACTATAAAATGTAGACAGCAACAACTAATTCTAGCGAAAATATACCTCCCGGAATCAGATTACCCTAAGTTTCAGTTGATTTAGATTCTAAACAGTTACAAGAATATCGCTATTGTTGTATAAAATATGACTAACTTTACTGCAGATATGGCATTTCAATGCCACTCTATAACGCAAACACGAATGAAGCATTTAATGTTCGTTAAATAGGTTTTTTAAGTAGTTGAGAATAAAGTCGTTGCTGCTCTTCTCCAATTTACTTATTTCACAGGAATCAATTCGTACTCTATAGTTTCTTCGTCTAGCTGGAATTTAATAGCTCTCCCAACTCAGACACCTTGCTCAGAAGAGAAAAAAACTGATAGAACGATGGTTCTAAAGAAACTTCTTGTTCTTTTCGTAACCAAAACCACTTCTGGAATGGTGGAAAGTTATTCAGCCTCAAGATCTGCTGATGTTACTGAAGGCCATCACAACCTTTCTAGGCATCTTCTTGGAAATTGTAACGTGTAAAGTTACTTGTTCCTTGTTCATTCAAATTTAATTTTATATAACCCTCTTATTGTTGACAGTCTGGTAAATAGCATTTAACCCGCGAGTACACGCGTGCCGGTCAAAAAGACCGACAATTGATAAAATCAGTAATTACGCTACTGGAGGGGTTTATTTGAAATGTGCAATTCAAATTCGTCTGACTAAGTCGCATTTTTTAGCATTGAGATACCGGCAAAAATTGCGACTTAGTCAGACGTATTTGAATTGCACATTTCAAATATACCCCCTCTGGTACAAGGGTGACAGTTTTGTCCATCCAGGAATGCCTGATGCAGGTTTTCCACTACCCATTGGCCCAAATATATTTTGGTTTTAAGTTGAAGAAGGGTTCGTTATTTTCATAGTCGGTGCTTTTGACTAGACGCGTGAACCTGAGTATCTGAAATATTTGTGTTCAAAATTGGCATTTTCTAATATTGGGAGTATATTTGGCTGTCGATAATACGGTAACTGTACTGCAAAATATAATTCCCTTTATAATAATTATGAATTCTAGGAATTATAGTGCTTGTACACTTTTTTCGCGGAGACGGTCCCAAACGTATCCTGAACGCTAAGGCATGATTTACGCAGGTAATATTTGAAAGTTTCATGTCTCTATTGATTAGTAAACTTGCGGTCATGCCTTAGCGTTCAGGATACGTTTGGGATCGTTTCCGCGAAAAAAGCTAATAATTCATATAAACTTTTGGGCAGTCGGTCGATTTGACCGAACGCGTGTAACGACGTAATTTTTTTTGGCGTGTGTAATGCCGGGTTAAAATACAGAGTTCCCGCTACTTATAATACTAGCAATTATTAAATTATTACACTAGAGGGCACGATTTTCATTTAAATTTGACGTACCGCTTAGTACCAACGTTCTCCGTTGAGAGGAAGCGCTGCCTGCTCACCTTGTCCATTTCAATTCTCTTTCATTTTGAATTGTGTCGTCGAGCTGCAAAGTGAATCGGCTGAAAATCGACATCTTCTCGAGACAACTGTGCCTTGGAAAAATAAAGTACCTTATTGGCCTTCAGGCATTATCTTATCTTAACGAAATAAAGTTGCATAAGGCAATAATCCGTTGATCGCAAAAAAAAATTGGATTCAAAAGTCTACCAAGATTACCATTTTTTTTAAGTTTGAATTTCAAAGCCCCTCGTGGGCCTTTCGAAGAGCCGTTTCTCCCAGCAAATCCATTCCTTAAAGACCACATTTTCAATAAGAACACAATTTCCGTGGAGTGTGGCATAGAGCTTTTGAAGGGATTCCTACAAGAATCAAGACCTTCACGAATCGATACGTATGCCCCACATTTGACAACAATTCTAGTCCCTTATCTACCTGGATTCTAGGCCAGAATCTGCAAGTTCCATGTGCAGTTTCCTCCGTCAAATGAGCGAGGATGGATGGCTTTCGTGCTCTACCTTATGTTGGAATGGAGGCTTCTATAAAGTTTCACTAATAACTTTTATTACCTTTTCTTTTATAAAATCAGTTTTATAGTCAAATAACAAAATTAAGATATTTTTTATATGATTTTCATATACATTTAAAATCTCTTATTCTTGACACCGAGGCGATGGTGGAAAATTACCTTTCGATTTATCTAATTTATTATGGATTTGTCTTTGCATAACTTTTAATATTGCCTTATGTTTTATCATTTTTTATCAATAATAATCGATAAGTAGGTAATCTGAAAAAAAGTCAAGGTTGGACAACATGTTCTAATTTTGAAATTGTTGATTGAGAGCCTACCGTCGAAAATTGATCAATTTTTAACCCGAGGTACTATAACTTATATATTGGAGGATTTCCCTTATGTCTCTAGACCATTTAACTGTTATATAACCCAACTTTCGATTTTTTACAGGTACAAATTGATTTTTTTGAATTTATTTTTTTGCAGAAGCTGACCTTATTTATCAATACAATTTTTGAATCATTCAATTTTTTGTTAATTAATTAGTTTTCTGGAAACCTAAATCTTTTATATTTGCATTTCCTGATAATTATATGGCCAGCGACTGTTAATGAATTTATATGGCAAGTATATTGAGGTGCATTGTTATTATGCTATTATTTTTATTTTTATTTTTTTTGAGCTTGAGGAATCTGATTAAAAGTTAACCTCTTTCATTTAATTTGATCTAAGGTGTTTTAGCAACAACAATTGATTTTACATTTTGAAATAATTCAATGATGAATTTTTCACTGACTGAAAATATATACTATTTTAATTTGAAATTTACTTTATTTCCGACTAATGTCACCCGCAGGGAATAATGACGAGTAGCGGGATTAATGGTCATTATTCCACAAAAGTGTCAGTCAGTGTCAAACGTGAAGTGCTTGTGGATTTGTATTGAGATGGATGAAATTTGCTATTAAAAATCTCAAATAAATTAATTTGTCGTAAATAAAGTAGAGTATACTACTCGCAATAATGGCTATCATTCCCTCGGAATGTTACTCCCTCGCCGCTTACGCGGCTCAGTTCGTATATATTCCTCGGGAATAATAGCTATCATTATTGACTCGTGGTATAATCTACTATAATTGTTTTATTGGTTTACCTATATGTCAATATTTGAGTTGTGTACCTTATTTATTTCCTTTTCTGAATTACCAATTACCGTTTGCTGATTATTTTCTAGGTGTGTTTCTGAATTTTCACCCTTCCATATTTTAAGCCATCTTATTATTAATTTTAACCGAGAATATTATGGGCCTCTTGTTAATTCATTAACAAAAGGGGTTACAAAATTCTATCTGAATTTGCTGGACATTGGGGATTCCTGGTACCCCTCTACTTCATGCAGTCTATCGGTGGACTGATAAATCTCGTTCAAGTGATTGGAATCTTTATTTGGGTAGTTATTCAGACGGTCTTTTTGTTCTCAAGTAACTGCAAAAGCATTAGCATAATTTCATCAGATAATACCATACCATTGCGTTTATGTAACTGTAAAAGTATTTTCTCTATCTTCTCAGATACTGATGCATGCGCCTGAGAAACCGGTGAATAGTTTTTGTTGCGGATCCAACTACAGACGCGTTTTGGTATTTTTGCACTTCATCAGTGTAGTCAATTTATTAGATCGATCATTTTGGAATTAACGTATCTTTATCTTGCCGTCAAGTATGGTGCCCTACTGTGGCGTACCCGAAAACTATTTCTGAACAAAAAATCTCCCAAAGAATCCCTAACGGGTGGATAAGCACCAGACATTGCACTAAGTTGGTTCCAGGAGTACCGTTACTATAGAACATGAGAAACAAATTATGAGAAACCAGTACCCTATTTTCGTTGAGGATCCAATAACTACAGACGCATCTCAACGCATTTTGCGTTCATAAATGTTGATTCTTGAGTAGGAAAATATTAACGTTTCTTTAAATTAAATCGAAATATGCCTTGCTCCGAAATATGAATGGAAAAATGCAGTTCAATCGATATATACAAGAGCGGATGTAATATTTTATTAAAGCCCTACTACTAACTGTTTAAAAATATGCAAATAGGGATTTATGTGAGCAGAAACTTAATAGAAAGCCTGCATACAATATATATTTTTCGTTTCCATGCATTGTATATTAAAATTCGTGGAAAGTTTGTGAGTAAAATATTCCCTAATATCTCACATCAGTCGTGACAAACGAGAAACGAGTCGGCTGGAAACTTCAGCAGTAAAACAATTGCGAAGTAGCGGTTTACTGTCACGCAACCCATCTGCTTTGTCCTTAGAAGTTGAGATGAAGTTAAACGGTACCGGCAATAGCGCTAAGAATTAATTCAATTTAAGTTTTGGATTTTGTTAGTTTGTATATTGAATTTGAATTACAATGCTTTGAGTAATATGCCAGCGGGGTTGTGGATCGCCGTTTAAATATTTTATGTTGTGCGTATTAGCCAAGCTAGACTTGAAAGGCAAAATTAAGTTTTAATTGCATGTTGCTCATCGAGTTAAATCAGTTTGGGTTTTGAGATTGTGGTCGTTTATAGATTCATGAAATGCAATCCAAACTCGCGGTATAAGTGTTGACTAGTTAGAGCATATAGGAAAATTAATAAAATAATGGATGCACGTCATCGAAAACTTATGACGTTAGCATGTCGTAATGCTGCCGCATTAACTTCGTTTTACTTTGACATAACATATCTAGTGAAGTTTGTCATTTTCCCAGGTTACATTTTTATTAATAAAATGATAAGAATCACTAACACCAAAAAAACGAAATTCCATTAATACAATTTTATAGCAAGTATACTCAAATTATTCCCAACTATCAATCCCCGAGTCGTTAAAAACTGAAAACAAACCTCAAATTATTGAAATCAATAACCGGAGATTTGCAGAATGCAACATTTAGCAACATTACCCACGAGTGCCAACCTAAATCCCATTTTATCGGCAGATTCGGTTATAAGATCCCATAGCATTCTATCTTTTTTTTTAACTTGGGACAAACAAAAGAGAAAATGCGCTCTGGGTTATAAACGAATTTTAATGTCTTCCAAGCTGCAGTTGGCAATAATTTCGACGTCATTGATGACGTGCATCCATTATTTCGTCAATTTCACTATACAAAGAAAGCCTATTTTCTACTTTTTTGTAAATATGATCGCTATAAAATACCGCACGCTCGATTTTTTGCATATCCTTTGCTGAGGTTTGGGAGCATTTCATGAATTAGTACTGTTGTCGTCAGGCTTATGATTTTCTAATTCTTCTCAGAACCTCTAGAAATGGTAATATCCATATCGTTATAGCCAAATTTTCCACCCTAATCTGTTTGCCTATCGAACTCAGGCGGAATAATAATATTATTTCGTTCATTGCTTTACCTAATGTTCTGGAGAACGCTGATCACAGAAACATTTTGGACCATTGGGCTGAAAATAAGATTTTATTTCAAACCAAGTTTTAAAAAGATACCTATCCCGATATCACTTATGCAAAAATCTGTAAAACATATTTACATTGTATTGAAATGAGTTTTTACTTCTCTTGGTAGTAAGGGAAGTACCTATTATATTCAAGTAAAAAATCGACCCCGAAATTTTTTCATATTTATACGTTTTCAGGTCCCTAGATTACGAAAATCATGTTTTCTCAATTCCTTCGGTCTGCCTGCCTGTCTGTCTGTCTGTTGGCGCTCTAGGTATATACCTGTGTATATACATAGGTTGGACTTGGACACCTATCGACAACGCTAATGTAAGGGTTTTCGTTCGCAAATATACAGGGTGTCCCAAAACTATGCATCACTAACAAGACCAGTAAATGATACGATGTTAGCAAAAAGTTATCGTTCTTGGAGTTTTCAAAATGTGAGGCTCTCTTTGTGTTCAAAAATATTTTGTGGTATATTGTCATAAACGCCTGTTTTACTGTTGGATAAACTGATATTCATATCAGTGAAACAAAAATTAATAAATTAAACTTTGATTATAAGTCTATACTTTGCTAATTTATATCGCAGCTATGGATGACTGAATGTTTATAATAGTTTTTATATGTAAGATAAACAAATGAGGAATCGTTTACTTAAGAAAGGGTTTATAATTTGATGTTGAGTCAGTTCGTATAGTTATTTCTATGAGTTCACACGCTCTGCTTTCCACGCTGTGTTCGATATAATAAATATATTGAATATCGATAATTAACAAGTTCTTTCATTTCTTAGTCTATTTCCCAACAGGTTATGGACCCAGTGTACGTGTATCCATTGCGGTTGTGAAAACCGGGAGTGTTTAATGTGATAATGGAAAATTTGAAACAAAAAAGAAACAAAAGGCTTCATGCTAACAGAGCTTGAACTTAGATAAGAACATCAGAGCTCAGCAATTTAGAAATAATTATCGTTGAGGATATTTTAAAACCGATTTTAAAAGACGCAATTTAAAAAAAAAATTATGTTTCTGAAACACAATGAAAAAATTGAAACAAAACAATTCCATCAATAAAAAAAAAATGGAACTCCTATAACAGCAACCAAAAAGGGCACTATTAGTATTCCCAGTAATATGGGCATAGTACAGGAAAGTCTTTAGTATAGGCTGGACTGTCCAGAGAGGTTCCTTACAATTTGCTGTCCGTGAGAAAAATGCAAAGGGCTAGTATGAATATTGCTTAAAAAAAAAAGTGGTACCTAGTATCAACAAAGGTGGTAAGCTTATAATTAATGGGTAAGTCTTTGAACACTTTAATAATAATTGATCTTGGACTCACTGTTATTGGAAATTTAAAAAACACTATTGTTCAAGCAAATAGTGACGATTAAATAAAAATAAAAATTATCAATTGTGGTTTGAACAATTGGTCCACATTGGTGAGGTTTAAATTATCGAGATCGAGGACTTAGGGCGCAAATCGATCAGGTTATACAGTGAGTATTTATGTGGAGCGTGCATAAACAAGCGCGACTCCCATTTCAAAAACATTGTACTGTTTGTGCATGAATTAACTTACTATTGTGTAACATATTTGATGAGTCAGAAGTCATATGTATTTTGTATGTTTCAAGATTCAGTTGCTGAAAGTGGGGCACATTTCAATTTACAGATTTTCAATGTATTCTGTGACAATGAAGGTGAATATCTATATAGCTACTGAAATGAGATTTTTGGTATGCAAAAAGATAAGTCATCATTTGACAATTCCATGAACCCCACAAATTAAATGATGCAGCTATATAAAAAAAAAAGGTTGGAGGCAGTTTTAACTGCCACATTCTCACTTAGTTTGACCCCTACTAAAAATTTAAAAGAATTTGAAACACCATACGAAATGTGGCGTAGTAAAATCCTCAAGTAAAATATTCATAAGTGTTTCGTTCCATAATACCGTTTATAGGTACATAAAAACCAGGAAAACAAAATTTGATATCAAATCTTGGAAAGCTGTACTGGTTGGTTATGAACCAAATGAATATGAAGTGTGGGATGTGGTTAGTCATAAGTTTGTTGTAGTCAAGGATATTATTGTAGATATGACAAGTTTGTTTTTGTCCTCCAAGCCTTTTAATCTGCATAAAGCTGATTCCTCTGACTATTTGTCAAGATCAGTAGTTAATAATAAGCTTGAAAAAGTGAATGTAGAACACTTTTGATTATAAAGCTGATTCCTCTATTTGTCAAGAACAGTAGTTAATAATAAGGTTGAAAAAGTGAATGTAGAACACTTTTGATTATAAAGCTGATTCCTCTGTTTGTCAAGAACAGTAGTTAATCATAAACTTGAAAAAGTAAATGCAGAACACTTATGGTCATACAGCTGATTCCTCTGACTATTTGTCAAGATCAGAAATTACTAACAAGCTTGAAAAAGTGAATATAGAACACTTTAATTGTAAAAGCTGATTTCTCTGACTGTTTGTCAAGATCAGTAGTTACTAATAAGCTTGAAAAGTAAATGTTTAACTTTTGTGGTCATAGAGCCAATTTTTCTGACTGTTTGTTAATATCAGTGGCTAGTCAATGATAAGTTTGAAAAAGTGAATGCATAACACTTTGGTGATGAAACTGATTCCATTGATTGCCAAGATTGCTGGTTAATAAATCTGATAAAGCAAAATCAGATGACCAACCAATCCAAGAAAGTAGTTAACTGTTAACCCACAAACTTACCAAACTATATAATGAATGATTATAGTAAATCTGTGGTTAAAACAGATCTGCCATATGATATTCATTCAGTTTCGACCATAATCACGATTCCCAAAGTAGTTAAATTAAAATCCTCCAGTGAATTGCATCCAATAAATTTGTTTTGCACTATTGACAAAATTTTGGAGAAAATGGTGTATATGCAACTTGTTGAGTTTATAGGTAGATAGAAATAAACTATTCAGTGATTTTCAATCAGGGTTTCGAGTAAGTCAATATTAGTAGTTAATAGTGATTATGAAAAAGTGAATGTGAAACACTTTGATGATAAAGCTGTTTCCTCTGATTATTTGTCAAGATCAGTAGTTATTAATAAACTGAACTGAACTGAACTGAAAAAGTGTCAAAAATGAATGTAACACTTTGGTAATTAGCCTATCCAAAACCCGTGACTTTGACAAGCAAACAAAAAGTTTGTGTGCCTCTTGGCAGACATTTTAATTTAAGTTCGACAGCATCTTGGATAGTCTAATAAAACCTTTCCCCTGAAAGTGGCAGTTTGTCAAGATCGGTGGTTTGGTTAATAAATCTGATATAGCTGAATCAGATGAGTAACAATCCAGGAAAGTAGGTAAATGTTAACCCTAATAAACTCATTAAACTAAATAATGAGTATAGTAAATCTGTGATTAAAACAGATCTGCCAAATGATATTGATTCACTCATTATTGGTAAATAAAACGTGGTCGTTGGTATCAAGACCCGAATATAAAAATATAGTGGATTGTTAAATGATATTTTCCATTAAAAATGATGAAACTGGAAAACCATTTAGATACAAAGCTCGCTTAGTTGCTCGTGATTTTAGTCAACATTACTTGGTAGATTGTAATGAAACCTTTGCACAGGTGGCGAGAATCGTAGGTTTCTGGTTTATAATAGTCTTTTTAATCAGTTTACCCTTTTAATACATCATATGGATGTAGCCATTTTTATGTAGGTTTCTGAAGGCTGAAGGGTGGCTGGCTTAAGGTGTGATAAGTAAACCTAACCAAGTTTATAAGGTTTTGTATCTATGGACTAAAACAAACCACTAGATGTTGGTTTGAAATAATAGTAAAAGTTCATAAAGAAAATGGGTTTGAAAATTCATCAGTTAACCACTGTATTTATATCTTAGACAAAGGTGCAATATGTAAAATTATTTATGTAGTTCTGTAGATGGTATTTACCACTGCAGATAATAATACATTGAATACTTTCAAAAGGTATTTGGCAAATAACTTCTATGTTTTATTTGAAAGACAGTAAACTATTTTATTTTTGGGTACTAAAATTAAAAGGTAATCAAAAATAAAATTACTCTTGATCAATTTTCATATAGGTACAGTTCAAATGTACATGAAAATATTTTACATAAATTTAATATGAATGACTGTTGTGCCATCAGCTGTGTCAGCACTCCACTTCCTAGTAAACTGAATTTGATTGGTTTAAATTCAGAAGAAAAACATGATAGCCCTTGCCGGAATCTAATCGTCTGTTTAATGTATATTATGTTATGTATATCAAGCCTGATTTAAGTACCATTGTTAATATTTTGAGCAGGTATTAAAACAAGAATAATAAAGAGTTTTGGCAATATTTGAAAAGGGTCCTTAGATATCTTAAGGGTAACATCAATGTGAAGTTGACACAATATTTTAGTTGTGAATATATCAATTTCTTGAGTGATTCTATTAATCCTGACTAAGAAGGTGGAGATGCATGATATAAACAATATAAAAGGCACAACAGGATATTTATTTAAACTTTGAAATTTGTGTGATATGTTGGAATACAAAAAGGCAGTTGTCAGTAGCGGCATCATCTACTGAAGCCGAATATATGGTTTTCCTTTTAAAGCAGTCACAGAAGCTCTTTGGTTAAAATTATTAGCAGAAAATATGCATAAACATTAATATCAGAGTCAATTATGACCTAGGAGGACAACAATGGACCTCAATAAGTATTACAAATAATCCAACAAATCACAAAAGATCAAATCATATTGAATTGATCGTAATTAATATAAAATATTAATTTGTCCACAGATAAACCACTAGCAGACATGTTTACCAAACCATTGATGCAAGTGAAATTTGAGAAATTAGAATGGAATTAGGCTTAGTAAATAAGTTAAATGGTTTGATTAGGTTTTTCTGGGTTTTCCCTAATCCCGAGCAGCAAATGCTGGACCGTTATTGTAATTTTCCCCAGAAAACACACACATAAGGAAAGCGGGCCTATTTATGTTATACTAGGTTTAAGTTGTATTACACTTTTAGTATAATTGATCAAATTTTTGAAGTGGCGTGTTGGATAAACTGATATTCATATCAGTGAAACAAAAATTAATAAATTAAACTTTGATTATAAGTCTATACTTTGCTAATTAGTCTAGGAAAATTGTCGATTTTCAAAAAAAAAATCCTACCCAAAAGAACTTTTCAGGGATGATAGGGGGAGGGTGGGTGATCATAAAACCGAAAATATCAAACATTCACCCCTCTGGCGTTTTGCGCTATAGGGGTTGAAAGTGCGCCATTGGCGATTACTTGGTACCTATTCATTTTACAAAAAAATGTTTCAAATAAAAGATGTGCACCATTATTTGATCTACAATGTTTATCTAAAGACTTTTATGATTAAGAGCCGTCTGTGGTCATAAGGGCCGTTTGAAATTTTATAATGAAAACGAAAAATTTTAACCAACGTGAAAAAATGTTCTACAACACATACAACATTTTTGCTTTATGAAGTTTTCACTCACCCCCTGCCGTTTTTCAATAGGGGTAGTTTAAAGTTTTTTTATTTTTTTACAAATAAAAAATTCTTAATAAAAGTTTTATAAGAGACATTTCCTACAACTTTTGCAAATCAACTTTTTTTGTAACTCACCCCCATTCAGCGGGGGGACACTTCCCTCGGGGAAATTTTAGTTTTTAGGGGTATATATTAATTTTTTTTTTCTTTTCTCGCTTTCAGTGCATATAAAAAGTTGCAATTAACATTGTATTGAAAACTTTTTCATTTTATTATTTTGAACAACTTTTCTCTATAACTTTTTTTTGTAAAGTTGAAAATAGGCGAACTACCCCTAAAAACAAAAAGGTGGTGGAAAAATAATCCTTTCAATACAATGTTAATTGCACCTTTTTATATGCACTAAAGGCGAGAAAAGAAAAAAAAATTAATATACACCCCTAAAAACTAAAATTTCCCTAAGGGAAGTGTCCCCCGGCTGAATGGGGGTGAGTTACAAAAAAGTTGATTGGGAAAAATTGAAGGAAATGTAATCTTATGAAACTTTTATTAGGAAAATTTTTTTGTAAAAAAATAAATAAACTTCAAACTACCCCTATTGAAAAACGGCAGGGGGTGAGTAAAAACTTCATAAAGCAAAAATGTTGTATGTGTTGTAGAAAATGTTTTCACGTTGGTTAAAATTTTTCATTTTCATTATAAAATTTCAAACGGCCCTTATGACCACAGACGGCCCTTAATCAAAAAAGTCTGTAGATAAACATTGTAGATCAAATAATGTTGCACATTTTTTATTTGAAACATTTTTTTGTAAAATCAATAGGTACCAAGTAATCGCCAATGGCGCACTTTCAACCCCTATAGCGCAAAACGCCAGAGGGGTGAATGTTTGATGTTTTCGGTTTTATGATCACCCACCCGCCCCCTATCATCCCTGAAAAGTTCATTTGGGTAGGATTTTTTTTTTTGCAATGCATGTATTTTTCGACTATTCTCCTAGACTAAATTTATATCGCAGCTATGGATGACTGAATGTTTATAATAGTTTTTATATGTAAGATAAACAGATGAGGAATCGTTTACTTAAGAAAGGGTTTATAATTCTTTGTCTTGATGTTGAGTCAGTTCGTATAGTTATTTCTATGAGTTCACACGCTCTGCTTTCCACGCTGTGTTCGATATAATAAATATATTGAATATCGATAATTAACAAGTTCTTTAATTTCTTTGTCCATTTCCCAACATTTACGGGGGTGCCTTGGGAGCTGTAGCTTTGGAGGTTGATGGAGAGAAACTCGCTCAAGTAGTATAAAAAATAGATAGATATATATTTGCCAAAATATATCCCTTCATCACAAGAGCTTGGTGAAGACCACAAAACAATTTATATGCGGCGTTTTTCGACATTTTCATGTATGGACTGGAATCAGCGCCGCACGCCACGCCACCACAGTTGTTTATTATTATTATTATCTCGGATAGTATATTGAATTGAATTTTGAATTATTTAGTTTTTGGCACACACACACCACACAGATGCAAAGGCATTTATCTAGGTGCCTTTTTATTGTAAAAATTGTAGAAATTATAATTTGTGAAATTATAATGTGTCGCGTCGTTTGGTAAACGGCAGAGTCGTGCGGAAAAATGTATTTTCCGCACTTGTTAGGTAACAAAGTACTTATCGCACGCTAAAATAAAAATTACACTTCTACTGAATTTTTGTTCTGCCAGCATTCGACGTACGTACCAAAATTGTTCGTGTATTAATTATAACCTTAATTAATAATTTTTAATGAATTTTTTAACAAAAACAAAAAATTTAAATCTCAATCTCAATATGTGAATATAGTTATTTCGCAGTGGTAGAAAAAGTATAGTGTGTAACGCGTGTGAAAAGCACTTTTCACACTCGTGTGGTTTGTGTCTGTGGGCCCTGCGGCTCGTGCCACCGGCGCCAAACTACCCCATGCGTGTAAAAAGTTTTATTTTCAAAACTTGTTGCACAATATACTATTCTCGCAATTCTTGGGAATATAACAGGGCGAGCTCTTTGTGCATGCTATAAAAGCCTATTTTTCCGCAAGCTCGTAGGACGAAAACGGTTTATCTTAGCTCCAGGTATCAAGAAAATGACAGAGATTATGCTGGTTCAAATAATAAATGTATTAAAATGTCAAAAACTCCAACAAAATCCTTATCTTCTAATGCGCAAACAAACTCGCATCTGCAAAAAACTTTTTTCTATGACCATTGAAACATAAACAACTTTCATCTGAAATCATTTTCTGCAACTTGAAAACATTACCAATATATGCTGTTTCCGTCACTGGTCAAAAGAATAGATACTATTATCCGCACTTGTTAGGAAAATAGCAAATAGCTATAGTGTATAATAATCATATTATGTATAGCAGAAGCAAAATTTGCAAACATTATTGGGTAGTTAAATTAAAATTGAATTTTGTATACCAAACAACTAAATGCAATTTAATAGAAAACATTACAAATATTAAACTTGATTTGGATGATAAGACTTCATATTTTCCCGTCCTCAATTTTTTTATTAATCATTACATTCCTTGATAATTTAATCATCAGTCTCCAATTTATAGTATATAAAAACCTGTATAATACTGATAATGTCTAGCCCAAACAAAATAAAATACTTTGAGGTCAATATGGCAACGCAGCACTTCTTGCCTTACCATCTTAGAATTGTTTCGTGGTTCCCGCCAAGCTCTTGTTCCCTTCATCATCATCATAGGCGATCACTCGATACCGAGTATGATTATCTTCTATTCTATTCTGATTATCGTCGATTGTGCGTTCTCTGATGGGCTATATAAACCAATTCTAGAGCCGCACACTCTTTCACATAACAGTCTTGGCACACCCAGTCCATCTCTGGCAGCATTGTCTCTCCCTCTGTTCTTCCGCTTCTTTCTGTGGTCCCTCTTTTCGGTCTCATGTCTGGGTCGCCGTTATTCAAAAATTTGTGGTCTGTTGTAGACTACTGACGCCATGAGGGCCTTTCATTTGCTGTCATTTCCCAGTTGCTCATATCGATGCGGCACTTTGCCATATTTTCCTTAAGAACATCTTTGTAGCGTTTGTGTTGACCTCCTTGAATCTCTTTTCCCTGTTTTCAATTGACTGTAAAGCCACTGTCATGGAAGGCGTGTTTCGGGCATGCGGACGAAGTGACCGGTCCACCAAAGTTGATGCCTAATGATAAATGCTTCAATGCTAGTTGTATTGGCCTCCTCTAGAATACTAATGTTAGTTCGTCGGTTTTGCCATTCAATGTAAGTGCATTGTAGGTGCGAAGTTTGCTCGCAGCGCTGAGTGCTTGTTCAAGACGCTCTCTAGGAGTCGCCCGAATACTGCGCTATCAAACTTCAAGCGATGTTGGATTTCGGCGTTGATGGTTGCATTTGCTGCCAGATGGCTCCCAAGGTATGGGTAGTGTTCGACATTCTGCAAGGAGTGGTCATTATATTATTATATTTAGCGCTTGTGGATCAGTGCCCGAGGCGGGTTGCTGCAGAATGTGCGTCTTGTTAAGTTGACTTCTAGGCCGATTCTCCCGTATGTCTGGTTGAATGCATTGATAATTGCCTGAAGATCTTCCTCTGAATTGGTCTTCACGACGTTATCATCCACATATTGAAGTTCAATTATTGACGTCGTCGATATTTTCGTCTTGGCTCGTAATTTGTTCAGGTTGAATAAGCCGCCCTCAAATCTGTACAGGATTTCTACTCCTGATGGCAGTTGACCCTCGACAAGGTGAAGTGTGTACCTATCCTATGAGTAGTGTAACCCCTTTTGTTATTAAATTAACAAGAGGCTCATAATATGCTCAGTTTGCTCAGCGAATAATTATAAGGGGTGGGTTGATATTTTAGTAAGTTCAGAATGGCAAGGGCGCCACTGAATTTAAAATTCAATTGATTAAATTACATAAAATATTGGTGTGTGAAAATTCAGGAACACACCTAAAAAAAAATAATCAGCAAACGGTAATTGGTAATTCTGGAAAGGAAATAAATACGGCATATAACTCAACCAAACCTTGACACAGGTAAACCAATAACACAATTGAGTAAGTTTCAAATTAAACTAGTGTATATTTCACAGTGAGATTAAAAATCAAGAATTAAATAATTTTTAAAGATAAAACCTATTTTTGGTAAAACACTTTAAATCAAATCAATAAAAGAAGGTTAACTTTCAATCAGATTCATCAAGCTCAAAAATAATATAACAATGTACCTCAATATAATAAGTTCATTGACAGTCGCTGGCCATATCATTATCATGAAATGAAAATATAAAAGATTTAAGTTTTTAGAAAACTAATTTAAAAAAAAAATGATTGATGATTGAAAATTGTATTGATAAATATGGTCAGCTTCTGCTTGAAGAATAAATTCAATAAAACCATTTTGCACCTATATAAAATCGAAAGTTGAGTTAAATTGTCAGGAGATATAATAGAAATCCTCAGATATATAAGTTAGGAACCCAGGGTTAAAAATTAATCAATTTTCGACAATGTAGGTACTTATTCAAAAATTTTAAATTTGGAGCATGTTGTCCAACCTTGACTTCAATTCAGATTATTGATTAGGAATAATAAAATTTACATTCCTAAAATATGCCAATATTGAAAGTTAAGCAATGATTAATCATAATAAATTCGATAAATCGAAAATCCATAGAAGCAATTATTCCACCATCACCTCGGTGTCAAGAAATCGAAAATAAAATTATAAATATCCAAATATCATATCAGTAAAGGTTCAATTATGTTAAAGCGCATGGAAATTTGAACGCCAAGCGCAGCGAGGCGAATCAAATCCATGCAAGTCACATGAAGAATACTTATACTCCGAATGAAATACAATGTTTTATGTTCCAACAATCTTTATTCCAAATAGTGCAGAATTTTTAATTTATATTACGACATTCATATTTAGAAGGACCACCTTTATAAGCACCTATACCTGTATGTACTTACAGGCGAACTACCTTAAATCGCCATGGAAAAACATGTGTAACGGCGTATAATAGTAGATTATACCACAAGTCAATAATAATAGCCATTATTGCGAGTAGTATACTCTACTTTATTCACGACAAATTAATTTATTTGAAATTTTGTTTGTTTCCATGGTACTACTTATTTAATTTGAGAAATTTTGTGATTGGTGTGCTAGCGGAAATAATGACCATTAATCCCTGCGGAAATAATATATGACATTATATTGCCAAAATCACAAATATAATACCTACATTATGTCAGTCGTAAATAAATGTTATAATCCGGCAGAGTATAATACTTATACGCCGAAGCTGAAAGTCGAAGTGACTCTTATACCTTGTCAAAATGATCACAAAATTTACTGTTTTAATATGACGTTTGCAAGTAAAATATACAGTGCCCCTATAATGTTCGCTACATATGGGAAATTTTTTATCTGTAGGATATAGAATTTTTTTCTTATGTGCGATCGATCCTGCATGTCCGATAACCTAAAAGTACATTTTGACATCGAAAATTTACATATGGAAACGCGAAAAGTGGGGTTAAATGGCAAAATTTCGGAAAAAGTTATTCGGAAAAAGTGATTAGAATGATGTTTTATCAAATGCTTTCACTAAATCTATGAAGGCCATGTACAGAGGACGATTTTCTTCTCCGGATTTCTCTTGCATTTATCTTGCACTGAAAATCATATCAGCTGTACCTCGGTTGGGTCTAAAGCCACACTGTGTCTCTGGGAGGTTCTCTTCGGCAGTTGAGATCAAACGATTCGATAATATCCTGGATTTCTCTTGCATTTGTATAATAGCACTAAAAATCATCTCAGCTGTGGAAAAAACGTGAACCCTAAAAACGAATCAAGATCCAAAACCAAGATTAAACACAAACATTTAATTCATTTTAGTCCTTTGCACCTTAATTCCATAAGCCCGGGACACGACCCGCATGGGTAAACCCCTAAAACTATAAATTCTCGAATACGAACCTCATATAGCCATTAGTTTACCGTGTTACCGCCATTTAAAATTTTAAAGTACACGAACGTGGCGTTATATTTTTGTTTAAACTTTTGCAGGTGCTATACACCCTTATTTGCTGGGTGTGAAATAGAAAATAGAGATGTGGCGCAGTAATATGGTTAAAAAAGTTGTCGGTGTATGTAAGAAATATTATCTTTTTTAGAAAAAGGCGATAAGTGGAAAAATTAAAATAAAAATTATTTTATTACTGCTCCACCTGAGCGGCAATTAATGTCAATATTTATTTCCAACGTCGTATATGAAGCAAATTCAGTCGCTCTCAGACTCTAAGAAAAATGACATAATGTGAATCACGTACACTGAAACGCCAAATTAAGGTAAGAGGTTATTTATGCTACATTTCTTTAGAAATAAGGAAATTTAATGTCCTTTGAAGCATTCCGTTTCTCTGGATCCGACTTGGACGGAAAAACAAAGTGAATCTTCTTCTGTCAAATGTTGGTTTTTATAAGCAAATATGTGCCTGGTGGATGTAGTTTTGAACTTTTCTGGCTTTTAGGACGCTGTGAATTCGCTTTGGATGAGCTCTTCTAAGCTTTTGATGTGGTTGCGCAGTCTGCTGGCTGAAGTTCCTGCGAGCTTTGTGACAATAAAAATAAATATAATTTATCCATTTTGTATGTTATCCTCTTCACGAAGACTTTCCATTTTAGAAAATTTCATCTCAAAAATGACTGTCCAATGTTTTCTGTTTATTGTTTTCCGTTTTTGTGCAATTGCTCTATGAGCACTGCTCTTCTGACTAATGCTTTCCTCACCACTGCTTTTCCCAATACTGCTTTTATTTACTCACTCAGTAAACAAAACATGTTTTTACGAGAGAGACACAACTTCCATATCATTCACCATATTGTCACTTGCTTGTACAAAAGTTAATTAAACCCAAGTAACATTATTTTGCGGGTATCCAAAATATCAATTCGCTGTTAACTTCAGGTGGCACGATTTTATCTGAAATTTAAATCAACGTTGTTTTTTCCTTACCCTCAAAACAAATTGATACTGTTCCGCTTATATTTACCAGACATTGCACTGGTGTAAGGTGATTTCAAATATTCTTTGTGCTATTCTATTTTTCGTTTCCAATTCGAGAGAAGCGGTGTGTTTCAAGATGTTATCTGCATTCGTGCATGCCGAACAATTATTTTCTCTACGATATTAGACGAGGTGGCAAAACCACATTGCTTCGCTGAATGTGTTGAAGCAATGTACGGTTCCATAATATTATTACAAAGTACAAAAAGCCGGTTTGATGATTATTATGCAGTTCTCGCAACTTTCCTATTTTTGGGGATAAAAATATTAAATTCCAGTTTGCCCTGCATGTAACTATATTTTTATAATAGTCGTTGAAAAAAATCTGAAAATATGGTAAGTGAACTGCGTTTATTTGACTTTTTCGGCACACTATTGATCTAATCGACAAATTTAAATAATTTAGTACGATTTATACAAACTAAAAGTTTAATAAGAATTTCAAGTCAACCGCGTTTGAGTGCAACTTGAGACAGACCTGCGCCCGTGCAAATCGTGCGATTCACATCATGACGTACGATGTGTATAAAATTCTTATTACATAGATAGAAGGCAGTGTTATTTGTAAATTATTCTCAGAAGTCGTCATAGGTACAAAGTTTTTACTTATTTTAAAATTAATATAGGGGTTAATATACCAATGTAAACTCTATATAAATGAAAATCAAATTTAACACAACTTTTTAAATTCATAGCCATCTGAAATGATAAAATATGTTCAAAAACTTTATAGAACGGCCAAAATTACTGGAGTCACGCAAAGTTAGCAGAATACAATGTTTTGATTTATAGTCTTTGAAAGACCTAGTGTAGAGTGTAGAAACAATAGGCTTGATGAAGAATTTTTTATTTATGAATCAAGTTAAATTTTTAAAAAATGGATTATTTCTTGAATATCGCATGTTCTATTTTATGTGACTTTTCTGTTAAATATAAGATTAGTTTGGAGTAGTTCGGAGTAAGTCGAGCAAACCTATAAAATGTTGACTTGGCAACACTGTGTAGAAACATCGTTTTTGTTATGTCAACTATGTCAAGTTAGTTTAGTAGTCAGCTGTGATATAGTTGAAAAGTTGCAAGTCATGCTGTAACATTAAAAATTAATTAATAAAAAGTTCTTTGTTCTATGCCTCATGTTTTATTGATGAATGGAAATATAAATTAGAGCACATTCTTCTTATCGCTTCCTAATTAGAACCTAACAATGGTTATGGGCCCAGGAAAGAAGATGTGTTAAGGCTTTAAGGTAAAACTCAGTGTAAAGCTAAGTTGTTAGTTTCTGGTTTTGGCTGTTGAAAAAACGTAGAACAAAATGGCTAGTCAAGCAGTTGAAAATAAACATGGAATAATTCCATTCAATGGAAATGGTTTTGATAATTGGAAATTTAGGCTTTATGCCGTACTGAAAGCAATGGATTTGAGTGATGTATTGAAACCAGTTGTTTCAACCTCCAGAGATGACGATTGGCACAAGAAAAACAATAAGGCTTGTATGATAATAATCCAAAGTGTAGCTGACACTCACTTAGAGTATGTTAAAGAAACAGATGTCGCAATTGACATGATCGCAAAGCTGGAAGCAACATTTAGTAAGAAAGGTACGTGCTCAAAATTTTATTTGTTGAGAGAATTAATAAATTTGAAGTATCAGTGTAATACAAATTTGCAAGCACATCTTGCTAAATGTGACCGTATCTTTCGTGAACTTAAAAGTCTAGGAAGTACCTTTGAAGAATCAGATATTTCATGTTTCTTATTATTATCAATGCCTCAGGATTATGAAAATGTTGTTACTGCTATCAGAACTCTTAAAGAAACTGATTTGACAGTTGAATTTGTTAAAAGTAAGCTGCTGGAATTCAGCATGAATAAAAATGGAGATAAATCAACCTTTAAAAAATATGGAAATGAGCATGTTGTGTCCTCATCATTCAGTGCACAAAATCAGTCTCAAGATCAGAGAAAATGTTTTAAATGTGGAAAATTGGGACATGTGCAGAGCGTTTGTGGAATAAAGTGTAATTTTTGTCAAAAATTGGGACACAAAGCAAATCAATGTTTTCAAAATAAAAATCGAAACAAAAATACTAATAAAGTAGCTCATTATGCTGGCGGATCTAGTGAAGATAGCAACAATGATGGAAAATCAACCGAAGAAGCTGTTGCTTTCTGTGCAACTTCAAATAATTTGTCAGATTCTAGTGGAACAGTATGGTATGCAGATTCAGGAGCTACTCACCATTATATTAATGATGAAAAGATGTTAATTAATAAAAGAAGATTCAATGAACCAAGATTGATCCAATTGGCCGAAGAAGGGAAATTTATGAAAGCAACTTGTGTGGGAGACTTAGAAGCAATAAGTGAAGTCGAAGGTAATCAAATTTCAATTGTTATTAAAAATATTTTGTGTGTACCTGGTTTAAGAATAAATTTATTATCTATATCAACAATTGAAAAAGCAGGTTTCGAAATTGTATGTGTTAATGGCAAGATTATTATTAAAAAGAATAATTCGATTTTTGCTATAGGTAATCGTTATAATAATCTGTACAGAATACATTTTCAGCATTTTTCTGATGAATATGCAAATTTAGCAGCAAAAGATAAAGATAAGGAACTTTGGCATCAAAGATATGGACATTTAAATTATAATTCTTTGTTGAAAATTAGAAATTTAAATTTAGTAAATGGTCTGCAATTTGCAAATTCGGATACTGAAAAAATCTGTGAAATTTGTATTAAGAGCAAACAAAAATGTTTTCCATACTATTCTAAGACATCAAGGTCAAATAGGGTTCTTGAATTGGTGCATACAGATGTATGTGGTCCAATCACACCTACATCACGTAATGATAATTCCTATTTTGTAACGTTTGTGGATGATTATTCCAGATTTGTAATGGTATATATTATTAAACATAAAAACGAGGTTTTTAATTGTTTTAAAGATTATGAAGCTAAGGTGGCATCTTTATTTTGTAATAAGAGAATTTCAAAAATTAAATGCGATAATGGAGGGGAATATTGTTCAGGAGATTTATTAAATTTTTGTTCCAAAAAGGGGATTCAGGTAAGTTATACTCCTCCATATACTCCCCAACTTAATGGTGTTGCGGAGAGGATGAACCAGACATTAATGGACAAAGCCAGATCAATGATTATGCAAGCAAAAATGGAAAAGATATTTTGGGAAGATGCTGTCCTTGTAGCTGCCTATATTACAAATCGAACTCAATCATGTATTGTAAGAGGAAAAACTCCCTATGAATTGTGGACTAGAAAAAAGCCGAACGTGTCGAATATGAAAGTTTTTGGGTGCATTGCCTATGCGCGAGTGCCTGATTCTCTGAGAAAGAAATTGGACGATAAAGGTTTAAAATGTAGATTTATTGGATATACAGAAAACGGATACAGATTATGGAATGCAGAAGAATACAAATCAATTCATTGTAGGAATGTTGTATTTGATGAGAACACTTTTGAAAATAGTACTGAAAGATCTGAAATGAGAAATTATGATTTAAATAAGCCAAATGACAGTGATGATAGTGATGATGAAGATGAAAATGAAAATAGTGAAAAAATAGAGGAAAATGAGAATCAAGAAGAAAATAGTGTAAATAATGAAGGAATAGAAACAGAAATTATGAGAGAACAGGAAAACACAAGATCAAGACGACAAACAAAAATACCGATACGATTTAAAGATTATGACTTAGATATAAGCTGTTTAGCTTTACTAAGTGAATTTACAGATGCACCACAATCATATTTGCAAGCAAAAGAAAGTTCAAAAAGCAATTATTGGGAAAAGGCCATTGAAGATGAATTAACTGCATTACAGGACAATGAAACTTGGCAGTTGGTGGATAATCCAGAAAAAGAAGAAGTAATAAGTAATAGATGGGTCTTTAGAGTCAAGGAAGATGATGAAGGTAAGTGTATGTATAAAGCTCGATTAGTTGCTCGAGGTTTCGAACAACATGATTTTGGTGATTATGGACAAATACATGCTCCAGTTGCAAGACTTTCAACATTAAGAATTTTATTATCAATTTGTAACAACTATGATTTAGTTTTGGAACAGTTAGATGTAAAAAATGCTTTTTTACACAGTAATTTAAAGGAAAAAGTTTTCATGAAAATCCCAGAAGGTCTTAAAGTTTCAGAAAAAGACAGAGGTAAAGTATGTTTACTGAAAAGAGCTATATATGGTTTAAAACAGGCCCCTAAAGCTTGGAACGAAAAGTTTAATGATTTCATGACAAATTTACAATTTGAACGTTCAAGATCTGATTATTGTTTATATACTTTTATTGATCAAAATGTAAGATGCTACTTGCTTCTGTATGTTGATGACATTTTGATTGCATGTGATAATCAAATTTTTTTTGAATTATTTAAAATTAAAATTGTGTGAAACTTTCAAAATTAAAAAAATGATAAATGATCAGTTTGATTTTTTAGGAATAAAGATATGTAGAGATTTGAAAAACAAAGTTATTAGCATGGATCAAATTTCAGCAATTAAAAATTTAATCAAAAAATTTAATGTAGAAAATTGTAAGAATTATAAAACTCCTGTTGAAAAAAATTTAAGTTTAAAAAGAAATACTAATGAAAATATCAAAACAAAATTGCCATATAAAGAATTATTAGGTAGTCTTATGTACATAATGATGGGTACAAGACCAGATATTTGTTTTGGTGTCAGTTATTTTGGACAATTTCAAGACTGTGCCACTGATGAACATTTCAAGCATCTTTTAAGAGTATTGAAATACTTGAAATTTTCTATTGAGTATAAGTTATATTTTTATCATTCTAATGACAGCTTGGTTGGATATTCTGATGCTGACTGGGCTAATGATATTGTCGATAGAAAGTCTATAAGTGGGTATTGTTTCAAGTTATTTGGTAATTTGATTTCATGGAGTTCAAGGAAACAACCATTTGTAACTTTATCAAGTACCGAGTCAGAATTTGTAGCAATTTGTGTTGCCTCATGTGAACTATTGTATATTAAGAATTTATTGTTTGATTTGAAAATTAATTTATCATTACCATTTTGTCTATATAAAGATAATCAAAGTACAATGAAACTTCTTGAAAATTTTGAAAACAATAAACGCTGTAAACATATTGATGTTAAATTACATTTTGTATTGGATTTGATAAATAACAATACCATAAGGATTGAATATGTTTGTACAAATGAACAGTTAGCAGACATATTCACAAAATCTTTATGCAATGAAAAATTTTCTAAGTTTGTAAAAATGTTAAATTTATGTTAAAAATCATAACTATTTTTGTAAGACTAAAAAAAAAAAAACATTGTATAGGTTTGAGGGAGGGTGTTAAATATAAGATTAGTTTGGAGTAGTTCGGAGTAAGTCGAGCAAACCTATAAAATGTTGACTTGGCAACACTGTGTAGAAACATCGTTTTTGTTATGTCAACTATGTCAAGTTAGTTTAGTAGTCAGCTGTGATATAGTTGAAAAGTTGCAAGTCATGCTGTAACATTAAAAATTAATTAATAAAAAGTTCTTTGTTCTATGCCTCATGTTTTATTGATGAATGGAAATATAAATTAGAGCACATTCTTCTTATCGCTTCCTAATTAGAACCTAACATTTTCATCTCCATAAGTCGACAAAACCAAAGTTTGACGAAACTTATGGAATTATTCAGTGGAAATACTATTATATATTCCTATACCTATAATATATTTGAGAAGTTTTGAGTTTTATTATAAATCTTATTGTACCGCGTTTTTAAAATCTTTACTTTAAACTTCATTTAAAACTTTAATCTTATCTGATTATACAGCTATAACAATAATTATATTTTTATTATTAAAGCAGTGAGTTTTTACAAACATATAATTGTTTTTTTCTAGTTAGTTAGGTATACCAAAAGCTTTCGTCAGTGTTGTAGGAAAAAGTCCCATTATTAGTGTGGTGGGGTATGTCATACCCCAAGCTTTTTTTCGGTTTTCAAATTAAGGTGACAAAAAATAAATATTTTATTAGTTTATTTACCTTATATATTGAACTTATTTGAATAAAAACATGATCCGGGCAATTATAGTTTCGATTCAGAAGCTTGTATTTTTAAAAAACATTTATTTTATTAATTGAAATACAATAGTGACAAACGAAACTATGTGGATCAAATTGCTACAAGGAATGCCTGAAAACAAATGAACGCTCCGTAAGGGAGTGCGCTGACTTAAATAAGAAATATCTGCTGATGCAGCATTTACATAGGCGGAATGGTGGTACTACCAGTGCAGTACCGCTGATTAAGCAAATTTACATTATTATATGTTTTGAAATAGGCGTACGCTTATAATTATCATAAGAAAGGAGAATTATTAGTATAAAGATAACATAGGGTCTTACAAAATAACTGGGCTTCTGGATTTTCTATTTATTGCTTCAAAATGTATAATCATTGTAAATCTGTATTTTCATCAGATTAGACATAATGCGAAGTAATTATTGGTTTTGAAATTATTCAATGAGAAAAAAAGCTCCACATTTCAAATCAAAAAACGTAAGTCATTATCGTGTTGAAAAAATTATCCTAAAAGAGTGAATACATAACATTTTAGGCTGTATCAAAGTCGACGCAGTTTTGACAAAATGAATTTGCATGTTCCATGCCTAATAAATGTTTCACATTTCTGACAGCAGTAAAATATCTTTCTGTTTTTTGCTCGAGGACAAATCATACATCTTTCCGATACTCTTTTTCGTTTGTTCTGGTTTTCCATGAGACCTGGTTGATTTTCTTTTTTTTTTACTAAATGGTCTCAGAACTCTGGGCATGCGAGGATTTTTCTCTATCTGCCTCTTCCCATAGTTTTCGCAAATGAGCTTGCTCTGCCTCGTATAACATGATATCCGATTATTACTACATAGAAAAATATATCATGAGCGGAAAATTGATAGAAATAACATATCTTGCTTGCCTACTTCTCGAGAAATTACTTGTAGAAAATAGTTACACGATCAGTGTGGTGGGGTATGACATGCCCCAACCGCCTTTGATGTCGCCTAGTTCACGACTGATACAATACTTGGCGATGGGCGTTATTTTATTATGTAGATCAACACAATATAGATAGAATGATCGTCTGGGGTATGCCATACCCCACCACACTGACGGAGGGTTAAATACATACAAAGTTTTACCCAATAATTGATAAAATCAATAAACACAAATAATATTAAACAATAGTTACACCTTAAAGCAAAATAGAAAAACAATCTATGAAACAATGTAGGAAATAATTTACGGCTCTCGCGATTTTATGAAAGCGGCTGTTTGTCTTTTTGGACGTTTTATATTTCGACCGACCGGTCGGCCGTGGGAAAATGGTTTACGTAATACACCTGTACAAGTTTATGGAGAAATATTGCCAGCCGTACCGCACAAAATTCAATTACAATGCGAAATTTGCACGTGGGTGGACAAACGAAATTTACAACGGAATTGTAGGAATATATTCAAGTAATTATGTTTTTAAAATTACAGTATCCTATATATTTAATGTTTAGCTTTTGTTGAATTTGTTGTTTGCTTTACCATCATAGCATTCATAGCTCACTTGCAGCGGAAACCTATAGGTTAGTGGTACTCTCTAACAGGCGCGGCTCATGAGTTTTTCTACAGGTGGGTCAAATTTAGAGGGACAGCGCCGTTTTTCGAAAGTCAAGCTACCACTAGAAATTGAAGAAAAGATTTCCTGAACAAGGGAACCCATTTTTGTGAACCGATTAAAAACTGAGATTACACAAAAAATTAAATCTTTGAGAATCAAACGATAATCGAAATCAAAACAAAAACAATCTAGTGCACAATGACAATTCAGTAATTGTTTTAAGAAAAATAAATCTGGACACCTCAACACTCTAGGCCTTTTATTTTTCATCTTTCTTCAATAAATGCGATTGAAAAAAGACAATACAATCGTCGAATTCTGAGCGCTCCGGTTCCATTCCTATAAATACCTATATCGATCGATCGAGGATCTGGCGCCGATGCCGGCCGTCGACGTGATGGAACATATGGGAGAAAATGTGCCTCTTTATCTTACTCATTTACGCCCGTTATGTCTCTCTCTCTCTCTCTCTCTCTGATTAATATTGCATTCGCCTATGATCATTTAAAAGCTATGAGCCCAATTTTTAATACGGCCGAGCGCAGTAAGGCCTGTATTTTGTAATTTTAAATTTTAATTTTAATTTAATTTTAAAAGGGTACCCAATATAATCAGTTCAGTGCGCAAAATAATTCGATTTCTGTATTCTGTTGAGCGTATTTTTGGTTAATTTAAAACCTAATATTCAAGATATTTAATTGAAAATTTAAGGTTTGATTTTTTGGTGGGTCATTGACCGAATGACCTTACAGAGGAGCCGCGCCTGCTGTCTGAATTGCATGCCATTTTCTATTGATAAACTAGCTCTTACTTCTTTTTTTTTCCTATAAAAAAAAAAGGCATTTCTTCTGAATGGAACTTTAATAATTGAAGTAACCAAAATATCTAAAGTTATCCCGTTAGAGGTACCTGCTCACTGCTGATTTTGAAAACCATCTTCTTAGCATTAGATTGGCCAATTTTGACAAAATAAATAAATACACTCATTAGTTACCTCGACTCGGCCTTATTCCGTTTTATTTACATATTTTGGTAAATTTGCTTTTTAAATTCATGTAAGCGAAAAGCAAAAATTCATTTTCTATACATATACTATATGTCGCCATAAGATATTTTTGTATGTCGAACTACTCGAACTAGATTTGGAAACACAACTTTATACAATCCATTTTATTGCAAACGAAATACAAAATTGGGCGGTTGACTGTGGTTTTCCGATTCATTCCTGGCGAAAATATGGCGTATTTGTTATTTTATGCATGGATTTTCATCGAAATGCTGCTTTTCAGCTTTCCGGGTTGTTGATTTTTATTTCTTGCCGTCCTAAATGTGGAACAAACAGTGTTTGGTATGCGGAGAACGAATTTTGTCCTTAAATAAGTTTGTCGATTAATTTTATGCTATAAAACTATGATTTAAAAATTAGTTTGTTTTGAAAAATGCGCCTAATAGTCCAGTCCCGTTGTGGGTCCACCTACCAATTTTCAGGTAAGCAGCGGAAAATTGGTATACACCTTCATTTTGACGTTCTAATAGTTGTCCCAAAAGTAACAATAAATGTGGCCAAGGCTTCTTTAGTTATTGCTGGTCAAAGGTCACAGAAATCGGTTCCTATTGCTCCAAATTTATAAACACTTATTACAAAAGTTTATAACATACTTATTTGGCAAGTGCCTAACTATACTGCGTACAGCTAGTCAGCATCAATTCGGAGGCCATAGGTATGGGTTCCTTGTATACGTCTTACCTTTGGGCGCCACCAAGTTAATTGCGACTTAACTAGGAAGAGTACTTAATGATGTCATGAACAGAACCTGTGCAATTGGAGAGCTTAGCAATAAAACAACTAATTAGGTACAATAATGTATGTGGCTTTCTTTATTAAAAATAATAATAATATTAAATAGGGATAGCCAGGACGTTATTAAAAAAGTGTATAGGTTTAGGCTTGTACCTAATTTATCGGTATTTGAATATATAAAAAAAATGAATGAACTGTTTATTTACACTTGTGAATGATGAAAAAAATACAGTATCGGTTACACTCTACCGACAGGCAAATTTAACACCAGAAAGGTGAAAATTATTGTTAGGGCAACCTCAGGGTAAAATTCTAGAATTTTATTTAAGGGACACGTACTGAACGTTATTCAGTGTCGTTAAGTGATTCATATAAGATTTGCCTAAATAGTATAAAGTGCAACTTACATGTGACAACTCAGAAGTTCCTAAAGTGTGGTTATCTGCATGTTTGGTCTCATTGTAGATCCAGACAGAAGCAGTTAGCAGTTCTAAGTTTGTTCCAGACTATGGTATTGGTGAGTGAGTCTTATGGGAGTCCTACCCACGTTTTATTTGTTTAACGTAGTACTCAACGTGGTTCTATCAAAGTGGTACCAAAATAGTTGCTGAAGAGGAGTTACTAAAGGCCCCAACTAAGAGCAATCTAGATCCAGACTAGAATCTCTCTAGATACAGCCTAGAATCATCTAAATACAGCCTAGAAGCTGTCTAGATATAGCCTAGAACCCTATAACGATGTTCGTATAAAAAAACAGATCGAGCCCCAAAACAGAAATAATCTTACCTCTAACTGAGGGATGCTCTAGGCCAAAAGTGAAAGCTTAAACTTCCAAAAGGTGCTCGGAACGATCCTATTGAAGAAATGAAATACGTGTTGTAGGTTAATAATTCCTGAAGAAGATCTCAAAACTTACCGAACCAAAATCCAAAATGACCCAGGGACAACTCTAGACAATGATCAACAAGAAATTAGTATCTAATTTGAGTTTCCCTGGCACAAAATTCCAAAAAGCCTTGCCTAAAAATAATTAGGGCCAAGACCGACCTCACAGTATCAGGTCTCAAGATCAAAAGGGGAGATTCTTCTTTTTCGATTTGGAAAGGGCTTCCAACGTCAAACTTCTAATTTTGACATTGGTGAAAATTAAGAAAACGGCGTGTTAAGTTTCATCCCAAAAATACGAATTAAATGGGGGTTGTGTATAAATGACTCCAGATAACCGGTGAATGTTGAAAATTGCCTGTAGAACCTATATCAAAAAGTAGAACAGGTCTTAAAGAAAACGCCTAGATAGCGACAGCTGTTCAATGACATGATGGAACTGAAAAACGCAGAAAAGCTCTTGAGGTAGGTATCTAATAATTTACTGTCCGAGTTAGCAGATGAGGACCATGAAGCATTTCTACTGCTTCTCATTTTACTTTTAGCAGTGATAATATCAAAACCACTCACGAACCCGAACTCGGACATTACCTCAACACTTAGGTATCCTTATAGCATCATCCCGTTTATTATTAGACATTTGGCCAATTTTAAGAATGGCCAAAAGAAAGTGTGAACGAGTTTACAGCTTGTTATCTCTCATTTCGAGAATGGCCCCTCATTGTTTAAGTTTTGCGCTGTATCTCAAGAACGGCCAATTTCAGAGCAATGTACCTAATACCTAATTTAGAGGAAATTTGATGATCTATAACTTTTTTAAGAAGAAATATAAAAAAAAGTTGATGTTTTCGAGATATTGATAAACGAATTCCTGACCTTTGACCCACCGTAACACACCACCGTAATACACACAAATTATTTAGACCCATAACAACGCAACATACGCAAAAATTCACCGTTAAGTCCCTCTAATTTATAGGTCAAAATCTGTAGCATAGGGCTTACCAGTCTTCGCGCGCTATCTCAAGAACGGTTCATTTTATAAAAAAAAGTTTCAAACAAAAATGCTTAAGAATGTTATTATCTCTAACTTCTGTAATAAGTGGTTATATCGTTGAAGATATAGGAAAAGAGATACGTGCAAAAAAACTATTTCTGTGATCTTTGACCTGCAATAACTAAAGAAGCCTTGGCTACATTTATTGTGACTTCTGGGACAACTATAAGAACGTCAAAATAAAGGTATTTTCAGCTTCTTAACTCAAAATTGGTATGTGGACCCCTATTTTATGATTATTAACTGCACCATAAATAAATATCGCCTGTAGGATGTTCTCGTCACTCTAGGAATTTTGTTAAAACTAGTCCTTACTCCTTGGAGCCGGATCCTGAACCCCCGATTCGATAGTATCGTCCATATAAATTACATAGACGATACTATCGAATCGTAGGTTCTTGATCCGGGTCCAGGTTATTTTATATTCGCCGATTTTGTGTAACTAAACTGGTTTGTGAATGACCTTACTTTTTGAAAAACATCAGAACATAATACAATTTTATTGTTTTAGGCTACACATTTTTTTCTTGCTATCATCAGTACTACCTGGAAGCAACTGCTTATCATGAATTTCTTCTTCGCTCACTTGCAGGTAGTACTTATGATGGCGAAAGCCGAAAGCGCTCTACTACGCTGAATTTCAATAAAGAAAATTTGCATTAAATACACTTTATTGCTTTCCTTACAATATTATCTCGTCTTGGAGCTTTGCCTTTCTGTGTGAACTTATACACTCCTTTTCAACCTCAGGAAGGGTCGGCAGTAGAGTTTTGATATCATCAATAGTCTATTCTTCTTCAAACTCAGCTAATCCTTTTGTTAGAAGTTCCTATAGTGTTGATCCTATTTATGTTTCTTTTCAATCTTCTTTAAAGTTTCCTGCTCTTCGAGTCTGTTTTCTGTGGTCGTATTTTGGAATATTCCCGCATACGAAATTTGATAGGTACGATTTCGATCGAATGCTCCCTATTTAATTTACATTGCTAACAGTCAAATTTGGTGTACGAAATGTACTCGAATAAATTGAAAAATACGACCATCTTTTAGTAATATGATTTATTTTTCTTTAGTTGGTGCATTCTTGGTAATCTTGTTAACACTGATCCGCTTTTTTGATGTGTGGTATATTTTTCTCTTATTCTGTATTTCTCTATCAATCTCTTCTTCCCTCCAATATGGCTCACATGTTCAAAGGTCTTCTTCTATTTGAGCAAATAGCCTATCTTAAATGTTCCATATTCTCCATCTGGGTTTTCGCATGGAATGCTCTATGTTTTCCATTCAGTGTTTTTTGGTACAAGTTTTTTACGGTATCGAGCTCTCTCTATGCTGTAAAGATTGGTATCCTGCCGGAAAATCCTCTCGATTCAAAACAATAAACGTCCACTAATGAGGAAGGAAATGATCAGGATGTAAGGCGCAAGGATCAGTGGGATAGACAATGCATGAGTCTGAAATTCATGCAGACTTCCACTGGACAAATTATGGTATCAAGTTTTTCAAAGGATCATCTCACGTCCTCAAAAACGGTGTCAAAGAACACATTATCCATTTTATCCATTTAGAATTTCTCAAAATCAATATCATAAAAAGCTTTTATCGTCGAGCAGGAATTTTATATCCGCAAATAACGGTAAAAATACAATCACGAAACACGATATTATAAAAAAGTTAGAATTCTGAGTATAATCTCAAGTTATGAACTTTCCACTTTGGGATTAGGGCGACGACTTTTTGGGAGAGTGAAAGTCAGTTTCTAAAGTGAACTTCTCGGGTGGGTTTTAATAATTAATTTGGTTGAGTTAGCAGCTATATTTTGAAGCAGGCTTTCGTTACAAACAAAACTAACTATTTAAAAGCTTAAATTATATTTTCATGATCTTTTCATTTATTTAAAAAATTATAGATACATTATAGTGATTTGATGACGAACCTTTAAATGGGTAGATATATTTTTCACTTAACCCATATTACAAATCCATTGAGTTTAAAGAGAAGCTAATATACATCTTCTTTCATTTCTTATCCTTTAGACGTGGAACTTGCATTGGTGCAAACAAAGAAAAGTAAAAAGTAACTTTAAAACTGAAGTTAAATTTGATAAGTAATATACCTACTAATGTCAGCAAAGTCCTGTCCTCAAATATTAATACCCTTTAGTAAATTACCCTTCCAGTAAAAACTTTGTTTTATGAGAAGCCATTATTACACTTTATGAGGTTAATGCGAAGGGAGAGTTTTTATGGGAGTTATTAGAAGCAATGCTTTATTGTCAAAGCTGGCCTGCAAAAAATTGCTTTTCACATACAAAAAATCTAATTGACAATGCACAACTTTTTACCATTAGAGTACCTACCCATCAAACATTGACGCTAAAAGTCTTTCGATGTAAGTTTATATGATCATCCCAGTGCGAATAAAAGCTCTGAGTTTTCAGCAATATCGTTTAAACCTTAAAATGGATCATGTACCGTACTAGCAGCTGATGAAATGACTTCTGCATTTTATCGCTTCTTAAAGCTTTAGCTGTTTTATGTTCCATAAGTTTATCTGCTTAGCTATACCGCTAGAAATATAAAAATGTTTATATAGACCAATTCGTTTTATGCACTAGACTACAGCAAAATATTTAAGTTTCATTTATAAGAAATTTTAAATTAATTTTTTTTCTGCCATAAAAGTCTCAGATATATCTTGTGGGCGCTATGCAATTTTTCCAGTTTTGCTAACTTCCTTTTAAATCGGACGTCTTCTTGGTTTTCATCATCATATTAAATATTGATTATTACTTTGCTTAAAAGCTGTTGAACGCTCTCTGAAAGGTAACTTTGCTATTCACTTTCAGAAAGTTTTTCCAGTCGGTAACATCCAATCAAATAAACCTGGAGTTTGGTTCTGTTTTTATACTCAGTTTCTTTAAAGGCGGCTTTGTTTATCTTTTTTCAGCCAAACTCGCTCACTCGTCTGACTTCGGAAACTTTCTTTTTATTATTAGTTGCCGAAGATCCTTTTTGAGCTTTCTTAATGGATATTTGATACTTTTTGTTTTTAAACTAAACTTCTGCTTCGATTTTATTCTGCATATATTTTCAAGTATCTTGACAATGATCAAATTAGTTTGGAACGGAAAATCCTAGGTTAGTGAAGATTGGCGGAGAAAATACCTTGCCTTTTTATTCAACCTCTATTTGTAGTAATGATATATAACGAACAAAACTGTAAACTGTTTCCAGAAAATGTAACGAATAGAATTAAAAAAAAAAAATGGCAAAACGTGCGTAAGCTGACCTCTACTAGAATTATTTTTGGGTTCTATCAAGTTCAAGTAACATTCCAGGGATTTTTGATTCTATTCGGCTACCGAAGTTAGTTTATATAATAATAAATATTTTTGGAAAGGATGCTACGGTCGACATTACAGACAGTAATTTTGTCATTTTTTCCGTGAAGATTCTGTAGTATATCATACCAGAGTTTGTTCAGCATGATTGATTAAACGGTGTGAATTTTTATCACCTTTTTTTTAAACAACAAATCTTCTGAAAAACGAAATGAAAAACAAATAGAACCTACGTTGTGGAAACTTTCTCAATTTTACTTACTTGACATGCGCCCGACAGCAAAATTAGGGAAATTTAAGGGAGTTTGTGATATGTAAAATAAACGAAAAATTTGTGAAACGTCTGCTTTACTATTAAAGTAAATCGTACCATTCTCGACCTGGAATTCTCGAGGGAAAAGAGAACGGCAGAGAAACCCTCGATCGAACATTCCTCAAAAATCAAAACATATTGTGTCATTTTAATGATAATGATTGTGAGAGGTTAATCAATAATTTAAGTCAATAATAAAAGTTTAAATTAGGTACCGCTCCGGTTCTTATGCTGAAATTTCAATTACATACACTACATTCAATCAACACTACCTATATTCAATACTGAAGAGTTTTTGGTAGTTAGCCAATCTGCGGCAGGTACTGAGGTCCCTGGTTACGTAGACTCTCAGCTATAATTGTTATTTTGAACCAATATCTCTAGATTGATGTTTCAATTTGTTTGCTAGGATATTCGCTCGTCAGGGTAGGAAAATGTTAGTAAATTCAACAAGGCCCTAATGCACGCTCTGAATTCCAAAAATCAAAATCCCTTTTTATCTGCTTTTGTTCACAGCATGAAACGATTTTTGTTAAATACATGAACAATACACATGCTATAAAAAATGTTATAAACAAACAAAAAATAGATAAAAATGAAAAAATAATACTTGTATAAATTGAAATCTCAAAAATAAAATAACAGTTATTCAACTGACCTGTGAATGCTTCTTTTGACATACAAACTAATCACAAATTGGATTGAATAATCAGTTTAATACAAAATAAAAATAAAAATTGAATAATGAACAATGGCAGGCAAGCGTCTAAGGGACCAGTCCAGCTTATTTTCTAGTCTTCCATTCTCTTCTACCTACCCTTTAGGTACGCTTTCCGTTGCGGCGCGTTCCGTTTCCAAAAACTTTACAGCGCATTACATGGTTGCAATATTTACTTTGATTCCGTAAACGTTTTTTCAAAAAGGTGGTTTTTCTCAATTCCATAAGACCATATTATTTTATCAGTTGTTTACCATCTATAAACATGCACTAACCTAATTAAAGCACCAATAATTAGTAAAATACATTTGTAAGCTAGAAAATTTAACAAAATTCGAATATCTATAACATTCTCAGCCAGCCATATCCTTAGTTTATACATTTGGGCTGGCAACAATGGCAACTGTGAAAAGAGCGTTTCGGTCTGAGGTAAAGGGAGAGGTAAAAATAATATGGATATACACAGTTGCAATGGAATAGAGCGTGATAGAAATATTAGTTCGCATATTTGCTGCTGTTCATCGTGCCATGTTTGCTAATGGCGCTTGCGCGTGAATTTTGCGACCATACCAGTATTGTTTTATATACTTTCCTCTAGTCTGAAATGAGTTTTGCCGTTTTGCCAGTTGTTTGGCAAGTCAGAGTGTGTTTTTGGAATATACAAAATTTTAGGAAAAAAATACGAGATTAGCAATAGAAATGATGAACAATAATAATAATAATAATAATAATAATAATAATAAAAAGCCTTAAAGATAATTATGACTTGTGGAGGAGCCGAAACCCAAATAGCCATCCCAACATCTCCGCAAACACACTGGCAACCCAAAGGCGATACATCGTGAGTCACAAAAAACTTACTGAGACTGAGATAGACCAAGTCAAGGCGCTAGTACAAAGACACATAAAAGATAATGCGCAGAAATCGGAAAAAAACGAAACAGGGCATGCAGAGGCTCAAAACCCGCAAGAAAACGCCCAGAACCAGAGAATACATGACACACAAAACGAAGTAGATATTGTAGAGAGGCAAACTAATCAACCAGCACAAAGCGAAAGTGAGAATAGCTTAGAAAATATAATCAGAGAAATTGAGAACAAGATCAATGATACCGATACCAATTCTATAACAAGAGATAAGCTACCAAAAATTAATGAATCACAAAAAGCAACACATCTCATGGCTCAGGCTAACGAGGCAATTCAACAAATAATAAACGGTTGGGCAGAAAACCAGCACAATATAACAGATATAAATAAACTTGTTTATGCTGCTGGGACAGTAATATGTGCTCATCTCAACATAAAACAAGAAAAGAAGGGCGCAAAATTTAGGAAACCAAGATGGAAAATCAGGATAGAACAGCGAATAGCACAGATGCGGAAAGAGCTCTCTCAAATAAACGAAATATGTCGGGGAAACAATACAGACCGAATGCAGCTGATAAAGCAGAGAGTATTCCAGAAACATAAAATAAAAAACAAACAGGATGAAGACAAAGTTGTGGAAGAACTCAAACAAAAGATTCAAGCACAAGCTCAAAGAATAAAAAGATACGACGAAAGATACAAGTTTTTTATCGAAAACAAAAACTTTGCTGAAAACCCCAAACGTTTCTATAGGACATTAAAGCAGAATAACATAAGCATTGAAAAAACACCGACAAAAGAACAAATACAGACATTCTGGAAAGGCATATGGCAGGAAGAAAAACAACACAACGAGGAAGCGCAGTGGATACAGAGAGAGGAGCAACGATATACAAACATCAGGAACATGGAATGGGGCGACATCACAGTAAAGGAAGTCCAGAAATCACTTAAAAAGGCATCCAACTGGAAATCACCTGGGCAAGACAGAATACAAAATTTCTGGCTGAAAGGTTTCACGTCAATACACCAACCGCTCGCCCACGAATATAACAAACTAATGAAACACCCAGAAATCATGCCAGAATGGATAACAGAAGGAAAGACACTATTGCTCCCCAAAAATGATAAAACAGCAGAAGCCAAAAACTATCGCCCAATAACCTGTCTAACAACCATGTACAAAAACCTAACCGCTATAATAAGCGGCAGACTCTACGAGCACCTAGAAATAAATGGGATTTTTCCAAATGAGCAAAAAGGGTGTCGAAAAGACAGTTACGGGTGCAGAGACCATCTTATTCTGAACAAAATTATAACAGAGGACGCTAAGAGAAAGAAAAGAAATCTGAGCATGGGTTGGATAGACTATCAAAAGGCATTTGACAGCGTTCCACACTCATGGCTCCTAAAGGCTCTTCAAATATACAAAACAAACCCGATTGTAATAAATATGCTACAAATTGCAATGAATAGATGGAAGACGCACCTAACAGTTAACGCAAATGGAGCAACTATGGATGCAGGGACTATAAAAATCAAAAGCGGCATATTCCAGGGAGACTCACTATCACCTCTCATTTTCTGCTTGGCGCTCTTCCCACTCTCGAATGAGCTAAACAGCACCAACAGAGGATACGTACTAGAGAGGCATAAGCAGCCCGTCAATCATCTCTTTTACGTCGATGACTTAAAACTTTACGCAAAAAACGACAAAGAATTGGAAGATCTTTTTATCAATGTCAAAAGATTTAGTGACGATATAAAGATGCAATTCGGACTAGAAAAGTGCGCTAAAGTAACAGTAGAACGAGGAAAAACAACCAAAACCCAAAATATAGTCATTGACAATCAAACCGAGATTATGGATCTAGAAGAGACGCAAATGTATAAATACCTGGGAGTGCTGGAAAATACTGAAATAGAGGATAAAAAAATGAAAGAAAAAATATCCAGAGAGTATTACAGCAGAGTCAGAAAAATCCTACAGAGTCAGCTCACAGGGAAAAATAAATTTACGGCCATCACAGCGCTCGCACAACCAGTATTAACTTACAGCTATGGCGTTCTAGACTGGAAGGAGGAAGAAATAAGAAATATAGACCGAAAAACACGAAAGTTACTTACCATCCATAATCTGCATCATCCCAAGGCGGACGTAGACCGACTCTACACAATCAGATCAAGCGGAGGAAGAGGACTCATCAGCAATGAACAGGCATACCATTTGACAATCATAGGTATTACGAGCTACATAAGAGAAAAAAAGGAAGACAGACTCGTGGAGTTGATAAAACACAACGAAACGCAAAGAAAAGAAAAGAATACACTTATGAACAAAGGCAAAAACCTAACAGAAAAATACACATGCAAGAAAGTGAATGAAATGAACGGAGCTACAGCGACAAAAAAGGTGAAAAGGCTCAAACAGCAATGCAGGAAGAAAATGAACGAAGAAAGAGAACAAAAATGGAAGAACAAGGAAATGCACGGACAATACGCCAGAGAAATCGATAGAGGTGATGTAGACAGAAAACAGACATTCAGATGGCTGACAACAGGAATTCTGAAAGGCGAAACTGAATCGTTGATAGTAGCGGCACAAGACCAAGCCATTTCAACCAACTATATGAGAAAGAAGATTTTCAAAGAAAAAGTAGACTCCAGATGCAGACTCTGTAAACAATATGACGAAACAATCAAGCACATTACCACTGGATGCCCAGCTCTTGCCAGAAAAGAATATCTTGAACGACATAACAAAGTATGTTCAACGCTCCACTATAATGTCTGCAAAGACTACGGAATAGAAACTGAGGACACATGGTATAAACACAAGCCAAAAAGCGTTGAAACAAAAGACGAGATTACAATAATATGGGATACGCAAGTACAAACAGACAGGACTGTGATGGCGAACAAGCCAGATCTAATAATTAAAGATCTCAAAAATAAAACCTGTCTATTAATCGACGTTGTCATCCCATCAGATGCCACAATCAAGGAAAAGGAATCCGAAAAGATTCTCAAATACCGAGACCTACAAATAGAAGTACAGAGAATGTGGGGGCTCAAAACAACTATCATCCCTATCATAATCGGCGCAACAGGAACCATCCACAATAACTTCGAAGAGTCTTTAGGCAAAATACCTGGCAACAACAATAAAAACACAATCACGACGCTACAAAAATCTGCACTTCTGGGGACAGCCTACATAATCCGACGAGCTCTAGGATAAGGAGACGTAGACCATTTATTCTAAGGAACAGGGATTGTTCTTGATAAATGGAGAAACGCCGAATTCACACGGTTGATGACTGATAATAATAATAATAATAATAATAATAATAATAATAATATTGGTTTTATTAAACTGAATTCTAGATGCAAAAGTTCGAAATTGTCGTCGTTCCTGTGTGATAAGACAAAAAAAAGAGGGTCTAATTCGTTGAATATGACATAATTATTGTTCAAAGTGTGATAAAGATGTTTCAGTACCATCTAGAATATTTTTTGACAGCATGAGACTACCAGTTAGAACCGTGTTAAAAGTGATTTGACTGTGGGCATGTGATATTCGTTCACATTGCATGGCGCATTTATTGAATGTTCGTCGCGAAGCAAAATGATAATACCACAATACAGATATTATCGGGATGTTGGCTGGAAACCACTTCAGCAAGATTAATGGGTGCGGTCCAGGGCATGTCGTCCAAATAGACGAATCTGTTATTTATAGAAGGAGATATAATAGGGGCAGACTGGTGCGAGAAATGGCCATTAGGTATATACGATGTTACTTCAAACAATAGGCATGTTAAATAACCCGACAGGTCTGCAGACACCTTAATTAGTACCCATTATCCAAGAAGTGGTAAGGCCAGGTTCGGAAATATGGACTGATGAGTAGAGAGGCTATCGAAGTTTGAATAGAAGAGGATATATCCACCGTACCGTACCGTGGCACTTTATTGACCTGGACACAGGAGTCTGTACCAACCAGGTTGAGGCGTTTTGGAGTTGCCTCAAAATATTTTTGAGGAGACTTGGAGTGATGAGTTCTCCATTTTTACCAGAATAAATTGATTTGTTTATGTGGCGAAAAATATTTGGAGATTCAGCGCAACAAAGATTACATACAGGGGTGGTAAAAAGTTCTGCAACACTTTGCAAAACTGCTCAAGCCGCGTTCACACAATTTAGAATCTGACAGTTTTCAGGCATGCGGAATTCAACAGTGCTATTGGCGATGTTGCCAGATTTCCCAGTTTTGCGCTACGCGTAGTCTTTTTGTTATCTCAAAAAGAATGCCCCATTTATTTTTATTGCAATGAATTGGGCGTGCCAAATTTGATAAGTCTCTACTGGTTGTTGAAATATGACAACACCGTATTTTCGGTGAAAAGTATCGCAACGCTTGAATATCTTCAAACGCTGCTTAAGCACGTTCGCGGAATTTGGTATCTTGGGATGTTTGAGTAAGTGAAATTCAACCGTGATATCGGCATTGTTGCCAGATTTCCCAGTTTTGCCCTACAAGTAGTCTTTTTGTTATCTTGAATAGAATGCCCCATTTATTTTTATAGCAATAAATTTGACGTGTCAAATTTAATAAGATTCCAAATTTTCAGAATTCTATCTCCACTAGTTGCTGAAATTTGCTAAAAAATAATACACGTATTCATATTTCCGGGCGTTTCCGATAAGTTTGCGGCTCCTCCTGATATAGATAGGTTACTATCCCAGAATTATTCTCACTATAGTAGTATCTAACAGTACAAGTAGCATATTGAAATTTGGAATCTCACTAAAATTTGGACCAATTCATTGCAATAAAAATAAATGGGGCATTTTATTTAAGATAACAAAAAGACTACGTATAGCGCGAAACTGGGAAACTTGGCAACAATGCCGATATCACAGTTGAATTTCGCTTGCCCATAAATTCCCAGATACCGAATTTAGTGGACGAGCTTAAGCGGCGTTTGAAGATATGCAAGCGTTGCTATACTTTTCACCGAGAATACCGTGTTGACATATTTCAGCAACCAGTAGAAATAGAATTCTGAAAGTTTGGAATCTTAAAAATTTGGCCCGGCCAATTCATTGCGATAAAAATAAATGGAGCATTCTATTTGAGATAACAAAAAGACTACCTACGTGTAGCGCAAAACTGAAAAGTCTGGCATCAATGCCGATATCACGGTTGAATTTTGCTTGCCCAAAAACCCCCAGATACCAAATTTCGTGAACGTGCTTAAGCGGCGTTTAAAGATATTCAAGCGTTGCTATACTTTTGAGCGAAAATACGGTGTTCCCATATTTCAGCCACCAGTAGAGATAGAATTCTGAAAGTTTGCAACTTTATCAAATTGGGCACGCCCAATTCATTGCAATAAAAATAAATAGGGCATTCTATTCAAGATAACAAAAAAACTACGTGTAGCGCAAAACTGGGAAATCTGACAACATTGCCAATAGCGCCGTTGAATTCCGCATGCCTGAAAACTGTCAGATTCCGAATTGTGTGAACGCGGCTTAAGCAGTTTTGAAGATATTTAAGTGTTGCAGTACTTTTTACTGACCCTGTATACTGAGTGTACATATTTGTGAAAAATATTTGTAGGGTTTTATATGTATAATGTATACATATATCTGCATTTATGTTGGTTAGTTTGGGTTATTTTGGGTTGGCTTTTGATCTGGGCCCCCAAAATTTTAAATGGAATTAGGTCGAAAACGACAAATCGCATAGTGCGAAGTTTGGAGGGGGCTTAGATCTGATCTGACTTAACCTTCCCTCCCCCCTCCCCAAAAAAAAAACAAGATCTTTGTCACACACACAAATTCCAAAACAGAAATTAAACAAAATAAACATACTCACACATAATATCTAATTTAAATTTGCAAACAAATGTAGGTACTATGTAGTAGTATTTGACTAATCTTGGTAGAATTACAGAATCTCTGATTTTAGATAATATTCTCGAAGAATTTATTGAAACAGGAAATCGGCAGCTGTTACTTCAATAAACTTGTACCATAAAGTTGGTGTCGATAAAAGTGTTTTGTCAAACTATGTATTTTTCAATAAATGCATTTCTTATCCTTACTGCCTGGAAAAGTACCGTCATATCAAGGTTTCGCCAACACAAATGCAAGCATCCGCAGTATTTTAATACAAATACGGCGCGCAGAGCTCGCTGTATTCATTCTCTTGTTATTAGCTTAGACTAAGCAATTCACCATATTAGTTAGGTTAGGAAAAATCGGGCGCGAAATTTAAAATGGGTTCCTAAACACATTTCAACAAATTTGACAGCAATGTATTTCTTATGGGGGATTCAAAAGAGTGATTTTCAGACGGGAATATCTTGGGTTCTGGGCATTTCTTAGTATTTGAACCTATTATACGTCAAACTTTGAACATATTTCTCTATAATTCATGCTCTAATTGCTTTTTTAGACCTATGAATTAAAAATACAAATGATTTTAATTAAAAGTGTCTGTTTTCGGTGGACGTACGTCGGGTCTAAAACCAGCTGTAAGAAAGTGAGGTTGTGTGTTGTGTGTTGTGTTATGATTGTTGGTGAATTGTTTATTTATTTATTTATCACTAGTTCAGTAATTTGTTTTTCCATTTTTTTGGATTATTGAAGTACATCCACTAACCAAGTATGTAGGTACACTTTTATTTTATTATAATTATAGGTACCCATATATAAACTTATGGATCAAGCAACGACATGCGTATTTTATACAAACATCGGCTTCTCAAATTGGTAATATTTTTATTTTAACAATGTTTATTCAACTTTCAAACATTCTCTCAGTTAATTAACATATTAAAAAAACTATTTATACAACTCACTTCCCTAACAAACGTTCTATCACGTCTACAGACGCTTTTGAACTAGGAACCCGCGCCAATTTGCGATTCTAACCTAACTAATATGGTGAATTAGAATCAAGATTCTTTTGTTATCGGCTTTTTGCCGCAGCAATTAGAGTCTAGTATTTTTTGTTGCAAATTCTTAGTTTTTATTAAAATAAATAGTTTTTAAAAACAAGATTTACTGAACGAAAAATATAATTGGCGCAGTTAGGAGCAGATGTTCTTAGAGTGCTATAGAGTCCTGAGATTGAATTTTGACGAAAAGAAGCAACGCAACCCAACGTAAAAAGTTAAAGTGATACAGTTTCAAGCATCGTGCCTTGTAAGTAATCCCTTTTTTTTTAAAAAAAATTATTTTGTAATTGGTGTTTCATCATTAAGTTCTATTGAATATTTATTTTTTTTTTTTTTTTTTTATCAATAAAAAATTTTCAATTTCAATTTGTTCTGGCATTCAGACCAAATACAAATTAAATAGTTTTAAGAAAGTAACCTACGAGACTACATAATTAATCTAAAAACTTCAATTTAAAAAAAAAAAAAATATTAAAATTTCTAATTTTTAATTTTTCAATTTTTTTAATTTTCAAATAACTGAATAATTAACTTAAAACTTTAATTTTTAATTTTTAAAGAAAAAATGATAAAATTTCTAATTCTTAATTTTTAATTTTCAAATGATTGAATGATTGATTAAGTCAAACATTTTGAGACTAAATAAATAATTTTATAAATATAATTGATAACTAAATAATTAGTTTTAAAAATATAATTGACAACTAAATAAATAATTCATTTTAAAAAATAGAATTGATGTCAGAATACTTAATTCATTTAAATTTTCAATTTTGAATTTTTAATTTTGAATTTTTAATTCAGAAAAGAATACATAAATAAATTTTGATTTATTTTCATATAATATGAATATACCTACCTAATTTTTAATTTTTGAATTTATTAATTTTCAAATTTCAAAAAAAAATAAAAAATAATAATAATACCAATAATAAAATTTTTGAAAAAGCATTCCTTGATGTTATCGGGTTTTCTAGTAATCAGATAAAAACTATTTTACAGGTGCAACTCGGAAATTCCACAAAACAAAATAACGATGCATTAAAATTCAACTGATCCGTATTTCAACTGAAGTGGTGTCTAATGTCCACTGGGAATAGTTTAACATAAGCTGGCTTTTTGTAATGTTGATACAGGGGGTAGGAGGAATCGCACAACACATTTTAACTGAAAATAAGAGGGATTTTCTGTATTTGCATTCTTTTTTTAGTGGTATTCAAATCAGGAGCACATTTTTAGCAGCTATTGGATACAAAATTATGTTTTGTCTTTATTACAGATACCTATTATCGAAGTTTATAATTTAATGAGCAAATAATAGCTTGTCTGCATGTTGTTAGTTATCACTAAAACTTTGAGTTCTAGAAAACTACATAAAGTATAGAAGTTTTAAGAATATAATAAACTTGCGTGCATAGAAATCGGCCTACTCCTTACTTTTGACTTCAACTACTATTTTTTTTAGAAACTATTCATGAGATTAAAAAAAGAAATATGCTATTTAAAAACAATTTAATATCATATAATATGAGCTGAAATTATACATGATGATAATCCTATGAATAGTTAAAAAAAAAAAAAAAAATGGGCGAAGTCAAAAGTTAGCAGTGGGCCGATTTCTATAAACTTAAGTGTAGTTGTTTATATCATTAGGCAAAGTATAAATAAAAAAATAAATATGGAAATTTGTTATTTGTAAATAAATCTAACCTCAACGTCAGAACAAAAAATTAATAGTTCGAAAATCGTCCCAACTCTACTCGCGATCATAGAGGATGAACCGATTGAATCAACATTGGATAGTTCCTGAACACTTGAACTGTCAAACATCCGGAACAGATTCAACCGGAACACCCATTTATAGTTAAAAAACATAGTCCAAAATTTAGTCCTACTTTTATTTTTGCAATAGTTTAATTTATAATATCGAACAAAAAATTTAAAACAAACAAATTAGTGCAAATTTTGAATAAATTATGCTCTTGAGAACTTGGTCGCTGACGCTGCCATCAATTGAGAAGAATATGCAAAATTAATTATAAAAACATAATAGCGCTGATTGACGCTGCTGCCTCTAGCGAGAATAAATCGAACAAATTGCTCCATACATAAAGAGTTTTATAGTCCTAGGAACATAATGGATCACTGTGTCGAGTTTGATGATAATAAAGTCCAAATTATGGTCCGCTTTGATAAACATAATTATGTTTCCTTTGGAGTTAAACGATGGTATGCTGTTTCTACCTGCCCAATTAAAATACCTACTGAAGGAAGAAAAGTCGAAAATATAATACAAAACATTGATCATTCCATAAAGAATGTGTTCGAGATTTTGCTACCTACTCGTAGAAAGCTTTGTTTTAGTTGTTTTCACCTAAATAATATACGATCTGAGAAGGATCAAGTTTTGATCTATTAGTTTGGTTATAGACACAAAGAAAACTTGGATAAAACTTAAGAATACTTGGTAGGACATAAACTTTATTAGTTAAGCTTTCATAATGTACCAAGACGCTCTGCTAACTAACTTATTATTACAATAATTAAGCTGGCTCCTACTACTAACCTGAGAACTAATTTTCTTAGGAAAAAATAAATGATATTAATAAAAAAAACCTAGGTCAATAATAAAAAAAAAAACAAGTTTTTTGTCACATACACACAAATTCCAAAACAGAAATTGAACAAAATAAACATACTTATTACTTACACCTAATTTCTAATTTAAATTTGCAAAAAAATTTAGGTGCTATGTAGTAGTATTCGAATATTCTTGGATCTTGGTAGAAATACAGAATCTCTGATTTTAGATAATGTTCTGGAATAATTTATTAAAACAGGAAATCGGCAGCTGTTACTTCAATAAACTTGTACCATTAAGTTAGTGTCGATAAAAATGGTTTGTCAAACTATTTATTTTTTTTTCTTCAATAAATGCATTTCTTAAAAAACTTTTGTGTCAGTGTCTTACCTTGAAACGTACACAAAATAGCTATTTATGTAACAAGTTTTTCACGAATGTGTATTTTGACACTCGAGCCGCAGGCGAGTGCGACAATCACATGAGTGAATAATGAGGCTTCACACACATGTTACATACAAATTTTTTTCTACTACTGACAATAGAAAACCGTAAATTTTAAAAAATATTTCACAACTGTACGCCCTAGTGTCTAAATTAACTTAATATAACTTAGGTACATCGCAATTTACGATGTTCAAAAAAGGGCAGCGAAGGGTTTTATAATATCAATATTTTATACATTTATACAAAGAAACTAATTCGGTTACAATTTAAGTATTACACTTTTTCAAATATTTTTCACGGATTAGTTTGTAAAGCGAATTATTTATTTATTTTATGAACATGTAAGAAGGCAAATATCTTCAATGATACGTAGTGACAATTATTCTGTTCGTTATTAATAATAGTAACACTAATAATAATAATAATAATATATTTTTTTTTTCTGGAAACAATAAAAATTGATCGAAGTCCAGCCCCCCTATGCAATATGACTTAGTAAAAATAAAATAAATTAAATCCGCTCAAGCATACACAATTATATTATAATATTAAGAAGGTATTAATTATAACTATAAATAGGTGTAGGTACATACATAGACATTCATCTCCTAACGGACTAGAGAAATACAAGTCTGCAATAATTTTTTCCTGATTATGATTTTAAACGTTGATGGTTTCAATCAGGGCTATGCAGTAAGCACATTGACTTTAGTCAAGGTTGAAATTGTGACATAAAGTTGAAATTGTAGAGACATTTCAATATTTGCTATGCAGTAAGTCCACTTTTCAATTATTGACATTTTATAATTTCAAGATGTTGAAATGAAGTCTAGTGACCTCGTGAATTTCAATATTTGGTATGCAGTAAGGAAAAATATTGAAATAAATTCCAAGTCAACTTGAAAAAAGTCAATAATCCTAACGTAACGCAAAATTTAGCCCGTTAGAAACCTTGAAATGATGTCAACAACAAAAGTTAACCTAAAACATTTGTTTTTTTTGAGATTTTGTTGGGAGTTTGTTTATTTTATTTATGTGAAATTCGATTTTTGTGAAGCTGTGGAACAGAAATGCATTTGTTTTTTCTATATCAATTCAAAAAAAAAAAATCAGATATGGGTAGTTCAAATCAAATCATATTTCGCCGCTTAGTGCAAATGACTCAATTTTCACAATTTTCTTTTCAGTACCCAGGTATAGGGCCTTAAAGCAGCCTTAAAGCCCATGTATACCCACATACTCCCACTCCCTTCATCTTCTAATAGGTAGATACCTATACCTATAGGCCCCCTGTTTTTTAAAGTTTCATAATTTTGAAGCTGAGGCTGATGTACCTTCCTACACATTAAAATTTGTCCCAAAAGCACAACTGTCTATTAAAAAATGTACTTTCTACAATACAATACAGGTATGATATGAAATGATTTTAACTTGATTAGGGTAGAGCTTCGATAGAAAAGAAAAATCTGGTTTTAAGATGACGAAATTGGAGCTGTAAAAATCAAGTTGGGAATCGAGGAAAAGAGAATTTTGATCGTGTTGAAGAAAACTATTCTTTACAACAGGGTCTTGATTGTGAAAAACAGTGTGGTGGAAAATTATTGTCCTTGAATTATAATAAATACATCTAGTATTATCAGATTATTATTTAATTTTTTCAGGACTTGCAGGCTATTTTCTATGGCAAATAAATAGATTTTGAGAACCTTGAATTTTTTCATGTTCACATCAATGAATTTTCTTAAAAACAAAATTAGATAAGTTAAAATAATAGTGAATACCTACACGCAGTACCTAAGTCTCGACCTAGGTATATAGTCACTATGTATTCCCATCTTTATACAAAACTAGCTAATGACCCGCTGCGTTGCCAGCGTGAAAATACATTTTGAGATAATAGGTACACTTTTTTTCAAATTTTCTTGTTGATTTTCTATTTAATTTTTTTTTTATTTTTTTATCCGATACCAGAGTCGCTTACCAGTGAGTACAGTGAGGCATTTTAAGCACTCCAGAGCTGCTCTAGAGCGCCCCGGGCTGTTTATAGGCATTCCAGTGTATCAGAGTTTCGCGGAACCGAAATTTTTTTTCGGGATAAAAATAGCCTATATCACCCTCCTCTATAGCCGAATTCGATTGACCGGATTAGATCGATCTGGTTCAATTTAAGTGAACCACACTGTGTTCGATTGAGGCTGGATCAGTGCACCCTCATCAATAAAAAAATGATCTAGATCAGAAGAAGTTCACTTAAATTGAACCCAAATCGATCTAATCTGGGTCAATCGAATTTAGCCTATATAGAGATACGTGGTATTATTTCAAGATTGGTCCAGCCGTTCTCGAATTCAAAAATAATAAAGTTACGTCGGTTGAATGCAAGTCTATAAATGAAATATGGCAACGTTATTTCATGCTGTCAAAAAAAAGTTGGGTTATGTTGTTATGTAAATGTAATTAATTTCTTTTGCCGAGATACGCAACCTATTCACAAACCTTCCTTGGGATGGCCATAACAACCTACCAAAGTTTCATCGTAATCGGATAAGTGGTGTAGGAGCGGATATCCGGATACCCCTCGAACATTGATTTTTATATATATAGATAAATAGATAAATAGATAAATTCATCTGGCTTTCGATTTCGCTCTCGATTCTGGATTTCCATTCCCTCAAAATCTATTTAAGAAAATAAACCCAAAAGCATTGTTTTACCCATGTTCTAATTTGCCAATGATCTATTTGGATTTTTTTATAAGCTCAAGAACAAATTTCCACTCACTCTAAATCCACAAAAAGGGTAAAGAAATTAAAATTAATAATTAGACTTGGCTAGGAAAGCCAAAACAAACTTTCAGTTTGTATTTTTAGGTTAGGAACTCTTCAAAAACTCTTCTTTTTTTACGATTTTACAAAGTAATACAACGTTGCCACATAGAAACTTGACATCAATTTCAATGTTTTTCTATTTCAATAAAATTAAATCAAGGGTACTTACAGCATACCATTTTTTTTCAATATTGAAATGAAAGTCAAAATTTATTGAAATTATTTCAATATTGAAATTAAAGTCAATGTACTTACAGCATAAGGCTGAATGACTTTAGACTCTCTGACCATTACAAAGTTTATACATAAATGTTATAAGTGAATCTTCTCTGGTACAACGAAGTTTTGTCAGGTGATGGGGTCCCTTGAATCGGAGATTAGGATTATTCACGTCTGTTCTAAAGTTTATTTTGTCAGTTAGATATGGAGGACAGTTTTTATACGTTATATTAATCACCCAATCGCGTGACTAAAACCAGAAGACCGTATGTGTGCAGGAAATATGATGTTTATACATGGATTATTTGGAAATAAAATGTTTCTGAAAGTAAAACATCATTTACTTAGTGTGCATTTTATTTTAATACGAACTATAATGCAGAGTGCATAATTTGATATACCGGTCTGGCAAGTGAACATCTTACATGCCAATTTAAATGCAATAGAATGAAATGTCTAGAAAAAGTCTAATGCCCGTATTACATCTGTGTATTTTTCTGTGTATTTATTCATGTAGTTCAGGGTGCCAACATTATTTTGTTCTTTATAATGCTGATTTATGTTGCGTTTGAAATTTTTCGGTTGTCACCCTGAACTACATGAATAAATACACGGAAAAATACACTAATGTAATACGGGCATAAGGTTGAATAGAGAACGGAAACGATTTCCTCTGTTCCACCTCGAGCGTTCTCAGCACTGTATGCTGGAGGTGGAACAGGGGGAATCGTTTTTGTTCTCTATTTAACCTTAGACTTTTCCTATACATTTCATTCTATTGCATTAAAATTGGCCTGTAACATGCTGGCTTGCCAGACCTGTATAATCAAACTTTCAAATTGAATACAAACTACAGCTCAATTTAATGACATTGTATTATTATATATTTACCATTGAAGGGATTCTTTCACTTGAAAACGGTCATGAATTTTGTCCATTGTTGAAAATAAACTGTGTCCAAAATTTTGAAAATAAATTTGTTAAGCATAGGTACCAAAAGACATTCTAAAGTGCTTCCTGAAATTTTTAAAAAGCCATTAGCGATCCTATGTCATTTTTTTATTGGAATTTCGAGAAATTGGAAAGTGATTTTTTCTTTTGGAGTAATGTGGTAGTTCATAAAGACAGTTATATAATTTTCCAAATAATGTTAGTGTTTTTGATGTGAAAATTATCAAAAATCAAAGCTTTATACCCTTTTTCCTTTGTCTTGACAGGGTAACCAATATGGTAAAAACTCAAAATATAACCACGAAACAAGTAGAAATATATTATATTCTAGTGATTTTTCTAGATAGGATGAGATGATGCTGTTTGATTTTGCTTTGGGCTATCCTACCTATAGATTAAATTGGGAGGCCAGCTTCCATTTGAAGATCGAGATAACATTTTAAAAATATTGTTTCAAATATTCCACATAAAAGTCCTTCCCTATTTCTCGGAAAATACTTTTCAAACGCTGTTTTCATCAAGGATGGACAAGGATAGTTGTGAAATCTCCTTCTCCTGGCATGTAGCCATCATTAGCATTTAGAGCCCGGTATTGGTTCTGCAGAATTTAGGCATAGACTCGTTATAGGCGCTAATAATCTCCCGCTGAGAAATTGTTCTCAAATTCGATACATTTTCGGCTTCTTTTTAAAACTTCTTACATGCAAAAAGGAACCAAAAATCAGCTGTAGAAAGTAGTCATGTTCCTCGGTTATTTCCACACAGTGGCATGGTCCCTTTCTTAAATATAGTAACAATAAAGGTGTATTTACAAGTTCCTGGAATTGCTCCTGTCATAGAAGCTGGCTCTTTGAGAAGCTGAGTCCCATCTCTAAATCTCATGGGATTGGGACCTATGGTGGAGGGACCATACCTGGCTTCTGTAGCGCTGAAAAAGGCTCTGATGTTGTTATAGTGGCTCCTAACTAAATGTCCAGTTTGATTGACTTCTTGGTCTACTATTTATTTTTCAGCATCTTTGATTTGACTGAAGATAAGTTTTTTTTTTTTGTGCTCTTTGTGTCATTTAATTGCAAATTTGAACCACAAATGTGTCTCCAAATAGATCTGTATGAATAGGTGCTTCAATTTTTTATTGTTAAACATAAACTTTTACACACTCATGAGTCTTTGATAAGTGTTTATTCCCAACAGGCCAAAAATCCAATAACAAGAAAATCAATATTCATTTGAAGAGAGCAAAAAAGAAAAACTCATAATTTGAAAGTTAGAATAAGGTTTCCGCTGCAATAGAGTTAGGTATGTAACAAGTAACAAGAGATCACATTTTAGTCTTGGAACAAATTTTGCTCATTTTCCGGTTTTAAATATTATGATTATTTGCTCAAATTTTGACTGATTTTGTTAAGCGCAAACTTCAACACATTTAAGGCAACGTGGATAGATTCTGATTTAGCAGAAGTACACTTTTGCCTTCCTTTTTTAACAGATAAAAATTGACAAACAAATTAATGATGTCAAAAATGTTCGTCGGTTTTTAAAAGTCATTCAATGCAATACAAAATATGAACGCTATTGAATTTATATGAATCATTCTAGAACAAACCTTTTTTTCCAAGTTATGACATTATCGGTTTCATAAATACAAACCTTCGTGAAATAAACCTTATAGTAGGAGTGCCGGCAATATTAACGGGTATGTGATCGTTGCAATGGATAATTTTCACATAAAAGAATAGCTCATAGTTACCTTTAAACTAAATGGACGGGTTGTCTTCATTCTCATGGCCGCAACCCTTTGGTAACTGGGCGTAAACTACCCTTATTTTTTCGAAGCAACAATGTTATCGTTGCAATAGTTGAAAATTGGTAGATATATTCTTTAATATGTCTTGATTTTGATGGCCGGAAATAATGGCAACCCTCATTGAAAGTCGAGCGCGCGCGTTAATTTGCTTGCTGAATATAAATTTTTGAAAATGACAGCTTTCAAAGTCACTTTTAAAGTTAAAAGAGGATTCTGTGAAGAGGATTTTGCATACGGCTCTAGGTCTTTAGACAAAAAAAGAAACATGAAATTGTGTTAATAAAGTGTTTGCCGCATATGATGAGAACCCCCTACACCGCAAGGTACTTCTTATTTGTTGCGCTTATGGTTTTGTTCTATTTATGAAAAAATCTTTTTGTAAAACACCTTTACGGCCATGAGAATCAAGGCAACCCATCCATTTGGTTGAAAGGTTACTATGAACTATTGTTTTATGTGAAAATTATCCATTACAACGATCACATACCCGTTAGTATTGCCGGCTCTTGAACTATCAGGTACCTATCTACCTGCGATTTTGATTGATGATAGTAGGAGAGCCGGCAATATTAACGGGTATGTGATCGTTGCAATGAATAATTTTCACATAAAAGTCGAGCACACGCGTTATTTTGCTTGCTAAATACAAATTTTTGAAAGTGACAGCCTTCAAAGTCACATTTATAGTTAAAAGAGGACTCTGTGAAGAGTCGGACAAAAAAAGAAACATGAAATAGTGTTAATAAAGTGTTTGCCGCATATGATGAGAACCCCCTGCACCGCAAGGTACTTCTTATTTGTTGCGCTTATGGTTCTTGAAGTATCTTTTTATAAAACAACTTTACGGCCATGAGAATCGAGGCAACCCATCCATTTGGCTTAAAGGTTACTATGAACTATTGTTTTATGTAGAAATTATCCATTGCAACGATCACATACCTGTTAGTATTGCCGGCTCTTGGACTAATAGGATGTCTATAAATAATATTATTCCTATTTTATTCCGTGCTCTCATTTAGATATGAAAAGCTTAATGGCTTTGAGGACTAAAAGAAACTATCTAGTTCTAGTTAGAAGGGCAAGCTCATAAAAGTAATTCTTCCTCAAGCTTATACCATTAGATTTTTTAAACCTTACTAGTCTATTTCCATAATATTGTTTTAATGCAAAAGTTTTGCCTTCGGCGTCACACTATCAGATATTTTTTTACACATTATCGGGTTCTCAGATTCTTTTTGACAAATAATAAAAATCCGTCTGTACCTACTTATCCATAATTTATACCTTTATTTAATCTTCTCACAAAATACCAAAATGTCAACAGCGAACAATTATTACTAAATCAAACAATAATGCATATTAATTCTATCAGAAATAATTTATAGGGCCAACCCCCTTATCTATTCGGTGCTGTTGTCTTTGTTTTGTAACATGGGCCATTACCGCATTACCAGGAAACCCAACCTAGCGGGCAATTCAAAATGTCGGCGCATGGGTAGGCTAAGATCCCAATAAATGCCCGAAAGGGAACATTAATAACCCTTTTATGCCTTAATGTCACATAGAGTTTAAGCTGTCATGCTGGAGTAGTTTGAAATAGGTAAGCCTGATTTTTAGTTATGCAAAAAATTAATAGAACGGAAATATACAGTACCTACATTGTTGATTGCAAATCGCATGTTATCTAGAAATTAGGGATTCAATATCTTTAATATTTAGTAATAACTATATCTGAGTTATATTAATCCCAGTTACTAACATTTGTTACTCTAATTATTAAATGATAACTGGATATGGCTTTTAACCATAACAAGTTGGATCAATTTGTCCTTCAAAATTTAATTGCAACGAATCATTTCCAATTGGATACCTACGTATAATAATGATATGCTTACTTTGTTTCAATTTCAATCTTAAGCTCTGTTATAATAGGACTCTTTTATGGATTTTCATCAAAATTTGAGCTTATCGAGGCAAGGCGTAATTTCAAAAAGTTTCAAGCTTGATCCTAGGGTCGTAGCTACGACATAACTGATTTAAGTCATGGTCAGAGTGACTTTCTCAATGCTGGTTCCATCATTCAATAATCAATGTGCTTCAATGACTATTTGCCGCAGAAAATTTAATATGTCTGTTTTTTAACCAGTTACCTAACGGAATGTATTAATGATAAGTGCCTCACCATGTATATCAAAATAATCAGTGACTCAAAAACAAAGAAAGGAAACGTTTTCATGTAATATAAAAGCGTAAATGTGGTATGCGGGGCACACACGAGGACGTAAAATTAATGCCGGAACGTGACTTCTTTTTTCTGCGGCTGGAGCTCCATAAACTTTGTCCTTGTTTGACCGTTAGGATTTGTTCAGGAGTAAACAAAAAAAAATATGCTCAAGTATACTAGGTTCATCAATTATTATTGAACTTATTATAGTCACAACAAAAACTTTTGGCTTTAAAACAATTGCAAATATTTTTCGATTGCCTGTACCATAGAAAAAAAATGATTCAAAGCAGAACAACAGAACACTAAAAGAGAATTTCTAACGGGCTAATGATAAAAACATTAATCATGGAGCGATTGTTGTGTTTTTTCGAGGGAAAGCGAATATTTGATTAGCAATTTGTTTTTGGCACAGTATAAAACCCTTGGGTATTCACGCCTATTTTGTATAGCTCAAACGCTCTCTGTGAGCCCGTTGGCTTAAACTAACTTTTTTTTTTTTAAATTTCACAAGAAATTACTTTTAAAACCTAACAAGCAAAGATGTGTTATGAAGTTTGAAGATTTATTATGCATCGTACTGTATAATGCCATGATTAGTAAAAGGTAAGATTAGTTCGAATCTCTTCAGTCACAATATTTTTAGTTCTATAATATAGATATAGTATATGTTTATATGTATATATTGTAAAACCATAATTTAAATAAAATCAATCGCAAGCGGCGAATTTTAGTTGAGAGTATCCAATTAAAAAAATTGTAGGATGCATTTCGGTATGTTTTCAATGAGGCAAAGCCGATTTGGACAACACGTCGAGTGACTAAAAGACATCGTTTCGACTTTCGTAACGTGTTGCATATAAGATTTTTTCTACTGGCGTTTAATAATAAAAAAACACAATTTTGTTGTGCGAATAAGCGCCGATCCATCCTAAAAAGTTTCTTACCTGCTTTTGGTCGACACCTGACCTGACTGACACCTTTCCTACGATTTTTTTTTTATAGATTTGACTGACATCAATAATAATTGAAATCTTACATAAAGAAACAACACAAAGTTCTGTTTTGAGTAACCTAAACATTCAATTCAATAATTACATTTTTAATATTCATGATAAATAAAAAATTCAAATCTGTGTTGTATTTCTTTATTTCTGAACATGTAGCATGTGAAATACTACTGTTCGTAACTGTTCCTTTTTCTTTTATATTATTATTTTATAAATTAAATTATCCCCTTGGATGCTGACAGTCTGGTGACTGCCATTAATAAGAGTAGATTTCTGTCGAAAATAATAATAGCAATTAATAACCCAGAGAACACGGTTTTCGTTGAAATTTGAAGTTACAGTTTAGTACCAACACTTTCCGTTTGCTTTTGAAGGGAAGCTCTGCTTGTTCAGCTTGTTCTTTTCTTCGTCTCTTCAAATTTTGACTTTCAACCTGGAAGGTTGAGCCTGACCTGGGGGCAGCCATCTTCCCAAGTGAAATATCGATACCCCTTCTCGTGGAAAAAAGTACCTTATCGGCCATCAGGCACTATTTCAACAAAATAAAGTTGCGTAAGGCAATAACCCATTGATTACCGTTTTATTTGAGTTTGAATTGCGAGCCCCTTTTCATTCAAGTTGTTTTTCTATAAAGTAATGGTTGTTCATGGGATGCCTCTATTACTTAGGGTTTTCTGAGGAGCCGTTTCTTTCGAGGAGATCGTTTCTTTCGACAAATCCGTTTCCAACAAGCCCACATTTCTAAAGATCATCATTTTCGTGGAGCATGAGCATAGAGCTTTTGAAGGAATTCCCAGAGGAATCAAGTCCCTGGCTCCTGTACCTCCACATTTGAGGATAACTGAGAACTTCTAGTCTCTATCTGCCTCGATTCCAGGCTAGAATCTGCAACTTTTCTCTTCAAGTGACAGAAAATAGATGGCTACACTTTTTGGTGGAATTGAGGTTTGTATAGAGTTTCATTTATTTATAAATTTTATTACCGTTTTTTATGAAAGCTGCTGATCAATTACCATAATAATAATTGAATTTTTACAGACATCACATTGAAATATTGAAAATTTTAATTTCGCATTCCTCACACCGGAGTGAACTTTAAATAATTGTTTCCGATTTTTGATTTACTGTACTATTATAGATTTTATCTCTACTTAACTTTCAGTACCGCCATACTTAAAGAATGTATATTTTATCAATAATAATCAATAATCTGAACTGAAGTCAAGGTTGGACAATATGTTCTAAATTTAAAATTATTGAGTAAGTACCTACATCGTCAGAAATTGATCAATTTTTCACTTGGGTCCTATAACATATACATAGAGGATTTCTATTATATTTCCCGTTTGCCTTCATCATTCAACCTAACCTTTGATTTCATACAGGTTCAATTTGATTTTACTGAATTTATTCTTTAAGCCGAAGCTGACCATATTTATCAATACAAAATTACAATTCATTCATTTTTTTTAATAATAATAATAATAATAATAATAATAATAATAATAATAATAATAATAATGCTTTATTGTCAAAAAAATTATAACATAATTTGTAGACAAAGCCTTAAAGTTAAAAATACATATTATATACATCTACATGTATACAAAGTCAAAATAAAATGATATAAACATAAACAAATATAACATGAACAAATATAAAAATTAACAAATCACCTATAAACTATGATCCAGTGTGTGGAACGCTCAAAATTAAGTCAGAAAAAAGTCATTTACTTTATATAAGGCTCTCTCTGATAAATAGGATTTTAGAGCTATGCGAAATTTAGGAAGAGATGCTATGGACTTGATGACTACTGGCAGATGATTGTGCATTTTTTTTGCGTTGTATAGAATGGAGCTCTTAATTAACTCGGAGGATGGAGTTGGCAGATAAAGATCATGCTCCGCGTTTCTAAGTGGATAGTTATGCAATGGCCTTTCTGAAATACTGGGTAGGTGTTTGCGGATAAGGCAGACTGATTCTAGTATGAAAAGGGACGGAAGTGTTAATATTTTATATTTTTTGAAAAAATCTTGGCAATGAGCTCTATTTTTTAATTTCAGGGAATATCTAATAGCTCTCTTTTGTAATTTAAAAATACGGTCAAATTGAGTCGCACAGCACGAGCCCCAGAATGGAAGGGCGTATCGAAGATGTGATTCGAAAAGGGCAAAGTAGACTGTTCTAGAAGTTGACAAGTTGAGTTCCTTGGAAACTGATCTTATCGCAAAGCAAGCGGAACTTAATTTTTTTGATAACGAATCGATGTGCGAATTCCATTTTAGGGATTTGTCTATAATAAGGCCCAAAAATTTTACGGAATCAACGACGTCAATAGTAGTAGTGTTATTAAGTACAATAGGTTGCATCGTACTTCTAGATGATAGAACTTTTGTTTTCGCAGCGTTGAAGCAGAGGAAGTTAGAGTCGCACCATGTTTTAATAGCCAACAAGTCGATGGACATGGTTCTATGAAGAGCTACAATATCCGGGTTGCTCCAAGTGAAACTAGTATCATCAGCAAAAAGACAGATTTTACCGCTGATGTCTAGACTAGCAATATCGTTGATAAACAGCAAAAATAATATTGGACCCAACACGGAACCCTGTGGAACTCCACATTCTATTGGCTTGCATGAAGACGTCGTCGTATCAACCCTCACAAGCTGTTTTCTGTTGTTAAGATACGACTTGAACCATTCCAGAGGAGAGCCTCGAATTCCATAATGCTGCAATTTGTTAATTAGGATATTATGACTTACACAGTCGAATGCTTTAGAAAAATCACAGAAAATTGATGCTGTGGAGTGCAAATTGTTCAAGCTAGAGAAGACATTATTGAAGACAGAGAACATAGTATCAATAGTGCATTTGTTGGTTAAAAATCCAAATTGGTGGATAGTTAGTATATTATATTTATGCAGAAATGATAGAAGCCTTTTCTTAACCAATCTTTCAATGATTTTGGATAAAGTAGGAAGAAGTGCAATTGGACGATAGTTCGACTCTTGGTCCTTATCACCTCCCTTGTGCAGAGGAATAATTATAGCCGTCTTGAGGCAATCTGGGAACACTCCTTGTTGAAAAGATTTATTTATTAAAGCAGTGAGGAGATTTAATGTACACTCCGGTAAATTGAAGAACATTTTTAAAGTTAGTCCATCAGTCCCAGATGACACTTTGTTTTTTTATGTCTTTAATTGTGCTGAAAAGCTCTAGTGTTTCTACGGGTGTTAGGAAGAAACTGTGTAAATTCATATTGGTACTGGAAAGATATGAAAGCGGATCGCGAGAAGGAGCTATAGTGGTCATTAAATTTTTTGCCACATTTACAAAGTAGTTATTTTTTAAATTAAATTTTCTGGAAACTAAAAGTTTCCATGTTTTCATTTCTTGTTCAAGTTAATGATATGGCCAGCGACTGTTAATGAGCCTATATGGCAACTATTTGATGTAGGTACATTGTAATATTATTTTTTTGGAGTTTGATAAATCTGATTGACGATTAACCTCCATTTATTGATTTAATTTAAAGTGTTTTATCAACAATTGATATTATCTTTTAAAATGTAATCCTCGATTTTTAACTTCACTGTGAAAATATACACTGATTTAATTTGAAACTTACTTGATTGTTTTATTAGTTTACTTATGTAAAGATTTGGTTGAGTTGTATGCATTATTTCTTTCCTTGTCAGAATTATCATTTACCGTTTGCTAATTTTTTTTTTCTTATGTATATGTTTCTGAATTTTCACACTTCAATATTTTATGTAATTTAATTATTTATTTTTTTCAAATTCAGTGGCGCCCTTGCCATTCTGTGTATTTATTAAACTATAGACCCACCCCAAATAATTATTCGCTGAGCATATTATGGGCCTCCTGTCAATTTATTAACAAAAGGGGTTACAAACAATGAATGGCACTTTTAGGCAATAGTGCCTAAAAATCACTTTTACGCACTGAGTGCTGTAATATTGAAAAAAAACTTCCGAAATTATGTATCTGTTTTTTTAAGATTTTAATCAATCCATCAATTATTTCCAATGATAAACTTATTTTAAAGAAAAATTGCAACCCCTATAATCGCTTCCATCGACACAGATTTGAGTTGTTAGCTTAACGTAGAGCGCCTTAAAGTAATATCATTTTCCCACCAATCAAACAACGTCTCTTTAAATCAAGGCCTATCCCACACTACTTATCGCTTAAGAAGATTTAGGTGTACCTGAACGTTTTCTCATGTGAATATTAATTGCGTAAAAAGCTTCTTTTACCTTCTTTTTCCAAAATGATATACCATTTGATAATCTGGAATTGATAGATATTTGTTTGATTGATATAGTCGATAGAACATACCAATTCCCTTTCACTTTGAGCATAATTTGCAGCTTTAATTCTTTCATTCGAGCCATCTATTTCATCGATCGTTAAGCAATTTAATTTGCGAATATGCTCGCACCCACGCCCTGAACTGGATCAGTTGAGCAAATGATTTGAATCTAATTGATAAATTATTGGTGTTATTAGGTAATAAACATTTTCCTAGTAACTTTATTTGGAACTGAGCTCAAGACAAAGCACATGTTGATACATATTATAAAACAAAAAAAAAACGGAAAACTTGCATTAGGAAGCTACATGAAAATAAGTGCCGAAGTAACTGCGCACTAATCACTACGCATGGGTTATGATGTCACTTCCGCTTCATTTCCCGAGATATACCCTCATGCTGCCCTAAAAGATGTATACACATCGAAAATTTATAATTAATAATTTCTGGGAAGTTGTTGATATTTGAATATTAAAAAAGTTCATTACTATCACTAGCCCTCTACAGTTATTCCTTTTTTGTAATCATACTCCAAGAAGAATTACGTATATAATTTCAGTGCAACATCGTTGTTGATAACTTCCTATCTTCAATTATACTTAGGATAACAACTTTTAATTCACGGCTCTGCACCTCCATTAAAAAAAAAAAAAAATTGAATAGGATTTGACAAGCTAATAAAATTTCCAACATATTAGATGACATTTCGAATCTTGTTGATTCGCTTGGTTTAGTTTCTAAAGGCTTATATTTCGCCACGAAAACATTTATTGTACCGAGGCTAGATAAATAACAGCAAATTTTGCTTTCAGGAACTCTATATAATTTTTAGCATGTTTCACATACACCTTGTGTGTGAAACTTGTAACAGGTTTGATTACAAAAATTTTAACACGTGAAAATACAGCCCATTTTGAACAAAAATAGTTAATACAACATGAGATCGAAAATCAACATTTTTTTAAGGAAAAGGCTTTTGAAGTTTTGACATTTTTTGACGAATATTTGAAAGATAATAGTTATTTATATTAGATACTAGTACGGTATGAGCTTCATTACATTAACGAGTGGGGAATATTGCCAAGACGAGGTCGTAGATTTTGTGCTTCAGAAAGTATACGCGTGATATTTGATAGCGGTAAAGGACACATGTTAACAGAACAGGTAGCTGTTTAGTTGAATGGTTGCCATTTTAGAATATGGATCGTTTTAGCACCGTAGACGGGACTACAAGTCACACAACACGAGATAATCGGGCTTTGTAAAAAAACAAAAAATTCCAGGACGAGTAATTTTGAGATTGGCTGACGTGGATTGACCAACACGGTACTGTGATCTAACGCCGTTGGACTTCTTCTTGTGAGGATATGTGAAAGATAATGTTTATGCCAACAACCTTCTAATGATTGACTCGTTGAAAGACAACATTCGTCAATTTTTTTTATGTTATTTTATTTTTATTTTATTTACACCAACTTCACAGAAATACATCCAATTATTGAGTGGGAAAACTTACAGCTATAAATACTAACTAAATACTAAAATAAATACATATTAAAAAAGCAAAGTAAGATACAAAAAAATACAGGAAAGAACAATTATGTCTGAGCTAAGCGCACGTTTTTAATTTCTGATAGACTACAGTTAAAAATGTCGCACTGATCCTGAACAGAATTATACATGTTGCATGCTCTGCGCAGAGGAGAGAATTTTCCTATATCAATTCTCGGTCTTGCCAAATAAAAGATTTGTGGATTTCTTGATTATATCCGAGGTATATGAAAGTTGATTTGTTCTAAGAGCTCAGGAGAGTCTATTTTACCGTTCACTAATTTGAATAAAAATTGTATATCAGCCGACTGCCTTCTCTCAACTAATATCCTCGTAGAAAAGTTTTCAAGTAGACGCTTTCCGGGTACACTCCCTCACAACGAAACCAGAGATATTTTAGAAATCTCCTTTGGATATTTTCTAGGATATGAATTTGATGGTGGGGTGACCAGACTTGGGAAGCATATTCTAGAATAGGACGAACATATGAAAAGTATAATATTTTGAGACTATGAATGCTATTAAAAGCCTTAGAATTTCTTATTATGAAGCCTAGCATTCTGTAACTTCTTCTTATTATATCGGAAATGTGAGGAAGAAATGACAGAGAAGTGTTAAAGGTCACCCCTAGATCTTTAAAAGAGTGTGATCTGGGTAGAGAAGAATTATCGATGTTATAATTAAATTCTATGGGATTTTTTTTGAGAGAATATGAAACTATATAGCACTTAGCAGCATTGAGTAGCAGATTGTTATTTTTACACCATTGGTTTACTAAAGTTAGATCGGCTTGAAAATGAATGCAGTCAGATATGCTGTCCACCCTACAGTACAGTTTCATATCATCACAATATAACAGACTTTTGACATTAAGATTCTCGGATATTTTATTGATAAAAGAGTTAAAGAAGAGTGGACCCAGAATGGAGCCTTGTGGAACACCAGATGAGGCAATGATTATGACCAGGATATGCCTGAAATGTGCCAAAAAGTTGTCAAAATTACCTCAACAGGATTGAGTCCTGCAGGAGGTTCCGTGGATGATATTCAAATAATATTATAATTCACACATAATAGCAATAACCACACTATATAATGCCATAATAGCTATTTATACAACAAGTTACGAAATGAGTGTCTTTTAGGCACGCGACGTGAAAATTGTCCAACGAGGCGTAGCCGAGTTGGACAACACGTAGAGTGACTAAAAGACATCGTTTCGTTACGTGTTGTATACAAGATTTTTTCTACTGGCGTTTCATACTGAAAAAAAGAAACATAATTTTATTCCTCGTAAATAAGAGCCGATCGCGCCAAAAAAGTTTGGCACCTGCTTTTGATTGACATCTTTCATGAGGTTTTTTTGATTGAAAATTGAAATCCTATTGAAAAAAACAACAGAAAGTTCTGTTTTGAGTAACCCAAACGTTTACTTTAGTAGTTCAAATAATTGCATTGACAACATTTATGAAAAAATAGACAAAATTCAAATCTGTGTGTTTTATTTCTGAACAATGAGTGACACTTTTAGGCACTAGTGCTTAAAAGTGTCACTTTTACGCACTAGTGCTTAAAAGTGTCACTTTTACACACTAGTGCTTAAAAGAATGCCATTTAAAAACTAAAATGACAATCGAAAAGTCGCTATTATGAAACGTCAGTAGAAAAAAACTTTATCGCAATCTCAATATTTAGTGTCATTTTTTTTTAAATTTATTTTATCAAGGTGAACTTGGATAACCCTATATTTATAATTTTTGATAAATGAATTTTAAAAAGTGACGTTTTTCAATAAAAATGAGTTACGTAATGAGCTCTCATTACATCACTAAGCACGATAATGCAACTTATTACGTAACTCAAACAGGCTAAAATGAGTTATGTAATAAGCTCTTACAGTGTAGGTCGTACATACAATTTTTTTAAATCATTATGAGAGCTAAAAAATAGTTATTTGCACAGTCGCATTTTATTTGAATTACAGTTTTCGTAAAATCACCTTTAGTACGCTCGTAGAAAAAATATAGTCCCTAACGCTTGCAGGAAAAAATTTCCGACATTCGGGCGCTTCGCACCCTCGTGCCGGAAATTTATTTTCCCGCACTCGTTAGGAAAATAGCTATTTTTTTTTAATTAACCAGTTTGTTTACAGTTTATTTCCTCTGTTCTGGAGAATAAATATCTGTACACAATATTGTCGCGCTGTTAACATTTTTCTAAATTTGAATTTTGCGATAACCCCGAAAATACCAACAATTGACACATAGTTAATAGGACAGTTTTAGCTTGAAATGGGTCATATTATCTCATGCTAAAATATTTGTAATTATACCTGATACACCCTATATATTAAAAAAGGTTTCCAAGAGCAATTATATTTCGCAATAATTACGAAATGATAAATCAGACACATCATAAAGAATTATTTTCAAAACCTTTTTTTATCCAAAGAATATTACCAAAAATAATATTTCTGTAATTCGTAACAGGTCGTTTACGTCCATTTTGATCTCGCGCTCTCGATGTTCCATGAATATTCCGTGCCATCAGTTTTAATCAAAATTACAATAAATCTCCGGCAAAATAACCGAAACAAAAATTATGACGGCATAATTCCGTCTACATTTTACCTTGTCTCTGTGGAAATCCCATATTTCGCCTCCCTTCGGATAATATAAATATGTATTTGAGCCAAAAACATTTCTTCTCTTAATCCGTTTTGTGCTCCGCCGGGTGCAACATTAATAAAAGATTTTCCAGGAAATATTACGGCATTTATCAAGGTGCGCATGAAATTAAGCGCACAAGGAGGATGGTGAATGTATTTTTCTAGCTGACTGACATTAATGCACCTTTAGATCGTATTTCATATTTAAGGGACCCATTAAAACAAATAACGAAATGTAGGTAAGGAATTTGTTCGCTGATTTCCCAAAATATTTCAATTATAGCTATGTTGTTACCAAAAAAAGGCACATTTTAAAATATTATTGTCCTTGGGTATCAAATTGAAATTTGAAGTTGCTGCTTCTTTCTAGTAGATACCCTCCGGCCAATGAAGAGTCAGCACTTGAGTCAATCAGAAATCACCAAAGAATGCTCCGCATTTGCTTCGCGGATGAAACATATTACAACAACGTCAATCAATTAATTGTGTTTAATCTTCAAGCAAAAATTAGTACACCGAGGTAAAAACAGAAATACTTCTATATAATTGTCTGGAACAAGAAAATTATCTTCTGAACATTAAAGGAACAATATAAAAGTTCCACACTTCAGCTGAATGGGTGCCTTGATGGAGATAGGTAAGTCCCCAGGTACCTGTTGAAAATTAAGAGGAAGGATTAGGTACTGTGTATAGTATATTGAGGAAAACCACCTATTTGAAATATTATTTCTTCTAATCTTAAATCTTTAAAAACGTTTACCATAGAAAAGCAAATGGTAAATTTTGGAACCATATATGCGCTGTCAAGTAGGGGCGAACGAAAGCGCACCACAGAAAGCGTACCGAATTATTGAAACAAGGGTAGAGAGAATTACAGAAAATGGAAGACCAGGGAAGAAGCTGTTTGTCCGCCATTGTTCAATATTCAATTTTTATTTTGTATTTAACTTGATTGTTCAATAAAGTTTGTAATTAGTTTGTGTGTCATAAGGAGCATTCACAGGTCAGTTGAATAAATGTTATTTTGTTTTGAGAGTTCAATTTATAAAAGTATTTTTTTTTTTTTTTAAGTTTTTTTGTTTGTTTATACCATATTTTATAACATTTGCATTGTGCATGTATTTAAAAAAATCGTTCCATGCTGTGAACAACGTAGATAAAAAATAAATTGAAACTTAAGAAATTATGTGCTATCTTTTGTGGTGGGATATATAATTTTGGTATTCAGAAAGTGCATTAGGGCCTTATTAAATCCACTAACACTTTTCTATCCTGACGAGCGAATATCCTAGCAAACAAATTGAGCGATCAGTCTAGAGATATTGGCTCAAAATAACAACTATACCTGAGTAGCCTCCCGAATGGTACCTCAGTACCTGCTAGCAGACTGGCTAACTAACCAAAAATTCTTCAATATCGAATATAGGTGGTGTTGATCGAATGTAGTGTGTGGAATTGAAGTTTTAGCACAAGGACAGGGACGGTACCTACCTAATTTAAACTTTTATTGACTTACCATTACATTTATTATTAAAATAACACAGTATGCTTTGATTTTTGCGGAATTAAGATCGAGGGTTTCTCTGTCGTGCTCTTTTCCCTCGTGCGTTCCAGGTTGAGAACGTTACGATTTTCTTTAGAAATAAATTCGACGTTTCACAAATTTTTCGTTTATTTTACATATCACAACTTCCCTCAAATTTCCTTAATTTTGCTATTGTCGGGGAAATTTCGAGTAAGTAAAATTGAGTAAGTTTCAACGTTGGAACTATTTGTTTTCCATTTCGTTTTTCAAAAAATTTGCTAAAAGAAGAGATAATAAAAGTTCAATCTTGCTGAACAAACCCGGGTATGTTATACTACAATATGTTGGCTTTTACTAATCCCTCATCCTTCAGTTGATCAACAGATGGCGGTACTCACATTGCACTTCGCAATACCTACTTATTTAATTTTATAATTATTTGTTTTTAAAACTAAAGTTTCTGAATGTAGAATTAATAAAAATGATGAAAATTTCCGCACACAAACATATGAGCATATAGCATAACAAGAATAATCCGAGATACGCTTCATAATATTGTCACAATAAGCTAAACGTCCGCCAGGCTGTCAAGAATCTCTCGGTATTATCTCTTGAGTATACTAGAATCTAGTGAATTATTCTACTTAATTCGGGAAAATAATATTATCGTGTATTCTAGATTTTACAGGAATAGATTTAGGGATATATAAGAAGGCCGGCATTGGTTTGTAGTTAGTTTCAGTTCGAGTGTGATACGATTCAAATAGTGATTGTAAAGAGTTGAATTGTTGAGTTTGTTAATAAAGTAATTAGTGTCAGAGTGTTTTGTTAAGTGGAATAAATTATTGCTGTGTTAATTGGACTTTGATTTTTGGAATAAACGAAACGAACAACGAACCCAAGAATTTTGTCAGCAGGCAACCCAAAGCCGCGACATTGGTGCCAAGAAGTGGGATATAAAGGACTGCAGAGTGAAATCCAATTGCGGAAGTGTGGGGACACTAGTGTAGTGTAAAAACTAAACACTAAGTGAACACTGGGACAGTTAGTGCAGTGCAAACAGTGACAATCACAAAAAGAGACTCAACCGATCGTGTGAATTACCCCGGAAGTGACTCTATCCCCGATTTAGACTGTGATAGTGAATCTTCGAGTGAGTTCTAGAAAATTCTATTTGGAAACTAAGGGAGATATCGAATTTGTGACTTCGCCGACGCATTCGGAACATCAATCGTCATTCAGAAGAAGTTTTTCGAGGAGTTTCGGGAAAATTCTAGAACATTCTATTTGGAAACCAAGGGAGATATCGAAATTGTGACTTCACCAACGTGTTTGCTGTATCAATCGACATCTAGAAAAGAAGTTTCAAGAAAATTCCAGAACATTCTATTCTAGAATAAGGCAAGTTATCCAATTTGTGACTTCACCGGCGTGTTTGGAACTTCGAGCAAAGACCAGAAAAGATATTTGAAGAAAGTTCGAGAGAAATTCTAGAACATTCTGTATATGCCTATCACAAGACAACAAGCCAAAATGGACGAACAAAAAGTTGAAGAACTCCTGCGCAAAATGTTGGAACTTCAAGAGACCAAACGACAACAAGAAAAACAAGACGAAGAAGCTAGAAGACAACAAGAAAAACAAGACGAAGAAGCTAGACGACTACAAGAAAAACAAGACGAAGTAGCCAGACGACTACAAGAAAAACAAGACGAAGAAGCTAGACGACAACAAGAAGAAGCTAGAAGACAACAAGAAAAACAAGACGAAGAAGCCAGACGACAACAAGAAAAACAAGACGAAGAAGCTAGACGACAACAAGAAGAGGCCAGACGACAAAAAGAAAAACAAGAAGAAGAAGCTAGGCGACAACAAGAACGGCAAGAAGACCTTGGAAAACTACAGAAGATATTCCAAACCATACAAGGAACTGTCGCTAACCTAGACCAGAAGATTGAAAAAGTTAAAGACGATGTGCAAGAAGTTAAACACGACGTCCAGGAAGTAAAAACTGAAGTCAAAATCGATGTTCAAGAAGTTAAAAACGACGTTCAGGGATTAAAAGCTGAGGTAAAAGCCGATGTTCAGCAATTAAGACAAGAAGTGGAGGACCAAGTTCGAGCACTCGAAGATAAGGTGCGTAAATTAGAAATACAGTCCATCAATCCAGCTAGTCTTGGAGCATTCTCCAGTATGAAGATAGAACCACCAACTTTTGACGGTTCTACATCCTGGACCATGTATATCCGACAATTCGAAGCTGCTGCAAATATCAACGGATGGAACGATCAAGAAAAAGCTACAGCACTGATAGTGGCGCTACGAGGACCAGCCTTAAATCTTCTTCAGTCCATTCCGTCAACCTACCAACAGAATTACCAGCATCTAAGTCAAACTTTAGAACTGCGCTTCGGAGACCATTACAGACAAGAAGTATTCAGAACTCAAGTTAAATCAAGAGTTCAAAAACCCGGCGAGAGTCTACAAGAATTCGAATCGGAAGTTAAAAGGCTAGTGAGTTTGGCGTTTCCTGCAGCTGGGGAAGACATACAAGAATGGATGGCAGTATCTACGTTTATTGATGGTCTCCGGGATTCCAAAATCCAGGAAAACCTAAGAATGTCCAAGTTCAGGAAGAGTAGCGAAGCCCTTGTCCGAGCATTAGAACTGGAAGCAATCTTTGGTGCTTCAACACCCAGAATACGAACAGTGACCATTCAAGACCCAAAGGATGAACAAACGTCAAAAGAAGATGGTAGCTTCAAGAATCTTATGAGTAAGTTCACGGAAAAGTTGAAGAAACTAGTACTAGAAATTAGACAAATGGAAAACGACTCCAAACAAACACCAACAGCAAGAAACCGAGTAAAATGTTACCGGTGTCAAAGGCTTGGACACATGCAATGGGATTGTAGACTAAGGATGTCCTCTCCATCTAGGAATCGTTCTCAAAGCTTTTGGAGGTCCAGAGACGCTAGTCCTAAACATCGACCTGGAAACCCGCATGAGAGGAACACTAGTCCAGCTGTGAGAAGAACGGGCCTGATTGTTGATGACAAGTGGACTACGAAACAAATGAGAGAAGATCAGGAAGCAGACCAGGACATTGGGCAAATTCTACATCTTAAAGAAAATGATCATTGTAGGCCAGAATGGAGAGAAGTGTCAAACAAGAGCTTGATTTACAAAGCGTTGTGGGCCCAATGGAACTCTCTGGCCGTAGAAAATGGTTTGCTCAAAAGAGTTTGGGAAAGTGCCGATGGAAAATCCACTAAGAGCCAACTGGTTATCCCAAAAGACCGAGTGAAAGATGTATTAAAAGAAATACACGACGGAACCTCAGGGGCACATTTCGGAGTTAACAAGACTTTGGACAAAATTCGGGAACGTTTTTACTGGGTTCACTACCATGAAGACGTTAAAAGCTGGTGCCGAAAATGCGACATCTGTGCTACCAGTAAAGGCCCTAAACTAAGATCTCGAGGGCCCATGAAACAGTACAACGTTGGTCTTCCATTTGAGAGAATAGCGATAGATGTAGCAGGACCGTTCCCAGAGTCAGAGCGTGGTAACAAATACATCTTAGTTATCATGGATTACTTCAGTAAATGGCCAGAAGTTTTCGCTATTCCCAATCAAGAAGCCATCACTGTTGCCCAGGTGCTAGTGGACGAAGTTTTTAGTCGTCATGGTGTGCCACTAGAGTTACATTCAGACCAGGGACGAAACTTCGAATCTGCTATCTTTAAGAAAGTTTGTGAGATCATGGGCATTCGTAAGACAAAGACAACACCTTTACACCCTCAATCTGATGGCATGGTGGAACGATTCAATAAGACCATAGAGGAACACCTGACAAAAGTGGTCGCAAAGAACCAACGAGATTGGGACAAGCATTTGCCTCTATTTTTAATGGCTTACAGAGCGGCTGTTCACGATTCAACAGGTGAAAGTCCGGCTAGAATTGTTTTTGGAAGGGAACTCAGGTTACCTTGCGATCTGATGTTTGGAGTACCCGAAGAAGAACGAAGAGAAATCCGAGATTATGCCGACGAAGTAAGGACACGACTTCTGGGTATCCATGATTTTGCTCGGGAGCATATTCAACTAGCCAGTGACCGAATGAAGACCAGATACGACTTGAAGGCCAATTCGGTCGGATTTCAAGAAGGTGATTTAGTGTGGTTATATAACCCAGTAAGGAAGAAAGGAGTATCACCGAAATTGTCTTCAGCATGGGAAGGACCCTATAGAGTAATCAAGAGGATCAATGATTTGGTTTATCGAGTCCAGCGCAACACCAGGAGTAAGATGAAAGTTGTACATCTGGACAGGTTGGCGAAATATCATAGGCGAGAAGTTGATCGGGACGATCAACCTTAAGAGGAGGGCAGTGTCACAATAAGCTAAACGTCCGCCAGGCTGTCAAGAATCTCTCGGTATTATCTCTTGAGTATACTAGAATCTAGTGAATTATTCTACTTAATTCGGGAAAATAATATTATCGTGTATTCTAGATTTTACAGGAATAGATTTAGGGATATATAAGAAGGCCGGCATTGGTTTGTAGTTAGTTTCAGTTCGAGTGTGATACGATTTAAATAGTGATTGTAAAGAGTTGAATTGTTGAGTTTGTTAATAAAGTAATTAGTGTCAGAGTGTTTTGTTAAGTGGAATAAATTATTGCTGTGTTAATTGGACTTTGATTTTTGGAATAAACGAAACGAACAACGAACCCAAGAATTTTGTCAGCAGGCAACCCAAAGCCGCGACAATATGTTTTATTTACGACTAATGTATAATGTGCGTATTATATTTGTGATTTTTGCAGTATAATGACATATGTTATTCCTCCAGGGATTAATGACGAGTAGCGGGGTTAATGGTCATTATTCCACAAAAGTGTCAGTGTCAAACGTGTAGTGCTTGTGGATTTGTATTGAAAATTATGAGACGGATGAAATTTGTTCATTGAAAATCTCAAATAAATTAATTTGTCGTAAATAAAGTAGAGTATACTACTCGCAATAATGGCTATTATTCCCTCGGAATGTTACTCCCTCGCCGCTAACGCGGCTCAGTTCGTAATAATCCTCGGGAATAATAGCTATCATTATTGACTCGTGGTATAATCTACTATTATTTTGTACATTTTCCATTTTTTTAACAAATACATATTACTTTTTCATACCTAATTGAAGCTGAATGACTAAACCAAATAAATTAACAGGTAATTATTAAATTCGAGAATTTCCGAGTGGGACAACAATTATAATCTTTTTAAATTTAATCGATTCCGATACATTGGAAATTTTAGAATCATGCATGTTTCAATGCCAATATGATATTGAGTGTTGAGGATCCATATTTTTGATTTTACCAGGCAATTTAAGTTGTTGATAATTTATCTTATATTATGTATAAGTACTGCATGGAATAATAACCGTACTGGTCCAGTTACAGGTTTGAATAGGTAAAGAAAAAACAAATTGGACAAAATGTCTCCAATGTTTAGGTTTATTTTTCCTACAGTAAAATTATTTTTATTAACTTTTAGGTTTACCCGCGTTCCAATATTCTGTATTTGGAAAACCTTCACTGTTTTTCTCCTTACGTGTTATTTTAGGACGCAAATCCAGTTCATTTTGATTCTGCAATGTTTTAAGAATAATTTTGCGATGTAATATTTTTTTGAGATAAGGGTAGGTAACAGTATATTTCAATATTAGTTTTTGGTATTTAATTGACAGGATTCATTTGCCGTGAATAATAAATTAAACTCAAACGACAAACGTTCATCACAAATAAAAAAGAAATTACGTATTTTTGGGAATACGATTTCGGTAAATATTAGAGCCGACCGCTCCATTAGCGCAGAGCATTTTGGTTTTACAGCCGTCGCGGACGCCAATTTTTATTAGATCAATTTACCACTGGCGATGGCGTGGTAATATGCTTCTATTGAACGTGTAATTTCAACTCTTTAACATTATGGATAGCATTTTCCGGGATTTTCTATATCCTTTTTTAATCTCTCAGAAAAAAGATTTACCAGAAAACATTATTTTCAATTTCAAGTAGTGTATAGCGTAGAGAAACTATTGACCCAAAACTGTAGTAATAAAAGGATTTACTTTATTAAATGTTACCTATATTATGGATAGGGAGTTCTGATCGATTTCTCATTTATTAATTCTACTCAGCAATCGATTCACTTTCATAAATTTATTCTATATCGTTATTAATATGTATTGCAGTATGTATAACAATTTATTACTTTTTTTAATAATGACAAGCAGAGATAATGACAAGGCGAGACAACAATCTGACAATCATTAAAATACCAGAGATAAATACTATATAAACTGTAAAAATACCAAGTAAAATAATAAAGGTAGGTAACAAAAAGGTAAGTAACATTGAGAATATTTATAACAATTCCTCCCTCTCAAGAAGGAATAAATCTTTGGATAGGGTTTTTTATTCTGGAGCTTCGTCTCACTTCTGCCGATTCTGAGATAGTTCCTTATGGGTACAGAAAATCTGATTTTATTTTGACATGGGATTTTTGTACTGATCTGACGTATTTTTTGAATTCAACTCATGTGGTTCTCTAAAAATAATCTCAGGAGGAGCTATTAATACTGGATCTGGAGGTTCTTTTTGAATCTGGAAGGTGAAACATTTAAATTTGGTTCAATATTTGAAAAAGACTCGAAGGTATTATTTCTTTCTTCGGGTAAAGAAAAATTTGAGTCGGTTTCTTCATGTTTTTCTTCCGTATTCACTTCTGTCTCAGCTATTTGATCTATGTGTCTGTAAATAGTTTTTCCTTCTAATTTTTTCAGATAATGTAATAATCCAATTTGTTGAATGACTCTTCCATAATTCCATTTACACGATTTTTTTGTATCATAAATGAGTACTCGGACTAATTGACCAGGTGTATACGATGAACAGTGGCGCAGCCAGACATTTTGTCTCAGAAAAAAATTATAGGAATATACCCAGATCCTCAAAATTTCAATTATATCAGAAGACGCGTTCTGAAGTTATTACCTGGGAAAAACATCGTGGTACAGGTACATTTGTGGACACTAAGGCTATGGTCCGAATATAACCAAACGTTAACCAAAGTAACCGAATCGGTTGACAGCTGGTTGCTGAAATTTCCGGTTACTTGCGGAACGCAAATATGAAATAGAAAATAATTGACAGAATTCACAGATAAAACCAACAGAACCGACATCCGATAGCCGATAACTAATTTGACAGTTGGTTAACCAGATTTCAGGAAACCAAGGTCCAAAAGTAACCACTTTTCCAGGAACCAGAATAATTAGATTACTTTCGGACCGCGAAACCACAAAATGGATTTCCACTGGATATCCGTTCCTAGCTGTCGATTTATAGTCCAGAAAATAAAGTCCAGCGGATGTCCAGTTACTGAGCATGATTTTAATATACAGGGTAGTCCAACAAGCGCGCCTTGGTCAATAGTAGGCAAACCGCTGAACTTATGGAAAAACGTTCTGTATAAAAGTTTTAGAATTTCATCTCTGCTATAACCCAAAACTATTTTCAAGTGTACAGGGTGTCTCAAAAAAGAGTAATCACAAATATTATGTTTTCTTTTTTTTCAATAGAATACCATATGTTTTTATGTGGCAAATGAAGCCTCTATGTGCTCTGTATTCAACTTTAAAATCGTTTTTGGGTTGAATGCAGCGTTGTCAAGTTATGATTTTTCGAAGAAAAAAATAGACCGAAACTTACTTTTTTAAAATTGTCATATCTCCGCCACTGTAATTCTCTAAGCTTTTTATAATATGAGCAGGTTACAGCTTTTGCCTACTTCACTATTTTTCTCTTTTCCTCTGAAGACTGGGGGGGAGGAAGGGCCCCCTGCCCTACCCCTTCCCTGGCGCTGCGCCACTGACGATGGAATATTCTTCTTTACTTGTTGAACTACTGTTTCGTGTTTTTTTGTATCTTCGTTATATTTCAGTAAGTCCAAATTAGTTCGTATATCTCTTGACATTAGAAGAATGTTAGGAGAATTACCAGTCGTAGCATGTGTAGCATCAAAAAATTTAGAAGCTTCATGTCCAAATCACCAAATCATTTGCCTTTTTTTTTTTAACCAGTTTTCATTGTTTGAACATATCGTTCTGCTTATCCATTTGTAGCTGGATGGTAGGGAGCGGAAAAAGTATGTTTCATTCCATTGCGAGCTAAAAAAATTTATACCATTATCACTTACTAGAGTAATTGGTATTCCAAATCTAGCAAAATTTTTGTTCCCCATCGCTAACAGTCGTAGACATTTTTTAAAACAGAATCTTCTTTCGTTTTCTTCACTATTTCTGTATGAGTGACTGGTAGTACGTGAATTTGTTGTAATAGATAACATGCAACTGTATCAAAAAAAATATATACAGTGAGGACATAAAGTCCGTCGCCCCCCCTCTAACTTTTGAACCGCTCGGTATATTGCAACGAAATTTTGAATGATGATATGTGACTAGATTCTCTATGTTTCGAAAATCAAATGACAGCTTCAGCTGTCAAAATGACAGCTAGGTGCAGTTTTGGAACGTTTTTTTAAATAGAAGGCGGTGTCGAATGATACATCGTTTTAAAGGTTTCTTTATTCCTAATTGACTCCCTGATTCTGAGAACATTTGGTTTAGCGGTTTTCAAATGATGACGGAAAAACAAAGGCTTGTTTTGCTCATAAACACTCATGAAAAAAATATTTTAAAAAATTTTATTGCTTTTTTATTCATTAGTGTCTTTTTTTCAGTAATAAAAATGACGTCATGACATTGGTAACTTAAATAATGAATAAAAAAACCGATAAAAAAAATTTTCATTTTTTTTTTATGAGTGTTTATGAGCAAAACAAGCCTTGGTTTTTTCGTCATCATTCGATAACAGCTAAACCAAATGTTTTCAGAATCGGGGATTAAATTTAGAATAAAGAGACCTTCAAAACGATATATCATTCGACACTGCCTTCTATTTTAAAAAACGTTTCAAAACTGCGCCTAGCTGTCATTTTGACAGCTGAAGCTGTCATTTGTTTTCCAAAAAATGGAGAATCTAGTCACATATCATCATTCCAAATTTCGTTGCAATATACCGAGCGGTTCAAAAGTTAGAGGGGGGGCGACGGACTTTATGTCCTCACTGTATATATTGGAATCTGGATTAATGGGTTGAGATAATCTGTATAATGCATCGCTTTTCTGTTGAACGATAAATAATTTCTTAATCGGAACCTTGTTAGAAATTAGCCTAATGTAACATTCTGGTAGCCTCCATACTAGGTAAATTTTTAGAAGGGTGAAAAATTGATAATAAGGGTCGATTAATTTGAACTTTCGACCATAACAGTATTGGAAAAATTTATTGCCACCCCAGAATATTCCTGTAGCTTCTTTGTCAATCTTACTGTACTTTTTCTCAGCACGAGTTAAAGCTCGAGATGCAAAAGCAACTACCATCAGGAAACATATGTGATAAAACAGCTCCTAAACCATACCGACCAGCATCTGTAGCTAACAGTAAAGATAGATCAGTACCATAGGCACAAAGGATTTGGTCGGAGGTAACTTCTTTTTTAATTGAGTTGAATTCACATTTTTGTGACCAACAGAATTTAATATTTTTTTCACCGAATGACAGTAAAAGTGACTTTTTAATGATACTTGACAGGCTCAAAAGGTGTATTTTTACTGCCTAGGCATTAAAAGTTCGTTTCTATGCAACGTTCCTGGTAATAATTTCAATCAATTTGGTTTTTAAAATTGACAATGACAATGACAATATCACATTTTTGTCAAAATAATTTAATTAGAATATTAAAAAAAAATTACTATGAGTGAAATTAGAACAAATTCGGAGAAAAAATTAAATGTTTCACACGGCAGAAAATCAGATTTGATGCCTTGGCTGGTTTCCTAGCCTCGGCTATGAAACACCAGCCGCGGCATTAAATCTTGTACTTTTCTGCCTAGTAAAACAAATAAATATTCTGTAACAGGGTCTAATTTAGAAGCAAGATTTTTAAGGAATCTTCCGTAGTAATTAAACATCCCTAACCAGCTTTTCAGTTCTGAAACATTTTTGGACGTTGGTGCATTTCGTACTGCTTTGACTTTATCTTCTGTCTTCTCTAAACCATTCATAGAGATTTAATGCCTTAGGTAACTTATGGAGTTTTCAACAAATGTACACTTTTCTTCTTTGATGTGAAGGTTGTTTTCTTGTAAGACTTGTAAAACCATACGGAGTCTACTAAAGTTTTCTTGAAATTCTTTACCTTGTATCTTGATGTCATCTAGAAAAACACAATTTCCAGGAGTGTCAGAAAGCAGTTTTGTTATACATCGCTTGCAAATAGCGGGAGCTACTTTTGTACCAAGCATCAGTCTATCTACCATATATACTCCCTTTTCTGTAGATATTGCTTGTAATTCAGAACTCTCTTACTCTTCTACCATAGGCATATGTAGGTAAGCTTTGCGAATGTCTAAAGTTAGTTAGTGGTTGCGAATATGTCCCCAATATTAGGAATAGGATATTTATCATCTTTTTAAACTTTGTTCAATTAAATTTTATAATCAGCACATAGTCTTATCGAACCATCATTTTTAACTATTGGTACCACAGGGATGCTCCATTCACTACATATATCCAATTTTGGTGAAATTTCCGAGTTTCTCTAATCTATCTATTTCTTGAAAAACTTTATCTCTTAAGGCATAGGGAACTCTTCTTGGTGGAATAAAGATAGGTTCAGTATTTTCTGGAATATACAGGGTGGAATTTTTAAATGGAGTAAATTCAGTATCAGAAAGCCTGTTTATTTTCTGGTAAAATAAAAAAACGGGACCCTTTATTTTTAGATTGGCACATTTTTCAGGCCTTTTCATGGAATTTACCCCTCTCTTAAGGGTAGAAACCACCCCCAAACTTTTTTTTTTCAAATGTAAACATATGTCTTGTGATAGCTCGTTGGAATGGGCATAAAAAAGGAATATGACCCATTAGTTACTGTTGCATTCCGGTAATCAAGTTATGTAATTATTATTTTTGACATCAAAACACTATTTTAGGGTTGAGAATCCGAGATCAGGCAACAAATTGTGTGTTGACGTCAGAAATAATAACATAACGTTACAAATGGGGCTTGATTCGCATTAGGGTCCTACCAAGAAGAAATGCTGACGATATTCAATAATTTTAACTGCAAAAAAAATTTGTGGAAAAATATGTTTTTATTTTTTTCTCGCTTTCTAGATCACCGAAATTCAAAAGTAAATAATGGGTCATTTTTCTTTTTTTATGCCCATTCCAACGAGCTGTCACAAGACGTATCTTTACATTTGAAAAAAAAAAGTTGGGGGTGGTTTCTCCCCTTAAGAGAGGGGTAAATTCCAGTAAAAGATCGAAAAAATGTGTCAAACTAAAATTAAAGGGACCCGCTTTTTTTCATTTTTCCAAAAAATACAGGCTTTCTCATACTGAATTTATTCCATTTAAAAATTCCACCCTGTATATTCTTGCTTTAAAATTATTAATTTTACCAAGATCTGATTTGGACACTTCTGGAAAGTCTGCTTTAAGATTTTGTATAATTGCTTTTTGTGAAGTATTATCATCTATCTGATTTTTTTTAGGAATATTTGAACTTTTTCTTTAGGAATGTTTACCTTAATCTTTTGCATCCATTCTCTCTACCAAAGATTGGTTCAACTTTACCAGGTAGAATATACATATACATTCACAATAGTATATTGTGTATTTAGGTGGAAAAGTGACACATTCTTGGCCGACGGTGTAAGTTGACGGGCGAGGCGCAGCCAAGGCCGGCAAACACCGAAGGCTGAGAATGTGCTTTTCCACCGAAATACACATACTATTTTTTTTGCGATCGGTTAAATATCTGTTAAATGGTTGTTTTTTTGTTCCAATTATTCAGCAGTACGAGAATCACTTTCCCGGCCTGGGCCGGAAAAATGATTCCCGTATTCTTATTCATCGATTCCCTAGCAACTATTGAAACATGATTAAAATACCAGAATCTTGAATTTTGCGACCTCTCAACCGGTCAAAAATGCTGACATTTCTTGTCAATCACAGAAGAAAACTTTTTTTTGTTTTTTTTATTGAAGTTCAAATGTCGAACACCCTTCTGGTTGAATTAAATATTTCCCCGGTATACGTTTTCAGAGGCAAATTCGTTTTCATCAATCTTTTATTGGGAAATAACTTCTGAAAAAGGGTATGTGAAATTGAAGAAACTGCTGCACCAGTATCATACTCCATTTTGTAATAATTTACCATCTAAATAAATTTTTAACAATATTTTTCCCGGTTTCATGGTAGTTTCTGGAAGAAAAAAATTGTCTAGAACATTCACAAACTAATAATCTTCCTCTGAAACGTGTTCTTCTAGAGTAATGGATGCTGTAGGTTCAATTTGATTAGCGTCTTCTCGTCTTTGGATATTATTTTTTGGTCTGCTCTCAGAAGAATAAAAAACTATAGAGTAAGCATACCAATTATAAATCCCATATTATTTGTATGCCATTGACAGCGCCCATTCTAAGCCGAAATTTCCTTAAATTTAGGGAAAAATTTATTTTTTTCTAAAGGATTTCAACGCCGCTTTGTTAGAAAGCTTTCCACCTGCTTTACCCCACCTGATTGATCATAGGCGTGCGGAAGGAAGGTTAAATGGTGAAAATATTTCTATTTAGTGACAAAAATTAAGCAAACTATAAAAAAAAATTCTGCTTCATTAGCAGAAACATGAAAACAGAACAGATTCTGGGGAACTTTTGATCAATAAATCTTTTTGATACAGATCTTAGGAATTAGGTCTACTATCTAAAATAAAATAAATACAGCAGTGTTAGATCAATCAAATTCATGTTACATTACAAAATAATACAAAAAAAGGGTCCCTACGTCTGGTAATGAGACTACATTCTTCAATATTTGTTCCTCAGTTTCTGAAACTGTTGAGGTAGTTGATGAGGACTGAGAGAGCACTGTCAGGCATCTGAAAGTACTCGGAGCATCAAAAATTTTAAAAAGAAAAAATTATAATGGAGCAATCCCTTGTTTTAAGTAGGTAGGCGCATATATGATTACCACTGACTCTTATTTATCTCAAAACCGAATAAAATCCTATGTAGCATCCTATACACAAATGAAAAATACGAACCCTCCAGAAACTGTCTTGTCAAACACATGACTCTCCCGATTAACGATTTCAACCACAAGGTTGGAGGAACATCAGGATATATGGGGTACACTCAGTCCTTGGAATCTAAGATGATTTAATAAGTGTTTTTGCCCTACCTGACAGATATTGAATTTTGAGCTTGGAAACTGAACTAGTTAAAATCACATAACCTTCTTAATCAGGAGAATATTTTGTATCTTCTTTTTGGATTATAAAATCATTCCAATTCATTTTTTGTAGTCTGCATAATATAGGCAATAATTCAATATTTTTTGTTATTACAAACCAACATCTACTTACACTACTTTTGTTTTTGGAGGAGATTGGAGACTCTGTGGCTGAAGAGTCTGAGCTGAGGTCTGAACTGGAAATTAATATAGCTAATATGTAGAAATTATATCAAATAGGTATTAAATAACCAACTTACTTTGAAGTATTGAAAACATTGGAAACAGGTGAAGAATCCCAACCAGATTTCAAATATCTAAATCCATTAGGCCTAGTGCATATATCATTGAGATTAAAATGATCTGAGCAAACATCAGCGATTCTGGGTAGTCGCCTATTTTCTAATCCTAGAATGCAAATCCATACACGCCTGCGCTCTGGATTTGTTGGAATCCTACAAAGACGCATATTTAACTTAATCAAATATAAAGATTATTATTATTCTGCTTGGATTTTTCCTATAGAACTTCATAGTTCATAACTATCAAAATTAAAAACTGGTAACTCAAAGATTACAAGCTTCAAAAAATACATTATAGGTACCTTTCAGTAATGTAATAGGTATGTTTTTATTTATCTGATATATTATCTCATCAATCCAAATAATTTCCTCAATTTTGGAACAAATTTGATATTTTTCTGGCGAAGTACATTATATCCTATTCTACGCCACTGATTTGCTATCATAATATAACCCCCTACTTACCTATGAAATGAAATTTACGGGTTCAAATAATCCAATTTTTCACACATTTGACACTGTCTAACCATATTGCTGTATAATATTAGTCTTAAAACACATAAATAATTCACTTTCCAAACATAAAATATCAGAAATACCTCACAAAAACGATTTCACGATGCTTTCTAACAAAAGGCAACAAGGCACAATCAAACTGACGTTAACTGTCAGCTTTGACGCCGTTTTACTATGCGATGTTGTCACGTTGAAAAATAAATAAGGATACTTGAATAATAACAATATTTTCTAAGCTCCTTTTTTACTAAAACAAACAACTTGAAACTATCAAAAATCTGCATTGAGGAGTTTTTCTAGTTACTCAGCAAATTTAAAAAGGCATTTTTTCCATATTTATTCGACGAGAAGTCCAATAAAGGTTTTTTCCAAAATATAATCGGCAACCTATGGATTCGTTTAAGATGGCGTTTAGACTTGATCGTTTAGACTATGCTTTCTCACTGGCACCTCGTCAAAATGTAATTAACGGCCTCTATTGTTTTTTATTCCTCTAAGGGTCTGCTCATACATACTCTAGTTAAATGTCCAATTCGGTGACAGCTTTCGCATTTAGCATCCTTATATCTGCACGTGTTAGCCAAATACTTATTGCCGCTTTGAAAAAGGTATCTTGATTTGACCCAGAAAAATTTTTCATATCAAAAAATTCTCTAACCTTCGTATGAAAATACCCCATGACTAATTTTCTTCTGAAAAGGGTTCCATATGTATCCAGCATCTCATGCTCAGATAACATTCTGTGTACTAAGCCCTTTTTAGTACAAAATAAAACGGCCATAGTTCCTTTGAACAAATATATTTCTATGACCTGACAAAATAATCCTAATCAAATGGATTGTCGACAAATTGATCCATGAATTTTTAACGAATTGGAGAATTAATTGAAAAACTTTATCAAGAAGTGAAAGAATACTCGATTGTGGACATACAAAAAGGTATTCGCGAATGGATTTTTTTTTTTTTTTTTTGAAATACATTTCACGCGGGAGTTTCACAATTAGGCACACAAAAAAAAAAAATTAATAGCAACTGTAGTTCTTTGGCTACTTGATTATGGGCCACCCGGTATAGTATATACCTAATACCATCTATATATTTGCCTTATACATATAATAAAACGCTTTAATCAATTAGTATTTCATAAAAAAAAAACTTTTTAATCAAGCTAAATTTAAGTTGCAATTTAGTTAAATAGCATTAAAAATGCCGTCGCTAGCGCAGAAGTTCGCTCAACTTTTGGGGGCTTTTCTTAGGTAAAAGTTAAACTTTAGTCAAAAAATAATTGTATTTAATGGCGGCCATTTTGAAACCCCTCACTATTAACGCGTTTGTTGATTTCTGGCGGTTTTAAATGGTGTTAAAAATATACACATGAACAAACTTCTAGTGACTCTTTGCATTACCTAATTTATCAACATCATCAATACCCGTTTTCTAATATTTAAGCCTAACAAATTTCTTATTATTTCGGTTATTCCGTTATGTATGTCTCCATTGTATTATCCTTCAACATCCTATGTAAATATCTTTTATTCAGTAATCTGTCTTCTGGCCTTAAATGTTATTCTTAGTATCCGGTGACTGTTTTATTAAAGTGTATTGGACATTCCTGGCTTGTAGTTTGCTGAAGGGTCGCTTTGGATTGATGTTTCTGTCTTCTGGAGCGCTGTAGAGTATATTTGGAGACTCCTAGCTTAAAGCTCACTGCAGAATCGCTCTGGATTAATTTGCCTGGCTTCTAGAGCCCCGTAAGGTGAAGTTTGACTATCTTAGCTTGTAGTACGCTGTAGAGTCGCTTTTGATTGATTCTCCCGGCTTATGGAGCCCTCTGGGGCCACTATGGATTAATTTTACCAATTTCTCGAGTGCAGTAAATTGGATTTAGATTTTCTCAGCTTGTAGCCCGCTGTAAAGTGACTTAGAATTGATTTTTCTAGTTTCTGTAGCTGGCTTGTAGAGTCGCTTTGGATTGATTCTCCTAGCTAACTGGAGCCCTGTTGAGTGGATTTGGAGTATGCTGGGTTGTAGAGTATTTCATTGGAATAACTCTCTTGGCTTTTGGAGCACTGTGGACACTGCTGACTTGTAGCGCGTCGTAGAGTCGCATCAGATTGGTTTTCCTGGCTTCTGAAATTCTGTACAGGGTGGCCCATTTTCGATGTTTTAATAGGCTATATCGAAAACCAGCAGATATATCGAAAATCTGGGAGCACATTCTCGAGCTCTTTTTTTGAGAAAATAACAATGGCGAAGACAAATCACGGCCAACTTGATGCGTTTAGGAAATACAGGGCACTTTTCAAATTTTGTCCAATTTTAACAGACTCTCTAAATTCCTTATTATTCAAGACATCCAAAAACGAAATTTTCTCAAAAAAAGAGCTCGAGAATGTGCTCCCAGATTTTTGATATCTCTGCTGGTTTTCGATATAGCCTATTAAAATAAAACATTGAATATGGGCCACCCTGTATAGTGTATTTTGACTTTTCTGAGTCGCCCTAAAAAAATATTCTGACATCTAGAACGCGGTAGGGACGATTTGTATTCTCTCGGCTTGTAGTCCCTGTAGAGTAGCTTTGGATTGATTCTACTGGCTAGGAGAGTCTCTGTGGACTGATAGCCCTGACTTCTAGAGCTTTGTTAGTGGAATCAGACACTATCAATTCCGAAATGATTGTATTCACTATCTACTAACTAATTGTAATAATTTCATATAATAGTTAACGCAGCGGATATTTTATTTTGTCCAAGCCCAAAAAGGACCCATTTTCAAAGCCTATAATTTTTAAGCTAAGCGTGTTTCCTCTTCTCCAGGTCTGAAGTAAGCACACTTTTAAACCTCAGAAACACAGTTTTTTTTCACAAAATACTTCTCTCACATAAGAAAAGTGCAAATGAATTTCATTCACAAAATACAACAAGATGCCAAACTATTGTAGAAAAAAGTACGCGCAGTGAGTCTTTTCTATTCAATTTTTTGGTCTTTCTTCCTGTTACCAATTGGCCGGGTGTCCAGCTCAGTGAGAAAGAAATCATATAATTAGTGAATTGGAGCAAATAGACTCCCAATAACTGAGGCTCAAACTGAAGATTAATGAAATTCAATCAATAATTCAACGCAACCATTCAAGGTTCAGAAAAAAATATATTATTTAGGTGCGATACCATCATACTACGACCATTCAATCAAGGTCCAAAAATTACTCAAAAAGACAATCATTCAAGTTTGAAACTACAAATATTTCAACATCAGATAATATGGCCCATTTCAAGCTAAAACTGTTCGATTAACCATGGGTCAATTGTTAGTATTTTCGCAGTTAACGCAGAATTTAAATTTGGAAAAATGTTAACAACGTCACAACATTGTACAGATATTATTTCTGCCAGGATATAAATGTAAATCAAATTGGTAAATTTAAAAGTTTTTTTTTTGCAAGGAGTTTATTTATCTTCACCTGTTTACCTTTGGGTTTGTTATTGGCTCTCAAATAATGTAAATATTAATTGGCATTTTCATCACTTTTCTAGTAAAAATGAAAAATGTGCTGTTTTATTGAGTTGTGAATTGTACTCAACAACATTTTTGCACTAAACATTCAACAGAAAAATTAAATAATACTTACTCAGCTACTTGACAAATCCTTATTATGAAAATATTAATTTTTGTTAAAAGGTCCCCAAAACACTAAAATCAACAACACGCAGATTTTGTACACTCACACTTGCCATATCACGCAATCTTTGTAAAACATGCAAAATGTTCTTTCGTCAGATGGCTGCCGTTTTTTTTGGGAAATCTTTCCCTGTAAATTCTGGCGGATAAGTGAGCATTTTGCAACCACTCTGCCTAAACATTCTAAACAAGTATCTGCATATTCGGCATTTGTAAACATTTTATTTTCAAAAAAGGAGGAACTACGCACGTCTCCAATACTTCAACTAACTGACATGACAGGACAAATCGAGAATCAATTAAGTTCAATCACCTATTCTTTTTTGTATTATGTTGACAGATGCTTAGATACCGAATTACAAGTAAAATGTTCATGTTGTTTTTCCAATTTTTTATTATCGTTGTTGACTAAAAATGCACATCTCATAATGATTGAAATTTTCTTTATCTACAAGCGTGCGGTAACTAAGGTGTATTACACGATTTTGCGTGCGGTAAGTACCATATTACCGCACGCTCTACCTACATAGGTACGCACCTTCAATTACCTACCAGAGATAAATTACCTACCTATCACCTTAATTGTACTTGCCCACTGTCAAAGGTGACGGTCGCAATTTTTTTTTATAATTTTTTTTCTCCAAACGTCACAAAAATGTCACTTTGTTAACCCCTGTCAAGATGTCAGATTTCTATGCTGCTAGGCAAATCCAGCGGCAGCAAAAGTACTTCTAGTGCCGCTGGAGCGGCAGTAGAAGTACTCACTAAAAGTACTTTTACTGCCACTCAACCATTCACTTGCCCCCGAGTAGAAACACTTTTTTCTGTTTCAGCAGTATTGCAAGCCTCACTACGTTCGGCTCGCAAACCTACCGCTTCAGCACAAAAAAGTAAAGCTTCTACTCCTTATACAACAATATACTATTAAACTTCTTTCGTATATTTGGTTACCGCACGGTTGTAGATAAAATACTGTATATAATACGTATGGTAATTAGGTTATTACCGCCCTTAGCGGTAATAAATGGCTCGTTTGCATATCCTTTCAAGTCTGTAGTTCATTTTCAGCCTAAAGACGCACTGATAATTTCGGTAAAGTTTCATTTTTTTCAATGGGATATAATTTGTGATAACGAGCCAAGTTTGATTGTAACTCTTAGAACAATGGCAAAACAAACAATAAATTCAACAAACTATGCTTTTGGCACACGGTTTCATTAGGAATTGCCGAACACATACGACATATAATAGCTCCCTTAAATCACGCGGGATTTCAATCAGCACTATAAGTCACGACCAATGTAGCTGGGCGATTGTTGTCATTACCTGGCGATATTCAGTTTCTCAACAATAATGCACGCCCGTGAATGAATGCGATCGTAAATCAGAGTTAGTATTTAAGTCCAGCTATATGGCATTTTGGATAGTACTAATTTTGCATCCTATTATGAATTCAAAAATGATAACGCCTAGTAGAATATTTCCATTGTGACATTGTTTATTGAAATCTTTCAACAAAAATTTTATGATTTATCATACTAAAGAGCATTTTTGCCTATTTTACATGTTTTAGTAAAACTCTTTAGGGTTTAAGTTAAAACTAAAGCTGCAGGTGTTTTCAAAAATTAGAGTGTTTAAATTACCCCAACAAAGTATGCAGGATGAAAATAAAATTCATGTAACGTTCCAAAAACACAACTGGTCTACTTTCATAAATAAAGCTGAAGTGCACCCTAAACGAACATAACATGCAAACGTTTTCATTAACAACAAAATCGTATTCTGGATTGAATGTAACAACCAGGCTTATTTAAAACAGATTTTCGGGCAGCTTTGTACAAACATACAAGCATTTGATTTTATATTCAAACCTTATCAATGCAATATTTTTCATTATTTTTCATTTGTCATTTATTTCATATTATAAACCATTGAAATATTTAACGTCTTTTATATTATAATAATCACTTCACAAGTAAATTTCTCTCTATACATGGTAGAGTATAATGACCGTTAAGAAAGTCAAAAGCATAATTTTTTTTTTGTTATCGCAAAATAAGCGAAAACCAATTTAAATTTAAAATAAATTAGCCTGTCAGCGAAAAGCCTCTTACCATTGAAAAAATCAAATCCTGCTCAATTTTATCGAAAAATAAAGTGGCAAAATTTGAAAGCGTCACGTACTTTATAAAGCTAAAGCTGTATCCTTATTGTCAATATGTATTAGAGGCGGTTTTCGTAAAAAAGGGGAAACCTATACCTACATACACAACTTTGTTTTTTTAGTGGGCAAATTTGAACTAGAAATGATTAGTTAAATTAAACTCCGTTCAGACGCCAAATAGCTTACTGCTAACCCATTAGTTTCTGCTTAACTTGATTTTTATATTTTACTATTTAGGTAATACTTGTGATGGTCTTTTCTACAAGTTAGTTAAAGATAAAACGTTATGTCTCGAAGAAATTAAATAACGATATTTGCAATTTTTTAAATAGATACTTTTTAAAAACGGTTCTGTTCTTTTCGTTTTCCTCAGTTAACTGGCGCAGTCGATAGGATAGAAAGTCTCGATTTGTATCGAACAAATTGGTTTCCAGTATCTAGATACAGATTTTGCAGCAAATTCATATTTATTAAATTTACCACACTGACGGGCGCTAGGCGAAAAAGGGGACCATGGGGGACACTATAAACTTCTCAATATATTTATTTATTTTTTTTTTCATTTACTGGGACACTTCAAATAATCACGTATATTGTATAATAGCATAGACGTCTGCTCTCGCAGACGCGACGTTTTGAGGACTACCACTTTTGTCTGCAAACACAGACGCGTCCCTAGACACCTGTCTGCAAATGCAGGCACGCCCGTCAATGGGTTAAGCAGTGATAAGGTTACAAATAATTCACAACTTATCGTTCTGAAGAAACCTTTAAGCCCAATAATAAGTTCAAAAATATGGCTAATAATTTTAAGCCAATAGCCAAATCTCAGAAATTATACAAGAACATTCCAAAAAATATTTTCCTACGACCACATACGAAAATGACAAAATCCCCACTAGTTGGTGGTCTGGAAAGCGCTAAATATCACACGCGTGCCGAAAGTACTTTCAATACGCGTGCTTAAAGTACTTTCAGCACACGCGTGGAACATACTGTTGATATTATTTGTGATTGACATTGACATTTTACTTTCAATACGTGGGCTGAAAGTACTTTCAGCACGTGTGTTGAAAATGAAAAGAAATAAAATAAGAGAAAATTGATGTAAATCGGTTTCTGATCGTAGGAAAAATGGTGTACATCGCTTTTGAGAAAGCGTCTTTCATACACTCGCGTGAAATTTGTCACTTTCTACACTCGTAATGTAATATACTATTTCAAACACTTGGCCATACTTTATCAAAACTTTCCAGAATATATTAACTTATAAATAAATTGGTTTATTATTTGCAGCTTTAATTAAAACTTGGCTCAGTATGGAATTCAGGGGCTCTGCATGTGAAAGTTGCCTTGTTTAAATTCAGGTCTTCTAATAGATTGAAATTAAAATATTGGATTTGAACATAAACCATAACATATTTTCACGATTCGAAAAATAAATAATGAAAAAATTCGGTACCTACATTTGCGGTCCCAATAAATACAAACTTGAAATCTGCTGCGACAATCACCAAATTATTATTAATGTATTTTGCTCGCGTATTACAAAGAGACAGAAACGTTAAATTGAAAATTCGGTACAAAGGCTTTTGAAATTGAAAAAAAAATAGCCGGCTGCCTAATCTAATTATAGATTTTGTTTGAATATGCTTTGGGGTGTGGTTTTGTTTATTTTCACAAGCTTAAGCCTCAATGCTCTCATCGATGCTGAAATTCGTTCACTTGTTTAACGGTAGCAAAAATATTTCAGTGTTAGTTGATTTAGCAAAACTAGAATTGATGATTCAAAATACAAAAATACCAATAAGAATCTAACTACGTTAGGATCCACCAGGCGGCAACCGGTAAAGAATACCTACAGCAACAGATCAATAGTTCTCTGATCAGCAACGAATGTCGGAATTGAAGAAAAAGAACTTTCAAGAGAGGGTTTCTCTAATATCTGAAGAAAGCGGTCATAAAGTATAAACCACCACTTCCCAATCTGCGTTGAAAGTTGATTTGTGCATGGAGGGGAGATGTAAGTTGAAGAGGTTCAAAATATGTGAATGGTGGTTGACGAACGTGCTCACTGGCCCTCTTTCGCTGAAGGCGAAAATTCCGCAGAAAATCATACAAGAATCTTAAAAAAAAATAAACTCTTAATTTAATCTACGTCACATGCAATGCCTAAAATGCCAAACTTTCTCAAATAGATTCTAGCTTAGGTTATTGTAAGATTGCAGAACATGAAAACATTGAACCAAATGTCACGGTACAGCTTTTCCGATCATGTAAAATTGTTATGGATTTTTGTTGATACACTACCCGAGGCAAGTCTCGTTGTGCCCATTTAAAAATATAATTTTTGCAACCCAGAATTAAAATATTTGGGTTATTTGGTTGGTAAAGTCTTCGTCCTGATCCAGAAAAAGTAGAGGTCCTTCTTCCTCCGCCTCAAAATATCAATGAAGTCCGTCGTTTTTTGGGAACCGCATCCTGGTAGCATCATTTTGTTTCTGATTTTTCTTCTCTTTGGTCACCTATCTAAACTTCTTCACTGCCTTGAAGGAATGTCCAGTCACTGCTCCAGTTCAAACAGCCCCCGATTTTGAAAAGCCATTTTATCTGCACACTGATGTATCATCTTTTGGACTTGGAGCGTTCTTAGCAGAAACTTCCACACTATTTAGACCATGCTCACTTCACTGTCATAACTGACCACTTTTCTCAGGAAGGATCCTCAAGGTCGTTAGGGTCGTTGGCAATTCCGTTTGCAACAATTTGATTTTAATTTGATTCATTCTAAAGGCAAAGATCATATTGTCCCTGATTTTCTTTCCAGATCAGTCTCCAATTCTATTAAGTCCGTACAAATTTTCAATCATTGTGATTTTACAATTGCGATAAAGGAGTGCAGATAAAATCCAAAGAATTTGAAGTTACTTATCTTCCTTTTTTGCTTTATGAATAAACCTATTGCCTTTGTAGCGTTCAGCTCTCAGTGGTCAATTTCTTGTGTGTGTATTGACAGGCTGAGGTGATTTGGGTGCTTACGAACCAAGGGTCGACGCTGTTTGCAACGGACAGACTGGGAGGGTGGGCGAGGGCGTCGAGGGGTTGTTGTTCCGCTGGTACTTACTTCTACTAAGAACTGGGACATGTTTTTTCACACTCACAATGTGGATGTGAAATGCGGGGCAGCAGCTACTGTGTTCCACCTCAGCTCCAGTCTTGGCTTCTTGGGGTCGGAAGCAATAAATTGTTTCGAAACACCCTCATTAAAATTACTTTTATTCTTTGGACCACCTGGTACTCACACCCGCTAAAGGGGAGCATCTTTCAAGTCTGGCAATCTCGCTGTCTAGAGAACATACTTTGAATAATGTTATTAAAATTCGCTATGCCTGGCTGTGATTTAACTAGCCTACTAGTAAGGAAGCTTGACCATTTTTTTGTTAGTTTTTGAATTCTTGGGAAGTTCTTCACTGGTACAATGCCTGTTTGGTAGTTACGCAACGCTGACTGAGAAATGCATCCTATTCGTTCAAACCAAAATATATAAATAAAAGAAAAAAAAAAAAACGCTCTAGAAATTTCTACCTACACTGGTCACTGCTAAGGGGCGCAGGGGTCTCTGTTGTAAAACAAGTTTCCATATAATTATTTTTTTGTGTCCCTACTTTGTTTTGTTTTATTTTTCTATTTACTTCTACTTTAATATTCCACCTTTCCTGTTGCTTTCGAGTTTCTAGTACCTAAGTATTCATATTCCGTTTAATATTTCAAGTTCATAATGCATATTGTCACGTTCTAGTTGTTCTATTACAATAATTATCTGTTTCTTCCATCGAGTATTTATGAATTTGTATTATTGTTTATTTTTCTCTTTTTTTTTATGTGGAATGTTTTGGCATGTTTCACTTTTTTCATTTTGAACTCCTTGTCCCATCGTCCAGAAGGCTTTTGGGAAAAATATGTTACGTCTAAATTTTGCCTTAACGTAACTGAAGATTTCAAATAAACTCAGTAATTAATTCAGGTATTTGTGAGGGTAATTATAAAGCTGTATACCTGAGGTTTAATATTTTTCAGTGATTGATAGGTTGCTAATTGGATTTTGCTAAATTTCTACCTTTTTGTTTGGATGCGAAACAATATCTAGTTGTTGATTAAAGGTATATTTTTCGAGGTAATAATGAGTAAATTCTTTGTATTCAGATGACAGGGTAGTTTTGGGATAATAAAGCCCTACTGTTAGGATAGGTATCCACTTTATTCAACTTCCGAAAGTCTTCTAAAAGGCCCTAAATGTCGATGAAAAGGTTTGTTTACTTTCAAATAAATATCAATTGTCAACACTTACGAGTCACGTAATTTCCTTTATTAAAAATTCGCTTTTCCACCCTTATTTCCTCTATTTTTCGTATTTTTCGGTTGTTTACTTTCCTCAAAATATAGTGGGGTTAAGTGACACTTGTTGATTCGTTTCAGGAAGCACTGTTGCCGAGGTTCCTTGACCACTGTGTTTAATAGAGTGACTGTAGTTGTGATCCCTTAAGAGTCACTGGTCATTTTGATAGTTTTTAGACTGAAGACTGGGTAGATGTTGATTAATAACTATAAGTAATTAATTAGTGTTAATTGGTATTGGGGGAGAAAATTTGATAACAATTTTGAGTTTCGTTTGTCATCAATGTGATTTGGGTTGTTCCGTTTCAAGCTGTTTGTTCCGTTTCCCTGGTCAAGACCGGAAATCTGGCACCAGAGGGCATCTTGAAAAAAAAAAAAACTGGAATTCTAGAAAATGTAACGTTCCAAAATCACCATTAGAGGTTTTACTAGCTTTGGGTTAGGTACTTGTTTTGAAACCGTTCATTTTCCGCCAGCTAAACTGGCTGTCTACAAACAAAGGAAAATTAGACATAAATATATGAACGAAATATTTACTTTACTTACCTTGTTCCAAGAGCTGGGGCTTCCTTGATTTGACTCGTTGAGTTGTTGTCATGGTGAGAGTAGGGATGGCTTTATTTTGGCACTTCGGTATTTTCTTTCTTATCTAGAAATAATTCATATATTGACTATAATTTCATAATACAAAACTTACCTTGGGATTTTCTAAGTTTGTTTTGGTTGGCTTGCTGATATCAGTAATCATCAGCTGATTGTATTTGGACATCGGCGCTGCGTTCACGGGTTGACTTACACTAGATCGTATCGATTCGCCAAGTACCTACACGAAGTACTCGGAACAGGGAACAATATTTTGAACTAGGTGCACTAAGTGCAATGCTCGAATTTGTTTCTACCCCATTAGTTCTGTTGCTACTCCACTGGTGTTGCTGCTCGCTGTAGCAACCTTGTTTTCTCTTGACGTTATTTCGTGTGCATGGCGCATGTTCTCACCAGGCTAGGTTTCTTCATTAGAACCCTGGCGAAAATCTTTCTTCTTCTCGAAACCTTCTAGAACCACCGACATCTTGTTCCTAGACCCATTTTTAGAAATCCAAAGTCCATGTGCAAGTAAATTTTTGGCCAAGTGTCCATCCATTGTGGGATTTATTTTACTGAGCACACAAATAAAATAGTTCTGTTAAATTCGTTGGGGCTGCTTTGCCGGTGCTTTGTTGCACGTTGTTGGAACTGTTTTACCTCTAGTAGGGATTTTGTTGGAACTTTGGTAAGTTGGCACGTGTTGCTTACTTTAATTTGGGCTTAGTCTTTTTATTACTTCTTATAGGATTTCTTGCCACCCGGCAACTACGTTGTCCGAGTTAGGAGAGAGGCACCACCACAGGGGTTTTCAAGGATTTTTCAAGTTTTTCAAGATTCAAGTTTTTGAATCCACAAGTAATTTAGACGAGGGGCCAATCCACGTGACGCCCGTGTCGTCGTTTTGAATTCATATATCGAGCTTCGAGTCGAGGACTGCTTCAGCGAAGTTACAAGTTGCAATCCTCTTCCGTCAGGCCTATTCTGGTTTGAAACCCAGTCACGCAGTCACACACACACAAGTCAACTAGAAGTAATTGTGAACGACGTATCAAATAAGATAACTTTAGCTATTCTTCTTCTCGAATCAAGGGAAAATTCCAAAACTTCAAGTACTTGTCTAAGTTAGGTATTAATCGTAAGTGTACGGATCTTGTTTAATTGTTGAAAATATTCAAGTGGGAGCTTAGCTCGCCAAAGTTTTACATATATAAGTAGGTATTTTTGATTCCTAATTTATCATTATAGGAGTTGAACTTTAGGGTATTATTGATATCACCGAGAGTGAATAATTTATTAAATCTATGGGGTGCACTTTCTAATCGAAGTAACAAGTTTTCTTATCAGTTTACATTAAATTGTAGGTACCAACTACTCTCACATTTCCTGTACTATGTACTATTTGATTCATATATTAATATATATCTACTTGAGTAAATGTTATTTCTGTCTTTCATTGAGGTGTGTACTATAATCCAGTAGAACAAGAAATTACAGCCCTTAGAGTCTCATGCAATAACTTAGTAGGACTATTCTATTTTTGAGCTAGCCGGAGAATCCCTACTAAGTTAGATTATAACAACGAACATTATAAAAAAAATTCAAATTGAAGCTCACCGGAGCAGCGCAGGAGTGCTCCGCAATTACTTCGCGCCGTTCCAGTGCTTAGAGCTCTTGTTATTCACTGACCAACTTCAAAATTATTTTTATATAAAAAATACTATGATAGAAAGAGACAAAACGTTTCCAGTATGTCCGAACGTAATGAGAATCTGCCGTTCTGCACGGAGAGTAACACCATAAAAGAGCGAACGAGAAAAGCTACATTGGGAGCATCATAATAATTGTATATTTGTCTTTCTCTTCCACTAAGTGATTCACCGACACCACCGGAAAACATTTTGTTTTGAACAAAAAACAAAATATTAAATCGTATGTGTAGACAAGCGCATTTGTCATTTTTAAAAATTTAATTTAAACATGGCGGCCATTAACGCGGCCTTAAATTCATCAAATAATCAAATTCAATTCTCTAATTTCATTAATCATTTCAGCTCTCAAATTTTGTAACTTTTATTTGGTTTTATGCACTGCAATTTTCTCTATTTAACTTATTCCTCACGATATATTTTCTAAATTTGAAGTTGTAGAGTATCTAGGATCCAGATAAGAACCTGGTGAATATGGCCTTTCTGTCTTAAGGTCAGTGGCGCCCAGAAATAAGCTATAGCTCTACGTATTGAGCTATAGCTCTACGTATTGAGCTACGGCTTTGATTTGACACCTGGACTTACAATTTTCGTTTTCTAAAATATTTTATTTTATTTTTTATTTTTTGTACAGAAAAAGCGCTGTATCAGTCCAACTGTTTGGCCAAAAACTCCCCAAACGAAGCACTTTCAATAGCTTCAATCAGTTTGAATATGAAACTCACTTATCAACTAAAAAGTGGTACAAGATAGGGTTCAAGGGACTAACTGTGCTCTCAACCAACCAAAAATAAAGGACGGCCAAACAATTACATTATTCTTTTTATTCAATCCACAAAAAAATTCATTTCTTTTCACGGCATTACTACCCAAGTATTTGAACTTGAAACTGTCTAGGCAACAATTACTTTGCTGCAGAAAAAAATTCCATGATCTGAGCAAGCCATTCCGGAGAAAAAATTCCCATCTAAACGATTAGAGTGCGTTATGGTGAAAGATCGAAATAAAAAGGGGCGTCAATTGAACAAAACCGAAAGGTATTTCCACAACAGTTCATCATTTATCTATCCTAGCAAGATCGCAGAACAGTATAGGCAATAGCATAGAACCGACAACATTGGCTCTCCAACATTGCTAGATTTAATTCTAGAAGAAAAAATCAAAGTCTTCCTCCACAAATACGTTGATGAATTCAACAATCCCTACATGTTTCGAGACTATAAAATCCCATCATCGGGGGCAAATTAGCTCAGATATTAAAAGGGTGTAACCCCTCTTGTTAATGATTTAACTATGGGTCCATAATATGCTCAGCTTAGCTCAGTAAATAATTAGGTGTGGGTCTATTGTGTTAATACAGTTTGATTTGGACGCCACTGAATTTTATATATAAAAAAATTTAATTTGTATTAGATGGAATATCAAAATGCTAAAATTCAGAAAAAGATTCTAAAAATCAAATTAAGGAATAAAGATAGGTAATTAACCCTCCGTACACACAATGGTGTCTATTAGACCCCAACAAAAGTTTGAAACCGTGACAAATTACGAAACTTTTACCGATGGTTTCAAGACTCCATGTAAATTTAGTTTATGTCTCTCACTACCTAAACCCCAAACATCAGGATCAAGCATTTGATAGTTTATGACTGACAAGTGTGTTAGTAGGTCGCGGGGTCAAATATACCCCAGTGTGTGTTGCGCGTAACGCGTACCTAACTTATTTGTGTATATTCTTTTTGTATGTATCAAATAATCTTATACCAATTTTTCTGTGTTTGTATTAATATGTTACTTTTTTGATAAGAGAATTTATTAGATTTTATTCAAGAATTTTCGTTTTCGTTGATAGAAAGTTATTTTTCCACTGAAGCATTTTTATTTAATTTTTTGTATGGGTACAGGGTAACAGAATATTTATTTGGTTTTTAGTACAAAAATATCAATTTTACAAGTGTTGAGTTTTGTTTTTTGAACAAATAATAGTATATTGTTGTATTAGGAGTAGAAGCTTTACTTCAGCAGTATTGCAAGCCTCACTACGTTCGGCTCGCAAACCTACTGCTTCAGCACAAAAAAGTGCTTCTACTTCGTATGCAACACGCTATTTTTTCTCCAAACGAATGGAGTAAGCTCGAGGGTAACTGAATGTTTGAGCGGCACTAAAAGTAAGAGCGGCACTAATGGCCGGTTGCACCGACCTTTTTAAGGGAGGCTTAACGATAAGTGTTCCTTAAAGTGACATTTCTACATGTAAAAATGTCATTTTAAGGTATCCTTATCGTTAAGCCTCCCTTGAAATGGTCGGTGCAAACGGCCATAAAAGTACTTTTGCTGCCGCTCCAGCGGCACTAAAAGTACTTCTACTGCCGGTGCGGTTGCCTAGCAGCATAGAATAGTATATTGTTGTATTAGGAGTAGAATCTCTACTTTTTTGTGCTGAAGCAGTAGGTTTGCGAGCCGAACGTAGTGAGGCTTGCAATACTGCTGAAGCACAAAAAAGTGCTTCTACTCCGTATGCAACACGCTATTTTTTCTCCAAACGAATGGGGTAAGCTCTGGGGCAAGTGAATGGTTGAGCGGCAGTAAAAGTACGAGCGGCACTAAAAGTACTTCTACTGCCGCTCCAGCGGCACTAAAAGTACTTTTGCTGCCGCTGGGGTTGCCAAGCAGCATGGAAATTGAATTTCTACCACCTCGACAGGTGGTAACCCGCTGGATTTGCCTAGCAGCATAGAAATTGAATTTCTGACATCTTGACAGGAGTTAACAAAGTGACGTTTTTCTGACGTTTGGAGAAAAATTAAATTTTATTTACAATCATACATGTAATGTTGACTTTACTGACTTTTAAAAAGTTCGAAAATGTCACTTTTTTGACTTTTACTTTCGGCCCACGGGTCGAAAGTTTACTTTCGACCCGTGGGCCGAAAGTAAATGATATTTTTAAAATTTATTGTATTTTTTGACTTTTACTTTCGGCCCACGGGTCGAAAGTAAACTTTCGACCCGTGGGCCGAAAGTAAATGAAATTGTCAATTATTGTATTTTTTAGTTTTAATTCAAATCAAACAGTGTTTAATTAATATTTAATTCTAAGTGATTCTGAATTACCAAAAAATATTTACTTAATAAGAGAATATCGGAAAATATCAAGCCAATTAATTCTAAGAAGATTCTAAGTGATTCTAAAATCTACATTTGAAAAAAAAAAAATTATTTAATCAATAAGAAAATATGAAGTCAATAGCAATATGTATCGTCACAATTTAAAATAATTCTGAAATCTACATTAATGAAAAATGTTTGCTCAATTCGACAATATCAAGGCAATAGTCATATTCTTGACAAAAAATAACCTAGGCTTAAATTTTTTTAATTATTACCAAGTTAAGCGAAACCGGATTTCCAAATCAAATATTTAATTGGAAACAGATACCATTCCGGTGTTTTCATTCAAGAAGATCTTACTAAACGCCGGGCAGATCTATTATCGGCTGCAATATCAAAATTTTCAATAAAAAACGCGTGGTGCCTTAATGGTAATATTTATGTTCGTACAAATGGCAATGTTCGTCGGGTTGATAGTGAATCAGATTTGGGCGATCAAATCGTGCTGGAATAATCTTCTAGTGTCCTAGTGCAATCAAGGTAATAAGAATTTTTCATTTTCCTCTATGCATGCAGTTGGTGTTATTTGTTTATTTATATTATTATCATTTTTTTTTTTTTTATATAATGCATATTACCAATACCAATACTGCCTATTTAACTCTTATTGATTTTGGATCGTTATGCATGTTTTTTACAACAGAAAATACATGTGAAACAATACTATAGTTCGCAAAAAAGAATTTATATATTATGTTCCTATAGTGGGTTTATATTGAATTTCAAAAGTAAAAATAAATATATAAATAAATATTGTTAAAAGGAAAATGTATGCCTATGTGTATATTATGGGTATCTTTATAGAAATAAACAAAAAATATTGTATTTTTATGGTTTACGGTTTCAAGAAGAATTTGTTTATTATCAATGTAGAATAAAATTTTTTTTGTACATAATAAGTAATTATTGTTGTTCTTTCTGTTTTTTGATAACCTATCTGGTCCAGGCATGATTAATTTTTGGTGTATTGGAATAATTCTAATATTTTTTTTTTTTTGTTATGATTTTTTTCGTTTTTTTTTTTTCTCCCCTTTTGCGTTCCTTCTATTTTTGCTTTTTTTTTATATTTTATTTGGCAAATTGTGTAATTGATAGTGGATTAGCGTTATTTATAGTTTTTTTTTTCTCGGGCAGGCATACCTGCAAGTTTTGATGGGTTGGACTTCTTTTATTCTTACTAGGTATTTTTAATTTCTTTTTTTTTTTATATATATAACACTAAATAATCGACAAATTCTGTTCCCTTCCTTATTTCCTCCTTATCCCTTATCCTCATCTCTTTTCAAATATGATAAAATTAGCACACATTAATGCAAGATCATTGGTTAATAATTTTAATACATTTCAAAATCACTTATGTCAACACAAATATGACATTTGTGGTATCACAGAAACTTGGCTTCAGAACACCATAAGTAGTGAATCAATTGACATCAACAATTATGCTTTTATTCGACAGGACAGGGGCACCAGAGGTGGTGGGGTAGGCATCTATTTGTCTAAGTCACTTAAATACAATATAATTTTAATGGCAACTGACGTCATGATAGAGCATATATGGGTGGAAGTTATTGTGAATAAGAAAAAAATATTGATTGGCAACATTTATCGTCCACCTGCTGGTAATTGTAAAGATTTTATAGGTTTTTTGGAAGATTTGCTAACCGATTTTTATTCTAGATATGATTCAATCTGCATCATGGGTGACATGAACATAAACCTGCTTGATTTGGGTTGCTCAAGCGCTAAAATGCTGCTGGATACCCTGGAGACATTTAATTTAAAACAAATAATTTCAGGACCGACTCGTGTTACTAGGAATTCTAGTACTCTTATTGATCTTTTTTTTTCCAGTATGGATAATATTCTTGGTTCTGGGGTGAGAGATATACAGATATCCGATCATTTGCTTATTTTTTGTGATATAGAAATTGAATGTAGCATAGAAGAAAGTTTTACCTTCACATTTAGAAAAATAGATCAAATAAATACGGATATTTTTTTGGAAGATCTGCGTAATTTACCCTGGAACTTATTTTATGCCTTGCGTGATATTGACACGAAAGTTGATTATCTGACCAATTCATTACTAGAAGTACTTGAAATTCATGCTCCTCTTAAGACTATCAAAAACAAAGATAAACCATTTCAACCCTGGATTACTGATAATGTTCGTTTATTGATAAAATTAAGAAATAAGGCTTTGAATAAATTTAGGGAAACTAAAAATGATAACAACTGGCTTTCGTACAAAAACTTGAGAAATATGACAACTTCAGCTATAAGAAAAGAGAAGAAAGCGTATCTTAACTTTAAATTATCTCATGCTAAGCAACATCAAATGTGGAAAGAATTTAAAAAAATAGATATTTGTAAGCCATCTAAAAAACTCAATCTGACACAAGAACTAAAAGATGTGAATAAAATTAATAATTTCTCTGAAGTAACTCAAAATCTACCTCCAATAAATCAGAATATTTCTAATTTTTATAACCAAAACAGTATAGGAAACTGCAGATTTCAATTTCAGTTGGTTACAGAGAATTATATTAAAGACTTAATCACTCACATAAAGAGTAAGGCATTCGGTTTGGACAATTTAAATGTAACAATAATACTTTTAGCTCTTCCTGTCATGATTAAGCCTATTTTGCACATTGTTAATCTTTGTATAGAAAATTCATATTTTCCACTACTCTGGAAAAAAGCCAAAATTATTCCTCTTCCAAAAGTTCAAAATGCCTCCTCCTTTTCACAAATTCGATCTATATCGGTACTTCCAGTTCTATCAAAAGTCCTTGAAAAGGTAATGGAAGACCAAATTCGAAGTTACATGGATACTAATGAACTGTTTCCAGCAAACCAATCCGGATTTCGTAAAGGATTTGACTGCTGCACAGCTCTTTCTAAGGTAACAGATGATATATTGGCCGCTCTTGACAGTAATCAAGCATCAGTTCTTGTATTATTGGACTTTACTAAGGCATTTGATTTAATAAATCATGATTTACTTCTATCAATATTAAAGTATATTGGTTTAGAATTTACTGCTTTTGGTTTAGTTCAGTCATATTTATCAAATCGTCAACAGTATGTTACCCTTGATAATAAAATGTCGGATCCTTGTGAGGTGGTCGCCGGAGTTCCTCAGGGAAGTATTTTGGGCCCTCTTCTGTTCACAATTTATACCTCACAATTCGACAAATACTTGCAACACTGCAGTAGTCATACTTACGCAGACGACAAACAAATACTACTGTCATTTAGTCCCACACAGAGTCAGCAAGCTTGTACTTTTTTGAATGAGGACCTTGGAACGTTGTCTCAGGTGGCAAAGGACCATCAACTACAAATTAATCCCTCTAAATCAGTTGCACTTCTTTTTTGTAGCGAGGTGCATCGGGCTGGTATTGTTGGTGACATGTCATTGAAAATTGATGGTACAAATCTGCCCTTCCAGAATTATTCTAAAAACCTAGGTCTGATAATGGATAATAAACTAAAATTTACTGAACACGTTACAAGCAAGATTAGTTTAGGGTACTGCAACTTGAAATTGCTTTATTGGCATCGAAAATATTTACATCAAGATGCCAAAAGAATGCTGTGCGATGCGATGGTCTTATCACCGTTAAATTATTGTGATGTTATATATGGTCCTTGCTTAACTACTTACGATTCTAGGCGCATCCAGAAATTGCAAAACTGTTGTCTAAGGCTAATTTACGGAATACGCAGAAGAGAACGAATCACGTATAGACTGCAGGATGCAGGTTGGCTGAATATGTATAGTCGAAGAGTGATGCATTCCGCAATATTTTTTTATAAAATTCTTAAAAAAAAGTCTCCTAGGTATCTTGTAGAAAAAGTGCGATATCGTAATCAAATCCATAACCGCAACCTTAGATGTAGCCATATTTTAACGATACCACGCCATAACAAAGAATTTTTCAAAAAGTCTTTTGCATACAATATTGCTAACATAAACAAATTTCAAATAGTGGACTTTTCCACTTCGATTGCATTTCTTAAAAAACGAATTAAAACTAAATTATTTCAATCGCAGCTCGTACGAATATAGTGTTTTGATATTAAATTTGTTGACTTGTTCGGTATACGTATGTGTGTACGATACTTTTTTTTCAGTATTATTTTTATTAATAGTGAATTGATTTTATTTATTTATTTTTTTTCATTCCTGCAAATGTGTGCTTTACCTCTCTTTACCCCTCTCTCTCCGTCCCTTACCTACACTCCTTGTCGATTTATTTTCGCTTAGTTTTATTTTCTAGTTGATAATAATAATCTCTGTACTCTGGTTAATTTTTCTTTTATTCTGTTTTAATTTGTTGCTATTATATTTGAGGCCTCAACAGCATTTGTGAGATCATGCGTGACCTCGCAAAATAGGCTGAAATATGGGCCGTTTAACTCATCTAGTCGTGTAAGTAAGCTGATGTAAAATGTTATTTGTATTTACTTTTTGAGTTAATAAACGTCTTATTATTATTATTATTATTATTATTATTTGATTTATGATTCTTAAAAACACCTAAAGTATGTTACAGTAGAGAGTAAAAAAATTAATATATATGGGACAGGGTAATGAAAAATTGATCAATTTTCCATGGCCACCGTTTTACATGATATCTTACACATATTTCAGAGTTCCAGGGGAACAACTACAATAAATGGTATTTAGAAATCAATTCAAGTAATAAAAATGAAATATTAAAAATGTAGGTAATAATTAAATGGAAAAGAATGGAAATTACATTCACTTCATAGTCAAGAATGGAGCGCTATAATTTTACAATTATTCAAATTAAATTTCCAATAGGAATCTTTTAGTTTTCAGTGTTTAGATTATGCAAATATTATATTAATTTGAAATAGGTAAATAAGGGAGCTGTAAAATAAATGTAGTAGAATGGAATGTTACCCATTACGCTTCATTTGTTCGGTGAAATACTTCTAGAGACGGATCGAGAGGAGGCCTGTAGATTTGGCAAATCGCCCTTCAAACGAAATCCTGGCGGTTGTACCTTTTTGTACTAGCAAGTAGCATGGCAGGATTGTCAGGGTGGCCCAACATGGACACACGTGAAGGTTTTCTTCTGGGAAGAAAAAAGGCAGCCTCGAAAACAGCCAATTTGTATCTTCAAAGGTTAGGGTAACCAAGCCACGAAAGATCCTAACATAATAGAAATATTCCCTTAAATAAGGATCGCTTTTCGATGGATTAAAAACTTACCATGTTGTGTGGGGTAGGATAAAAACTGAATTTACAGGAAAATAACAATTCTTTTTAGGATGCTTATCCCGGTAATCGACTAAAGATCACTTTCGGCAACTTAATTTCGAGAAAGAAATGCTCAATGGCATTAATCGGTACTTGGTAAGGAAACTTTTTTTTTTCCTTTTTAAAAGGAACCAATAATTATGGCGGCCAGTTGGTTAGCCACCGAACTGGAAAAGAGAGCTCCTCAATTTCCTCGTCGAGAATTTATAGCTTTCACATGACAGTACTGAAAGGAAAAACTGTCAACCTGTCAACTCTCAGCTATTTATATTAAAAAAAGGAAGTAACATGTGCAATGTTACAAGGGGTGGATATCATAGCCTGCCAGATCATGCATTTTGTAGAGGAAAAATAGGTCAAATTTAATTAATATAAGTTAAAAAAAAATTGTCCAATTAATTTGAAAAGTTGAAAATAGATTTAGTGTATGTACCTACAAAACTGCAGATCTATTTTTAGTTTTAATTAATCGAAACATGTAGGGCTTGTTGAATTTATTAAAGTATTTGTGTAGGAAGACGTTGAGTATTTTTTTTTGAAATTAAATTTCAACTCCACTCTGAGATATGGACTACTTCAATTGCTAGTTTTCCTTCAGAAAGCTCGGAATCTGAGATTCACCCAAACCGATGTTCGAAATAAATCACAATCAATTGAGATTGAAAGCCTCTTCACCATCATCGAAAATTGGTGGCGAATCGAGAACATCGCGCGCCAATATTACCGGACTTGACAGACAGCATAGACCTTAGGTCCATTGCCAAAAAGTGCAACGATAGTGTAACGTATCGCATGCCCTCTGAGGTTTTGGTAATGCTCGTCAACTTACAAACAAAATTAACGGATAACTTGCACTAAAATAGTTAATTATTTATTGTTGAAAAAAAAAAAATAAATCGATATTTATGGATGAAAATCCATCGGAACCCGATCGGCATACGATGTATTGTACGTCGTTTTTAATCTGACACTTTCCGTATGGGGAGCGAGGGGGTGAAGCTTATGCAAAAACAGGTGTGACATCAGGTGACCATTGGCGTTTTAATGTAGGAAGCCAGCAGCTCACATTTTTTTGGAATATCAGATTAAAATCGGCATACTTTACGTAGGATCTCCAGAAACACGCACTTCTAGTGATGTAAAATTTCCAGAAATATATTTTCGGAAATATTTCCGGAAATATTTCCTGAAACATTGGAAATATATGGAAATATATGGAAATATTGGAAATATATGAAATATTTAAAAAATAAGAAAAAAGGGGATATTTATTTATAAAAATCAAAACAAAATACTGCAAAACACAGAATGCTTATACATGAACACAAATAAAGAGTTATTCTTCAAAAAAATAAATAAAAATAAGGCCAAATTTGTACAAAAAAATCTTATTTTTGGCACACTACCCTACTCCCTACTCACTAGTTGAGCAAGAGGCATATCTTCATCGCTGTCATCAGCATCAGACTCAATAACATCTTCTTGCCAGTCTACTTCCTCAAAATCTTCAATTGTATCGGAAATAAAAATTGATCTATCTCCCTTTTCTATTTTCTTCAGCAAGTTTTCATTGTGGGATACATAGAGTAGCTTAGCGGCTCTGTCATTAGTGAGTCTGTTTCTCTTTTTTGAATGAATATGACTATAAACGCTAAAACTGCGTTCCGTGGCAGCCGAAGATGCTGGCATCATCAAAATTCGTGAAGCTACTTGTGATAATGAAGATGAAGAACACAGTCCCTTCCACCAGGAGACTGGATTATCAAATTTACTTTTCCATATGAAGTTATTTCCAAATAACTTGCCACTTCTACAACGGTAATCTGCTATTTCATCTATTATTTCTTGCTCCTCTATATTGAGTTTATTTTTTGATATAATAAGTATGCATTCTATGGCAGAAAGAATTTGTGTTCCATCAAGTTCAGAACCTTGTGATTTTGGATTTAGTAATTCTGCAGCATAATGAATGGGCTTAATAGCAAATTTTTCTCTTTTGTCAACAAACTCCAATAGTTCGGATTGTTCTATGTCGTCAAGTGAGGACAATGCAAGATTGTTCTGAATTACCCTTTTTATATCACGAAATGCTTTTACAGCAAAGTGAATAGTGCTATAATCTCCTTCTACAATTTTTAACCATTTGCCAATAGGTTCAAAAATGTTAATTAGGTTGGAAATTTGAGTCCAAAATACTTCGTCATCTAATATCCACTGCTTAACATTTTTATCAATCATTTGTGTTGCTTCTTGGCTAACTGCAACTCCTTGTAAACTGAGCCTAGTGTTGTATACACTTTTTAAACTGGTCAAAATTGAAGACCAGCGAGTTTTTACAGGCAATTGTATAGCCCCTGCATTTGGCTCTACATTTTTGTTTTCTGTTTGTTTTGTTCGTAAAAGTTCATACAGAATTTGTTTTGCCTTGATCTCTTTTGCAATATTTGTAACCTTATCGATTAGAGTCGATATAGTATTGATTTTAAGCAAATCATTACATAACAAATTGAGACCATGAGAAAGGCAACCATATGGAATGATATCATATTTTTCCTTTAGTATATTTCCAGCAAGTTGCATATTTTTTGCATTATCTGAAACGAACCCTAAGAATCTGTTTGGTCCGTATTTTTCAATTATCTTTCCCATTTCTTCGGCTATATACTGTGCAGTATGTCTGTGCAACTTAGTTTCGATAGAAGCTTCTAGCAGCGGTGATGGTGTAGTAATTATACAATTTATGACTCCTTGGTTTCGTATGTTGCTCCAGCCGTCGCTCTGTAGACCTAGAATTTCACTTTCATTTATTGTAGTTTCAACCTTCTCCTTTACTCGACTGAACTCTGCATCCAAACTTTTAGTTGACAGTTTATATCTACTTGGTAGTACAAAACTTGGACGAATCATCTTGAAGAGCTTTGCCCATTCGGCGTTCTCAAGGATGGACAACGGACAGTAACTGGCGTATATTGCACGAGCTAGTTGGGTTTCGATTTTTTCCTGTAAAAAAATATATGCTTAGTGTTTGCTTTCCTCACATTTTCTTTTGATACAGTCAATCTGTTAAATTTAGTGCGTCAGACTCAGACAGAACAGATTGATTGTACTGTATTTAAGTTATTGAAATTCTAATCCTGCATTTTATTTCTTAGAAATAATCTACGATACTTACTTGATCTTTTTTGGAAATTCGGTCAGCAAATTCATAAATACTTGTGGTCCTTGTGGAAGTAGCAGGTTTCATTAGAGAATTAGCAGCTTTAATGGTTTTATTCACAACATTGGAAGTAGATGGGAGCGGCATTTCGAGATCAATGTCAATACTGGAACTGCTAATAGAACTAGTACTAGCCTTACTAGCTGTAAAACTTGAGGTTGAAGGTTGTGGTAGTGGTATTTCTGGAGCTAACTGTTCTGATTCAGAGGCCATAACAGTGGAATTATCACTCAAAATGCTTTTATTTATCAACACACATTCATCGTCATTGTCGCTTGATGAGGCATTTTGTTCTTCGTCACGCTGCATGAACTTTCTTCTGATTTGGTAAGGACAGTTTTTACAAACTTTACTTAAATGTACCTTCATCCTGGACGCATTTTTGAAAAACGTTTTACTGCAATACATGCACTGGTAAATATTGTTTCCTCTAGAAATACAATACTTCCAAACAATGTCTCTTGTTTTCCCCATTTTAAAACTCACTATCACTAACCATAAACACTGTCAAAAAATCAAATAGACTTTCAAATCTTACAAAATATACTTTACACAATACACAACGTATAATATATAAAAGTATTTCCTAGTAACCCACTGAGGTTGTCGATCAGGGATTTCCCTACGAGTTCGGGACTTCCTCGTAGAAATGCGATGTTGCCAATAAGTTGGTGAATCCTCTAACTCGGTATATTCACTATATTTGTTTGTAAAATTAGTTCTATAGTAAAGTTTAATGCTTTAGGGTTACAAAATATGAAAAATATATTAATAAATATCGCGTTTGAATCGTTCATGACAAGATTTAGGTATTTTTTAAATATTTCCAATATTCCCAATATTTCCAATATTTCCGAGACACGTTCGGAAATTTCCAATATTTCCATTTCCATGGAAATATTTCCTACGGAAATATTTCCATTTACAACACTACGCACTTCCTAATGCGTCACAATTATTGGCAGGGCCTCCGCCAGACCTGAAGCCGCCCGCGTGCGATTTCATATTTTGGCGCCACCTAGTTAGGGCCAGTTTCTCAATAGCAAGTCACCCCCTGGTTAAGCATAACTCCAGGGAAAACATTGCAACTGGACACGTTTACCCTGGAGTTAAAACCAACCTAGAGGTGACTCGCTATTGAGACACTGGTTCTAGCTAGGGGGCACCAAAATATGAAATCGCACCTTAGGGTTGGCGATTAAAAAGAGAGCAACAATTTTTGGAGTGGCATTGATTGAGTCAACAGACGTGTGTCTCGTATTATATACCAGTGCGCAGGCAGTTGGGTGGTTGGGAGTAAATAGGTAGCAACTTGACAGTACGTAATACGTATACAGTATACAGTAAAAGTAAAAATGTTATTATCGCCCCCAGCTGCGCGTGCATCTCATCTATTAATGTTGCAAAATCTTTCAAGAAATCTTCAACATTTATACTGTCCAAGAGATCACATTCTATGGAAAAAATCGCTAATCCATATAACTTTTCTTGTAACAATGTAGATAGTTTTTCAATAAAAACTCTGAGCTAGATAAATAATAATAGTCCAGAGTAATTTTGCAAGAACCAACAGAAAAATTGGCCCATTGGCTGTACGGCCTTTGAATAAAAAGGAAAATAATTGAAATACTAGGAAGAAAAATCTAAAAATTAATTATAAAAAAAAAATATTAATTTTTTTCTCGTGAGATTTGCCACCCCTTGGCTATGCCGCCCGCGTGCGCCGCACGCATTTGCGCTTATGGTAGCGGGGGCCTTGATTATTGGCAATTTGACAGTGTTGCCACTAAATTTGAATACTGAAATGTGGCATTGAAGTTTGTAATAGTTTGAATTCTAAAACATTGACAACATTTCAAGAAAAATAGTTGCGGCTTGTCGCTGCAGCACGCGTCCCCGCGTTTCAAGATATGCCCTAATTATATATTTAAATTTAAGTGGAAGAGTCCATCATTGAATGAATCCTTTGATGTGTATATAGTAGGTATAGTTGTTCTTTTTTGGGCAACAGTATGGGAATTTTCAGGAATATCACGTCACGATGACATCGAACTTGTTCAATTCCAGCTTCCAGCGTGGTTAATAATTATTATTTATCAGTCTCAAGTTGAACTAAATAAATATGATAAAAAAATAAAACAAAAACAAATTGCCGTTCCCAAAAAGCAATATAACTAAATTATTTGAAAAAAAAAAACACAAACCGCACCGGGCCATTTCGAAGTATATGGTATATTTATAATTCCCACAAAAAGCTGCCTGCAAAATATTTATTCGAAAATCAATTAACGCAGAGGCACAATAATAAAAATTATTCACAAATCTGGATTAGTCACTTTTATATTTTTGTTTGAATTATTTTGCTGTTTCTGTTCTATGGGATTGATTATATTCCATTTTTGAATTTTGAATGAAAATATTTAATACCTTTTTTTGAACGGAAGCTGTTGTTGTTTATTATTCTCTATTATTTGTTTGACTTAATTCTTTTTTTTTCAAATTCGATATTCATCAAATAATAATGAGCTATATGAATCGGGGGCTGGATGGGAAAGGTTGTTAAAATATTATTTCCAATATTTGCTCAATCATCATTGATTTTCTAAAAGAACTATTGTGAATCACCTCGTCTAAATCATTGCTGTCGCTACTTATAAGTCTGCTTTTGTGTTTTTCAAATAGGCATCTTATAGTGTATCATTATAAAAGTTATTATTATCTTTTACAAATCTGGCTAGGAGGCTATTCAACATTTAAACTTCAATAATTCATACGTAGAATTTGTACTTTCAATGAGGCTCTAAACGATGTTGTCTAGTATCGAAAATAATGATTTTCCCCCACAGAATAGGAATTTTGGCGATTATATCGAAACCAATTTTTCGAAACGATACCGCCGGGTGTATATTTTTTCCCAATTTGGAAGCAATGATTGGCAAACATTTTTTCTGGCCTAAGGCAGGTTTATTTTTTCACCCTCGACGTACAATGGGAAATAATCGACATAAAATAATAAAGGAAGTTCTGATCTCTAACGTCGCATTAAGGTGCCAAATTGGTTGGAAATAATTACATAATGACAAAAGAAAAACCTAAATTTGATTCTCAATTTACAAATAGGTACCGAATATTGACTATCTTTCACATTCTACATTCTGCATGAAATAACATTTGTTATTCAAAATGCTGAGTGATTGTAATATTTATAAACTCCTTATTGTTTCTCAAGTACCGACCATTGATATAGGTTTCGGCAAACACTTAATTATTACATACTATAATAAGATAATTGAATTTACAGAAAAAATATACAATATCTTCACTAATTACAATCACTTATAAAAACTGTTAATAGATCGGCGATGCAGGAACAAGGGATTAAATAAATAACAGATTAATAAAGAATTCCTGAATTTACAACACAAAAAAAAAATACTCAATATTGTTCTTTACCTATATGAAGCCAATCTAAAACTGACCTTCACTGGTATCAGTATAGGACGGTGGTTAACTGTTGAATATGTAAATCTAATTGGCTGTGCGGAACATGTTTGCCTATTTATTGACCAATGTAGGTGACCGGCAATCCGGGAACCGGTATGAAACAATTGTTTGCTTCACAAATATGGGGTCAAGAGCAAACAATTTAGTCCTGATGCATAATATTGGCAATATAAAAATTAAGTATTGAAATTTAAAGGACTTCGCAAACAAAAGTTAATTAACCAATTTTTTCCTTGAGCTTAATTCAAAATAATACGCGTGTGCTCATATGTAAATGTGACAGAAATTATTGTTTTTCGTATAGACTTTTTGCTGCAGGCCGTTACCATCAAATGCCTGAGGAGAATTCTCAATGTTCACTGGACATCTTATACCATCAATAAAGAAGTACTAGGAAGAGCAGGCAGTGAGCAAATCTCAAGATCTTCGTAGAAATCAAAAGGCGCAAATGGCAGTGGATTGGACACGTTCTAAGAAGAGGCCCAAGTAACATCGCGAGACTTGCCATGTAGTGGAATCCGCAAGGCGCGCGATGACAAGACAGACCAGCAAACCATGCTCAAAGAGATCGAGCAAACTGAAAAATCTTTGAGCCGAATAAAAAAAAAATCGCTCAGGACAGAGCCATAGGGCGAAACTCCCTAGAAGCAGTATTCTGCACCTAGGAGTTCAAGGAACATATACAGGGTATTCCAAAAAGGTTCTGCCAAATTTTAGGTGTTCATAGGCGACATTGAGGTGAAACATTTTTGCATAGGGACCCGTCGTTTTGGCTTCAAAGTATTTTTTTTCAAAAACGTGTTATCTCCTTGATTCTAAAAGACGTTAAATTTGAAGATGACGATCCCCAGCTTCGTTAACAAATTTTTCCTTCGAATCATTGAATAGCGCACTAGTTGGGAATGTCCGGAGCTTGCTGTACGAAAAAAGAGCCTGGCATCACTATTCCTGACAATTCCTCTTGGGGTAGCTACTGGAGTGTCATACACCAACGATTCGATCTAACCCCAGAGGAAAAAATCTAACGAGGTTAAATCAGGACCTCGCGCTGGCTACCTGAAAGGTCCGCTTCCGATCTATCGCCCACAAAATTGCTGCTTTACGTGATCCTGCACATCCTGCAAAATGTGCAGTTGCATCGTCGTGTTGGAACCAAATTCTAGATCGTATAGCCATAAGAAAATGTTTATTATCCCATAGCTCGGGTAGCACCTTCTCATTGCAAAAAAATTTGAGTAGATGTTATTATCTAGCTACCGGGCATACCGGCCAATATGTTAAAATGGCAAATTGGTTTTGACAAACTCTCCATCCATGCAGCGTGAGGATTGTGACTATTGAAGCACCCGTTCTTAGGGCCGGTATTATAGAGATGGTGAACCGAAGGTTGAGTTTCCACCAGCGGTCGAACTAACATTTCCGTATGATTTTATATGGACATTTCAGTTCAACCGCTGGTTGAAACTCAACCTTCGGTTCACCAGCTTTATAATACCGACCCTTAGTGAAGCAAGCCTCATCGGTGAATATAATGATCGAACCAAAATCCGGTTGGTTTGCGATACGTGGTAAAAACCATTGGCAAAACTGTACCCGTGGCTGCTTATCTTGTGGACCCAGTGCTATCACTTTTTGAAGGTGGTAAGGGTGAAGTACCCGCCATGCCACACAGTTTGGTAAGCAGCATTCATTTTATTCGCTCAGGTTATTCAGCAATTCGATGCAAAACCTCTTCCTCAAAGGCAACTCCTGTTCGTGCAGTTCGTGTATGTCGGTTTCAAATTATTTTAAGCTCACTGCAGCTTCTTGTTGCCTTGTTCTCAGTTGTACCTTCGGTGCTGATCTCCATAGTTTTGTTGAAAACCTGGCATGTAATCGGAGCTCCAACCATTAGCCGTTGCAACAGTTTCAATTTGACGTCTGTACATCGCCCATGTGAAGGGCGGTGGCTCAACTTTGGTATCAGGTGCAGGCGACGACGAGATATTTCCTGATCGCAAGTCACATTCCAATTTTTTGATTTTATTTTGAACACTAGCCATTTTTTGGCGGAAAGTTCCAACTCCTAGTAAACAGTTTCAACTTCCTGACGAACAATTCCAACTTTCTGATTAACTACGTGACGAACACTCCCAACTTCTTCACGAACATATTCACGTATTTCTTCCATTGCATTTGTGAATTTATTATCTTGTACTTCTAGAATTTTCGCGACTCTAGTTTGTTCATCAGCGATTACGGTTTGCAAAAATTTTCCTGAAGTTGGCTTTCTCTTTCTGTCTGCGGTCTTCATCTCCTTGTTTTTCTTGAAAGTGCTGCAGGTTTTTGACCTTCTTTTTGTTGTAAAAGTGCTGCAAGTCGATCCTGTTCTTTCTGTCTTCGATCTTTTTTTTTATTGTTTTTCTTTCTGTCTTTTGGTCGTTTTGTTGTTGTAGAAGTGCTCGAAACCGGTCCTATTCTCCTTATTTCCCTTTTTGTCTTTGGTCTTCTTGTTGTCGTTAAAGTGTTGCAAGCTGGTCCTGTTTTTTTTTTTGCCTTCGGTCTACTTTTTCTTGTTTTTCTCTTTTTCGCTGTCGAAATCAGTAATGAAGTCACTATTCTTGTATTACTCAGGGTTTCTAAATAGAATTCTATAGAAGTTTGTAGAATATTCCAGAAAATCCGCTTGTGAACTTGTGTTTCGATGTCAAATCCGGTAATATGGTCGCTATTTTAGTTCAATAAAAGTGCACTGCTTGTTCTCGTGCTAATTAACTCCAATTAATACACCAATTAACTTGCTAATAATCCCACTAATTAGTTGAAATCAGTCCAATAGTTATTTTGTCAATGATTTCACTATTCAGCTCAAATTAATGCACCAATTGTCTTACTAATAATTTCACTTCCGTCACCAAACTGTCACGGATTCCGGGATCACTAGAACTCACTTCACAAACAGTAACAACTTTTATTAAACTAATTGACTTTATACAAAATTCACTTATCACTTATCGAAACATACACGACAAATATCAAAACTACTTCGCGCTATTTATAGTAGACAGTGTACTTGGGATTTATCTAGAAAAACCTGGCGCCCTACTTAAAAACTCTGGATTGTTCAAGCGACGCGCTGACAATTGCATTTCTTAGAATCCGGCCGAACTCTCCAGGCAATTTCGTAAGAATACATTGAATAAAATTGAGCTTAGGAAGGTATACAATCCTTTTTTTTTCAAATATTTTCAATCCTTTGTCCCCTCGCAATTCCAAAATCAACTCGAGGTGCAACACTTCTTCCCATACTGATTTTAAAACCAATTTAAGGAGTTATTTCAGAACACCATGTCAAGTCCCTCTGAAAAGATGATAATGGTGTGATACTCCATCAAAAATCTCGACATGACTATATAATAAAAATCTAAGTTTTGTTGAGTTCTTTGATATTTTCATCCGTTCATTTTCTACCTACTTATTTCAGAGCCAATTTTCGGATCTAGTGGAACAAAAAGAAATTGCGAAAATACTATCAATCACAGAAAAACTGGTTTATTTACAAATTTTGCATTGTTAGAGTAAGCCTGTCTTTTAGGTAATACATTTTCTTAATATTGGCTAATAAAAAAAAAACGTCGATGTTTTCTCATTTTCGAACAAGACAAGACACAAAAAAAATTAAGAAAGAAAATAATTGCGAACTCCAGCAGAGGCAAGGAATCCGTTTTTCGGTCGATTGGTGGATTTGACATTTTTAATTTTCTATTTATTGCTCAGTTTCTCCGTTTTGTTTTTATATAGACGAAGTTCAAATATATAAGGTTATCACAATAGTATAAGGAACATATTTCAACACAGTAAAAAATCGTAAAAATCGAGTTGTAAATTCAGCAACTGTTCTTCCAAATTGTATTTACACAGCATTTTTTATCGTGATTGTCTGGTTGAATTACTTCAATTTGATCCTTAAAACTATCTTCCACTTTTCTAAATAACCCTTCTACAATAACATTAATCCGCTTGGCTGATATCAGGTAATCTTCAAAAGTCTAAGTTAAAAATTCCTCAACTGGTAAGGTAATTTGCAATTGTACAATTAAGTAGTCCAATAATTCCTTCAGGTATTGATGTCCAAGAGCAGTTTCTATCTCCTTTACTTTATACAGCACTTGGAGATCATAGGAATATATTTCTATAAAATGTATTTTCTGTCGTAAGTTGGAAAAACACCTCTTAAAACACCAATTTCCACACTAAGTAAGTTAGCAGACTTTATCAAAGAACAAATAATACTACATATATACTTAGTCCTTCAAAATCCTGATTCCTAATAAATGCCCTATTTATACGGGGCGGTCGTTAATGTATTTACGACGCGTCGCCCTTAAAAATTTATGAGTATCCGCTTCGTGTATTGTAGTTTAGAGCCACATGAAAGTTAATATGTTTCATAGAAACATTTGCAAGCCATTCGCGAAAATGATGTGCCAGCAGATGGTACCGCGAATTGTTACCAGATTTATTAAACAAAAATATACTTGTAGCTATTTGTTATTTCGTGTCATGGGTATTTCGATTGATACATTTCTGAGATGGTTCGATATTCAGGAATAGTTAGCTGGCTCTAACATCACCAAATCTTGATGTAAAGAGTAATTTATTATTTTGTTCATAGAAAAATCAATAAATGTAGCGGATGAAAAATGTCAAATCTTCATTATGCCTATACAGTCTAGGTCACGTCAGGAAAGATTTTCTTGTAACTTCCCTTTTTCCTAAATAAGGACATGATTTTGGACTTGCATTCCTTTATTTGCAATAATTGGGACGTTCCGACGAGTGAAGTATATCTATCTCGGATCGTTATAAAGCTATAAATCTGATACAATCGTTTTACAATTTTAAGCGCAATTTAGGGGAATTTTCATATTACCTTCTTTATATCAATGGTTGCAGGTTCAATGTTTCATGACCCTTTAAAAGAGTTCCCTATTTTCTTGGAATTTCTACTGATGGATTGCTGAATACGTTTTTGTTTTAGATATACGCTATGATTTTGGCCGGAGTTCATTGAATGTTATTTTGCCTCTCCCGAAAATGTTGAGCTATGCCCGAGTAATTGGTTTCTCCTTTTTGGACGTTCGGGCGATTCATTTTAGGTCATACGTCATTAGGCCTGGTACCGTAAATTCCAGGAAGTTAATTCCTAGAAATTGCGGATAAAATTGTATTTGAAACCCGTAGCTATACATATAACGAATTGTTCCAGTTTTTGCTTGACAACGAGGTCGAAACGTCCAGTTATTAAAAATAAAGGTTATGCAGTTCCAAAATCAAGTATTACTTCCAAACTAACTTTCCTTCATTTCTTACATAAGTACATATTTGAATATTCATTCTTCACAATTTCGATTACTTAGGTATTTGTATTTGTATTTGAAATTTTTCATTCATATTTCCATTGTAGAACAAAGAAAACAACTTGTTGGTACCTAATACATACTAGGTCCCAGAGGAATGTTAAACACAAATAATTGAAATAACATGATTTCCAAGTTATGTTTTTGTTAAACCCCCATTAAGGTCTGGCGACTTAAGAAAGTTCGGTTTAAGTATATTTTGAGTTTGTCTTGAGGATTTGTGTCACTAAATTGCAAAGTTGAGCCTGTTTTTGAAGATATACTTAAGACAAACTTGAGTTGATTCAAGAATTTTGTGTAAGTGGGCCTACTTTTGATTCAATCCTATTGGCGGCACATATATAAAAAAACTGGTTTTTATACATTAAAAATATATAATATTATCATTTAGCATTTCAAGTGAAACGAATAATTGATAAATTATTAATGTATGTATTAATAACAATTTTATTTATGAAATTATTATTCTTTTTCAATGTACCTATTAGTATCATATTAACAGTTGAATGACTAAACCATGTTCTCTGTTGTGGATATTTATTTCACATAAATATTTATATAATTCAGAGAAATATGACAATTTCAAAGCTATTCAAATTAGAACGTTATTCCCATTGCTATGTAGAATATGTTTCAATTGCGAACTAATTAATTAATATATTAATTATTATTCTAGGAAAGAGATTTATTAAGTTCTCCTTTTATCATGTATACGTGCTATTCCAAACACACCAGTTACCACTTTGTTGTGTTTCTGAAACTCTAGACATTTCAATGCTAAGTAAGTTTGAGAAAAGGCAACTGTAGCAAACGATCGCCTTCAGCCACTCTAATTCCTTCGCTTCGATATGTTGACAATTCCAAATTGCTTTTGCGAATAATAAAGTATTCTCACGTCGGAATTGAAGAATTGCCTATTGCCTCAAGGGTCAAGTGGTAGAATCACTGCTAAAAACCTGGATGTTGTAGACATATCCTAAAACCTTGTTTTCATGATTGTTTCAAAGTTACTGGGAGAATTGTAGAAAGAATAATATGTCTGTCTTATAGATCTATATGTTTTTCGCTTCATCATTTGCTTTTGCTAAATAATCAATTCGAAAAATGTTTCATTCAAGTTCGATTTCTGTTGTAATTAGGACTTCACAGATTTACATCCTTTCAGTAAAAACGACTCTTTATTCATCGTCCAGTACCGGACTTTTTTGTTCAAAGATAACTTGTTTATGTTAACTTTTACAAATAACAGGGTTGTAACAGATAGGTACCTATTTACGTAAATTCATCAAATGATTTACATACAGGGATAATGATGCACTCTACAGGTATCTCCGTAACCATAAGAGATACAGGGTTAGTTAAATTTGGAAAAAGTTGCTCATTACTGACCTCAGTGGAGTCATGTTTTGATATTTTGGAAATTCCGAATGATCGCAAAATAAATATCACTTCATCATTACCCTTTTTTCTCCTCTACAAGATACTACCACCAAATTCAAAATCGGACGTTCCGTCTTTGGGCCATCATCATCAACTTCATTTTTTTAAATACGGTCCTTGATTTTCTATTTCAGATTTTATTCTGTTGTTCTTGGGTATATGAGGAATGAAAGCGAGTGGTTTCGTTTTTTCAGCTACGTTTCGGCAAATTTATTTTCTTCAGGCTGTTACCAATCGAAACAGGACAAATTTAGCAATAATAAATAAATAATTTTCAAATAATTAAAATATTTTGAAGAATTAAATTATCTCAAAACAACAAACATTCATATGAAACAACAAATATGATAGAAAACATAAAAAATATAAAAGCATTTCACAAGTTACAAGACATTCGAGACGATATAGTTGAAAAGAAACAAAGAAGTAAAAAATAGTATATTACATGCGGAGGTGGAAAGTGTTTCATTATTGTCGCGAGATACTATGGTTGACCGAGGTGCGAAGCGCCGAGGTCAACCACGCTGAGAGAATTAATTTTAGACCATTATAAAAATCTTAATAACCCTAATAAAAATATCGTATAAAATGGGGGACAGCGCTGTAGTAAGTCACTTTATAAACTACTACTTTGCTACCATTGATAGACCAGTTTACTGGAATCGCCTAAGGACCATTAAAACTTTATAAACGAGTCACAATAAAATAGTTTTGAATGGCTAAAAAACGGTTTTTTAACTTTTGATGATGGTTATTAAACTGTATATTAACCCTTAATATATCTTATAAGGGATAATATTAACATTTTAATAATAACGGATGAATATATTTATACCATGAATTTTTTTATTTTTGACCACCAAAAATTCCTTTTATATTCATGAGAAGATAACCTTATAAGGCCCAGTTATACAAGCTTAGTTAAAAACAGAGTTCAGCTGAACTCGACTGGTACTTGAACTTCTCCATTTAAAATACATTGCTGTCAGCTATTAATCAAATTCTAGCTATTTTTGACAGCAATGCATTTCAAATGGGGAAGTTCAAGTACCAGTCGAGCTCAGCTGAACTCTGTTTTGAACCAAGATTGTACAACTGGGCCTAAGGGTTATTAAAAATGTTATGGTACTATTATATTGCACTTGGGAAGAGGTAAAAATAAAAGACAATTGGTATTTTTTAAATCAAACTTTTATTGATTGTTGATACCTACATATTATTATGGTGATATTAAGAAAATAAAAGCTGCATCTACAGTAATCACATAAACTAACAAAATTTTGAATCGTATATGTATACCTACATAATTACTTAAGTATATAATATAAAAAATACCACTTGGAAAAAGCAAAAGCAGGTAATAAGAGAGTTTTCATTTTCAATTTCTATTTTCTCAAAAAGGACTCTTGTTTTTCAAAAAAAAAAGAATGCAGAAAATCCTAGCTTCAGTTGCTTTGTGCAATAATTATTCCAAATCTGAAAATTAATGAAAGCATTGAGGGGGCTATATTTATACCTACTCATAGCTCACATTCGATAAATGACTGTAAGCCCCACTCTAGAAGGGCAACTTTACACGCCATTGTCAGACCAGTGCCAGTGTAAATCCAAAATCCAAGGTTATAAATGATAAATAATTCAAAATAATTTAACCTTCCATTAGGCGCGCGAGTTTCATAACATCATTAGTCGCGCTGTATCACAGAGATACATATTATGCTAAATCATTGATAAAAAAATTGAACCATCCGATGAATTTCGGTTTTACAATTTCTATGTATTGATTCGGGTACTCAACAATCAAAGATAGAATATTTTCACTGAAAAAGAGATTCCAGAAGTTGAATTCTATTTTCGCAGTCGTTGCAGTTTCGCCCACAACGCCCGGCAGCTTTAGCATAATATAACAAAGCCGAACGCACCCGGAGTTTTTTGGAAATTCCAAATTTCCAGGTAGAAGTACGACCATGTAATTTTGGGAAAGAAATGAGTATAGGGTGTCTGAGGATTACTACAAGCCATAATATTATAGGGTTTTTACTTTTTGAATTATTTGCAAAAATAATAGGATGTATCTCTCAGGTACACGTGCGACTAATGGAGGGTTAAATAATTCACCAACGCAACGCACTAACTAATCAACGCTTACAGCAAAAAATGGCGCGACAAGACACAAACACCTGATCACAAATGAGCGGGCTTATGCTACATGCTTGCACGGAAGCAATAATTGGAATGAACAGAAAAATTACAAAATAAACCATTATGGCGGCTTCGAGTTATTTCGCGAATAGCCGAAGCCAATAACCGCCCGCTTAAGTTTATTATGGCTATAACGCACATTTTAAAGACTGAAAATCAACTAATAGTTGTTAAAAAACGTATATCGATGGTTATGAAGATCAATTTTAAAGATCGTGTGTAGTAACCATAATAAAATATCTAGCTACTATAATAAATTCGTATGAAGAAATTTGAATACAAAACATTAGTAAATTGAATTTTTAACAAGAATAAAGTATTTTATAGCTCATAGATAACTATAGGTGATAATGAGGATAATTCAACAAAGAATTTTTAGCAACCATAAAAATACGTTATTCAGTAATAGATAGATAATTTATGGCAGTTATTAGAGATATTTTGTCAGCAATGAAGAAAATTCCAGTAAGACAATTTAAGAATTCAATTTCCTCAGTGCAATTCTCGAGAAAATAATGTGAAAACTTTCCACCGAATTATGTATACTATTTTATTTTATGTCATACCAATACATTATTGTGTTTTTATACCTTAGATACCATCTACATAATTCATTACTTTATGCCCGTGCGGGCATAAAGTACACATTATGGCCTGCGCGGGCATAAAGATGCAAAAAAAAATTTTCAATTAACTCATTCTTTATTAACAAAATATAAATTTCCGCTTATAAACATATTATTTTTGTCAAAACATGATGATGTTTGCACACTGATGACAATTTGCGAAGTGACACTTTTTTCGCAGGTATTTATTATTCACAACCAACTGGTATGACATAAAAGTTTGTATGCACCACGGGTACTAATAGATATATATACCCTCGGGCGACTTACGAACCCTCGGGCCAGAGGCCCTCGGCTTTGTAAGACTGTCGCCCTCAGGGCATAATCATCTACTTAGTACCCTTGATACATAAATAACTATTAAACCATCAATTATTGAAAAAAATAAGGCAAAAATATAACAAAAATGGAATTTCAACTGACAGTCTGACACCGACATTGACATCTTATGAAATTTCAACAATATAAATAAATGTGACATTTACTTATAAATACAAACATTGCACCTGGATTTGTGTTTAGGTGTGAAGGAACAATTTATCAGGGCCGAAAGTGAGTTCTCCAGGCCGAAAGTGACAGGAGAACAGTCACTTTCGGCCTGCTTTAAAGTAAACAAAAGTAAAGTGTGATATTCTCGAACCTTCAAACCAGTAAGGAATATGAAAATTACATATGATTCAAAATAAAAATATATTTTAGTGGGTGCGTCAGTATTTAACTATAATAGCTTACCTTCAAAACAAGGTCGATATTAATGAAATTACCAATAGTAATATAACTAGTGCAATGGAAATTATTGATAATTTTTGGGAAATTTGCCTGAATGCATTTTTAGTTGAAAAAGAGCACGAGTGCACGTAGTGCACGAGTGCCTTTTTCAGTAAAAAACGCATGAGTGCAAATTTGTCGAAAATTATAAATATATTTCCATTGCACGAGTTGTATTTAATGAGAGAATTTCATAAATCAAAAATTTAAATTTTTTGTCAAAAAATGTCAAAACACCAGTTTTCGCACCAGTTAGTATGCAATAATCTGATAATTTGCACTAGTGCAAATTATCCCGTAATTACAATCTGATTGGTTCAAATCAACAATCAAAACATGTCAATTCATTGTTGGAATATCAGTTTTGACAGATGTATGAAATTCTCAACATTATATTCCAATTTTCGTCTTCCATACATTGATGCCTATTGTAGGTACATCATTAGTATCACATAAGGCGGTTACACACGGACGTGAATGTCTGAAAACATGTACGCACATACATGAACGCGCAAACAAACACATCAATGTGTGTGCAAAATACCGTTGCGTTTTTGCTAGAAATTTTGAATGCACACTCGGAGCACTGCAGCCAGAATAGCAAGACTACGGTTTTGATAGTTTTGTGCGAACGTCTGTACAAAGGCGTCATGCACGTTTTAGTTTGCACGTTGATGTATGCACGTATATGTATTAAGCCATCCACGCGCCGTGTGTAACCGCCTATACACTTTCTTTCGAATTTTAAATTTTCGAAAAATTTAAATCAAAAATACGCTGAAGCGTTCGTTTGTGTTTCGATCAAAAACTAAATTATTGCTTGTATAGGTATCTGATGGGTACCTCTGGGAGCTATGACGTCGTGTAGAACGGAATGTTGTTTTATTTAGTCGCAAAATTTCATATTCAATGAAAAATCGGTATAATTTTAAGTTTTTAGCACACGATATACAATAGGTATCCAGGGTGGGCCATTGAACTTAAGACATTATTGAACTTTTTTTTTTCAAAAACGCGCCATTTTCAAGATATTGAAATGTCTCAATTTAAATGGACCACCCTGTATAAGTAAGTATGGGTACAACATCTTATTCCCGACTGTAAATGAAGGCGCAATAATTGTTTTTTTTTACTACTAACCTGAGAAATAGACATTATTCAATCTATTTTTCTAAGAAAAAATTGAATTTCTCTCCCTAGGTTAATAATGAAAATAATGAAAAAATACCTAGGTCAATAATGAAAATGACGTCATGACGCAAGGATATTGTCGTGTTTCTATTGGTTCAATTTAAGTTTCATACGTCAAATTGAAAAAAAATACAGGTTTCTGTAGGTACATAGGAAGTTATATAAGCTGTTGATAGAGGGCAGCACTTTCAAGAGGGCGTTCACAAAAAATAATTAGAGCACAGATTTTAAACAAATTTTTTATTTTCTACTAGCAGTAGTAAAAAAAATTCTATATATTCCTCGGTAGAGAAAGTCATTATATACCTCACGCATTATAAACCTCGGCGCTGCGCGCCTCGGTTTATAAAAGCTTTCGGTATATAATGACCAACTTCTCTACCTAGGTATATAATATACTATTTTCCACTACCGCGCATAAAGTACTTACGTTAAGCACCATTCAGAAAACATAAAATGTCACGCACCAATGCGGGGGAAGAAATTGAATTTCTCTCCCTAGGTTAATAATGAAAATAATGAGAAAATACCTAGGTCAATAATGAAAATGACATCATGACGCAAGGATATTCTCATAACGTAACAGAAGGTTCCTGTATGTAGATTATAGGAAATTACCGTAAGCTGTTGATAGAGAGCAGCACTTTCGACAAGAGAAAATAATTTGAGCACAGGTTTCAAACCTTTTTTTTATTTTCTACTAGCAGTAGTAAAAAAAATTCTATATATCCCTCGGTAGAGAAAGTCATTATATACCTTAAGCCGCGTCTAGATTAGTAAATAAATGCGTTGCGTTGAATTCGGAATTCGCCACAAATTTTTGAGGCGCAAATTTGACATCTTGACCGACATAAAAATTTGTGTTGTGCGCCGTGCGTTCTTGCTCAACACGTGTGTGTCTATTTTATTTTCTTGTGCGCGTTGCTTGTTTTTGGTTATTTGTTTCGTTCGCGAAAACATGCGTCAACACTAAAACGATGTTGCGTCGCAAATCTCTTTGATGTCTTGAAAAAAACCGACAAGCCGCGGATCGCGTGCGTTGAATGTCGCGAAAATTTTTGCGTGCGTCCGTATGCGGCGAACAGGTCCACACTCGCATAAATTCGTTTCGCACACACAAATTTGTGCCGAATGCCACGCACAACGTAAAATTTTACTAATTTGGACGCGGCTTTACGCATTATATATATATATATAAAGGCGCTCGGTATATAATGACCAACTTCTCTATCTAGGTATATAATGTACTATTATTCCAGAAGTTTGGGTGACTAAGTTTCTTTATTCTATTTGTTTGTGTTTGCACTAATCCAATCTTATGTGTCATTGCATGCTGTGAGTAGTAGTTCAAACAGCGTCCTGATAAAGTAGGTTTTTGGTGCCAGTCCGTTAACTCTTCACCAGTTTCCTGTCTATGGAGTAACAAATCTAAAAAAGGCAATTTGTTATTGGTTTCACGTTCTATTGTGAATTGTAACTCCCTATGATAGCTAGTGAAAACAGGCAAAATATAGTCCTCGGCATCTTTGGGAATGGCCGCCAGAAAATCATCAACAAAGAATCTGACAAAGTGGACATTGACAATATTTTTTGATTTATCAAGTGTGTTTTCTATCAAATCCGTAATGATGAGTTCTGCAAAAATAGGGGATGAAGGGCTACCCATTGGGGCTCCCTTTATTTGCTGAAAGTATTCTCCGCCATAGGTACAGTAGCCTGGCTTCAGATATAAGCTCCACCAAGCTCAGGAAAGTGTTCATATTCATTGATGTCTTGTCCTTTATAATATCCAATTTATCTTCAATTGATATTAGTAAACAGAGGGATACTACATCTTAACTCACTAATATATAGTTCTGTAGTAATTTATTATTTTTTAGGTACCTATTCCACAAATTCATAAGAATTTTCTATGGAGTATCTAAATTGGTCTTTCAAGCTTTCTAGAATTTTTGTTAGATGTTTAGCTTGTTCATATTGTTGGGGTCTATGCTGTCGTCGTTTTGACTTCAGTAATAAGCTCAAAAATTAGCCATTTATTTTAAAGATTATCAACAAAGTTATGAGAGAGAGAGGTTATTTCAAAATTAATTAATGTCCATTGTCACTCCTGGTAATTGTAGACATTGGTAGACATGTGTTGCGACGTGTGTCAAAACTATGTAAGTTTTTCACGCACTAAGCTAGATGGCGCTACTGCAGTGAGGGTCGCTTGTGTACCTTTGGCATACCTACCATAGATTTTAGGTGGTATCGCGTTGTAGATTCTTAGTTTTTCTGCAAGGTTTTTGTCTAATTCATGGAGTTTATCTGCCTTAGTTAATAAGTCATTATTTTTGCTTTAAAATCTAGAAGTTGGATCACTAGTTAGTTTTTCGTTAGTAGATGTATCATTTAGTAGGCCTAACATTTTGTCTTGTACTCAGTTCTATCCATAACTGTTGTATTGCTCTTGTCAGCTTGTGTTACCAGAAGATGTGGGCGTGCTTTCAGAAATTTTTGGCAATTATTATAATCTTTTTAAAGAATTGATGCTAGTGTATTATATTTATGTTGGTTCAGGCTTTGTATATAGTTAGTTGGTGGCTGTTGCTCGAAAGGAGTAACGTTCTTGTGTGTTTAAATTTGGAGTGTTGTTTATTTCCTGCTCAACATCAGCTAAAATTTCTAATACAGGCAATTCTGCTTTTGTGTATGGAACCGCAAACTTTGGGCCAAGGAATAGAATTGTTTTCACATTATCAGGAAGGGCTTGTTCACTTGAAAAATTTTCAAGCCATGATTCTTGTGCATTCAAATTATTATCGGGTTTGTACTTTTTCACAATGTTGTACTTTTTTTATTGTTTATTTTTAATTTTGGTAAATTCCCTCTCATTAAAAAACTTTTGTTTTTTGTTAAAACTGTCTAGTATGGTATCTGTAATAAGGTTACTGATACTCTCTTTACATTTATTAATATTTTTATATCCAACTATTATAACCATATGAAAATTTTTAGGAAATCAGGAAGTAGATCAAATGTTGACATAAAAAAAATGTAATTTTATTATTAAAATTTCGACCATAAATATTTAATACAAATACGATGCTTCTATTTCACAAAAACGAAACTGAGTGATATCACGTTTTGGTGGAATGAGTATTTTCGGGAATTCAATATTGAAGTCAATTAGAACTAAAGCCATGCTGTTTTGATATAATAAATATTTCACTAGTTTAATTTTGATATGGATATTATTTTGGGGATTTATTGAAAACCTGATTCAATAAATAATGCACTAGTTTGTTATTTAAAATATACATATTTCATAAAATTTGGTATAGGTGACTTTTGAATAAGTTGAGATATTATTCCTGAGCCGCGGAATAGGAACTGTTTTCCAATTTCCAGTAGAGGAATAATACATTGTAAGATACTAATGAGAATATTAATTTTTCATTTGACAGGCCTGTCTATGCTTCTGTTAAACTATTTTCCGATTTACGTCTAAAGTATTCTATTTAAATCAATGAAATTTGGTGAGATGGTAGATGATAAATTATAGAATAACGGGAAGTATTTTTTTAATAGAAAAAAAAATGAGTTGTAAGCTTTCCGAGAACATCTAACATTTTACTTCTAGAATCAGAAATCGAATGTAACATAAAAAAACACACACGGAAATCATCCAAATAGTTTCGGATGGATGATGGATGCTATTTTATTTCCACCACTTGTTAGTTCAATGTAGTCAAATAACAACTACATGTGAGAAATTCGAAAACCTCAGAAACTTATTTGAAAATATTCCTAATTGTTGTTACTCAAAAAAATAAATAAATGAAGAGCGTCTGTTTAATTATTATAGAACCCCATGTTCAAATTAATGTATTATACGCACAAAAGAGAATGGATGATAATATTAAAATTAACTTGTTACGACCTGACAAATTGAACAGCTAAGTGACAGACAGCAGCTTTAAATTTGTTGAAGAGTACGTGTCCCTATTTAAAATTCCAACAAGGTCCCCAGTGTCTATACGTATATTATAAATTTTAATTTTGCTGACAAGAGTCAATATACTTACTGAGCTAATTCAGTTGACGAGCTGTTTGTTTAGAGATGCTTGACTTCTGCAATAATTATTAGCGTGTGGAATTTAAATTACAGTATACATATAATATTTTTTTTTGGTATTTAGCTATTCGAAAAAGTAAAAAGTTGTAGCAATGTAAGGATGTAACAGCTAGGGGTGTTTTTTTTTTGAAAACTTTTTGGTGCAGAGATGTTCAGTCCATTTTAGCAGATAAGCGAATAGTAATTATTTATTGAGAACCTTCTATATTGTGGACTATTTCACTAAAGTGTATTTGTATTACACTGGCAATAAATTCGGTATTCAGCTAACAATTTTGCTACCTGGACAATACCAACAACATGGTATTTCAGCGACCATTTTTTGACATTGTCAAACTGATATTTTTATTTTGAAGTTTTTATTCATATTTTTGCTTTCTATTTATTTCCAAAATCTTACGTGAAATAGTCATGACGAATACCACTCGAAAAAAAATTATGTAGGCATAATTGTTCTCAAGGTTTTATTCAAGTTTGTTGCTTTTCGGCAATTTCACTCATGACATTTTTGACAAAATCACGAGACGTCAGGCGTAAAAGTGCAAAGCAACAAACTTTCATACCTTTCGAAAATTTTGCCGACAAATTTTTCTCTTGTGATATTACATATCGACTCATGCAACGAAGACTATAGTAACTCATTTTTGGGGGTTTTCCAGTTACCATTATGCAGCGTATATATTTACCAAAAGCCTTGACCTGGAAAAGTATAGTATGTCTAAACGAAAAGATTAGGCAACCAGAAATACTACCATAAAATATAGTAAGTCATTTTTGGCCGTAGAATACTACGAATACTATAGTATCCCGGGATACTTTACTTCACCAATTTCTCAATTTCCTCGAAAATTATAGCATGTCGAGTTGCTATAGTAATCCATGTAAATTACCGGAAGCTTCCACTTACAATAGTTTTATAACCGATTTTAAGGTTAAGTTGTCAGTGTTGTGTACATTTATTTCGTTTTAAAAATGTAATAATTATTATCATGAGTGCGAGGACAAAAAAAATATTGGAACTGTTGAAATCATCTGAGCAAATTGTCGAGAATTCTGGACAAAATGAGTTAGAATGTAACAACATACAGAGACCAGGTAGACTACATTATTATTTTATTGTTTACAGAAAATAGGCGTTGCAACGGCTTTATTTTAAATTATTTACTTACTTTTAGAAAGTCCTGGGTACTTGGAACCCCAGAGCTCACCCCAAGATAATCCTGGACCATCAGGTGATTTTAACTATAGTAATAATATCTTGCAGAAGCCTGGTAAGTAAGTCTTCCAGACATGAATGTTACAAACAAGATAAATTTAGTCCTTATACTAAACAAAACAACATTTTTTCAGATGCTGAAGATGCTGTTTTGCAGAGAGATTACACATTTGAAGAAGATTCTGATGATTCAATTGTGGATCCCAACTATGTGGCAGAATCTGATGTACTGTCAGAGTCAGACGAAGATGAACTACCATTATCTAACATAAAAAAAAAAATGTCACAGCAAAAGCTTTCAATTCAAGCGAGAATTCAACAAACCCCTGCTGAAACAACTACCAGAAGAAAGCGGAAAATGCAACCAAAAGAAAAACAATGTAGGAAACGAGTACGAAACGAAAGTGAATGGATTGACGTTAAAGCTAAAAAGGAATTAAATTCAGGACGAGAACACAGAAATAGAAAAGGGAAATTAATACCTGCACGGAAAATGAAGAATCCTTGCCCAGAGAGTTGTAGATCTAAATGCACTACAAGGGTAACTGAAGAAAAGAGAATGGAAATATTTGATTTATTTTGGAAAATAGCTAATCACACCAAGCAATGGGAATACATAGCAAAATTGGTGACTTTGGAAGATAAAAAAGTGACTAAAAGGGGTATATCAAGAAGAAATTTTAGCAGAAAATATAACTTTTTTATTGCGGGAAAAAAGGTGCAGGTATGTAAAAAAATATTTTTAAATACGCACGGAATTTCGGAACAGTGGGTAACAACAGCACTAAGTAGAATAGAAGAGACTAGTATGGTAAAAGAAGACACTAGAGGAAAGCATGAAAACAGACCACAAAAGTTAAACGAAAACTTACGGGATAGTGTAAGAGACCACGTAAACATGTTCCCAGTGGTACCATCACACTATATACGGAAAAATTCAAATAAAATGTATTTGGAAGACGGACTTAATATTTGCAAAATGCATAGAATGTATTTAACTTATATGCAAGAAGAACATTCCGGGCAACAAGTGGCAACTATGCGACAATACCGAGAAATATTTAACACCGAATTCAACATTGGATTTTTCAAGCCCAAGAAAGATCAATGTGATCGCTGTGTGGTGTATGCCATGGCTAGTGATAACGAGAAGAAGGAGTTGGAAAGTGAATATCAACAACATATTCAAAATAAGGAAGAAGTCCGAAATCTAAAAGATAATGACAAACTACAAGCCGTAGAAGATAAAACCATTTGTGTTGCTTGCTTTGATTTACAAAAAGTTCTCATCACCCCTGCATGTGAAATAAGTAGTTTTTACTACAAAAGCAAATTAGCCACGTACAATTTCACCATCTATGATCTGGGAAATAACAAAGGTCATTGTTATGTTTGGAACGAATCCATAGCAAGAAGAGGACCGAATGAAATATCAAGTTGTTTGCTTAATTTTATAAAAAAGCAAACTGGAAATGGGGTAAAAAAAATTGTATTTTATTCGGACAACTGTGGAGGTCAGAACAGGAACAGATTTGTCTTCAGTATGTTCGCTCACGCTTCGAAAACTATTAAGGTACAAATTTTGCATCGTTTTCTAGAAAGGGGCCACACTCAAAATGAAGGCGACAGCATGCATGCTACCATAGAAAGTGCCAAAAAACGCCAATCCAATATTTTTACTCCAGCACAATGGATCATGTTAATTAAAATGGCCAAGGTAACTGGACAACCCTATGATGTGAAGGAAATGTCCCAAAATGATTTCTACAGTTTCAGCAATATTGTTCAAACTGAAAACTGGACGAAAGATAAGAGCGGCGAAAAATTTATGATAAGTAAAGTAAAGCAAATTGAATTTTTGACCAGCCAACCAGACGTTGCTGAATTCAAATACCATTTCACGGAGGAACCGCAATCCATATGCTTAAAAAGAAGACCTCTTAGAAAAGATAACGTTATGGAAAATATCTCCATTCTTTACAGAGAACCCCTGCCAATAGAAACTAAGAAGTTAACGGGTTTGCTAGAGCTGTGTAAAAGCAAAGCCATTCCTTCCATCTACCATCCTTTCTATTATTCTTTAAAAGCAAAAGACAAGGAGACTAAAAGGAGTAATAAAAGCGCTCAGAACACTGCAAAAAGTGACGAAGAGAAAGAAAATATGACCGATTCAGAATAATCATGTTTTATTTTTATAATAATTAGGAGCACAAAAGTATTTGTTTATTGTAAGCTCAATGCCTTCATTTTTTAATCTCTGTAAAACAGCTCAAAATATAGTATGTTAAACAAACAAATTTGATTTTGTCTTAGTATACTACAACGAATACTATAGTAACTCGTTAAAAAAACAAAACAAAAAAAAAATTAAGAAAATATTTGTGACTCTTCAATAAAGCCCAACTAAGTCTAGAAGTCCCAGAACAAAAAAATTGCCATATCTTGTCCGATTGAAAAAATAATAATGGACAGTTATCAAGCAAATATTTTAAACTTGTTTTTCTAAAAACTATTAATAATTAATTACTATAATCTTCGTTGCATGAGTCGATATGATAATAGCGAACAGGGCCGGTAGTTTCTGGTATAACGTCTATCGTCTTTATTGAAATTAAGAGGCTTTAATTTCAGTTTTCTGGTATTTCTGGATTCTTTAGACATGTGAAATAATGATCCTTTCAGTGAAGATTGTATGGAATACCCTCTCTTCCTTCTTCTAGCATTTCAGCTATCACTCTATCTTCTGCTGATTTAATATTTATCAGATCGTTAATATTCTTCTCGTACGCATATTCTTAAATATTTGTTATATCTTATGATTTTTGTCTTCCTGTCGGAATTTTGCTATATCATGTTAAGGAAGATGCTTTCCACAACTAAAGCGATTAGGTACTTATGTTCTTATCATTTTTTTTTTGTTCCAAATTGATTTTTTATGCACATGGTTTTGTTGGTACTGAGTTTTCAAAGAAAACGTTAATCAAAGATGACTATAACTTTTTACATATGTCTTGGCAAAATGTTTCTATAATTTTGTACATGGTCGCCATGTCATTTGTGATGTTATAAACAGAATCAAATAACACCCAAATGAAGCTCTTTATAGCAAATTCCATTGAAGAAAATAGTGTGCCGCATTAGACCGACAATCACTTCAAGGCAATTATATATTCTGTGATTAGGTAGGTATATGCACTGGTGCGGACCCAATTGTGTCCAAATTTGGCCTTGAGTTCGACCATCTCTGAAAAATTTGAAACTTTAACTTAAGGTTATGTACACTGTGTTTCCAAAGTCGAATTAGGGAAATACCTATTATATATTTGAGGTTAAGATAGAAATTTCCAATAATAATAAGTTATCCTCCAATTAACCAAACCTAATTTTGTGGAACGTGGATATGAGAGAGAAAGGTAGCCGCCACAGTAAAGTGTTGGAATAATCACAGAAACGCGAGTATTTGACAACGGTCGGGACTCGTTTCAGATACGTGTAGTATAGTAGTATATTTCATTGCAACGGAGTTTCTAATTGAACTAGTGTCGCACGACCTCCAAGAGCTCGTGCGAAACTGATTGCACTCAAAACAAGTTTCCGTATGCAAGTTTCCAAATGGGATTCAAAAACTTGGACTAATATTTCCAATAGCTGAAAGACATTGCACTCGTACCGCACCAGAGCGGTCAATAGAATCCACTTTTAAAAGAGTCAGTAATTAACTAAACAATATTACAATAATTAGTAGATAACAATAGTATATTACATGCGGATGTGGAAAGTGTTTCATTATTGTCGAGAGATACAATCTCTTTTCGCCCCATGCAACTTCCGAGACGAATATCTTGGAAATTAGAAGTCAGATTTCGAAAAAAATTACAAATCTGTAAAGTCATCTCAAATACCTCTCAAACAAGGTATCACTTGACCCAGTTTCCCTATTTAACTTTTAAGGGTGCAAATCACCCCGGAAGGGGGTGCAATCTAGGAAAATTTTGAAATAGCCAAAAAGTGTCCCCTTGCAAACAAAATCGACGTGTTTCGGCGTTTTTTTAATTTCCTGATAATTTTCGAGAAAATCCAGGTGGATCCTTTTTAATTTTCCATCCTGTATGATGATGTTCTTAGATGTCCATGAAGCCTCTTTCTCTCTCATTTCTGGATCTGTATCCGAAGTTGCCAATTTTCCAGCTACGGCTTTCCTTGCGACCTAATTTGATAGGTACTAAAGTCGTCCATGTTAATAGTATTTGTTGCTCTGTTTCTTCTATGGCTGATGTCAAAAAAAAAAAAAACCAGGATCTTCATGAGTGTTGATTGAGGTAGGTGCATTGACTTGAACGAGCTCCAGGAAGGTGCTTTTATCGATCTTCAGAACTCTGTAGTATAATACTACAAATAAATACTCTCCAATGGACAAACATTTTTATTTACTGATTAACTTAATAATAGGAACAATATTAAATAAGTTTATATAATTGATAAGTGTACTCTTTTCTTATCGATAGGTGATTAATCGCTTCTGTTTCTGATCCGCTGGCGCATCCTACATAATTATCATAACACGCGGCCATCCTATTTAGATATGACCTCAGATTCCACCAGATCCCCATCTGAAATACGTAGATGGAGACTTTGAAATCATGGTTAAGTAGGCATATCAGACGTTCCGACTCCCAATCTTGTGCCTAATATTTGATCTTAGTACCTCTTAATATGTACTTTTCAAAATATCTCACAATAATTACCTCAACCACAATTTTCACGATGTGCTTAGTATTTGGACCTAGTACTTCATAGTATGTACTCATTCAAAATAACCTACATTGTAATTTCATTAGTCAGTGCATATCACATAAACCTAGTACCTCATAGTATGTACTATGTGGATTCTCACCTTTTATTATAATCCACGGTTTCATTTCATCTACTTAAACCACCGTCTTCATCTTCCGAAAATTCTCTCTTAAATCTTGAACTTCATATCTGTCGTTTAAAAGGACGTTAGTCACCTTGAATGGTCCTATAAACTGTACTAATAACTTCCTGCTTGAACCTGTGCAAGGTGCATCTGTCTTCATGACCATAACAACCTCGCCTTTCTTGTATAGCTTTGGTGCTTTTCTGGACTTGTCAAACCTCTCTTTCTGCTTTTTCTGGTCATCAGTCAGTTTCCTTGAAATATTTTCTCTTAGCTCTTCCAAACTTGTACGATCCAATTTCTTTTGCACCTCGTTTAATATCTGAGCCTCAGATATATTTTTCCCTTTATAACCAATCAGAGGTTCCAGAGGTGTTGTACCAATTGCTGAATTAAAAGTCATATTTAATGAACTTTGGATCTTCTCAATGAAGGTATCCCAACGGTCTTCAGCTTCACTAGCAGCGCTACATGACAGAGCGTTTAATATCGTGCGGTTATATCTTTCACACTGTCCTTGGAGTCGTTACTGCATTTAGCACATGCTTTAAACCATATTTTTCACAAAACGTCTTGAACGTCATTGAACTGAATGCTGTGCCTCTATCCGACACAACTCGGGTCGGTGCTCCGAAAATAAACATGATGTTGGTTAAAGCGTTAACTACAGGTTTTGTAGTAACGTCCTTCACAGCCTTGATGAAGCAAAACTTCGTGAACCCATTCACGATAACAAAGAGGTACTGCTATGTTTTTTACCCTTTATGAATGGTCCAAGATGATTGATATGAATTCTGTGGAAGGGAATGGCAACCTTTTCTATCGGGTGGAGATACCCTTCCTTTCTGCCACTAGGATTTTTATGATAAAGACATGAAGATATTGTAGTATAACATACCCAGGTTCGTTCAGTAAGTTTGAACGGTGTAAATTTTGATTACCTTTTAAACAACAAATCTTCTGAAAAACGAAACGAAAAACAAATAGGACCTACGTTGTGGAAACTTACTCAATTTTACTTACTGGACATGCGCCCGACATAGCAAATATTTGGGAAATTTAAGGGCAGTTGTGATGTGTGAAAGAAACGAAAAATTTGTGAAACGTCTACTTTATTATTAAAGTAAATCGTACCGTTCTCATCCTGGAACTAACGAGGGCAAAGAGCACGTCAGAGAAGCCCTCTATCTAACATTCCTCAAAAATCGAAACATACTGTGTCATTTTTATGATAATTGTGAGTCAATAATTCACTAATTTAAGTCAATAAAAGTTTAAATTAGGTACCATCTTTGGTCTTTGTGCTAAAATTTTAATTACATACACAACATTCAATCAACACTACCTATATTCAATACTGAAGAGTTTTTGGATAGTTAGCCAGTTTCCCAGCAGGTACTGAGGTCCCATACGGGAAGCTACCTTCAGCTAAAGTTGTCTTTTAGCCAATATATCTAGATCGATTATTTCAATTTGCTAGGATATTCTCTCGTCAGGATAGGAAAATGTTAGTAAATTCAACAAGGCCCTAATGTACGTTCGGAATACACAAGATCAAAACCTCAGCACAAAAAGACAGCACATAATTTCTTAGGTTTTAATTTACTTATTTATCTGTGATTACAGCAGAAAACGATTTCTGTTAAATACATGAACAATGCACATGTTATTAAAAAAAAATTTATAAACCAACAAAAAAACATAAAAATGGAAAAAAAGTATAAGCCCGATAAATAATCGAAAAGTCGTAATCTGGTACCTGGAGCCACCACCGGCCCACTCTTGGAATCATATCTCGTTTTGTAAACGCAGCACGTAATGCACTACAGTCCGTAACAATATCAAACTTGATACCTAACAGATGGACTGTAAACTCTAGTAAAGCTAAAACTACCGCTAGAGTCTCTAGCTCATACGAATGGTACATTCGTTCTTCAGGACTTGCTTGCTTACTAAAGTATGCTACAACTTGCGGCTTTTTATCATCGATTTGAATAAGCATGGCTCTAAATCCTAAACCACTAGCGTCCGTGTGTAATTCGGTCTTTAACCCAGGATTAAATATTGTCAACACTGGCCGTGACACTAATATAGATTTAATCTTTAAATGCTTCTTGTTGTTTACTTGACCAAGCAAATGCAACATCTTTCCTCAGTAATCTTGTAATTGGTTCCACCAACACACCATAATTCCGAACATATCAACGAGAATATCCAGAAAGGCCCAACAGCTGCCTAACTTCCTTTACATTAGTTGGCTCTTTCATTTCCATAACGCCTCTAATTTTTTCCTTGCCACGTTTTACCCCAAAGACACTGGTTTCCCGCTCCAAATAGGCAATCTGAGACTGAAAGAAGCTGCACTTTTTTAGTTTAAATGTTAATTTTCTCTGCCTTAAAACGTCTAATACAATTTTCAATCTCGATAAAGCTTGTTCTACACTATGTGCCGGAATTAAAAGATCATCCAAGTAGGCAAAAATAATTTTGTTTGAGTAATCTTTAAGTACCATGTTTATCAATCTCTGAAAAACTGCTGGTGCATTAGTTATCCCAAACAGCATCTTCGTGAACTCATAATGAGCTGACGTTGTGATAAATGTGGTCCTTTCAATCGAATCTTTGTTCACTGGTATTTAGTAATAGCCAGAGGCTAGGTCCAAGGTAATAAAATATTTATGCCCGCACAGCATATCGATTTGATCTTCGATCAATGGAAGCGGATATTTTTCTTTGATTGTGATCGCACGGCGATAATCGATACAAAGGCGATAATCACCTGTTTTCTTTTTCACTAAAAAAACTGGACTCGCATAGGCTGATGACTCTGATTCTCTTATAAGTTATAATTCCGTTAGACAGAAGTTCTTGCAATAATTCGTCGAGTATTTTCTTTTAATATGCAGTGTAATTGTCAACTCAACTAATTCGATTTTTCCCAATTCTTTAAGATTAAATGATATTCTATCTCGATACCCCATTAAGAGTACAAGTACTTGATTTTTTTCCGAATCAGTGACGTTGCCAAAATTTAGTAAATCTAACGTTATTTGGTTTTGCGAAATACTGTCAATTTCTATGGCCCAAATATGCTTAAGCCAAAAAGTGTTATTCCATTTAAACATAGCTCTTTGGGGTTGATTCAAAAAGTCAGTTCTCATTACTTATTTCCTGAACAATACAATCCATTAAATTCACCTCACTAATATGTAAATTTAACTTTTGTAACTTTGCTAACTTTTCGAAACAATAATCGCTTAATTTTTGATTAGGCATATGTACATAATTTGCAGCTTCAACAAATTATTTACCAAATTTAATCATACATGGAAAAGTTTCTAACATAAATGCTTTCATTTATTTCATCCCATTGTTCGCATTGTGTCTTTTGTGAGTCATACCACTTTCTAACATTACCCCTCATTCTAGATGTCGCAAGTTTTATAATTAAATTTTTGTCCCAATTATAAATCTTACTAAGTGCATCAATTTTAGTTATTCAGTCCTTCGAACTCATGCTTTCAGTAGAGGCATCGAATATTGGTATTAATGACTCATCAACACTTAAACTAGCATAGGTACTTACAGTTTTCTTTTTCCTTAGTTTCTCGTTCGAATCGGAAGATGAACTAGAACTAGGAGATCGCCTTGTACTTCTGTTCTTATGTTTTCCCATATTGGATGTGAATAATCCCACTTCTGATTTATAATACTATAACGTACTTATTTTGGCAATTGCCTAATTATACTGCATACGGCTAGTCAGCATCAGTTCGGCGGCCATGGGTCTATGGGTTCCTTGTATACATCTTACCTTTGGACGCCACCAAGTTAATTGTGACTTAACTAGGAAGATAACCTAATGATGTTATAAACAAAACCTGTGCAATTGGAGAGCTTATCAATAAAACAACTAATTAGGTACAATAATGTATCTGGCTTCTTTATTAAAAAATAATAACAATAATGAATAGGGATAGCCAGGACATCATTATGGCTTGTACCAATTTATAAATATTTGATTATCAAAAGAATGAATGTAAATAATGCATTTATAAATATGAATTTTAAGTAAACATGACTAAAAACCTTTTGGTATTTACACTTGTGAGAGATAAGAAAAATTCAGTATGGGTTACACTTTACCATCAGGCAAATTAAACACAGAAAGGTGAAAGTTATAGTTAGGGCAACCTCAGGGTAAAATTCTAGAATTTTATTTAAGGGGCACTCACCGAACCTGATTTAGTATCAACATAGGATTTGTCTAAATAGTAAAAGGTGTAACTTACATGGGATACAAGTGTTAGTTATCTTCAAATGTATGTGTAACTCCAGAAGTTTTGAAGGGAGATTATCTACAGGTTTGGTCTCACTGTAGATAGACTATGGTATGGTAAGTGAGTCATGAGTCCTATCCACGTTGTATCTGTTTAACGTAGAACTCGACGTGGTTCTACCAGAGTGCTACCAAGAGGGTTGCTGAAGGGAGGCTACAAAAGCCAACTAAGAGCAATCTAGATCTAGTCTAGAATTTCTTACTAGGAGCTGTCCAACTATAGCCTAAGACTAGGACCCTATAACGATGTTCGTATAAAAAAACAAATCGAGCCCCAAATATTAGAAATAATCTTACCTCAAATTGAGGGATACTCTAGACCAAAGGTGAAGTCTTAAACTTCCAAATGCTGCTCGGAACAGTCCTATTAAAAAAATGGAACACGTGTTGTAGGTTAATATTTCCTGAAGAAAATCTCAAACTTACCGAAACAGAATCCAAAAATGACCAAGGGACGACTCTAGACAATTATCAGCAAGAAATTAGTCTAAAACTTGAGCTCCCTGGCACAAAATTCCAAAAAGTCTCGCCCCAAAAATAATTAGGGCCGAGGCCCGAGACCGAACGACTACTCAGCGTGAGGTCGCAGATCAAAAGGCAGATTCTTCATTTAGAATTTAGATTTCGGAAGAAGACTTTCATCTGTCAAACTTCTAATTTTGACATTGAAGAAAATTATAGAAAAGGACGTGTTCAGTTTCACCCCAAAAGTACGAACTGAGAATCGGTTGTGTAAAAAATGACTGGTGAATGTTGAAAAGGTAGATCAAAAGGTAGAACAGGTCTAAAGAAAACGCCTAGACAAAACAGCTGTTCAATGACATGATGGAAATGAAAAGTCAAAGATTAAACAACAATTATTGTCATAACCTCAGATTACTGATTGGATTTGCAAACAGAGATGATGATGGTACTACCTCCTTTTCCTAAAATTCTAATCAATAACAGCGGGCCCTGCCGTACTGAATCAAACCTTCCTAGATCAATTAACCAAACTTGCAAACCTGAACCAAAAAAAACTTCTAATAGAAGGCAGTACTCAAGGTAACAAAATCTGGGCACAGAAAAGATAGTTGTTTATTCATTTATTTCTTTGAAGTTCTATATGGAATCATATCTACTAAAGCAAAACAAGGTAGCTTATTAGCCAAGAAATTGAAAACGTTACAATACTACAAATAAATACTCTCCAATGAACAAAAACGTTTATTTACTTATTAACTTAACAATAAGAAAGTTATATTGTAAGACCCTATGTTATCATTATACTAATAATTCCCCTTTCCTACGTTAATTATAAGCGTACGCCTTTGTCAAACTTATGATAATGTAAAACTGCTTAATCAGCGGTACTGCACTGGTACTACCACCATTCCGCCTACGTAAATGCTGCATCGGCAGTTATTTCTTATAAATATAGCGTACAGAGCTTCCTGGAGCTCATTCTATTATTTTTTATCCAGACTAATAGTAATTAGAGTCACGGTTCATTTGTTCACTTTTACGTCGCAGCAATTTGATCCATATATTTTCTTTTGTCACTATTGTATTTTAATTAATAAAATAAATGTTTTTTAAAAATGCAAGCTTCTGAATCGAAAATATAATTAGAACAATTTTAAATAAGTTTAAAAGCTGAATTCCTAATGATCCTTAAATCGACCGACACCCTTTTCTTATCGATAGGTGACTAATTGCTTCTTTTTCTGGTCCACTGACGCATCCTACATAATTAACATAACAGTAGATATACCGATAAGACAAAAATGGTCGATTCAAAATTGTTTCACTCTTGAAAACCAAATATTGCCTCATATTTTCGATTTATTTTATCTTGATCAATTTCAAGAATATTTGCTGTGGTAAAATTTGGCTTGAATGACAAAAATGGAAAAATCGTATATTATTATGTGGAATATTTTAAATTTACTTCGGGACTGGCAAAACTAACTAAAATAAAATATGCCAAAGTTCTTTGTTAAGCATATCAAACCGAAACAAAAAAAAGGAACCAATTAGAATTTGAGAGCGTAATACAAACAACGTCAGCAGCAATAAAATTCGGACTTTTCTGTGTGCCAAGCAATTTACTCCAAGTAAGCGGTAATTAGCCATTCTCGATGCAGTTGTTAGGAATTAGATTAAAAAGTAACGAGCCAAACTATTCTGACCATCATGCCAGATACCGAGTACCGATAAGAGCTCGGTTCGTTCCAAGTTTAATTGCATAACAAAACATTTCTATTCGGAAGATATTTCATTGAATGAATGATTTTAAAGCAACCCGGGCAAGTTTTCCTATAAATTTGGATTCCAATTTAAAGCCTCTTTTTTTCAGCTTATTTCATGCAAACTTTCTGTCGATTTTTATTCTCAAGCTTTTAAATTCGACTAGGCTAATCCCCTGTAAAAAAATATAGGTATGTAGGTATGTTAGTGCAGTAGATAAATAAATTAGTAACTTCTATGTCCGTCGATTTTAATATGATACTCCAAAGAAATGTGAGCTGGTGGCTCCCTGCGTTAGAACGCCATTGGTCACCTAACGTCACACCTGTTTTTGCCATATACTTCACCCTCTCGCTCCTCATACGGAAAGTGTCAAATCGAAAACGACGAACAATACATAGGAAATTATAAAATTTCAGTTATTTTTTAAGTTTTAAGTAAGCAATTTAAATTTTTCAGTTTTCATATTTTTCCCTTCCATGAAATAATCCACTACCTAAGTAAAAAGCCAGCCAGTTTACTCTAAACACCACAGCTTGACACAAATTAATGCATAGCAAATTTGTCTTCCAAGACTGTAGCGACTAATTTCATTAGAATATTAGAATTTGATAAGCCCTTACGGCGATAGCCGCTAATTTATTTTGTGATAGGAATTTAACGACACTACCATTCGGCAGTGGTTGATTTTCGTGTACTTAGCCGTTGCCGTTAGTGATAGAGGTGTTCCTAAATTAGAATGGCGGAATCTTTAGACATTAGCTCTATTCCATATTTTGTTTTATGGATTCTTCAAGCAAGTACAGTTGATAATATATAAAATGTCTGATCAAATTTAAATTTTGGTTGATTTTTGAGATTTAAAAACATTATGGATACTTTTTTTATGCAAAAAACTTTAATATCTTTTTTCGCTTTTAAAGTCCTATCCAAATATTGTAGTCCTCAGTTTTAATGAAACTCAGAGTAAACGCGATGATGTGCCGCTAATCATCATCATGCAAGCAGTTTACGTGTTTATTAACACTTCGTTTTTAAGTTGAAGACAGGAAACGGCGCTTATCGCACCTCCTTTAAACAGGTCACGACCTAGTTATTCTAGTTTAGATTACATTACTTAAAGGGCGTGTTATCGATGCAATTCCGTGCATGTTATCCCAAGCAGTTAATAAATATCTGAATAAGTTTTTATTTTATATATTCACCTACTAAAATAAAACATACTCGTTGGCAATATGCGATTACAAATAATTATTGGTTACCTACCATTTTGAGTTATACTACTACTAGGTATACTATATACAGGGTGCAGCAGTCAAACCTGCAATTATGAAAAAAGCGCAGGAGCCAAGAAAGTGGTCGGGGCGAGTTGTCAAGTTTACCATTGTGTTCACCCCTTCAGTAGCTATGGAATTTTCAATTTCCAAAAAAATTATGTCTACGATCGTCGATCGTCCCGAAATGTTGAACTTTTCCTCCTAGGTATACAATATATTATTATTTTAAACCAAACGCGTTCTCGTGTTTAAACTGACAAGCTGACTAAACACTTTTGTCTAAACTAACTAAAAAACATTCTTTTGGGAAAACTGAACTGAATGACCAACTCACTACGCGCTATTTATAGACGGCATTGTGTTCGAGATTTATCTAGAATTCATTTATTCAAATAGAATAGACGCGCTCGAGGCGTAAACAATTGGATTCTTCGAATCTGATAAAATCAAAATAACATCCTTATAAATATCAATATCGTAACATCTAAACCAGTTTTAAAACAGCATTCCTAAATTATCCATCCAAATGAAAGGGTTTGATTCTGCTCGCTTACCTTTCTTTCCGCTTTAGTTTGTTCACAAGTGTGTCCTATCATTTCTTGAAATCTTGATACGTAATCAGGAAAATCAAAGTATTTCGAGCAAATATATTCAATAGTATCTTAGCAGATCGCTTTCGGCCTCCCGGCCATCTTCAGAGCTAACTGAAAAGAGAGAACAACAGGTCCGTAAGAAAGTTCTGTCCTGTGAAGCGGTGTATACAGCAAAAGCAACAACGAACCAAATTTTTAGAGAAGGTTGTACGCACTTGTAGAAAGGACTATACCTTAAAAATTGTTCGGACTAATATATTAAAAACCTCAATGCATCAAAAAGGGGAAGAGAAATATTAGTTGATATTATATGATCACATTTTTGCCTTTTTTATTTTTAAAAAATAAGTTCGACCTGGGTCCTTATTCTTGAAACAGGGCAGCAGCGTTCCCAGGAGAACGTTTGTTGCGCCTTTCTCAATGATATGCAACTGATAATGTAAGTAACAAAGACAGAGCACTCGTTTTCCTGGGAACGCTGCTCCCCTGTTTCAAGAATAAGGAACCTGGCGTCAGCTTTTTCCATCATTAATCATGGTCTAACAAGTGTGGTTATGATAAGATACGTGAATAAAGACTCAAAACCACTATCTTGTCTCTATCTCGTCAGATAGCAAAAAAAAAAAGAGAAAAAGTCGAAGATGTTTTTCACAAAACTGCAAAAATGTCAACAAAAGATACTCTAGTAGCTTCATGTTGCAAAAGTGAGAAAAGAAAAGACTCCAGTTCGGAAAAGAGGTTGTGGAATATGATAATTATTTGAGGAAAACCACCTATTTAAAACATTATTCCATCAAATCTTAACTTTTTAGAAAACGTTTGCTGAATAAAAGTAAATGTTGCAACGATGTAATGCGCTGTAAAGTTTATGGGGACGGGGCGCGCCGCAACGAAAAGCGTACCGAAAGGGTAGGTAGAAAAGATAAAAGACTAGACTAGAGAAGAAGCTAGGCTGGTCCCTTAGACCGCTTGTCCTTCATTGTTCATTATTCAATTTTTATTTTGTATTAAACTGATTGTTCAATCCAATTTGTGATTACTTTGTGTGTCATAAGGAGTCAGTTGAATAATTGTTATTTTGTTTTCAAAAGTTCAATTTATCTTTTTTTTTTTTCTTTTTTTTCATAACATTTTTTATAGCATTGTTCATGTATTTAACAAAAATCGTTTGATACTGTATAAAAACTCAGATAAAAAAGTAAATTAAAACCTAACAAATTATATGCTGTCTTTTGTGCTGGGATTTTAATTTTTGGGTATTCAGAACGTGCATTAGGGCCTTGTTGAATCTACTAACATTTTTCTACCCTGATGAGAGAATATCCTAGTAAACAAATTGAAAAATCAATTTAGAGATATTGGCTCAAAATAACAACTATAGCTAAGTAGTCTCCCGTAACCAGGGACCTCAGTACCTGCCGGAGATGGGCTAACTAACCAAAAACTCTTCAGTATTGAATATAGGTAGTGTTGATTGGATGTAGTGTCTGGAATTAAAATTTTAGCACAAAGACAAAAGACGGTACCTAATTTACACTTTCATCATTGACTCAAATTATTGATTATTGAATTATTAACTCACAATTATTCATTAAAATGACACAGTACGTTTTGATTTTCGATCGAGGTTTTCTCTGCCGTTCTCTTTCCCCTCGAGAATTCCAGGTCAAGAACGGTACGATTTACTCTAATAATGAAGTAGACGTTTCACAAATTGTTCGTTTCTTTTACATCACAACTTATTACTACAAATTGATGAGAGAGAGTAACAGATTTTTTATTATAATAAAACTTGAAAGATGTTGTGTTTTCTGTTAATTTTCCATACCAACTTCCAACAGTTCCTATCAGAGGATGGCCGGGAGACCGAAAGCGCTAAGAAATTAAAAAATATATTTGCTTGAAATTCAATGATTTGATTTTCCTGATTCGACGAGCAATACAGTCACTCCCTCGACTTTAACAAAGAATGTTGAATTTAATTTTTAACACCACAAAAATACAAAAAGGTTGAACTGCTTGAACAATGGAATAGGTAGGTAATTGAAATATGAAAAACCAGTTTTAGGATTTTTTACTGTGTTCGATTATGTGAAAGAACAACGCCTAGGTTGCACCCTCTATTACACTCGCAACCAACCACCTAAAAAAAAAATGATTCATGGTGGATCCGATTCTGGAGTTCGCCAGTCAATCTGGAATTGCGAAACTGGCCAAAACCCGCATTTTCCAAAAAAATCTTAAATTTTAGGGATTTTCTTTAATACCCTGTATCTCCCTTAGTTTTAGTCCGATTAAATTGGAATTTTGGATTTTTGGGAGAGCCAATTCAGACCTTTATTATGGATCCATCAGGCTAATTTAAAGTTCGCCTTACGAGTCTAGCACTATGGGAAGAATTCGGATAAAAAAATTGCAATATCGTCTATTTGACTTCCAATAGAAAATATACCTTGATATTTATCTATGTTACACACCTACATTTATAAGGAAAAAGTAATATTTAAAAACGCTGCGCGCACCCCTATGACAGGCAACATAAAGCTTGAAAGTCGAACTATACATAAGAATCATATTTTTTTAGGTACGGTTATTCGCGAGTGTTATATACACTATACACTATATACTATATAATATTCCGTTAAAATCCAAACTCATAATTGCGGGAGACCTTAACATTGATTTCGAACATTCAGAAGCACAATCTACTATTCCACTCACCAGTCATCTAGAATCTTTAAACCTTAATATGCATGTTGAAGAACCCACACGAATCACAAACAATTTTTCCACAACCATAGACTACGACGTCTGCTCTAATCTAGATAGTGAAGTTGACTGCTATACAAGCGATCCTGCGCTGTCTGATCATCCAGCTGTATTAGCTTCTTTTCCACTTTTAACTGAAGCCACAACTTCTCATAAAAATCGCAGCAGGATTTTCAGTAAAAGAAACTTTTCTCACTTTAGGCGAATGTGCAGTACTGCTGACTGGAATAACATATGTACTACAAACGACCCGCTTCAGTCCTTCCATCTGACATTTACTGAAATTTTAAATGAAGCACTTCCTCTTCGCCCACGGCGAAAAAGAAATAATCAAAAATACTGGATTACTAAAGGTCTGAGAACATCCGCTGTCTCTAAATCTCATTAGAAAACATTTTAACAATGATTTTTTTTTTTTTTTTTTTTTTTTTACGGATATGCGCACTCGCAAGGAAATGTCCTATCACGCTCGAGAAGCGGCAAGTGCGCGGAAATGTCGGTGTATGTTGGTCTTGAAACGGTTCAGGTTGTAACCTGCAGGGAAAACCGTCGTAGGGAGTTTATTCCACAGCGATGCTGTTCTCCAGAGATATGAATTCTGATATAATGAGGTTCTTGGTGCCTCTAGATTGACAGTAAATTCATGGTTACCGTCTGTTTGACGGGTTCGCCTGGTAGGTGCTACTCTCGGTGGAATCATACGTGCCAACTCTTCAGAGCATTTTCCGTGATAGTACCTGTAGAAGAGAGATAAATCGCCCACCGTTCTGCGATGTTCGAGACCATCCAAGTTACGAGTAACTGCGGGGTCATTGATCAGCTTGATAGCTCGTTTTTGCACGGTATTCAAAAGCATTAAGGTATGTTTGGGTGCTGCACTCCATATATGTGAGCAGTACTCCATAGTTGGTCGAATCTGGGCTTTGTAGAGTGTCAGCAATTGGCTTGGTGTGTACAGATGTCTTGTACGAAATAGCACCCCCAGCTTTTGGGAGGCCCTTTTAGCAATATCTGCCACGTGACTGTGCCAAGACATGTTGGTCTCTGCAGTAACCCCCAAGATGTTCAACTGACTCTGTAATGTGACAGCACTTCCAGATAGCATGATGTTTGGCTCACCGGTGCTGGTCTTTTTTGAAAACAGAGCTGCTTGGGTTTTCTGCGCGTTGAACTGTACAAGGTTTTTGTTACCCCAGTCCTCTATTATCTCCAGGTCGTTATTTATCTGCGATATTTGAGTTAGTCTAAGATGATGGAATTCACGTGCGGAAAGACCTGTCGGTGGTATGAGTGAGGAGACTACATTGCCATCGTCTGCAAAGCAATAAAGTGGATTTACTGTTTTATCTATGAGGTCATTTATGTAAATCAGAAAAAGAGTTGGCGAAAGGATTGCTCCCTGTGGCACACCAGCATTTATTTGGTAAGAGTTGGAGTTCTGGCCATCCAGTGCAACATAAATGGATCTGTCCTTTAGGTAACTTTCAAACCAAGTGCAAAGTTTCGGCGATAATCCCATTGCTTTGAGCTTGTTGAGCAGATTTTCATGCCAAACTTTGTCGAATGCTTTAGATATATCTAAGGCAATTGTTCTTGTTTCACCCCGCAACTCAATCGCTTTTTGCCATAAGTGAGTGACGTATGTAAGTAAATCGCCAGTTGACCTATATTTTCGAAATCCGTATTGCTTATCGTTGATAATTTTGTACTTTTCCAAGTACTTGGTTAGGTGATTGTTCACAACTCTTTCCATTACTTTTGATATCACCGGAAGTAGAGCAATGATGCCTTTATTTATAACTATTACCTTCTCTAAAACTAATACACGACGCGAAGACACTGTCCTACAAAAGCCGCATACTAAATTCATCGAATAGATCTAAAGAGACTTGGAATGTCGTCCGAGACTTAACTGGAGAAACTAATGCTCAACCCCAACATATAGATATTGAACCTAACACTCTGAATAATCATTACTGCTCAGTTGCAACCAACCTAGATAAAGATATCCAATCTGGCACCGATCCATTATCATAAGTCACGCGTAAGAGACTCATTTTTATCTATACCAACAAATATCACTGAACTTAAATTGACAATAAAATCTATTAAAAATAAAAACGCAGCTGGTTCAGATGGCTTATCTGCTAAAATCTTGAGTGACCTCTCTGATCAGGCACAGCCGGTTTTGTCTTATGTCATAAATAAATCATTTCTGGAGGGATCATTTCCATCAAGTCTAAAGAAAGCTACGGTAGTTCCAATTCACAAAAATGGAGACACGAAAAATCCTGCAAACTATCGGCCTATCTCATTATTGTCAACAATATCCAAAATTATTGAAAAACTTGTTAAAAACGCATGATGAATTTTCTGATATGCCATGATGTCTTCAATAGTGCTCAGTTTGGCTTTCTTTCCAGAAAAAATACATACGACGCAATACTTGAAGTAATAGAGCAACTTTTCAGACATTACAATAATGGCAGCGATGTTCTGTGACTTTTTCAAGGCTTTTGACTGTGCGAGTCACAGAGCGTTGCTGCGAAAGCTGGAAGCTTACGGTTTCAGGGGAGTTGTCCTACAATGGTTCGAATCCTTCTTGACCAACCGCACTCAGAATGTCAGGGTGAACGGAGAATGTTCCTCTAGCCAGGTTATTGACCACGAAGTAGCACAGGGTTCGGTTTAAGGACCGATCCTATTTTTGCTCTATATTAATGACCTATTACACATACACATGAATATGTGCGGCATTTGCCGATGATGCAACGGTTTTGTGGCATGCAGGGAAATCGCGAGAGTTGATTCGGGTAATTTCTCAAGATCTAGTTAATATTGAACACTGGTGTAACGCAAATGGGCTTCTTTTCAACTTTAACAAGACTCAAGTACTAAGTTTTCGCTGTAATATGGATGATATCGTATGTGATCAGTTTTTAATTAAATCTTCCACAAGTACTCCATTTCTGGGACTTCAGATCGACGTCAGTCTGAAATTACAATCACATATCACTAAGCAAAAAACTCCCTTCAGGATATTACTGTGTCCGAGCCGTAGCTACCCATTTAGGTTTACAAACTGACAGATCAGTCTATCATGCAGAGTTTGAGTCACATCTTGCATACGGCTTACCTTTCTGGGGATGTTGTAGTCAATACCTGTTTGACTCTGTTTTTAGACTGCAAAAAAAGATCAATAAGGTTCATTGTAAGTGCCCCGATAAGAACTCATTGTAGACCACTATTTCTACTCCATAAAATCCAAAATCTCCCCGCACTGTTTATTCTGTGTTAGTCTAATACATAAGAGATCTGGAACCACACGCCAAACAAATATAAATGCTATACCTCTTCCTACTCTTCATACCACACTGGTACAAAAATCAATAATTTACAACAGCCTGAAGATTTATAATCATTTACCTGATAGCCTTTTGTCCAAGTCGGATCTTGGCAAAGTTTCGAAAAGCACTGAAGGAAATTTTGGTTTGTAGTATAACATACCTAGGTTCGCTCAGTAAGATTGAACAGTGTGAATTTTTATAACCTTTTAAACAAACAAATCTTCTGAAAAATGAAATGAAAAACAAATAGGACCTACGTTGTGGAAATTTACTAATTTCACTTAATGGACATGCGCCCGACATAGCAAATATTTGGGAAATTTAAGGGAAGTTGTGATATGTAAAAAAAACTAAAAATTTGTGAAACGTCTCCTTTATTATCAAAGAAAACGTACCGTTCTCGACCTGGAACTAACGAGGGAAAAGAGAACGGCAGAGAAAACCTCGATCGAACATTCCCCAAAAATCGAAACATACTGTGTCATTTTAATAATAATTATGAGTCACTAATTCAATAATTTAAGTCAATAAAAGTTTAAATTAGGTACCATCCTTTGTTCTTGTGCTAAAATTTCAATTACACACTCTAGATTCAATCAACACTACCTATAATCAATACTGAAGAGTTTTTGTTAGTTAGCCAGTTTCCCAGCAGGTACTGAGGTCCCATACGAAAAGCTACTCAGCTATAGTTGTTTTTGAGCCAATATCTCTAGATTGATTATTTCAATTTGTTAGGATATTCTCTCGTCAGGGTAGGAAAATGTTAGTAAATTCAACAAGGCTCTAATGCACGCTCTAAATCCAAAAATCAAAATCCTAGCACAAAAAGACAGCACATAATTTCTTAGGTTTTAATTTACTCCTTAGCTGTGTTGTTTACAGTATGAAACGATTTTGGTTAAAAATATAAAAAATGCACATGTTATAAAAAATTGTTATAAACAAACAAAAAAACATAAAAATTGGAAAAAAAAATAATACAGTAGTGTCGCTATAATCCGGATCAATTAAAACCAGACCAATCCGGAATATTAAATTATTCGGATTACTAAGGCATTTTACAGTTCGCTTTTAAAACTATTTTGAAAAAATAACAGGCCGTATTTCAACAAAAAAAACTTTATATTTATTTGAAAGCTCGTCTATAATCGCTAACTTTTCGTTGAGACTTAAAGTTTTGTGTTTGCGTTTAATAGGTTCCATTTTCTTTTTAAAAAAAATCCACACAGTCAGGAAGGACGCCGCGTATTAAATAATGCGTGTAGACATGTAAAAACTACCAATCCACTTGAACGCAGTTACAAAACGACAAGTGAAAACCTGTGCTTTTATTTTCAAGAGTCATGTGAATGAATTCGAATTACTGAATCAAGTGAAATCCGGATTACAGAGTACATTTATCGAGACACTACTGTACTTGCGTAAATTGAACCCCTCAAAAACCAAATAATAATTAATCCACTAACCTGTACGTTCCCTACACACACACACACACACACTCAAATTGGATTGAACAATTAATTTTAATGCAAAATAGGAATAAAAATTGAATAATCAATAATTACAGACGTGTGGTTTTCCTCAGGTTGCACAAGCATTTTATTCTATTGATGAATTTCTAAATTTCTCCTTTCGTGAAACAAGGAACTACTGAATAGCTATCTATTCAACCCCACCTAGTTATAATATTCTGTTGCTAATTGTGTGATAATATCTTTCTCCTGTATAAGTTTACGAAAGCTTTTGAATATAATATACCTAATTAAGTACTTTTTCCTATTTTAAACTGTTTTTTTTTTTCTTGTTTTGATTTTTTTTTTTTTTTCCTAATTATTTTTTGTTCATAAATAACATTGGAAGACTTTGTTGGGTGCATATTAACCAGAATTAATTGTTAATCCTTTTTATCTATTTGTTGAATAATATAAAGCTGTCACTTGTCAGATATTTTTGTCTTTTTATTTTTCTTGCTTCTTATACTCTGAGTGTTTTTATGTGTAGATACTTTATTTGTAATTTTTTAATGAGTAGATTTAGGTGTTATAAATTAAGTTTGCTTTGTCAATAAGATTTAGAGTTTCTCGGACAATAAAGCACTACTACTACTACTATAGAGGGTCCTAAAAACGCATCGTTTTCAGACTACTACCCAGGGCGCAATTCTCCTAATAATTGATCCTTAAAACTGAATTGTAACTTTTGCTGGTGAAATTTTTTTTGGAATATTGAAAAACTTGCTCTTACTGCACTGATATTTAGTTTGTCAAAAATGCACGAAATACAGATTTTTTTCCTTCCTCAACTAGGTATTCGTGTATACTGCGAAGCAAATTTAATTTATAATAAAACAATTATTCTGGCTTTCCCTTTGCGCTTGATGAAATAAGAAAAGCCAGTGTCTAAATTGACTTTGCAGAAATTACTTCCGCTAATGAAAACAATAACGCACCAAGAATATTTTTCGTTGAAGTTTAAGGGATATTACTTCATGAATAATGTATGGTAATTTCATAGCTTCTGAAGCGTAGTGTGCGTTAGCGTAATGCTCTTATTACAACGTATCATTTTCAACTGTTAAGTACAATTAAGTGAAAAAAAAAAAAAAAAATTACCAATAATAAATTCTCTGGTTGATCTAAGTAGTTTCATTATAATTTTAACACCTTGATGTTGAGTGTTGATCATCCTTTGTATGTAGGTACAAAACTACGGCGTGAATAAATTATTGTACGTCTTAGCTATGTGTGATCACCATTACACACCATAATAATTATTGACTGGCATGGCGAAAAAACTAGTGCAATCGCATTCGTTTTGCAAACAAAGTCGCAGTCGTATCTTGAATAGTGTTCTCATCCCAATGGCACCTATCTATTGAAATACAACACGCTTTATTGATATTTTTGATTACCCAAACATTCATCCATCAATAAAGGTACTATATTAGAAATGAGAAAAAAGCAAAATACGAGCCAATTTTTCTCCTTGTTTAACAACTCCTAAATAATTTTTTGTATGAATTTATTATATATACATATAGTATACCTACGACATTAGTTAAGAAGCACACTTCTTTAGTCATATGCATTGTTTAAAATAATATAGGAATTACTTATTTTCTTTGGCTAATTGTCAAATAAATATTTCACCTAGCAATAAACCAATTCCTCGTCCTGCCAATAAATTGTTCGCCGTTGCTCTCTAGCTTTATTAAAAATGTATGGTCCTTGCTGGGGCGGAACAAATCATGAATCAGGCTAAGCAGTCGTCTGTTCGGAATCTTTATTACCGATTATCGTTTCCAAAGGTTTGTAAACTTTACTGATTAAGTTTTATTTACCATAGACTGCAAACATTTTCATTTTAACAATAGATAATGTTTTAACCCCATCAAATCTAGATTTATTTAAATATTGACAGCTTTGAAATATTTTTTCTTGAAAATATCTGGATGCTTAAAAAAAAAATTTGTTTTACCTTAGTTACCCAAACCTCCACTTTAACAAATTTTCTTCAAGTATCGTTTTTCACATAGGAAATTGCACTGCAAAGAAGGTAGGTCTTTATTCCTCCTACTATTTTTTATAAAACCACCTATCCATTTAAGAACCTCATCAAGTAGATGGAAAATTGTAAAGCCTGAATATTACGAAAACATCTGGAGATATCAGAGTGAACTTGACTTCATTAAAAGCACAAAATATTAAACAATATAAATATTTAGTGACATTGCAGTACCAACTGCAATCCCTAACGCTTCCATATGCTCTTGTTTCATATAGTAGGTACAGGGTTATTGGTTATAAATGTCACCACCCCTATATTTTTTTTATTTCACATTTTAGAAAAAAGTGTCTCAAATAAAAGTTTTATGGTTGAAATTAACTTTTTTGAAAAACTCACTTTTGCATATACAGGGTGTTCAGAAAAGCTGGTCATGCTCCAACTTTCTTATGTTAAATAGAATACCCTGTATATTATTGAACATTCGGATTCTACATAAAATTCTGAGCAGATTTCATATGATATACTCTATACCTAAGTTTAACTGTTTTGGAAATATTGACAGTTGAAAATTGACTTTTTTGCAAATTTGACAGGCTGTAAAACCTAAACGGTTGATTTTAGACCAAAACCGCAGGCCTATTCTCTACGAACAGCAACTACATAGCAACCAGCAACCGGTCGCAAGTTGCTTTTTTTGAATAGAAAACTCGGGTTTGACAGCGACAATTGCGCAATTCTCTGCGGTCGCAAGTTACAGAATAAGGCTGCCGATCTCACATTTTAATCTTAGATTTTCATAAACTATCAGTTGACACTAATATTTTAATCCATGATTAAAAATTCCAAATAAATTTAATCTCCGATTAAATTTAAGGTTGGTGTCAAATGATAGCTTATGAAAATCTAAGAAAAAAATGTAAGATCGGTTTTGCTGAAACGTTACCCGCTTAGGTTTTACAGCCTGTCAAGTTTGCGAAAAAGTCAATTTTCAACTGTCAATATTTCCAAAACAGTTGAACTTAGGTATAGGGTATATCGGATAAAATCTACTCAGAATTCTATGTAGAATTCGAATATTCAATAATATAAAGAGTTTTCCATTTAAAATTAGAAAGCTGGAGTACGACCAGCTCTTCTGAAACACCCTGTATATACGAAAGTGAGTTTTTCAAAAAAATTAATTTCAACTATAAAACTTTTATTTGGGACACTTTTTTCTAAAATGTCAAATAAAAAAGATAGAGGGGGTGACATTTATAACCAATAACCCTGTACTTGGCCCTGTTGTAAAAAACTTTTCACGTCTATTTAAATAACTTATAATGAAGCCACCATTTTGCCTTGGCTTGAAACAAAACTTTCATCTAAAAAGCAAATTTCGGCACACCTGATTTTTTTACAGGTTTTTCTCTCATCAATAATTCAACGCCTATTTAAAAACGGGAAGGGGGGAACCATAAGTAGTCTAAAAGCAGCCTCATATTTATAAAATTGCTAATATCAATTTATCTTTCAGAGGAATGGTCCACCGTACACCTTTTGGAGGAGCCCGACTTTGCAGTGCCCATAAATAATTTAACAGTTCCCGTGGGAAGGGAAGCTATTCTGTCCTGCACAGTCAATAATCTGGGGAAATACAAGGTAATGTATTTTATGTTTAGTGTCACTACATTGTATTTTCACATATCGGGTGGTTGTTGTTTTCTATTGCATGCCGACTATTAGCCACTTCAGTATTGAGTAGGTTTTGTATCAAATTAATTTATACAAATTAAAACAAAACCAAACAATACAGTTGTTTATACGAAGGACCGGTACAAAAGCCTGCTTCTGGTTCACTCGATTGGTTAACCTTCCGGAAATCGCGCGCGGACTCTCACTCCGCAACTATCTTACTTAGCCGTTTATTTCAAAAATCGACCAACCGCGGCGCTGTAATTTTAAGTATCTTTCTATCCCGAGTTCTTCTAGAGTCAGTGCTCATCTGTGCGTTGGTGTTTGCGTTTTTTGCCAAATAATAGCCAATGCGGTCTGTGAGAGCTTCTCAATTTTTTTTTTGCATTGAATGCCACAAACGTGTTTTTCTACAAACGTGTTAAAAATGCAATTTTTAACACCCCCCCCCCCCCCCGTAGCATTAAAAATGTTACTTTATAGCACTAATGCCATAAAGTCTTTATAGCACTAGTGTTAAAAATGAAACATCAAATTTTGAGAGTGAACGTCAAAAAAAGTTTGTATTTTTAGCTATTTACATTGATATTAATGGTGAAATTTGAATAACTGAGGTAGCCCGATTGGCCGCCTCATCTATATTTTTCAAGGAATCGATGCAACTCTCTTTTTCTTCTGTATTTTGTTGCATTTTTAGCAAAAAGCATTACTGACCACGACACACTTTCAAGAAATTGAAAAGATATTTCAGTACCTGTAAAACAAGGTTGTTTTGATTTTTTGACAAATGACAATTTCAATAATTTTATGTAGGAAAGATGCTTCCAATTTATTATTCATTTAAAAATCCAATTTGTTACTGGTTATTGCTTTTTATTGCCGTTTGTAGAAAAAATATTGTATGATATTTGTGTTAAAAGCAGGGATGGGCATCTACGCGTAAATAAAGATTGTCTACGTCTGGTGTAAACAACGCGTAGACAATGTAGACTATGTAATCTATGTAGACAACGTGTAAAATATGTAGACAACGTGTAAAATATGTAGACAACACGTAAAGTATACAATTCTTGACAGTTGGCAGGCCTTTAAGGTAAGGTTTCTGTTTTTGCTTTGTTTTGTTTTTTTGCTTTGTGAAGTTAATTAAAATGCAGATAATGTATAATTTGATTCAATATAAATTTAATGCAATGCAAACTTTCAAAAAAAAAGACTCAAATTTTAAATTTTCTGTTGTCTAGATTGTCTGCATAGTTTACATAGTCTACATAAAAAAAGTGGATGCAAACAATACGTAGACAACGAGTAGACAAACCGCGTAAAGTAGATTTCATAGTCTACGGTACATCCCTGGTTAGGGTTCGTTTGACGAAAAAGGAAAAAGTCGATTCAATTAGGCATTCCAACGACCTGTCAAAAAGTGCGTTGTGGCGGAAGTTCATTATCCCGTATATGAGAGTATGTAATTTAAAGCTTTTTAAAGTGCATTTTGTGGTTGTTTTGTGAATTAACTCTGTTTATTTTTTTATTTAATTGACTTAATTAGTATTTCTTCCAATTGAAAATGCCACAAGCGTGTCTTGTAGTTGATTGTGGAAGTAGTTTCAACAAAGTAACAAGGATGATGTCAGGCTTTTTTCATTGCCCTTTGTTTTAGAATTTTCCAATTAAAACGAAAATTTTTCACTACCACTGTTCCTGCATCTGAAATAAAGCCATTTTGGAAATATTCGTAAGAATCTAAGCTTTTGTAGGCCTTCATTTGCTCATTAATATGAACTGTGGATCAAAATGTCATCTGGACATTTTTTAAAACTAACCGTTCGCCCAGATCCCGATTTTCCTGCATTCAAGTCTTTAAATATTCACTCTGCATCTCAAAAAGTATATTATAACAAAGCAAACTGTAATTAGCTTGAAAATATTCCAAATAAATTCAAGATAAACAAACAAACGTCAAATTTTCCACGGTCGCCATATTGAAAAACAGTGGCGTAGTGACGATGCTCCGGGCCCGTGTTCCAAAATTTTACCGGGCCCCTACTCCTGCGAGATAAAAAAATCGAAAAATCAAGGAAAAATATATATATATTTTGTGCAACCATCCGCGAAGTGAGCTTTCGCAGGCGCCACCCAGTCCGCGAAATTGAATTTCCCGGCCCTTGGTGACGGCCGCGAAACTATTAATCAAAATTTGACACTTTGACAACAACAATGAGTAAATTTTATTTCCAAAATCTTCAGAACAACATAAATTATTTAGGATAAATATTAAGACTTACGTGATAGTTTGCATTATTACTATATTTACTCTTGAAGCTGAAGCAACTAATAATCCAGTGTTTTTGAATTGAACTCTCAAAACTTTCCATTTCTGCATTGAATAAGCCAATAATATGTTTTCAGACACCATTTTGACGTTTTGTTTGTCACACCAATTTTTGGAACTCGGGAGTAACAATATTTATACTGCCGCTTAGTTTTTCAGGTATTAACTCAGAAATAGCTGATTGAACCATATTTTTTAGCTCTGGAGGAGTGCAAGAAAGTGAAATACCTATCTATATCGCTGTCGGACATTTCCACGATTTTTTGAGAACCGTCAAAATTTTTTGTGTATTTGTTTACTTGCAAAATATGTCATCCATTACATCCATAGAAACGCTGTGCCACCATAGCCACCAGGTTATACATTAAGCTGATAGTTAGTTCCACATGTTTGTTGAAAAGAGTAAATGTTTTCTGTAATTTCACATAATTTTTATGGTTGCACAAAAAATAGTGTGTATACCATGACAACGAAACTTTTTAGCGTCCTCGAGATTATCTTGCCTCGGCCGCAAGCAGCCTCGGCGATAATTTTTCTCTACGTACGCTAAAAGGCACTTCGCGGCCTTGGTATACAAATAACTATTTTTTTTCTAAATATGCAGGGTGAACGAAAGTATGGAACATATTTAGTATAAAATAAATAAAGGCGTTTTGGAAAAACCGCTCGAACACGTCGATTTGGTTTTTTTTTCTTGAAATTTTTTCACATCAATTGTTTTATACAGGTGGTCCAAGAACAGCTGTACCGTACCGTTATCCACTTTATTTTTTTAAATCGTACATTCTGCATATCATGAAAGGACATCGCACACATCTTATGGGTTTTCGGGGACCGGTCGATTTTTTTAAAAATTTGGTATGTTGTAGTACTAGGGAAAATAAGTATTTTTCATCCTTGCGCAAAATCTCTAACTATACAGGGTGACCCAGTAAAGTAGGTTCGAAAATCATAAACCAAGCCTTTCTATTATCGGTATTAGCGCGCCCTGCAAGCTAAATATCGAGATTTTTGTTTTCGATTTCGCAAATAAATAGTCAGATGAGCTTAATATACCGAGCTTGCTTTTTTTTTAGAAATCCTGCCCTATTTTTAGAAATAGTGTTACCAAAAAGGCGCTGGATTTCATTCAGCTGTAACTTTTTTAATTTTTGTCCGATTTAAAAAAATGTGGTATCAAAATAAAGCCTATATCACAGGGATGTCATGAAATCTAAAAAAATTGAAAATGTGATAAAATTCGAGATGGTTGAACGTGATAAAAGTATAACTTTTCATTCAATTAGGGTCTTGGATACACCAAATACACCTGAATTAAGGAGCGGTTCCTCAATTGCGAGTAACTCTAGGGGTTAACTAACCCGGTGTTAATTTCAAACTTGCAGGTTAACTGAGGATTGTGTTTCTCAAGCATCCACTGTAAGTGAAGTTAATAAACACTGGGTTAAGCAATAGTTGGTAGCATTATTGTTTACCAGAATGGTGATCCTAACATATTTTTGATTGGTTGAAAGCAGTCACGCATGGGTCGATCGTCAAATTAGCCCATTCACAAAACTTTTTGGAGTTTGTTGTTAAGTTAATGATAAGTTAGAGTATTCTTTTTGGCGCACCGTTTTTTCATTACAATTTGTTAATTTTTGAAGAGCGTGGTTAATGCAGTGTGTGTAGTCAATAGTCATGGAGAAGAAAGATATCGCAAGAGGAAAAAACTTCCTTGAATTAAAAAAATAATAATAATCAAGCTATAATATAAGCGAAATATAGGGTGCACGAGGTCAGACATGAACTTTTAATCCTTTGTAGAGAAATCCTAGTCATCGTATTTCTCGAGAGGATTAATCCTTTGGCGGATTATATGAGGCGTTTTCCTACGAAATTGTAGAAATCTTCATCTTCATCAATCAATCCATATATTTCTATTTTGAAAAAAAAATATAACCACAAAATTGACAAATCACGGGAATGACTCGCTATTGATAAACCGGCCCTAATATAAGTAACGTATTTGATGGATACTTCACATTGTTCTCATGTCGATCGTAGCTAAAGTACCTAACAACGCGATAACTTTGCATGTGCAGTATGTGCCCAATACTGGATTCCCTCCATCCAGCCCAGGGGAGCACAAAAATGATACAAACAGAAAATCTCTGCTTACTTATCTTGTGTGAACCCCGGAAATATTTAGATATATTCGGAAAGTTTTAGTTCATGAATACTCAACAGTGAGAATAGAAAAATTAATATAATTTTCATGTAAATCGACTTAAGGCCCACCCCACCACCCCTAAGTTGGAGGTTTTCTCTTTGAATCCTTTCATGTAGGGCATTTTCAATATTTTGCACTAGTCACAACATTCTGTGTTAAACACAGATTTCAAATGTCCATCCAACATGTCTTTGTAATCTTACGAGTATTATTTGCTTCCTCAGATGTAAATTATTGACGATGTCTGGCCAAAAAAGGCGATATTTCACACGAATTCTATGAGACTTGTCATTTTTTCAGATTTCATGACATCCCTCTGTGATGTAAGCTTTATTTTGAGACCAGATTTTCTGAAATCAGACAAAAATTGGAAAAGTTACGGGCAAATTAATTCCAGCACGACCTTTTTCGTAACACTATTACTAAGAATAGTGCAGTATTTCTAAAAGAATACGTAAGGTTAGCCACCCTGTATAATATATTAGGCTTATCTAGACTATTTATTTGCGAAATAGAAAAAAAAAATCCCGATATGTAGCTTGCAATGCGTGCCAACATCAATAAATGAAAAGCTTGACAATGATTTTCGGACCCACTTTACTGGGTCACCCTGTATAGTTAGAGATTTTGCGCAATGATGAAAAATACTTATTTTCACTAGTACTACAACATACCAAATTTCTAAAAAAATCGACCGGTCCCCGAAAACCCATAAGATGTGTCCGATGTCCTTTTTTGATTCTGCGGAAAATTCTAGACATATTTCATGTGCAATGTCATGCCACAAATACCCTAAGGGCCGGTTTCTCAATAGCAAGTCACCCCTGGGTTAGGCATAACTCCAGGGTAAACATTGCAACTTCTTACACTTACCCGGAATTAAAACCAACTTGGAGGTAACTCGCTATTGAGAAACCAGCCCTTCAAATTAAAGCTTAAAGCCTAGTACTCATAACCGCGAAATTCGCTCTTTTTTGACATTGCTTTGAAAATATGACGTTTGATTCACATATAAAACGTCAAACTGTCGAAGCAATGTCAAAAAAGAGCGAATTTCGCTATTATGAGTACAAGGCTCAACTCACCTAATTAGGGGGCAGCACAACAAACCACAACGCAGGGACTGCAGGATCTTGAGTTGGCATACTTGGCAATCCTGGGCATACTATGAAGTGGTTCAGCCGTACGATACGCGACAAGCGGTAAACTCGAAAAGTTTTCATTAAATAAATCATTATAAATCTACATAAGAATGTAAGAAATGAAGACTTTACCTACGTAGATATAGATATTTTTTATTTTTATATAAATTAGCGTCAAATGTGTAAAATAGATTTTTTATTTGACTTATTAGGGAAAAAATAATATTGACATCTAGAACCGGGCCCCTTGAGGTACCGGGCCCGTGTTCCATGGAACACGCGGAACACCGGTGACTACGACCCTGTTGAAAAATCACGTGGTTCGGAGGGCCTAATTTCACTTGACAGCTTATAGCTTATTAGTCAAGTGAATGCTCATCGTCATCGTGTTGTTCGCCAACGTGCATGCAGTGATACAGTTTATCTTCAAACAGTTTCTGTAGATTCTAGAGTACCTACTTTGCAACATGTTAATGATTTGTCCTCGCACATCTTCCAATATGTCAGGTGAAGTGCTATAAATTTTGTTTTTTCTTCAAATTTGGATTGGATTTGTTACATAATTATTATTTAAAGAAATTAAACTGTTCATAACTTCCAAATTTGTATTTTTCTGCAAGGATGCTTAAAGCTTCGAAGACTATTTAAACTCCTGAAACTAAAATGTTTAGAATAAATTCTGCTATCATTAGCCAGAATAAGGAATACTGATAACAAAGGTATCATGCTTTGATGATAAAATTAACTCTCCTAAGCTATTTCTAAACACTAAACAGTCTATAAGTATAGACTGCCAAAACAATATTAGATTGGAAACCAAGGACTAGGAGATGGCGAGGAAGACTAAGTTAATCGACCAAAAAAAAAAAAAAAAAAACAAAGGTCTTTTTTTTTATTTAGCCATACCGCTACTCATGATTATCAAAATAGATAGTCTATTGATATTTAATGTGCATGTCCTTGATGTTATAGGGCTTTCTAGTAATGACGAACTCGGAAAATCCACAAAACAAAATAACGATGCATCAAAATTCAACTGATCCGTATTTCAACTGAATTTCTAAAGCGGTGCCTAATGTCCATTGGGAATAGTTTAACATAAGCTGGCTTTTTGTAATGTTAATACAGGGTGTAGGAGGAATCGCACAACACATTTTAACTGAAAATAAGAGGGATTTTCTGTATTTGCATTCTTTTTTTAGTGTTATTCAAATGAGGAGCACATTTTTAGCAGATATTGGATGAAAAATTATGTCTTGTTTTCATTACAGATACCTACCATCAAAGTTTATAATTTAATGAGCAAATAATAGTTTGTCTGCATGATGTTAGTTATCACTGAAACATTCTTTGCTGAAACTTTAAGTTCTGAAAAACTCCATAAAATATAAAAGTTTTAAGTACCTACATAATAGTAATTTATGTCATTAGGCTAAGAATAAATAAAAAAATAAATATGGAAATTTTTTATTTGTGAATAAATCTAACCTCAACGTCAGAACAGAAATTAATAGTTCGAAAATCGTCCCAACTATACTCGTGATCACAGAGGATGAACCGATTGGATCAAGATTGGATAGTTCTTGAACACTTGAAGTGTCAAACATCCGGAACAGATTTAACCGAAATACCCGTTTTTAGTTAAAAAACATAGTCCTTAATTTAGTCCCACTTTCATTTTTGCAATAATTTAATTTATAATGTAGGATTGGTAATTCCATATTATCTGGTGGGTGGCATTCCAATACCTATTGTTCACTTAGTTTACCTAATTGATAGTACCTTTGTTAGTTTTAATCAAGTACCAGTGTGTTAATTGGTACCAGTTGTTAAATTGTTATGTCAGAGTGAGTGACGAATAAAAGTAAGTCTGTCATGAATGTGCTAGAACTGTGTTGTTTCATTCACCCCTAGACAACTACAAAACCCTACATTTTGGGGGCTCAACCGGGATAGAAGGAGAATAAATTACGACGATAGTGATCAATAAAGCTCGATAAAACCGAAGTAGTGAATCAAGCAGTGATGGTTGCTTGTAAATGATGCCAGCCTGGATGTTCCTATTGCTGCTATAACGACGAAACGACATGGAAGAAGTGCTGCAATATCGGGCGTGACATATAGTCCTGTGAGAGTGCTTTTTACTAAGGTATTTATCAAACATTGATCCTAAGGTGCGAGACATTTGTCAATTTTTTTTTTTGTGAAATTGATTAACCAGTCAGACTTCAGTGACGTTGGTAAATATAAACCTCGATATAAACTATTTATTGCCAGCTCTAAAAAGTACTTTACTCAGTGAAAAATTTTACTTTCAACACAGATTCCTAATTTTTTTTAACGAAATTTTAAAAAATGGCAACTTTGAAATTAACTTTGAGTGAAATAGGTAATGTTAACTATAATATAACACATGCAAAATTGAGAGTTATCAAGGTTTTGCACTATATTTGTTTTGCTTCCAACGGAGAGCAGAGAAAGAGGCGGAAGGCTTTGCGCGCGTTTTCTGGATATGATTTTGTCAATCAATTTCCTGAATATTTTGCAAAAGTTGAGGATGTTTCTAAGAATTTTAAGCTTTCTGAATTAACCAGAGTTTGTCAATTATTAGGGCTAAATTTTACAAACGAAAAAGATGTGGTTTGTAGGATTTGTTCATTTTTGACAACCTTTTCCTATCCAAACGACGTTGATGAAGGAGACGGATGAATCAGAGGACGACAGCTCGGATTCTGAGAATGAAGACGAAAGACGTGATGATGACAGACGTGAAGACGAAAGATGTGAGGACAAAAGACGTGATGACGAAAGACGTGAAGACGAAAGACGTGAAGACGAAAAGCATGAAGACGAAAGACGTGAAGATGGAAGACGTGAACGCGAAAGACGTGAAGATGAAGGTTGTGCAAAAGAAAGACGAAAGAAAGTAGAAAAAATTAACTATGAGAAAAAACAGAAAGACAAAGAGAAGAAGCGCAGATTTGAAGAAAGACGAAAATACGAAGAATATAAATGTGCGTATGAAGAAAGACGAAAAGACGAAGAAGATAGACGTGCATATGAAGAAAGACGACAAGACGAAGAAGATAGACGTGCACATGAAAAAAGACGAAAAAACAAAAAAGATAGATATGCCTACGCAGAGAGACGAGAAGGCGAAAAAGATGCGAGAAGAATGCGTCACACGACACAGAAATGAAGACAGAAAGCAAAGTGAAGATGACAACTGCAACTATGAAAGACGAAGAATTGAGAAAACACGAAACTACGATGAAAGACTCAGAGAAGAAGAAAATATTGAACTAAATGAAATACAAAAATATGATTATTGGCGCAGAGAGGAAATTGCCCCAAGATACGACCATAGGCGAGAACAAGAATTTAGGCGATGGCAAGATGAAGAAAGATCGCGACGAGAAGACGACGATGGAGGTTATCGCTATTTGGATACGATGTTCAATAATTTACGCGAAGAAATGTCTGAAAGGCCTCGCAAAACTTTTCATACAATCTGAAAAAGGAATACGAAATTGGTCAACCCTAAAACAAAAACTCATTGAAGAATTCGGAGTTAGCGTCAAAAGTGCGCAAATACATAAAATGCTATCAACAAGAAGAAGAAAAATATGATGAAACTGTGCAAGAGTATATGATTAAGTTGAAAGAAATGGCAAGTCGCGCGTACATAGAGCCTGAGGAGGTCATAGAATATATTATAATTGACGGAATTCAAGACGATTCGTCAAATAAGATGGTGTTGTATGGAGCTAAAAATTTTCATGATCTAAAAGAAAAAATTAAGCTGTATAAACGAATTCAGAGGAAGTCCAATGTACACGAACAACCTTGTAAAATGAAGAAACAGTATTTTAAAAAGAATGAAGATAGTACAGTTAGAAAAATGAATTATGATGTCGCAGAAGAAATCACTTGTTTCAATTGTGGAAGTCAGGGTCATAGATCGAATGCTTGTCCTGATAAGTCAAAGGGAACGAAGTGTTTCAAATGCAATAATTATGGTCATGTTTCCAGAAAATGTTCAAATAGGAATCTAGAAAATAGTAGCAGAGAAAGTTTAAGCATTAATGTGATCAATGGATTAATATTGACTGCTTTATTTGACACTGGAAGCGATGTCTGTACAATGAGGGAAGACGTGTTTAATGAATATTTTTCAAATATTGAATTAACATCCGAATTTGTATTATTGAAAGGATTTGGAGCAAACACAAAAATAAAAACATTGGGATCTTTGAAGATGCAAGTCGGCATTAATGACGAACAATTTGAAGTTAAGTTCCATGTTATTCCCAAATTATCTACTTCTTTCAAAGTTATAATTGGCTAGCACTGCAAGCTACTGTACATATCGATGAAGAAGGTATTATGATATACAAGAAGTCAGGAACACATTAGAAAAGTACGGAGTGAAACCAAAAAAGTACGGAGTGAAACCAAAAAAGGATACAAATTAAGAAGAAAAAAGACGAGAAAAAAGAATACAGCGTATAACGGAAAAGACTTGATGACAATTAAAAAAACGCAGTTTGATCCTGGAATCAAATTAAAATGGATAACAGCGACGAATCCGAGTCGGATTCTGAGCAGGATATAGACCGGGAGTTAGACGGACTTGAGTATGCATAATATGAGGACCGCATTTTATCAATGGATTGTAGCTGAGAAAAGCTCAAAGATTAAGAATCCGGATCTTGCCGGCTCCTTTTTTGATCCTTTTTTTTTCTATCCCCTCTCCTCTCACTTATAAAGGAATTCCATGGAGTGTATGCTATGTGTGTGATTTTAACGACTATTATAGTTCTAATTCAGTTTGCTCTTGTGGTGAAAAAGACGACAGGGTTTTAAATAGAAAGTTGTAAGTATGTTAAAATTTGCTGTGGCTAGTGGGATTTGAACTCACGACCCTCTGGGTTTCCGTCCATTGCTCAAGAGGTATAGGTATGGTGACATAGCTACAGCGGTGCATTTAATATTATTATTATTATTATTTTAAAGCTTGTGACAAATCGTTAAAAATGCGACTTTTCCAGAAATTATATAAAAAACAGGGTGTTTCATTTGAAAAACAGTTAATCCATGGCGTAACTATTTAGTTTTTAGTTCAAATGATTTTTTGGTATAATTTTTGAATTCTCCAGAAAAAAATATGCCAATTGGCTATTTTAAATTTTTCAAAACTACAGGAACAGGAAAAGTCAAAAATGAGCCCCTGTTCAGTCTTCGTTGGATGACCCTGTACATGTCGAAGTCTTCTCTAACTTCTGTATATTTCGGAGCAGAATTGCAAAGATATCCAACAAGTGGTAGAATTATTTTGAGTGCTTGAAAAGAAAGCCTTAGGTACAATCAATAGGAATTATTGTGAAATTACTTGAAATTGTGATATTTTCCATATAACTTTGCATTGGGAAATGGCAGGAGAGTTAGGGACCACTCCAGCTGCCGGCAAGATGTACTTTCCCATTCTTCAAGATCACAGGAACACGAATTTGAGCAGTTTTGCCGGTCCTCATATTTTGCATACTCAACTACTTGTAGCGCCTGCTCTAATAGCCGAGTGTAGGATTGGTAATTCCATATTACCTGGTGCATTCACTTAGTTTACCGTTGATAGTACCTTTGTTAGTTTAAATCAAGTACCAGTGTGTTGATTGGTACCAGTTGTTAAATTGTTATGTCAGAGTGAGTGACGAATAAAAGTAAGTCTGTCATGAATGTGCTAGAACTCTGTTCATGGTCAAGTTTTGATCTAGTATAGCCTGGCAAGAGGTAACTTGATAGAGACGAAAGGGGGAAGAAAAGTGGGAAAAAAAATCTTCAGTTTCGCCAATAACCACGCCACTTTGCTGTCGTTCAGGCTCTAACCAATAGAATCATGCGTCTGAATAATCGCGCCTCTCCACATCCATCTCATTTCGCAATTTGCCGGATTTTTTTCTATTTCAAAATACTACACATGCCCATACAGCAAAAAAAAATGTCACTAACTTGTTTATTATTTTTTTTTTTTACGGATATGCGCACTCGCAAGGAAATGTCCTATCACGCTCGAGAAGCGGCAAGTGCGCGGAAATGTCGGTGTATGTTGGTCTTGAAACGGATCAGGTTGTAACCTGCAGGGAAAACCGTCGCAGGGAGTTTATTCCACAGCGATGTTGTTCTCCAGAGATATGAATTCTGATATAATGAGGTTCTTGGTGCCTCTAGTTTGACAGTAAATTCATGGTTACCGTCTGTTTGACGGGTTCGCCTGGTAGGTGCTACTCTCGGTGGAATCATACGTGCCAACTCTTCAGAGCATTTTCCGTGATAGTACCTGTAGAAGAGAGATAAATCGCCCACAGATCTGCGATGTTCGAGACCATCCAAGTTACGAGTAAGTGCGGGGTCATTGATCAGCTTGATAGCTCGTTTTTGCACGGTATTTAAAAGCATTAAGGTATGTTTGGGAGCTGCACTCCATATATGTGAGCAGTACTCCATAGTTGGTCGAATCTGGGCTTTGTAGAGTGTCAGCAATTGGCTTGGTGTGTACAGATGTCTTGTACGAAATAGCACCCCCAGCTTTTGGGAGGCCTTTTTAGCAATATATGCCACGTGACTGTGCCAAGACATGTTGGTCTCTGCAGTAACCCCCAAGATGTTCAACTGACTCTGTAATGTGACAGCACTTCCAGATAGCATGATGTTTGGCTCACCGGTGCTGGTCTTTTTTGAAAACAGAGCTGCTTGGGGTTTCTGCGCGTTGAACTGTACAAGGTTTTTGTTACCCCAGTCCTCTATTATCTCCAGGTCGTTATTTATCTGCGATATTTGAGTTAGTCTAAGATGATGGAATTCACGTGCGGAAAGACCTGTGGGTGGTATGAGTGAGGAGACTACATTGCCATCGTCTGCAAAGCAATAAAGTGGATTTACTGTTTTATCTATGAGGTCATTTATGTAAATCAGGAAAAGAGTTGGCGAAAGGATTGCTCCCTGTGGCACACCAGCATTTATTTGGTAAGAGTTGGAGTTCTGGCGATCCAGTGCAACATAAATGGATCTGTCCTTTAGGTAACTTTCAAACCAAGTGCAAAGTTTCGGCGATAATCCCATTGCTTTGAGCTTGTTGAGCAGATTTTCATGCCAAACTTTGTCGAATGCTTTAGATATATCTAAGTCAATTGTTCTTGTTTCACCCCGCAACTCAATCGCTTTTTGCCATAAGTGAGTGACGTATGTAAGTAAATCGCCAGTTGACCTATATTTTCGAAATCCGTATTGCTTATCGTTGATAATTTTGTACTTTTCCAAGTACTTGGTTAGGTGATTGTTCACAACTCTTTCCATTACTTTTGATATCACCGGAAGTAGAGCAATTGGTTTATAGTTTAACGGATCTGTCTTTTTTCCTTTCTTTGGAATGGGTTGTACTGCGGCAGACTTCCATGATGATGGATATACTCCTTGCCTGTAAGACAAATTGAATAATTTTGCGAAAGTTGGGGTGAGTTCGTTGGCGCAATTTTTGAGTACTATTGCGGGAATGCCATCCGGACCCATTGCTTTGTTTGTATCTAGCTTTTTAAGGGATTTTCGTATTTCTTTGTGACAAAAGGGTACCTCTGGCATACTATGGGAAACCCTTTCAATGAACGGTGGAGTTTTTCCGTTTGGCACTGTTAGGTTGGAGTTGGAGGAAAACATTGGGGCCAGCATATTGGCTTTTTCCTCTGATGGTGTGGCTAAGTGATTATTTTTATCTGTAAGTGGTGGTATGGATGACTTGGTGAAGTTAGATCCAACAGCTTTTGCAAGAGACCAAAAGGACCTAGAACTACTTGGACAATTCAGCAACCTGTTTTTTATTCTTTGATTGTATGTTTCTTTAGCGGAGTCAATAGTAATTTTGCAACTATTTCTGGCTTCTATAAATTCTGTGTGGTTTTGAGCGGTTTGTTGTCGTTTCCAAAGGTTATATGCTCTGTGTTTTTTCTGTACAGCCGTTTGACACTGGCTGTTGAACCAAGGTTTTGCATTAGCTCTTCGTTTAGTTGTATGTGGGATATATGCGTCCATTCCAGATAAGATTACTTGTGTTATTTCATTACAGCAAATAGTGGGATCAGCTGTTTTAAAGCAAACCTCTTGCCATGGAAAATCCAGGTAATACTGTTTTAGGTCATTCCATTTTGCCGATTTATAGTGCCACATTTTACGAGGAAGTGGTTGTAGGCTTGGTAGGATGAGCATTTCGCACTTTGTTATTATAAGTTTATGATCGGACGAACCAAGTGGAGCATCTACTTCAATTGTGTACGAGTCAGGATTGGTGGTTAGGAACAAGTCTAAAAGCGCTGCAAATTCGCCACTTTCTGAGATACGGGTAGGTTCATCGACAAGCTGCGTTAGACCACAACTTATGGCAAAAGCTTCTGCTTCTCTGCCTTCGTTGTTTCCGTCAAATCTGGAAAAGTATTAAATTCTATTACAGTTCGCCGTTTGGCTAGCCAGACTATAGTTTGGTTATGGACACAGAGAAAAATTGGATAAAACATAAGAATACTGGGCAGGTCATAAAATTTATTAGTTAAGCTTTCATAATGTACCAAGACGCCTCGCTAACTAATTTATTATTGCAATAATTAGGCTGGCTCGATTTAAACTCACCTGAGAACTAATTTTTTTAATTTTTTTAAAACAGGTTTCTGTATGTTCCTACATTAGAAATTACTGTAAGCTGCTGATAGGGGGCAGTACTTCCGAGAAGGCATTCAGAAAAAATAATTGAGCAAAGATTCCAAACCTAATTTTTATTTTCTACTAGGAGTAGTGAAAAAAAATCTATATATTTTTCGGTAGAGAAAGTCATTATATACCGAGCGCTTTTATAACCCGAGGCGCGAAGCGCCGAGGTTTTTAATGTGCAAACTTCTCTACCTGGGTATATAATAAATATACTATTAATGAATGTCCATCAGACAAATTTTAAGAGGCAATTAAAAACAATTTCTTTTTGTTTATTGATATTAAAATATTTACTAGAACTAATAAAATTATAATTGGCTTTTATTTTATGAGCTCTGAGGAAAGAGCCGGGAAAAACGTGCTATAAAAAATAAATTTATGATGGCTACTCGAAGAAAATGGGTCATTAAAAAAATCCTTTAATACTAAACGAGACTTTAGTATTGGAGAGGATGCTAAAACATCAAACACAACGTCTCAGGCCGCCTGAGTAGCTTTATAATTGACCAATTTTCAAGTTATAATGTATACTTGAAACATTTTCTCGGGGTGGAATTAGAGTCTCATAACTTTTAATTATTTCAAAGAGCTTTATCTTGTCGTATATTAAATGTAATATTTTAGAAGAGATCTTCTATGATCCTGTTCTGTGTCTTATTGTTAAAGCTATTGTTACCGACCGGTACAGGAACACTTGAAACTTTTCATCTAGATTGTTATACATGTGCCTATATCAGTGGCGTAGATAGCTTTTCGCGATTGAGGGGGTGGGGTTTGATGAAGGTATTTAATTCCATGAAGTTCTATTTTTTATAATGAAAAATATCTTCTTTACATTGTATATTAGTAGACTCATGAGGAGGATTGATCCCCTTAACCCCTTCCCCCCTATCTACGCTACTGGCCCACCTTACCCATTTCCCTTTCGTTTTATGTTTATTTGTGACTTGTTTAACTCACCATATCAATAATTGCCAACCCTGGTCAAGTGCCTAAGGCAACTTATTAGCCACGGTCACAATACTAGGGCGGTAACTGTCAAACAAAGAAATCAAGTAACACTCCGTATGCAAGGTTTTTCGCTTTGGTAAGAATAAAGCTCTACAACCTACTGCCTTCTAGTGTGAAAGATCAAAAAAACCATTAAGCATTTTAAAAAAGCATGTCATATTCAGGTAAACATCGAAAAATTTAAATCTGTAATAATATAAACCAAATATCAATACTGTTATTTTAAGGTTTCATTATTTATAATAATATTATTTAAATTTATATGTATAATTATAACAGAATGGACTAGATATCAATAAGCCTATAAAATTAATCACAAAAATGCGCCGACAAGCTCTATGTAGAGCTTAGGTGCAATACTGGAGGGAGAAAAAAAAAGTCCTTCAACCCGTTGAAATATATTTCATTTTGAATTTGAATTTGAATTAAGATACCTTATACCCGCTTGGGGAGTCTGTACTGATACCACGTTTAAAGAAATTCAAATAAAATAAAATCCTGAAAGTACTATTCAATTATGATTTCTTAACTAGTACTGCTACATAATATAAGAAATTAAGGGTCCTTGAGTTAGATCAAATTGGTACTGTTACTAGAGCGAAGCAAGCTTATGTATAAAATAATTCATAACATTCAAAAATGCAAATTCGACATGAAATTTCTAAATCAAGTACATGAGTACATGAAAACAAGATCTGAAGGTAACATTCATATATTCAATTCCAGAATTTAATGTAGGGTTGAACTGTCCACTGTCCAATTTAAAAAATTGGTGATGTTTTGCAACTAGATAATCTATAATCTACTTGAATATGGATTTTTGACTTTGTATCTCGACGTACTTATCAACAGTTTAGCGATTTAGCAAATTAGTGATTAGTAATTGAGGCCTACTTAATCATTGTTATACAGTGTGTCCACTTAAGTTCGCAACTTATGGGAAAGTTTTTTATTATCAATTTTACGAAAAAAAGTTATATCTCATAAAAGAGCTATTGAAACTTGAAATAACATGCACAGGGTGGTCAGAAAATAGAAAAATATTCAGGGTGTTTCCTCAGTACAGTTCATAACTTCAGGATCTGATTCCTCACAATATTTTAAGAAAAAAAGTTCCCATAAATATGTGTCCGGAAATGCGTAATTTCTGAGATACAGGGGGTGTCAAGGTTTAAAAAATAAATCGTTTTTTTATTTATAGCTCAAAAATCCCTTTCAGATTTGTCTGTGATAACAAAAGGTATCTTTTGACCCAATTAGATTTACCGTTATTATGATCAAAGTTATAAAACATCAGTGACATGCCATTTTTTTTTTTTTTTTTCTACTATTACGAACGTCCTCTGTGGCGCCACTGGCATAATAACGGTAAATCTAATTAAGTCAAAAGATAACTTTTGTTATTACAAACAAATCTGTCTAGCTTATCGAGAATGGGGAAAGGGGTTTTTCAGCTACAAATAAAAAACATTTTTTTTTTTTTAAACTTTGACGCCCTGTAACTCAAAAAATACGCATTTCCGGATACACATTTATGGGAACTTTTTTTCTTAAAATATTGTAAGGAATCACATCCTGAAATTTTGAACCGTACTTAGGAAACACTCTGCATATTTTTCTATTTTCTGACCACCCTGTACATGCTATTTCAAGTTTTAATAGTTTAATATTATTTTTTCAAGAAGCAGAAACTTTCATGAAGAATAACTTTTTTTCGTAAAATTGATAATAAAAAAGTTTACCATATGCTGCGAACTTAAGTAGACACGCGGTATATTGTTTTTTATTGTTTTTTTGAAACCAGTGTTTCTAACACTGATCTAAGAAAAAGATGTTGTAAAGTTGATGATATTGTTATGTTGTTGGTAATATAGAGTTTTCAAAAAAAAAAAATATATATAGAATCGTGAAAAAAGGAAAGTAGAACTGATTCCTCAACCACAATAACAAAAGTATATTATAGAAAATGAAACAAAAGGCAGGTTACCATTTCTAGATGTGCTCACAAATAAAACGACAGATACATCAATACGACCGTGTACAGAAAACCCACCCACCCAGGACAATATTTGAATTTTTCCCAAACCCAAGCCTCAAATGACAAAAGAGGTAGATGGAGCAGAACATAAGTATATGCATTACCTACCAAGGCAGCTAGAAACCTGAAAATAAAAACGATACAGCTGGCTACTCGGCAACTAATAAAAAATTCTATGAAAGAAAAATAGAGGAGCACGCAAAAAAGAGAATTAGTATTAAGAGGGACCGGGACCAACACTAAAACATTAAAGGAAAAATTTCTAAGAATTTGGACGAATATACAATAGAACAACAATCACAACTCAACCGTGAAACTAAAAAAAAAATTTGACTAAAACAAAACCAAAAATCTGAGACGAGAACCACAAAAAATGGCATTTAAAAGCGAATGCAGAGAATCACATATAAAAAAAAAAAACAACAAAAGATCATTAGAACAAGTGAAAGAACACAAAATGTCATGAACACCTGAATAGGAGAAACCAAAAAATCCGGCATAGTATAGGCTAGTATCTCGTGAGGAATTGTACAACTTTCACCGACAGGAGATACTTAACTGGTAAAAACGTTGCAGTTATTGAGAATAAAGTTAATGCAAGTCGAAAATCATTTATTCAAATAATTTCATGTTCACTACCACTTTCAAAGAAAATCAAGACAAAATTCTTCAGACATCCTTATCCTAAAATGGTTACAAATAAATACCTGATGAAGTTTTGTACTCAATCTTGCAACAATGTTTGATGACTAAAAAATTCGCGAATGAAAGTTTACGGTAAAATAGTCTAGCAAATGGAAGCGAAGTTTCTAGATAATTCTGGAAGCAACGAGGCGCTATAAACCAGAATCGGCCAGTGAGGAAAAACCCAATGGCCGGTTTATATGACAATCAGTAGTGAATTGAACAGGAATAAATTCATAATTGGATAATTGGTAGAACGTGATTCGATATAGTCAGAAATTGAGTTGTGATTAAGTTTTGTGAGCTCGATTGTAGTTGAATAAAGTGCTGTATAAAAGAGTTTCATCGTGGTTTTAGTGGTAATCTCTCAAATTAAGATAGATTAATTTCGGGAGAGATCCCATTGATCTACAAGTCCGCTTGCGTAACAGTATTAACAACAGTATTGCAGCACATTACATTACTATTGTTTCAAAGTTGATATGCAAACTTTCGTTATCACAGAATATTGTCTGAAACATTCCAGAACCTACCAAGTGCTCTTGAACGAAGTCCGTATTTAGATAAACAAATAAATAGGAATTATTGTTGAAGTTTTCAATTGCCTAGCATTAAATCAAAAATTAAATTCTACAGTGTGATAAAATAATAAATTGTTGTTGAAATTTCGACAAGTACAAAAGCAACCAAAAATAATAAACGATAATAATATGGTCGATTATGTTTAATTTTGAATATCACGTTGTTAACGTTTAAACTTTCCTGAAAGTTTGTGCTCCAACCAATGCGAGTCAGCAAAAACATCCCGCAAACTCTCCAAACGCGTATTTGATTTATGACTTTTCGGAACTTCTTAAGTACCCTGTTTACAGACGAAAATTGATTGTTTTAACTAATTTGATAAAACTTTGATTGAAGGCATTTTTTATCACTGACGGCGATGGTGAAGGTCTCTGTATTTTATACCGCACTAAATATGAAAGAAATCGAGTAGTTTTTTTTTTTAACAGGTTGACTGCCATGTCCACCCAATCGGGTGGACCTATGACTCCCGCCTAGTGCCAAACAAAAAATATGTGAACTACCCCAGACTGCCACATGTATAACTTTCTTATTTGTTGACATATATCAACTTTATAGGTCTCGTTGGGTGCGTAGGGACATAAGCAAGAAAAATGCGACATATAAATCTGGGTACCCAATTGGGTAGACAGCATATTTTTTCAAGATTTACGAAAGCAGTGTCTACCCAAATGGGTAGACAGAATTATTACAATAATTATTGAATGACAGTATTTATTGATTAGAATAATTATAAACTAAATATTTCACAACAGTCAAAACAGAACGCATCTTTATGTCATACATTTTCTTTCCATTTGTTTTTAGGCTCGCTAAAATAGATAAAAAGGATAAAAACTATTCATTTTTTACTTTTGCCGCGAGGAGAAAAACCACTCACTTACTAGGGTTGTGTACATTTTCAAAACAAGTAAGACACAAAAAAGGCTTATCCTCGCAGGTATTGCAGAAGGTATTTACTTTTTTGGCTTTACTTTTGGCTTCTTTTCTTCCCAGAGAAGCCGAAAGCTTTTGGTAACAATACTTGCAGTTTTTTCTTGGGGCTCTAAAATAAGAAGTATTTATGCAAACAAAATACTTAGATACCTAGATAACATTAGCTAACTGAAATTTACCTTTTAGTTTTACCGCATTGAACCACATCTGTCTTCTGTAAATAATGATTTGTGGCCTTTGCTAACCTTGGTGTTGATACTCTTTCTTCTTCGGGAATATCTAATAGAGAACAGACAATATTCATTCTAAATTCGACTAGTTTCATTTTTCTTTGTTCCTTTTGTAAAGATGCACGGATGAGGTATCCATTTACGACCGATGTGCCAAATATTAGGTCATCAGCTACTTTGTGATACCATCTAATTGATTTTCTAATAGCTGAATGGTAAGATGAAAGCTGATCAGATATATCAATTCCGCCTTTCATGGTGTTATACTGTAGGATCATTTCTGGCTTAACAATTTCTTCCTCCTTTCTATTTTTCTTACCAGTTGGTACCATGTTGGCCAAAAACTTTGAAGACACACAATAAACATCCCGTTTATCTTTCCATTTCAGGGCTGTTATCCCCTTAGGACTTTCAAGAGACTTGCATTCTCCACGTTTTAGCTTCGCATTAACAACTTCCTTTGGAAAACCTTTTCGATTTTTCCGGTACGTACCAACGAAATAAGTATTTTGATCAATTAACTCATTTATGAGAGCCACACTTGTGTAAAAATTGTCAGTGCATAAAGTTCTTCCGTGACCCAGATATGCGCTCATTAGGGACATTACAACATTAGTCGCAAGACTTCCATGGTTGATGTCTTGTTCATTTCTTTTGCCGGCATATGGTATTATCTTATAGGTAAATCCAACTTGATCACAAAGCTTAAATAGTTTCACACCATATTTATGTGATTTACCTGGAATGTATTGTTTGAAATTCAATCTTCCAGTGAAAGGTACCATTGATTCATCAATTACTAAGTTCTGTCCTGGTATTTTAACTTCCTGGAATTTTGCCTGCACTAGGTCAAGCAGTGGACGTATTTTACAAAGCCTATCACCCTAAACATCTTCACCAAAGTGCCAAAATCGTAGTAATAGTTGAAAACGGTTTCTAGTCATAAAAGATGACATCTCATTTCTATATATTTTTTTATCAGACCAGTAAGATTCGAGAGATGGCATATGCACCAAACCCATCCATATCCGAAGACCTAAAAAAGTTTTCATTTCCTGTTGGTTTGTTTCTTTCCATTTTTTATATCTACTACTTCGTCTTATAGTATGAGTTTCTAAAAAAGTCTTTGCATTTTTGTTTATTTCTCTAACAATCATCTCAATTATTTCATCTGTTATGAAAAGTTGATAATAATCAATGGGTTTTGCGGCTTTTGGATCAAATGAAACATTCAATTTTTCTTGACTAGTAAATGGAAACGTAGGTTGTGCATATTTGCAGTCATTCCAAACTGTATCATTATTGATATCGTTAACATTGTCATTTTCCTCGCTACTGCCAGACGAATCACTTTCGTTCGCATCACTGTCATTATTTTCACTGGTTACTTCTTGATTCTCTTCGTTGGAATTATCAGACTCATTACTAGCTATGTACTCGCTCCCAGAATCTTGGAATGGCTCTTCATCTGAACTTTCTCCGATGGCCAATGCTATATCTTCTAATTCCTTCGGAGTTAAAGGTTTTTTTGGATTATCGCAATCCAAGATACTGACTTTACGTCTTTTTGAATCCATTTTATTTCAAACACTACTAAAAAACTTTGAAAAACACACTCTAAAAGGCACCAATTTCCTGTAACCTTAAATTACGGATTGAAGAATTTGAGCGTCAACCCATTCAGGTAGACAGAAATGAGAGAAATCAGCTGATTTTTGCAAACCAAATTCACCTTCTTACAGGTGTCTATGATCTATTTTCACATTTCTGGGCCCATTAGAGACACCTTATTGGGAACTAGGATCATAACTTAAACTTTTTGGTAAAAGATGACGCTATTGTAAATAAAAAAGTAAACCAATTGCTGTACACCCATTTGGATGGACAGATGAAAAATTTAAAGTTTTAAGGTCCACCCAATTGGGTGGACATAATCGATAATTTGAGTTTTCAAAAAACTTGGCTGGCAGTCAACCTGTTAAATTGAAAGATAAATGCAATAAATATTAGTACAAAAAATCCCTAAATGGTGAATCGTATTATCAATAAAATAAATCGGCTAAGCTCAGTTCAATAAACAATAAGGCTCTTCCAAAAAAAAAAAAACACCTCTGGCTTTCTAACTTTTATTTATTCATATTCAACATATGCAACCGTACCTGACGCTTTCAAATGTAATAAGCCCAAAATAATTGGAAATCATAAATCAAAACAAAAATAACTTTTGAATAAAATTTTACGTTTTACAATAGAACAATGCTTTCTACCTGATTTTATTTTTCATTTTTAATAATTCTCTAATCCGTAATTGAGGAATTCAAAAATGCAGAATTGCCAAACTAAATTAATATACCTATCTAATTCCCGTATTACATCTGTGTATTTTTTTTTGTGTATTTATTCATGTAGTTCAGGGTGCCAACATTATTTTGTTATTCATAATGCTGAATTATGTTGCGTTTGAAGTTTTTCGGTTGTCACCCTTGAACTACATGAATAAATACACGGAAAAATACACAGATGTAATACAAACATAATGAATAATTTTAAATATAAATAAATACACAAGCAAATAATTATTTGATATTAACTCATGATAGGTATTATATAACATGTAAAGAAGGCGAAATTGTTCTCTAACACCCTTAATTCTTGGAAAGTTAATAAAAGACAATCTCAACTAAACTCTTCGTCATTTTTTCAAAGTAATCAACACCTTTTCTCTGTTCTTAACAATCCTTTGGTCACCCATGTATCGATTCAAATCACACTTTAACTTGAAAATTCATTTTGCGCTTGTGATGTGTGTATTTGAAGTAAATTCTGCTTTCCTGGCAGGGTTTGATTTAGTCTGAGTAAATCAACAGCTTCCATCCATGTTTTGGCGTCATCACTTTCATTTAGTCAGACAGAACATTCCTGTGAAACAATATCGAGGAACGATTCTGCTCAAGTGCAATGGCTATATATGATTTCCAAGATATTTTAGGTTCTTCTTCTTCCTGAACCTGCGAGGAATTTGTAGAGTGCTATAAAAAATGTTATAAACAAACAAAAAATAAATAAAAATGGAAAAATGATATTTGTATAAATTGAACTCTCACAAACAAAATAATAATTAATCAACTAACCTGTGAACGCTTCTTACACACACACTAATAACAAATTGGATTGAACAATCAATGGTAATGCAAAATAAAAATGAAAATTGAATAATGGATAATTACAGACACGCGACACGTTTTCTAAGGAACGAGTCCCTCGTTCTGTAGTCTAGTTGCGTATTCTCTTAAATCATCTTCGGTTTCGGTACCTTCGTTTTCTGTGGCGCGCTCGTTCAATACTAAACTTGAGGGCGCATAAATGGTTGCAACATTTACTTTTATTCAGTAAACGTTTTCTTAAAAAGTTAAGATTTTAAGAAATAATATTTTAAATAGGTGGTTTTCTTCAAATTGTTTTTCGGCTGGCCAATTTTGAACTATTCAGTTCCCAAAACCAAACTGTATATTGTGTGACGCAACGTTGATTATTTACAGTGCAATGTTGACAAAAAGCCGTTGCGGTTTCATAATTTTATTTTCAAATAATCAAAATATTTTTGATGAATTAAAGTTTAAAGGAAGAACAATTTTCGTCAGAGGAATAAAAATGTCCAAAGCGAAATTTTTTTCTGATCGGAAAGCTGCAAAAAGATTGCCGAATCGAAAAATATTGTTATCGTCTTTTCACAGGGACAGGGATCCAGCAATATTTTTTCGCGACAAAAAACGTTCCAAACAATAGTATTACAATTTTATGCAGGTTTTGTTTGGTATTTTTCTACTTGTGAAGTTTTATTTATTTTATTATAATTTATGTTCTATTTTCTGCAAGATTCATATTAATTGTTTCTAATTTGCTTATTAATCATTTTACCTCATTTTCTGTTTTTTTTTAAATTAAAATTGTACTCCTATTAGTTATCTATATCTGTTCTCTAATCTTTACAATAACTCAGATAGTGTTGATATCTCCATAGAGCTGATTTTTTAACCTCGAATTCAGTAGGTATTACAATATTCACTACCATAATATATTATTCTACAAACCACCTGTTTTCATACCTAATCGTTCCTTCTTGCACTTTTCCGGAAGGATATCGCTTCTCATTTTCTAAACGACTCTCACTTTCTTTATAGCGGGCCATGCAAGCTTTTGCTATATTAAAAAGAGTATCTACCTATCTGCTATTTTCATGATCAAATCATCAGGATAAGTGGTATGTTTTCATTCAATAATTTTGTTCAGAGTGTCGCTGAAAAAATTAATAAGCTTTGATCAAACCATCACTTATAGTTTTTTTCACATGTCACTTTTACTGATTCCAAATTCCATTCGATCTTGATGGACGCTTTTAATCCAAGTTTAGTTGAAACTTCACCTAATCTCATTGAAATTATTAGTTTAAATCATTGCATCTTCTGCTAGCAACTGGAAGTGTCTCACACTATTGATTCCAATTGCTCTTTCTGAAAATCGGCGTACCTACGTGGCTGCTCGTAGCACTAGCTGATGTAAGTGAATATAAAGAATCTGAATCTATTACCTGATTCTACCATACCAGCCAAAATTCTAATTTTTTTACGGGTCTTTCCATATAACGCAAAATTTTATTTGTAAATCAAGTGTCGTAAAATCCTATATAGCAAACAATAAAGAGTGCAGTAAAATTTAAGTTTAGTTTAGTTTGGAAAAAAAAAACGGCTATAAATTCCAGTTTCAAAAATTGAGTGCGCCCCATACGCAGAAAAGCGTAAAATAAAATAAAAAGTTTTACTGAATCCATAAAAACTTAGACCTATTGCACGTCTAGGTGTATATACAAGAGCAATATTTTCCACGGATAGATGGGATTTTATGACGAAATAAAGAATTCTGTCTCAAAATTACATTCCATAAAGTTTACGCGAGCGCGTGTATTTCATAGAAATCTACGATATTTTGCAATATGTAAGCCCGTGATCAAATTGACTATAGTTTCCTGAAAGATTAAATTGGAAACTCGCAAAATGATGAAATTCTCCACTTCTTTGTACAATTTTAATTTGCGCAAGAACTAATTATTTTTTCCGCAAACTTCAAAGAATGTCGACTTTTATAACCTCAATTCTTAATGTTGAAGTTTGACTTCACAGACGTCATTATTTTGTTACTTTTTTGTCCGGCCGTTCCGTGAGCGTACAAAAAGTGTACTTTTTGGTACGCCCTATATATATACGCCATGGTATAGTTTTGTTCCACCTAAGGTAGTTTATTTGACTTCTCATGAGTGATTCAAAATTGTCGAGGCTCGTGTTCTGAATATTGGCGATCTTAACATAAAGCTTTTCTGATATAATTTGGTTGTCTTTCTTTTTACAAAAATGCTGTGTTATTATTCCTGCTAATTTTGATTTTGGTTCTACCGTTACCTCAAAATTTATCAGATTAAACGTCATTAATTTTGTTTTTATTGCCCTATCATAAGATATTTTTATTTATCACATGCGCCTGTGGTTTATTAGAGGACTTTCGAAATTTCAGCCTTTAGTATAGGTATACATGAAATATCATAACTTATTAATAAAGTATTGTCACGGCTATAGGGTGCGTCACAGAAATCTTGGGTCCGTTTATTCCAAAATCAAAGTCCAATTAACACAACAATAATTTTTTTCTCCAAACGTCAAAAAAACGCCACTTTGTTAATCTCTGTCAAGATGTCAGAAATTTAATTTCTATGCTGGTAGGCAAATCCAGCAGGTTAACACCTGTCGAGGTGGTAGAAATTTAATTTCTATGCTGCTTGGCAACCCCAGCGGCAGCAAAAGTACTTTTAGTGCCGCTCGTACTTTTACTGCCGCTTAACAATTCAGTTACCCCCGAGCTTACCCCATTTGTTTGGAGAAAAAATAGCGTGTTGCAGACGGAGCAGACGGAGCAAGCCTCACTACGTTCGGCTCGCAAACCTTCTGCTTCAGCACAAAAAAGTAAAGCTTCTACTCCTAATACAACAATATACTAATTCCACGTTACTACACACTCTGACACTAATTACTTCACGAATTAACTCAAACAACTTAACTCTTTACAACTCAACCATATTCACTATCTAAATCATATCACAGCCAATCTCAAAACTTAAAAGCTTCTAACTAATACCGGCCTTTATATATCCGTAATCCATTCTTGTAACATCCAGAATGAACGTGATAGCCTCCTTTCTTGAACAAGGCAGTATTTTCTGGAATTTTAGGCATGGATTCTGTATACCCTGGCGAAAGCGCACCGTCACACTGCTCTCCTCTTAATGTTTATCATCCCAATCAACTTCACACCCATGATATTTCGTCAATCTCTTCAGATGTACAACTTCCATCTTACTCCTGGTGTTGCGCTGAACTCGATAAACCAAATCAATAATCCTCTTGATTAATTTGTAGGGTCCCTCCCATGCTGAAGACAATTTGGGCGACACTCCTTTCTTTTTTATTGGATTATACAGCCACATTAAATCACCTTCTTCAAATCCGGCTGAATTGGCTTTCAAGTCGTATCTGGTCTTCATTCGGTCACTGGCCAGCTGAATATGCTCCCGAGCAAAATCATGTATCCCCAGAAGTCGTGCCCTTACTTCATCCGCATAATCTCGAATCTTCTTCTTCTTCAGGCATTCCAAACATCAGATCGCAAGGTAATCTGAGTTCCCTTCCCAAAAAGATTCTAGCTGGACTTTCACCTGTTGACTCGTGAACAGCTTCTCTGTAAGCCATTAAAAATAGAGGCGAATGTTTGTCCCAATCTCGCTGGTGTTTTGCGACCACTTTTGTCAGATGTTCCTCTATGGTCCTATTGAATCGTTTTACCATGCCATCAGACTGTGGATGTAAAGGTGAGGTCCTTGTCTTACGAATACCCAGTAAAAACGTTCTCGAATTTTCTCCAAAGTCTTGTTAACTCCAAAATGTGCCCCTGAGGTTCCGTCATGTATTTCTTTTGATACATCTTCTACTCAATCTTTTAGAATAACTAGTTGACTCTTCATAGTTTTCCCATCGGCACTTTCCTAAACTCTTTTCAGTAAACCATTTTCTATGGCCAGAGAATTCCACTGACTTCCACAACGCTTTATAAATCAAACTCTCGTTTGACACATCCCTCCATTCTCGCCTACCTTTATTAATTTCTTTTAGATGAAGAATTTGCCCAATGTCCTGGTCTGCTTCTTGATCTTCTCTCATTTGTTTGGTAGTCCATTTATCTTTAACGATAATACCCGTTCTTCTCACAGCTGGAACAGTATTTTCCTCATATCAGGCATATCGATTCTTTGGCGAAGCTTGCAGTTTTCGTTGCATAGTCGTCTAGACAGAGCGTCAGCATTTTCATGCAGGTTTCCAAGTCGATGTCTAGATCTCCAAAAGCGTTGGGAACGATCCCTAGATGGAGAGGACATCCGTAGCCTACAATCCCATTGCATATGTTCAAGTTTATGGCACCGGTAACACTCTACTCGGTTTCTAGGTGTTAGTGTTTGTTTGGAGTCGTTTCCCATTTGTCTAACTTCTAGTATTAGTTTCTTCATAATCTCCATGAACTTATAAGATTCTCGAAGCTAATATCTTCTTTTGAGGATTGTTAATCCTTTGGGTCTTCAATGTACACTGCTCGTATTCTAGGTCGTGAGGCACCAAAGATTGTTTCCAGTTCTAATGCTCGGACAAGGGCTTCGCTACTTTTTCTGAACTTGAACATCCTCAGGTGTTCCTGGATCTTGGAATCTCTGAGACCATCAATAAACGCAGATACTGCCATCCATTCCCAACCAGCAATTTTAGTCGCCGCTACGTATCCTCGACTACAAAGAGAACTTTAAAGTTGGTGTTACTAGTATCGGGGACCGTTTAGGCACTGTTTCTTCACCACGTTGTTACCAAAATGGGTAATGATATTGCAGGAACGTTTACGTACCTGCATCGTCCTCGGAACTGTAAATTTATGTCCCGAGACCATTTCGGAAACGATGTGAAACCGTAAATGTGTGGTAATACCAACCAAAATGGGACTTTTTCCCATGCGCCTTCAACCATGGAGATGTTTATTTGATTTGTCTCTCTCTTCCAACTAAAATTATGTATATTGTGTTTCCGTCCATTCAGCCAGTACTTTAACTTCACAATATGTCAACCTATAATATTTTGTTTATTTGATCATTATTACGTACCTATAGGAATATTGAAAGGCTTTGATTTTCGTACCCCAGCAGCTAAAACCCAAACGCGTGAAATTTTAAACTGTAAAATCCAGAATAAACGCGATAGCCTCCTTTCTTGAACAACGCAGTATTTTCTGGAATTTTAGGCATGGATTCTGTATACCCTGGCGAAAGCGCACCGTCACAGTATTAATATATTTAGGTGCGACTGAATAATTGAATAAGAATACTTAGCAACTAGTATCTTGTATAAACGTAGCTGGATAGAAAATTGTGTAAATGCAAATGATCTATTAGATGCAAATCATAATATATTTGTGGGCGTAGCGCAAAGTTAAATTTGTAGTTTAAACCTCTTTGTCTTCCATAGAAGATATTATTCCACTATTAGCTGTAGGTATTATAGCACACGATTATTAAAAATAAATTTTTTATTTCAGGTTGCATGGGTCCGATCGGAGGACCAAACCATATTAAGCCTACATACCAAAGTGGTGACTCACAACAGCAGGATTGGGGTCACCCACGACAACATGAGCACTTGGCAGCTACGTATCAGGCAGCTGAAAGAGTCCGATCGAGGATGTTACATGTGTCAGATTAACACTGCTGTAATGAAAATTGCTGAAGGATGTTTGGATGTTTATGGTGAGTAGTAATAAATCACTAGGGTTAAAGACTGATGCTGAATTTTTTACCTTGTGGTCTGATGCGCTACCATTGATCCAAATCCCGATTTATAACCTCAAGGTTGAGCTGTGCCGTTCAAAATTCCGTTTTCCATTCAAAATAAATTGCGCAAAAATTCAACAAGCATTTTCAACCTGCATTCGATTTCTGCTTTCATACTTTCCAGGCAAAAACTATTGAGAACTCGTTTTCGCTCACCGACAATAGTTTCTTCATAGAGTTTCGTTAGTATTTCTTATCTCACTTAACTGTCTAACTAAACAAAAATGTAACAGCTAACCAAAATCCGTTTTTAGCGGCTCCAATGTGTTTATTCCTAATGAACCATTCGTGTTTCCTCGAAGTCCCTTAGCCTGTAACGTAAAGGCTGAGTCGGGTCAATTGGGGTATTTATCTAAGCAGCAAGGGATTGAGGGTCAACTGGACAAACCGCAATCCGCAAATTGTTCCAAGTGCTAGGGATGTAATAATTATAGCTGTTTTGGCAACCATCTCGTACTCTTTACCTCTGTTTCTAGTTCCTACAAGTAGCCGTTTCTATAATAAATGAATAGTTGATCTGGGTGTTGGAATCTAATTTATTAAAAACGTAGTATGCATATTCACTCTTCGTGAGTGATTGATTCCTTACATATTTTGCTTCAATTTATGCAGCAAAACATGTCGTGTGAGTGTAAAAAAAGGTGTTCAAAAGTATCGCATGTTGCTAAATATTCTTTACTGTTTTTTTAATTTAGAAAAACAATTAATTTAAAGTTTTATACATTTGTCTGTGACAATATTTACCCCTAACCTCTCTATTTTTTCAATTCAAATAGAAATCTACCTCGTTAAAAACATTGTCGGAAATCGAGCGTAAAAAAAACTTACATCATGTGTCCTGTTTAGCTTTAACTGACTTGTTTTTTTTTTATGTAGATAGTTACCCAAATTCAAGTGTATTACGGCAATTCTAAATATAAACCTACATAGCCAGCTTCTTTAATTTATTGCCTAATTTTCATTTAAAAAGTTGAATAAATAAGCACTTTATATATAGTATTCGAGTCCCATCTTGAATAGTATTGCTTTGCAAAATATCTTGAGAAATATCAGGTAATGTGTAAAAGTGAAGAAAGTATCTCTCGACTTTGAAGAAACTCCCAACAAGAGTCCTCAAGCCATAAAAAAAAAAACAGAATAATTAAGGATAGTCATGCTACCGATTTGGACGGAGGACGGAAGGAGCATTTTAAACGAACTATTCAGTGTAATTAAAGTCCACTTTCCATACCGTCACATAGAAACCAGAAAAAACTGCAACTAGTAAAAACTACGGAGAGTGACTAAGAAATACAAAGCTTAGTCATCGGAAATAAGGAAGCCAACTCACGAAGACCTAGAATCCAGTGCACCGAATGTAAGAATATAAGTGACTCTAAAGATGAATGTAGGAAGCTTGAGGGAATAAATGAAAACCAACAGGCAGAAGACCCAAACTTGCCTGTTATGGTTGTGGAAAAGTAGGATTTATCAGAAACAACTGCCCTGAATGCAAATTAAAGTCAGCATCTAGCGCAAGCACTTTGAGTGCTGAATTTTTGTGCCAAATTATTGCAAAAGAATAACAAGGACGACCCTTGATATCCATTAGCGTTCTTAATAAACAAGGTTCAGCATTGGTGGATACTGGCGCTAAATATAATGTAGCCATTGCTACACTGAGAAAAATATTTTTAGAAAATAATAAACCTTACCAGTTACAGCTCTTACTTATGACACTTGCAGATGGAATGGAGGAACTTGTAAAGGGCTATGTTTTCTATGATATTGATGTAACATTAGAGTACAAAACAGTAACTACCAGCTTCGCATCCGTTGAAGAACATGAAAATAGCCGTACACTTTTCGGATTGGACTTTATTAAAGCAGCTCACATAATGCTAGACCTCTCAAATTTCCAGTGGAAATTTAAGGACCAATTGGAACATACATATGACTTTGTTCCTGAAAATGACTTTTCTATGCCCTGCGCCATAGTAGAAACGCATTGTGAATTCCATTTGAGATCTGATGAAGAAACAAATCTCAATGAAACAGAACGTATCAACTTTGACAAGCTCAACGCAAATTTTTTTGCATTAAACACTGAAATCACCCTGTATTCTAAACACATTATTAACTTAACACTTTCACGACCACGCGTCACACATATGTGACAAGCAGTTTTTGCCAGGAACTGATGTCACACAAGTGTGACAATGACCCTACAATGATTGAATGCAAATAACTTCCGGGCGGTTCAACGGCGACAGATGTGTTTTGGCATCAGTTTCTAGTACTGTTTGGCACACATTTGTGTCGCATGGTTTCAGGATTGGATAATCTGTTTCAGTCATAAGCTTGTGGCAGCTGTGGTTCATATCTCGATTCATATCGTCTCCCAACTAATGCGGATTTCTGTTGTTTCTAGACTCTCCTACTGGAGTTTGACGTTACAAGGTAACACTCACTGGATATTGAACAATAATTATCGCTTATACAGCGTAGCCGAGAGTCTAGAACAGCTAACAGTTTATGTCACACATGTGTGTCGCACGGTTTGCCATCGTAACAATTGGTAAATTTTAATGGAAAACTTATCGGCATCCGATGTCACATACATATATGTGACATTGAATTTTATTACAAAAAATATATAACAAAACACATATAACCTGTAAAAAATATATAATTTCTGTCAAAAGTTATGCTACCCAAAAAACCGCGGTTGGTTTCGAGATTCGTCAAATTTCATAATAGCGGTCGTGAAAGTGTTAACAGAGGACTCACCTATATACCTATATGTATATGTACCACCTTATCGAATGTCAGAGCCCAAAAAAGAGGTCTTGCGCAAGAACTAGACAAATTACTTCAAAATGATTTTATAGAAGAGTGTGAGTCAGCTTATGCTTCACCAGTGGTATTGGTACCAAAGAAAAATGGAGAAACTAGCCTCTGCGTTGACTACCAGCGCCTAAATTCCATTATGCAGCCTGATCGAAATCCACTGCCACGCTTAGACGACATGCTCTATATGGCCAATCGCACTCTATACATAGCCACACTGGATCTGAAGTCTGGTTACCATCAAATAAGTTTGCGACCTGCTGATAGGGACAAAACGGCTTTTATAACTCATTTTGGCTTATTTCGTTATAAAGTGATGCCATTTGGGTTACGAAATGCGCCTTCAACTTTTCAGAGGCTAATCGACCGTTTTTGCTCTGGATTACAGGACAAAGCAATTCTTGCTTACCTTGATGATATTATTATCCTATCAGAAACTTTAGAACAACACTTACGAGATTTACAGAGAACATTTGACCGCTTAAAAGAATTTAAACTTCACCTTAACAGGAGTAAATGCAGCAAGTAATCAAGTGCATTATTTGGGTCATGTTATTACACCCCAAGACATTATTCCTATTCTCAGTAAAACTGAAACTATTCGACAAATGAAATCACCTAAAAATATTAAGCAGTTACTTACCTTTTTACAGACGTGCTCATGGTTTAGGCGACTCATTGCCAAATTTGCAGAGATTGCCCGAACATTAACCGAACTTACCAAGAAAAAGGCTGAATGGAATTGGGGATCCAGACAAGAAGATGCCTACAGTAACTTAAAAGAGTTACTCACCAGCCGGCCCATCCTCAAACAAGCAGACCCTACCTTACCATACATTTTACGAACGGATGCAAGTTCATATGCAATAGGAGCAGGGGGAAGGAATTGACGCACGACTAGTTGAGTATGCCAGCAGGTTGCTTACAGCTGCAGAAAGAAACTATGCAACTACGGAGAGAGAAGCACTAGCTGTAATTTGGTCCGTTGAGAAGTTCCGTTAAAAGTGACTATCAGCCCCTAAAATGGTTGCTCTCCATAAAGTCGCCCAGTGGAAGACTTGCTAGATGGGCCCTGATCACCTAAAAATTATGATCTAAAAATTGAATACATACCAGGACGATCCATTGTTATAGCGGACACCTTGTCACGCCCCCCTATCGATGAAACTGATATCTAAAAATTGTTGACTGAAATTGTACCTACGATTTCTGCAAAAATTTCGATTTCTTTGAATCGATTATTAATTAGAGACTTTATTAACTAGGAACTTTTTTTTTTCTTTATAGTTAGGCCTACTTTCATATACTTTGGAATGATTCTCCTTGATGTTGATTTCTTGTGAATGATTGGAGAGTTTTTTTATAGGTGATGAATAATTCTCAGGTGTTTATCGACTTTTTTAGTTTGGGAAAAAAATTCCGAGCGCTTAAAAGAGCTGTCAAAATCTTATTCAATATTAATGTTATTAACAGTATCATCAGTCATCATATTATTATATCATAAATGAATTCCTATCTTTTGTTACAGTGCCACCTGATATTATTAACGAAGACACGAGCGGCGATCTATCTGTCTCGGAGGGTGACAACGCAACCCTTTGGTGCAAAGCCACTGGTCATCCGACGCCCCGGATAGTGTGGAAAAGGGAAGATGGACAATCGATTGTACTTAGGAAAGGCCCCAGGGAGTACGCCAAAGGTAATGGCTTGTTTGTCACTTTGTCAATTTATATTTGCACAATTCACTGTTGAGTATAGAGGGAAAGGGAGAGCGTATAATTCGATATGTGACATATTGGTAATTTGGAACCTGGCTCAATATTTTGTATTCACGTGTTCTATGCATATTATTTATTTATTGCGCGATTTACATTATAACGTGGAAAATAAGATAAACATATTGTAATTAATATGCGAAGCGAAATCTTCGAAAATAGGCTTCAATAAAAAAGAAATTAACATGATATTGAATGACATTCGTAGACAAAAATATTGACAACTAACACAAAGTACTTAAAAGTTATACATACCAATACAAAATATAGGTATAGTAGTTACATTCTCCTCTTCATTTTATATTAAAACTTTTTCGATAGGCGGAAGTTTTTCTTTGTCCAGTATTTTTCCTCGAACTTTCAGGAATTTCGTTTCGAAATTTTTTGAATTTATGACCCACCTTGATCAAAATGAATAAAGTCAGACATGACAGATTTCCTCCGAAAAATGAGGAATGAATTTGGAATAGTGACATTAGCTTTTTTTAGCGATTGGGAGTTTTGAGGTACTAGCAGTTTTTTTAAAACTTCAAGTCTTTATCGAAAAAGTTTGATAGATTTTTGTGAATAAAAACTTTTCCTTTATATCTTGCATGCAATTATTTCCATTATTCTTTGACTGCGAAAAAAAATCTTCGAAACTGATATAAATTTGTATCTGTTTCAAAGGCTGTGAAATAGATCACGTCACCTCGTGTTGGTATGGACTTTGTTTGTGCTAAAAATACAGTTTTGCAACAATACGAACTACAACTTCAACTGTGGGAAAAGAATAAACATCTAAAAATGTTAACTTGTTTATTGTTTGGAAATAGGCGATGACTATTCTTTTCTTGTGGTTTTCACTTTTTGTAATCAATACCTGACCGCGTCAGGGCGAGATATTTTCTTCTATGATTCCATGCAATATATTGTTGATACACTTTTTCCTTAAGGTAGCCCCAAAGAAAAAAAAATCACATGGGGTTAAGTCCGGCAAGTACGGGAGCCCCCCGATCCGATGTCACCACGCAAAGAGAGAACATGCCCAGGAAACATTTATCTGAGAATTGCAATTTTATGACCAGCTATGTGGGCTGCTCCATCTTGTTGAAACCATACACACATGTACTTGTCCATGTTCACCGAAAGAAGCAGCCACTCTAGACCGTAGAAAGTTCTCTAGCATCACACAATACCGATCTGCGATTACCGTAACAGTAGCACCGTTTTCTTCAAAAAAGTATGCATCTCACAAAACAAATTCAGAAATGGCACACCAAACTGTAACCTTAGGGCTATGAAGTGGCCACTCGTGAAGTTCCCTAGGGTTATTTTCAGACCAGTAGCTGCAGTTTTGTTTGTTGACCTCGTCCGAAAGGTGGAAATGTGCCTCATCACTAAAGATCAAAACGACCATGTGAGGAAGATTGCGAAGTTCTTGACACAAAGTGGTCCGGGTTTCACGGTCTCTTTCGCGTGATTTGATAACCGCAAGGCAGTCTCGTATTTACGTGCAGAGCGCCTCGGAGATTTGCTGAATTGCCGCTCTCATAGCGGCTTTATTTGCTGATCCTGTCGCTGTCCGAGGTTGACCAGGAGGTTTTCTTTTTGATGCCGATCCTGTTTCTCGAAAGTGTGACACATATTTACCAATTGTCTTTCTATGGGGAACCGGATTATGTCGCTCGAGCTCAAAGTGAATGCGAAAGGCTCGCTGAGTCATTATCGGCGAACCGCAATTTCGAATAAACTCTTCAACGATGAAAGTGTGGTGCTGTTCTGATCAAGCCATGATTTACACTAAACATGGCATGAATACACACGTTGAATGATATACCCCCCACTGCGCTGCCCCCACCATAGCCACAGCTAGACGGTTTCCAAATTGGGGAGCTCTTTCTGCCCCACCCCGTAAAAGACATCTTATTTCATTAGATATAAATTTGGACCCTTCTCCCGAAAATTCAAAATTGTCGAGACTTAGTGGCAATAGGTCTACCATCATCACTGATAAGTTTAAAAATAGTGTAAGAGATTATATATTCAGATGAGCTAGATAACTACATCAGCACATAAATAATGAAGAACATAGAAACGAATAATTGGGTGCAGGTGATGTTGTATTTTTGAATTTGCGAAACAGTGGCCATAATATATTGAAGATTTTATTGTTGTAGATGCTATTAGTATATCACCTGAACTTAATCTTGTTATATGAGGCAAAGTTTTTGTATGTTCCAAAGCTTCCAGTAGGTATCTATTGTAGCGTCAGCAGAAGTTCCATTAATTTTCAAATCAGCAGCAAGAGATTTGGAATTTGAACCAGTAGAGGCCACTATCATTGAGGCTGCTGATAAAGGTTTTATCTCTTGCTTTGACATAGTAATCATATTTGCCATACTCGGAGCAAATGGAATCTTTACCTGGACTGAACTGTGGATGTTTTTTAGTAGATCCGTAACCTAATCTAATCTTAACGTTTTTTGGATTGATGGAGTATAAGCTTCTGAACGCTTTTGCGCAGATTCTAGTGATTTGGCTTTGTTAACAGTTTCTTCTTATGTTAAGGTATTATTCTCTAACAAACGCTGTCTGATATGCATAGAAGTTATTCCAGAAATCAAAGAAACTCTTACGTAGTCATCACGATTTTTAACTGAAAAAACAGCTCCAAAATTATTACAGCTTATTGCTTTAAGTTAAGTAAATACTGATCTGAGTTTTCGCCAAATTGCTGCTTTTTATATATAGTCATAACATTAGGCCTCGCAAATATTTACTCGCATTTTAAGGTTTCAGTTTTTTATCATCCCTTATTCCTTGAAATATTCAGTAGCTCAATGGCTCTTAGAAGTAACAAACTATTTATTACTTTGCTTTGCCCATATCAGTAGCTCCATTTATCTTGAAGTGAAAGCAAACTTTCTTGGGACCAATTTGTCATCTATTAAACGTTGCAAACAAGGTTCTGCCTATTTTATTTACCGAGACGCCTATTTTACATTCTTTCACTATTTTTAAATCATCACCATCATATACCTATAGGTATACACGTTCATATTAATTCTAAAATACCAAGATATAGAGTATAATAATTGAATGTAATACTTATAACCTTTTATATTTGTCTTTGTTCATATACCGGGTCTATATTGACTTCATCTGATGGCGAGCGCCTAATTGCAAAACTTTATAGAACGCACACATCCAGAAAACCTATAATTAGATTTTACTTTCAGAATACACACATATTGTATAATGTTTGTGTTTCATTTCATTTACCGCTTTTCGATTTGAGGTAGAGAATTACTGTTCGTAAGTTTGGCCTAACATAACATTTTCTCATTGTTTCGCTTCTAATCTAATATAATTAATATGCGGACCTTGGTTGTTCCGATTTTGGTGTTCGTTTGGAAAAAAATGTTTTTCAAATATACCTATAAAAGTGTTTAACCAAAAGATTTAAAAAAAATTATAGGTGTAACAAATTACAAAAATAAATAGTTTGATTGATATTTCAGAACCGCTATTTTCGGGTAGAATATGAAATTCGATATCCGTTATAGCTAATAATCTACCCATAAACAATTTTCTCCAAGTTTGTTTCCTATGGAAAGCGATAAATATTTTTTTTTTTTGCAAAAATATGATACTTAAGTAGGTATGTGAAAATTAATTTACCCACAGAACGTGGGTCTTTAAAAAAGACTAAATCAAAGATTGCTTTGATTACATAAACGTACGTCGCATCCGTTTCCATAAATTAATAAATATGCTGTGTTAGTAATGTCACGCAGTGACAAATGTTTGGCATTATTGGTCTTTGTTTGTCAGTTTGTGATGGCATAGATGCCGTTTTCGATAGAACAAAAAGGCAGAATGGTGGAAATCTACTTCAGAAATGGTCAAAATGTTACTTATTGTAATATTTTTTAGTTTATTATAGGCTCTTCTAAGAGTTCCATTTGTGTTTTATTATGCTTTTGTTTATGACATCAAATGGCAAATCGAACATGACATTACAATATTAGGAGAAAATATAGCTAAGACATACGTTTGAAAAATCATAGCCATTTTTTATTAACGGTTTTTTTTTTGAGGACCCAATATAAAAGTTTATTATTTTTGAAGTACGTCCTAAAAGGTAATATTTCTTATAATTTATTTTTACTTTTTAGCACGTAACTTTGGTCTAAAATTGAGTATTATCGGAAACCAAAATAACCCCGAACATTAACATTAACAGCTACTGAGTTTTCGCTTGGTAGTAACGACTTAATATTTTAATTAACTCGCCATTATCTTCTCAGTGGACACTTTCAACGGCACAAACCTACATTTCTGGCGATTAGATAGAAGGCAAATGGGAGCCTATTTGTGCATTGCCAGCAACGATGTTCCGCCGGCAGTCAGCAAGCGAATCGCCTTGAATGTCAATTGTAAGTTAAATTATTTAAATTATTTCGAATAGTAGGTAATTGATGAATTTGTTTAAAGTATCTATTATAAACAGAAGGTTGGCATTCAGGTTAAAACAAAAAAATAGTTCAAATTATGTTATTAAAAAGAGAAAAACTCTAAATCGTAATTTAAATTAGAATAATCTCAACCTCAAAGCCATTTGTTTCAAAAGTTCACCTATTTTATGTTGATATACCCTTGCCTTGAAGACAGTTTGTGTCACCTTCTCTTGAGTAGAACATTGTTTTTGGAATCAGTGGTCTCTGACAATATTTGTTTGGAAACCGTTCCTGTTAGTTAGGGAGACGACCGCATTTTTCTTACCCCGATCGAGTTATGTGTCGACACTATTATCAATATATAGTATTATGTGAATCTATTAACCGGTATTGCTGCCTGAAAGCAAATGCTGCCGGAAATATCTTTTAACAAATTATTAACAAATTGAAAAAAACGTAACACTACCCCCATCGAGTTATGCCCTAAGTAGGGTATCAGATTGAAGGTCTCGATGTCCCCTATCTAAAAAGTCGATCCTGCCTCGTGAGAACTTGCCGGAAAAGGGTGGCAGGGCAGCTTATTGGGGCAAGGACCCGCGGTCTCAGCTTTGACACCTATCAAGTTTTACCCTGAATGATGTGTCAAATTAAAGGTGTTAATAAGTTGATTTAAGCTCTCTTCGCACAGAAATCCCAAACCAGAAGGAGTGAATTCCATTGGTTGAAACTAGTTTCCTGACTGTTTCCAACCAATGAAATTCGCTCTGACTGGTTTGTGATTTCTGTGCGAACAGACCCTAAATCAACTTATTGATACCTTTAATTTGACACATCATTTAGTGCAAAGCTTGATGGGTATCAAAGCAGAGACCGCGGGCCCTTGCCCCAATAAGCTGTCCTGCCACCCTTTTCCGGTAAGTTCTCACGAGGCAGGATCGACTTTTTGGATAGGGGACATCGAGACCTTCAATCTGATACCCTACTTAGGGCATAACTCGATGGGGGTAGTGTTACGTTTTTTTCAATTTGTTAATAATTTGTTAAAAGATATTTCCAACAGCATTTGCTCTCAGGCAGGAATACAGGTTAATAGATGCACATAATACTATATATTGATAATAGTGTCCACACATAACTCGATCGGGGTAGGAAAAATGCGGTCGTCTCCCAGACTATGTATCTTTTTTATTCTTATTACGTTTTTCCTTTCCATGTTCGTAGTGGAAATTCGTTTGCGGTAAATCCTTCGGAAGGAATTGCTCGAAAACAATTGTTCGGATCGGCAATTCCTCGAATAAATAATTGCTCGAATTACAATTCCTCGATTAAATAATTGCTCGAAAGTTCGCGGTTCAATTAATACTCAAAAATAAGACAGGAATTCTCGAAGTATCGAGTAGTATCGACTATGAAACGCGACACGTATACTTGAGGCTGAGTTTTGTTCAAGGCGGATATTACCTGCCTAGGAAAAATACAAAGAAAGAGCAAATTTTAACAAAATCACATTACCAAAATTATGCAAATTAGAGGTTAAGGTAATAGGTAGGTACTTGAACCCCCGTAAAATATACAATCAACCAAAGTAACTAACAATTTAAAGGCTTGTTTAATTTACATATATTTATATTTAGGAGTTACAAAAATATGTATCCATAATTCAAGACGATTATGCAAATAAGAGGGGTCCTTAGCTTTATTATTCTAAGGTAATAGGTACCTACTTGAATTGTAAATATGATCTATATCAATCCATTTCAGGTATTTATATTATTCATTCACTTATTACTTCTATTTTAGGAAAAGCCCATACTTCCTAATTACTTTTTTCTACGAAAGAGATCTACCATCACCCATTTCCTCACCTGCAGGTATTTAAAAGGGAAACTGAAAATCATTTTTGTCAGTATTAGTTAATTTTTCAGTGAGAAGTTTACGTACTTAATTAATTATGGAATTTGTCCAAAGCGAGAAAGGGAATAATAAACTTTTCGTAGAAGGTTATTTATTTATTAAAGACAAGCAAGCCAATGGAAAAGACTATTGGAAATGTGAACATTCCAAATCAAAAAAACTGCAAAAATCGTGAATTACAGAAGAAAGAGTGATAAGAATAACAACTGGAGACCACAACCATGTAGCGGACGCAGCTTCTGTCGATGTGGGCCAATTTATGGATAGGGCCAGAGCAATGACGAAATCTTCAAGAGAATCACCGCATTTTATAGTCTCTACTTTGTCGCCTGATGTTAAAGAGGGTGCCATTGGAAAACTGCCTGCGATTAGTTCTATAAAACGGACAATAAGAAATGTTCAGATGCGAGAAGAAACAGGATCAGTACTACAAGAGCTTGGTGGGAGCCCCAAAACAATTCTGAAAGGATAAGGCAAGGAGTGCTGCGTTGCCAAATTAACCTCAAAGTATATTATTTTGTTTGGGTTAGATTTTCCTAGCAGGTGCGGACAATGTTTATTGTATAACGAGTAACGAAAACAGCAGTTTTAAAAATATGTTGGTAATGTTTTCAAGTTACAGAAAATGATTTTTGACGAGAATTGTTTATTTTTCAATAGTCAGAAAAAAACTTTTTGCAGATGCTAGTTTGTTTGTGCAATGAAAGATTTGGATTTTGTTGGAATTGTCAACATTTTTATACAACCGTAAACAGGATTGCTCATCCCAATAAGGCATACGTTCACCTTGAGCAGGCAGGGTCTGCGAGTGACGTCGCCTCAGATGCTAATAGTGATGACTTCACCCGCAGACCTCGACGGAAGGCTTGCGATTCAGGCTGTATTCGTTTTTTGGATTTTTTCGTCGATTTTAAATGTAGAAAAGGTAATTTTAACGTTTAGGAATTTTACTCCAAGAGTTGAGGTATGCAGCTGACATAGCAGCTGGCAGACACTTTTAGCTCAAAAAGCAGTCCTACTAGGGATTTGAAAACACCTGAAACTGAGTCGATCCATTTTTTTCTAACGAATGTGCGGAAAAAAAACTTTTGGCATGCACAAAGAGTAATCTTTCCGCACACCCTATCTTGAGAAAAATTGTGTTCCTTAAGCCTAGTACTCATGACCGCGAAATTCGCTCTTTTTTTGACATTGCTGCGACAATTTGACGTTTGATTCACGCATAGAACGTCAAATTGTCGAAGGAATGTCAAAAAGAGCGAATTTCGCTGTTATGACTACCTACTAGGCTTAACACTTGCGAGAAATGGTATTTCCCGCACTTGTTAGAAAAATAACTATTTTTTTCCGAATTTGATGTGAAAAAAATTTTCCGCCCTATAGGAGAACAAACGAGTTTCCAGTTCCACTCCAACCAAAAGGCAGTGCTTCAAAATACAAAATTTGTAGTTCCAATTTTATTCAATTTTCAATTTATTCAATTTTCAATTTATTCAATCATAAGCAGTATAATCAATCAAAAAGGTTAGTAGAGTCCGCGTCAAGAGTAAAAAGTACGGTGTCGTCATATGCGCACAAACCCAATTTTGAAGACTAACCGAACTATCATATCGATGGGTGCTGCTGCCACCAAGCACGTGGTTCATTGTCGTACGGCCAGCAGGCCTATTTATTTAGTTTATTTTGTATCCAAGTTTTGTCTAAAAAGATACCCCGCTGCTGGTTTCAGCTCACGACCGAGGTCACGGCAGACAGCGAGAGATCGACGAGGGAGAGAGATCCGACCCGCTTCGCGCAGCTTTTCATGTCGTCACCGTAGTCTTTACTGCTGACGCGGACTCTATATTCTGTGTTCACTCAAAACTCAAAAGGCAGCGATAATAATAAACAACTGTGGTGGCGTGGCGTGGCGCTGATTCTAGTCCAAACATGAAAATGCCAAAAATTGCAACGTCGCATATAAATTGTTTCGGGGCTACCACCAAGCTCTTGTGATCAGTACTACCTCAACGTTTAGAAGATATTGTTATCCCTGAAGATCTAAAAACACCTCTATCAGCTGAAAATGTTCTTCTTTTTGATTCTGGACCTATCGACTCACGTATTCTCATTTTTGGAATAAAAAATGCTTTGGGGCCTTTAAAGAGATCGGAAAACTGGTACATGGATGGCACTTTTAAAGAATACCAAGTTTGTTTTATCAGCTATACACTATTCATGGGCTAAAAGAAAACATTTATCCGCCATTAGTATTTGCTCTTCTGCCCAATGAGAGGGAAGTAACATATCGCGGGTGAGCTGGCAATACCTCCTATGTTATCTTGCCTCACTTTTCAGGACGTCATAAAAACTATGTAACTCTGGAATGGCTTGCTAGATTGCTTTTTTATTTGGAATGATGATAAAATAGTACTCAAGAATAAGATTTTTATGATAGTTGAGAAAAAATTGTAACACCATTGGTTTTAAATGCACTTAGGAGCGATTGCTTTTATAAAGTTGGAATATAGGACATTATGCTCTCGATTTTTGCTATAAAGGGAGTTATTGAAATGAAGGAAAAATTGAGCTTACATTAGTTTTATTATTTTCAAAAATAACTCAGGATTGCATTTCTAAAAATTCTAAGAAATATAAAAAATATTCAAAAGTAGGTACATAGATACAAAAAAACAAAATAAAAAAATATCCAAATTCAGTAAAATAAACTGAGATTAACACAAAATAAAAAAACATTCAAATTCAGTAAAACAAACTAAGAGTAACACAACACAACAACAAAAACTACATCTTATTTGGTATACAAAATATTGTCATAAAATGCATGAGTGTCTTTAGGCAGTACCGATTTAAGTTCCTGTAGATGTTCCCATTTAGATTTTTTAATTTTGCTAGGTGCACTTAACAGGGGTGGGTATGAATCAATAACTGGGATCGATTTGGGCCTAACTGGCAGACTTATATAGGGTTCTTCATAGGAAAGCTTAACAGTTATTTCAGGAGTTGGCAGCGCAGTGTATCTGATACATCTTATGTCATTTATTACTGGCTCATAGGCTCTTTTGCCAGGTCTGAGAGAAGTGTATCTTAAATGTTTAGTTTCTGCATAGTTTTTAAAGAAATTAAATTCCAGCAACTTTACATCATAAGGTCTAGGAGTAACCCTACATTCTCTTGACACTGAGCAATAATCACTTGGTAAGTGAATTTCTCTGTTTTTTAATTTACGCTCAATTAGGCTATGAACCGAGTCACATTCCATTTGGGTATGCCCCGGTTCAAGATACTTTTGGTAAATGGTAACTTCATGTTTCATTGCCAAGTTCAGCAAAGCATTCGCCAACACTTTGTTTCGGTTTTGAAAACCACATCCGTCAGAGTAGATGATAATTGGTACTTTGGATTCTGTTATGCATTTGGATTCTAAATGATCAATAATACACGTTGTAAACGTAGATGCACATAAGTCACTATTCTGATCTTCAGAAAACCAATAGCATGTGACGTCCCTTGTGGCAAGATCATAGATAGTGAAATTATGACAGCATAATTTTGTCTTGAAGTATAGTTTTCCTGCAGGAACATAAGGCGACAACTTAACCGCTTGCAAATCCATTGTCAAAACAATACATTTACCCTCTTCTGCTAACTTTTTGTCTTTGATTTTTTCTTCCCTAGCTTTATTTTTATTTTCAATGTGTGTTTTCCACTTTGACTCCTCAATGTTATTATATTTATAGGAAAAGCAAGTATTGCACTGATCCTTCTTAGGTGAAAATATAGAGAGGTTTTTCTCTTTAAACGCTTTTCTGAAAATTTTTCTGTTGAGAGGCTGACCAGTATCGAATTCTGTGCAATAGTCTGTGTAAGCTTTATAAAGATCAGTGAAGGTCTGGAAGGATTGCTCTAGGTAGAGTTTTGAGGTATCTTTTCTACAATAATGTGCTGGCAACTTAGGTAACTGCTCAAAAAATGTATTTAGATTTTTGTACTGATTCGCGTATTTATCCCTGTTATAGTTGGTGTTCCTGGAAGATTCGGAACCCATGCCAAATGTGCCCTTACTCACCCAATCTTGGATAGTTTTATATCCTAGGTCTAAAGTTTTTATGAACATTTGCCTACAAACTTGAAGTCTTTTGTCTCCTGAATTCAAATAATATAAGTATGTACCCTGTCTTCGCGATGCTTCTCTACCCCGTGCAGTATTTTGTTTGATTACATTCGAAGATACAAAAACCTTTCTTTGACCCCAATCCGTTTCGTTCCAAAATTTACTAAAAATTTGTTGTCGTGTTTCTTCTGTAAATTGTTGACAAAATCTCTTAGTACTTTTTTTGCATTTTGTAGATTTGCATGTTTCTTTCAATCTTCGTTCAACCCTTTGAGTATCCTGCTTCATTTTCTCTCCTTTCTTCTTGCTAAAACCGAGATAAGGTTTTCCTTCTAGCCTTAGTTTTTTATTTTTATTTCTTTTCCACTCTTCCGAATTGGCAACTAATCTTCTTTTACGCGCCTTATTATTTTCTTCTTGATTCCCAATTTCTGCATCTAAATTGGCATTTTCTGTTCGATCAATCATCTCCGAATCCTCCGAATCGGAACTATTATTGTTGATTTCCGATTCGGGTTGGTAGTCTGAATCGTTATCTTTTTCATTATCATAGGTTGATTGGTAATTCTGTTCTACGACTCCTAAAACACAAAAAATAGGTCAGTATACTTTTGTAGATTTTAATGCTGAATCAAATAATTACCATCGTTTTTTTCTAGTGAGCTACTCCTCACTGATTCACTGCCAGTTTCATTGTTATCAAGCAAATCATTCATTACTTCAGATCTTTCTAGATTATTTGTTGATTGTTCAAGTTCTGAATTGATCGATATTTCCAAAGGATTTAGCAGAGTTTGATTAATCAGCACACCATTTTCATCTAGCTCATACATATAAGATTCCTCTTCAAGCGATACTGTAGCGTTATCCTCCAACAGGCTATCAAAGCACAGGGAAACAAGATTGTTTTCTTCATTATCTTCTTTAGAATTCTCAAGCTCATTCTGTCCATCTAGCATCACCACCGGTAGATTTTCAATATCAAATTTTATTTTTTTTGTACTTTCGGTAGGTTCAATGACGTTAATATTATCACAGTTAGTTTCATTATAAGTCTTATTTTCTTTATTATCATTAGTATTCTTCGTTTGTTCATCAGTCTTATTAAATTCATTATTATCAATATCACTTTTGGATTTTTGGTTGGTAGTTATCATAGCTAAAATTTTCTTGCCGCGTGAAGTCATTCTGACAAAACCTCCTATTTGCACAATATTCTTAGATATTTTTCGAGGCAAAAGCTCCTATCTAAAAGAAAAACCTTATAAGGCTATTATGGCAATAATCTTTCTATTTTTCAATATTGGAATTAAATTTCATAATGAGAAGACTTAGGTTAAAAGTATAATAACTCAAAACTTACCGCCTAAGCCACTATTAGCTTCAAAAATAGGAAAATTCGGGAGCACGACACACATAACAACTTGCCTCAAATAAAACTGTGTAATAGGAGATATTGCAATACTGTTTTTGGGCAGCATTTTAATAGGAGAAATTTCAAGGCCAAATTTTCAAACAAACGAGATTTTTGGCCAATAGGAGATGTTTACTAACGGTTGCGGAACGTGCATCTGTATCTATATCACAATAAAGCTCAAAATCGTAAAAATGCGAGATAGGAGATATTGCCAGCTCAGCCGCGATATACATGCTTGTTCGAAGCGCTTAAAACTTTGGAACCATAATTATCCCCCCGCTCGATTTTAATTGATTTTGAATTAGCCACCAGTAAGGCAATGAGAAATGTTTTTCCCGGAACTTCTATGAGGGGTTGTCTCTTTCATTTATGCCAAAGTATATATAGGAAAGTTCAGAAGCAGGGATGAAGAAAAAATATGATACTGATTCGGATTTTACCCTGAAAATCCGTTTGCTTACCGCAATAGCTTTTGTTCCGCCAGCACACGTAGTAGCAGCATTTGAACACCTATGTGACAGCGATATCCTTCCAGAGGAAGCCCAGCCAATAATAGATTATTTTGAGGATACGTGGATCGGCCGACCAGAGAGAAGGAATAGGCGCCGTAACGCAATGCCACAATAAATTCCTTGCTTGGGACAAACAATTCCATTGAAGGTTGGCATAGAGGCTTCGAACACCAAGTTACCTGTAGCAATCCATTTTTATGAAAATTTATAAAGGCTCTGCAAAGAGAAGAAGCACAGGCTTCAATTAAAATGGAACAGTATATAACCGGTCAAGCTCCATCACAGCCAGCGAAACGTTATAAGGACTCTTCCCAACGTTTGAAGAGGTTATGTTCTTCATACGACCCAGAAAATAATCTCGATTATCTTCGAGGTATAGCTCATAATATTACTTTTTAATAAAAAAATTTACCGTAAGAACGCAGCATTTTTACTATTTTTAGCAAACTTTAGATACCGCTATACAATATACAATGATATGTTCGAGCAATAATCTATTCGAGAAATTTATTATTCGAGCAATTGGTTTTTGACCAATTGTTTTCGAGGAATTGTTTTCGACCAATTGTTTTCGAAAAACTTTCTTAGATCCGTGGAAATTATAGCTTTGGTCTTGGACGGATCAAACTCCAATCTGTCATCCATTTTTCAATTTTGCTTCTAGGTGTATATCATAATTCTAGTGGATTTGATGACAAAATCGTAGGAGGAGAAAAAAAGCTAAGTGAGATGTGTGAATAGGTTTATGTGATACTTGTACAATTTCTGGCTTGATAACATGGAGTGCTGAGTGCCAACTTACAAAAACCTACTTTCTCGACAACCGAGAGGAATTCCGTATTCTTCTTGATTCTCTACTTCTTCAATTAAAGCCCCAGAAGATTTATATTTGATAGTATCAATATACTTCACCTCTCTAATGCTATTTAATGGCAAAAAGGGGCCCCCATTATCTCGTTCCTATTCAAAGAAACTAATCAAAGACGCAACGAGTTTCTGACTGACTAATCAATGACTTTGGCATTTTATAGATACACAAATAGAAATAATTTCAAATTAATAAAATCAGTAACCGCAGATTTGCAGCAATATTTGGCAACATAACCCATGAGTGCCAATCTAAATGTCATTTTATCGGCCGATTCGGTTAAATGCTAACAGTGTTCTGTCTTTTTTCAACTAAGGTTAAATAAAAAGGAGAATGAGCTCTCAGCTTGAAACAAATTTTAATTTCTTACAAACTGCAATAGACCGATCTCCTATTACCTGGACTGCGCGCGTCGCTTGTAGGCTACAGGTGAGCGTCCAATGAGAAGCAAGTTTATGACAGACTTGCGTCATATTCTTATTCAGGGGCCAGTTCAGAATGAATCGTTCTTTCTTTCTTTGTAACGTGTAATTTGACAAAGAGCAAACTAATACTTTACATATTACTTGAACTCACCGCAGTTTCGTTTAAGGTTATGTTAGATTATACTTGACACATATTCCCTTGCAATTTCATTGAGCAATGTTGCCGGATGAAACATTTATCAAAATAAAAGTGCAAACGATGTTTATCCACTTCAAACCTCTTCTTTTGTCTGATTTAAGGCGTTGTAAAACACTTGAGACTATATTACTTCTTTAATGTTAATGGGAGATAGGTCTATTGGCAATAATTTCGACGTCTTTGATCACGTGCATACACTATTTAAATTATTTCACTGCAATCTTAATCCCTGGAGTTCGGTGAACTCCAAATTGAGGTCTAACAAACTATTTAATAAATAATACAGTTACCTACATATTTCGCCTTGTTGCAGCATCATCAGACTCTAGTAAAAAACGGAGAACTTCTTGAAACAAACGGTAACATTGTAGAATGCACACCTAATATGTTAGATTGGATGTGCAATTTATTACAATGGCATTTCGGTTACAACCTAAAGTTAGTTGAAATTTTGTTATTAGAGAAAAATTCTAATTCTTCTTTAAAATAGAACAATCTCAATCTCAAAGTCATTTGTTCCAAAAATTCACCTATTTTATGTTGATATAGCCTTGCCTTGAAGACAGTTTGTGTAACCTTCTATCTTGAGTAGAACATTGTTCTTGGAACCAGTGGTCTCTGGCAATATTTGTTTAGAAACAGTTTCTGAATCTTTTTTATTCTTATTACGTTTTACTTTCCATGTCCGTAGTGGAAAGTATCTCTTTTGTCTTGGGCGGATCAAACTTCAGTCTATCATCCATTTTTCAATTTTGCTTCTACGTGTATATCACAATTCTAGTGGATTTGATGGCAGAATCGTCGGATGAGAAAAAAGCTAAGTAATATGAAATATGGGGTTACGTGTGTGAATAAGTTGACATGCTACTTGTGCAACTTTTGGCTTGATAACATGGAGTGCTGAGTGCCAACTTACAAAAACCTACTTTTCCGAAACCTCAGAGGAATTCCGTATTTTTCTTGATTCTTTATCTCCTAGGGGATTTTCTCGTTCAGAGGATAAATACCATATGAAAAAGTGTTTGCTGAATTGTAGAATTGTAGAATGCACACCTAATATGTTAGATTAGATGTGCAATTCATTGCAAAAGTATTATAAACAGAAGTTTGGCATTTCAGTTACAACATAAAATTAGTTTAAATTATGTTATTAAAAAGAGAAAAATTCTAAATCTAATTCAAATTAGAACAATTTCAACCTCACAGCCATTTGTTCCAGAAGTTTACCTATTTTATGTTGATATACCTAGCCTTGCTTTGAAGACAGTTTGTCACCTTGAATCTTGAGTAGAACATTGTTTTCAGAATCAGTGGTCTCTGGCAATATTTGTTTGGAAACAGTTTCTGAATATTGTTTATTTTTAATACGTTTTTCCTGCCCTTGTCCGTAGTGGAAATTATCCCTTTTGTCTTGAGGGGATCAAACTCCAATCTGCCATCCATTTTTAAATTTTCCTTTTATGTGCATATCATAATTCTAGTGCATTCGATGGCGGAATGGTCGGAGGAGAAAAAAGCTAAATAAGATAAAATATGGGGTCATCGTGTGTGAATAGGTTGAAGTGATACTTGAGCAACTTCTGGCTTGATAACATGGAATGCTTCCAGACAAAACCTACTTTCCCGAAAACTAAGAGAAATTCCGTATTATTCTTGATTCTTCACCTCCCAGGAGATATTCTCGTGCAGAAGATGAATACTACTACATCAAAAAGTTGTTGGACAATGTGCCACTAGTATGGTTTCGCCTGCAATCCCATTTCCTGGAGTTCGGTGAACTCCAAATGAAATTCTAACAAACTATTCAATAAATAATACCTACATATTTCGCCTTGTGACAGCATCATTAGACTCTAGTAAAAAATAAAGAACTTGTTGAAATAAACGGTTACATCGTAGAACGCCCACCTAATGTGTTAGATTAGTGTATTGCAAAAATTAAAATTGAAATTATTTTACATAAAATAAAAACCTGTTTATATTTTAGTTGCTCCAGTTATCAAGGTTCCAAATCAGCTTTTAGGCGCTCCCTTAAATACAGACGTGCAGCTGGAGTGCTATGTGGAGGCGTTTCCCAATACAATAAACTACTGGGTTAAAAATAGAGGAGAAATGCTGCTTAACGGGTAAGTTTTTGTTGAAGTTGCAGCAATAATTATTATTATCTTATTAATGTTACCATCGTATGTTCCTCGGCTTTTTTGAGGGAAGCAGGTTTTGTAAAATACTTCAAATTTATTTAGTCTCTGCCCTTCTTGTAGGCTAGTATTGAGTGCAACGTAATTTTCTATATTGTTCGTCGATTTTTAACTGACACTTGCGGTATGAGGAGCGAGGGGATGTTTCATATGGCAAAAACAGGTGTGACGTCAGGTAACCATTGGCGTTCTAATGTAGGGAGCCACCAGCTTACATTCCGTTCGAGTATCAGATTAAAATCGACAAACAATAGATTTCACACACGCTCATTCCTTTTACTTGTTTCCATTTTTATATACTTTTTGTAGCAGAATACCAGTATAGAAATGAAATCTAATAGTAACTGATAAAGGCGATAATGACCCTCAGTCGATGTTTTTCCGAAATGTTGAAACACGAATTTTCAGAATTCGGTTCATTTTATAACAAGTAATGAAACAAACATACGATATTAACAATGGGCTCTTTCAATAATTTTTCAAATTGGCATAATTGGATAAAGCAACTAAAAATAGAATTTTCTGCTAATGCACATTTGAAAAATTCATATTCCTTTTTCGAGAAAATAGATTAAAAATAACTCTCGAAATTAGTAACAACGTCGGATTTTTACGTACTATGTCATAGCGGGATTCTAAAGTTCATAACATTTTATTTTTTTTTTTGAATTATTATCATACACAATTTAAATTTATTTTTTCTAATCAGTTTTAATTTTTCTCCTCACGATGCACTACGCCATCACTGGCAACAGCTCAATCAAAGCTTTGAACCAGAGTCGTTTTCTAGTGACGCACTTTAAGCACTCCTGAGCACTCTATAGCGCCCCGGGCGTTTTATAGGCGTTCCAGTGCTTCAGAGTTTCGCGCAACTGAACAGTTGAACGTTTTTCCTCTCCCCTGCCCTCTCAAGCACCTGCAATTTTATGGGTGCAACAAAAACACGACGCTTGACGTGGAACAACAGCTGTTTAGAGCACCAGAGTGTGAAGCGGGTGTGGAGCACCTCAAAATTCGTCACTGGAAAGCAGCTCAGGTTCCACGGAAACAGCTATTCGTGCTTTTATTTGTCGATAGAATCTTCTTAAAATTAATTGGTAGACGATGCTCATATCTCTTTTACTTCATAGAATGACGCGTTTTGAGGATTTTGAATTTTTCCACTTTTGAAGTGCCTGTAGAAAACTCATTTAAGCTCGTACATAATTTTTTTTTCGCAAATTTACCTAAAATATTCCCTCATTCAAGATTTTAAGCTTAAAAACAAATCCAAATTTTAGTGAAAGACCCCATTATGTACAAGAACATTACGAACAATTTTCTCAAATTTGTACTTAGCAGCTGTACTACAGTCCCACAAAAGATAAATTCAACTTTGAGCACAAAATGGTGAAGGGTCCAAAATTTTGCATGAATAAAGTAGAGAAAACGGTAATCGATTTTAGTTATTATTATCGATACAGCAATAAACTGAACGTCAGAAAGTGCCTATAATATCTCGTGGATTGCCGCAAAAGTTTCGGACATTAATTTGGTAACTGTATCGAATTCGCGCAGCAGGAATCCAGCATTCTTCAAAGAAGCTACATGAAACTAAAAACTCTCTAAACACTCTGTAGATATACAAAGGTATACTGGATGAGATGATTAGACTGCAGCTTTGTGACTGTTCAATTTTTTTCTTGGTTGTTCACTTCGATACCCTCTATTCGTCCGATCTATTGAATAATATATTTTCCAAAAATTGCAGAATATCTGCTTATATTTTCCCTTCAAAGTTCAAAAATTGGGCCATATTTCTTGCTGGTATTCAGAATGTAGATGGCTGAGATTGCGTAAGGAATACTTCGTCTGCAGGAATTCACTTTTTCACAAAATAATAATTTTCTATATCCTCAGTATCCCTTCAAGAAGTGATCTGATAATAATGCTTGCCATACTCGTCAAAAGTATCATCTCACTGTACCTACTATCTTGTGCCACAGTTCTTTCACAAACAAAGCTCTAAAGTGTTACAGTAATTATTTACGTCAACAAATAATAGACGATAGCTTTCAAAAGGCGTCTCGCGGACAATACTAGGGTAATAGGCGATAGCTAACGCAAATGTTCGATATATACAATTACACAGGTAATATCGAATGTAATACCACAAGAGGTTTCAGGATTACCGGATAATACTTTTAGCTGCCACAAAACGCGTTACGCAGCAACACCACGACTCGGAAGGCGGAGTGGTGTTTCTGGGGTGAACGCGTTGAGGTAAAAGTATTAGGTAATCCTGAAACATCGAGTGGTATTCAAAAGGTTATACAACGAACCAAACTAATACACCAAGCGCGATAATCCCAAAAGGGTTATCACTTATTAAGCCTCTCGTGTCATGTGGGAATAATGTACATTGAGTTGTATAATCATCACAAGCTACTTTAAATTTTCAAAGTTTTGGTTTATTTCATCATTAATATGTATATTATTACTGAAACGAATACTCCCGTATTATATATGTATATTTTTTTTAATGATTAGAGTGGATTAGTTACAGAAAAAACACGATGCGGTATACACATTTAATTTGTATGCCTCATCGTGTCAAATAGGTAATGTTATATTTACACGAAATTAGGCCACAAGTATCAAAGCAGATTAAATTCAAAAGTAAACACACTTAATCTAGAATATCTCAAATAGAGATATGAAAATTAATACCATCCGAACCAAGTTTCACCTCTATTTGTCGACGAGTTGAGCGAATTTATCATAGACAAATAAACAAGAAAGGAAGGGTGTACCTACACTTGTAAAATGAGTTATTTTCAAGGTAAATACTTGGGAAAATTATAGCTTGTTTAGTAATTTCAGTTTATTTAAATTGAGATAATGTTTGAGTGCGACCGTGTTAGGCTTCTGAGTCAATTTATACAGGGTTGTTGGCATGTATACCCATAGGTAGGAAATATAGTATATTTTTCTTGAGCGCGTTCTAAAATATTACGCTGTTTCCATAAATAACGACAACACTGTATAGAGTTGGCGACTTCTAGAAGTACTGATATAAATGGTCCAATAAAACGAAGGAAGCACTAGTGGAAATACACTATAAATTCTTTCACATCGATTTGCAATTGTTTGTCTGGTTATCCGTAGTTTTTTCGGATGGATAAAAATCAATGAAAAATATTTTTGCACTAAACGGCTTTAATTTAAAAGTCAGTCAACTTTTTTTCAAAAAGCCATACCATTGCTGAGTTTTTATTTCACTGGCTCTCGAACATTATGAAATTGCGAAATATCTGACCCCTTTAGATTGCAGCCATATATCGGCTAAACGTACAGGAAGGATTCCTTTGAATTCAACTCATATTTTCTCGAGTAAAATGTCAAGAGTTTTTTCGTAATAAGTATTGCACATGATGGATCAAAATGTAACTAGAATGCAGCTTTCCAGAAAATTGTTTTTTGAGAATAGAAAAAGTTAAATCCAGATGCAAAAACCAAGCTTATTAATCGAACCATTTATATTATAGTTGAAAGGGTCTTATTTCAACTCATTAATATTTCCAAAGCAATATTTTATAATAGGTACCAAGTGTGGTTTAGAATCGGGAAATTATCCCTTCTTTATATGCAAAGGCTAATATGCCAAGTATAATTTTTTTAGCAATACGGCGCCCAAAAAGCCTCTAGAAGATTTACTAACGGTGAAATCCTTTATGGAATATTTAAGAGTTGCTATTTATTTATGTTACCCACTGAAAATATATTAACTTTTTTTATTTTTTATTTTAGAAGCAAATACACGATACGAGAAGACCGGAGTGGTTACAAGGTTTTCATGTGGCTGATTATCAGATTATTTTCTATCGCCGATATCGGAACGTACAACTGCGTTTCGACCAATTCACTCGGAAGGGCAGAGGGAACCTTGAGACTTTATGGTAAGTGGTAGATTTGGATGCTATTATGTAGGAAAAGATACTCATCAGGATCTGAAAAGAGTACATTATTTTGAGACAGTCGAATTGAATTTAAAACAAATTAATTTTCTCTCAAACAGATTTTTCGGTAGTTGTTTGCGCCAGTGGTCGTAGTTTGAAATATAAACTTTTGATGTAAATTATTATTATATTTTGGTTAACCCATTAAACTAAACAAACACACTGGAACGGCGGCTGCATAATAGGGTACTTGCATGAAAAATAGATTTGTAAAATATCATTTTATTTCAATTATATGCTTCGTATGAAGCCTGTTTGCAAAATATTATGCTGTAAATAAAAATTTCTGAAGAGGTATTTCAATAAGAAAATGCTAAAAATTTAAATTTTAGGAAAATATTTCCATTGGTTTGAAGTCATTTTTCAATATAAGGTTGTCAGCTTGTTAAGTACATTTTAATCGAATTCGACAAGGGCAATCCAACGACCTGTCAAAAAATAAATTCAATATGGCGACATCGGTGAAACATTTTGGGTGAGTTTGGGTTAGTCTTGTTAGTCCCTTATCAGCAATTTTTTTGCTCACTTAAAATATTTTTACTTCTAAATAGTGATTTGCTTTAATGATACAACTGTGTATTTATACAACCATATTAAATCCTCAAATATGATCGTATGGATTAATAAATTTTCTGTTTTTTTTTTTGACGGACCTTTACTTATAAACTGGTTTGAGCTGCTATTTTAGCACACCTTTTCGCAACATCCGGGTTTTCCACTAAAAACTTCTTATGACTAAGGTAAGGACTAAAGAAAACTACCTCATAATGCCACAAAATACACAGAAAATAGTTTTATGATAACAAAACTTCAAGGTTTTCTGAATGTAAATGAAATTCTTATGGCACCAATCGTAAACTTCAGTGCTTGACCATTGCCGTCATATGGATTGAATAACCCTATTTAGTACCAGTCATAGGTACCAGTCGTTGTATAGGGCAAGTACACGATCTGACAGTTTGACACTATTGACACTCACCTTGAGGTGAAACCAATGAACTATAGCTAAAAACTGGAATGCGCACACATTGCCATATCTGCCAAAAAAATGAAGCCATGAAAGACAGATGCCACAAGGGGGAATGTTGTTTTTTTCTGTTGCTCGCTGACATATGACGTTTTCGAAAGTTTTGTCATATTTCCCTTCACAGGTTTCATCAATTGGAATACGTGTTGGAAGCAATTTTCGCCATTTAACATAATGAGTGCGACAAAAACAGGTATCCCCTCCGCAGCAGCCGCACTAGGCTTCAAGTTCGTCCTTATGTGTTAGCATTCCAGTTTTTGGTTATAGTTCATTGGGTGAAACAAAGATATAATTTATTCTATCGTGAATGGTAAACTATCATTTAATCGACTCAAAACTCGTTGTTAAAGTAACACTTTATTTGAAGTAGTGAAATCGAACAATTTTTACCCACTCATTTGTCAATTTTACCCACTCATACGTCAATTTTACCCACTCATACGTAAATTTTACCCACTTGTTCAAATCTTTTATAATAATTATAGTGTTTTTGACAGAAATCTGTTATGTTGCATGATTGACAACACCAGAAATGTGTGTTTGTTAGGTATAGTCCGTTGCATGGTTCTTGACCTATGGCTACTGAATAGACAGAGGGGACAATGGGCTATTGCTGCGTTGTCAGTTGTCATATCGATAATATTTATTAATACATGAAAATTGCAATAAAATTTCCTTCATTTTCATGTAATAATAAATATTATTATTGATATGACAACGCAGCAATAGCCCATTGTTCTTTCTGTCTATTCAGTAGTCGTAGCTCAAGAACCATGCAACGGACTATACTTTGTCAACTTGTTATAATCTATGTAAAATTTTAGCACATTTTAGTTTATGATTTTAGTAATTGGGATAAATAAAAAGTTGCTCAAGAATAAAATAGAATATTACACACGATGGTAAAAAAGCTTTACCTGTTCGTGGAATTAATCCACTCGCTCCTTCGTCGCTCGTGAATCAACATTTTCCACTCACAGGTAAAGCATCTTTTTACCGTCTTGTATAATAAATAACTATTACAGTGTTTTTTAAGTTTTTAGTTAGATTTTTTTAAATAAATACCTTTTGTGTGATCCAGAAGTTTCTTGGACATGCCTAGAGTTTGTTTAGTTGTTAATTGCAAGGGATACAATATTCTTCCATAGGCTTCCATCAATTTTAAATAACAATGGGAGGTATGATTTGTGAGCTCAAGAAAGAAGAGAAAAAATGATTAATGTTTTTAAAAGAGAAGATCTGACAGAAAAATAGATTGAATATAGAGTTATTATACTTATATATTTGTTCTTAAGATACTTGGTTTTGATATTTGTTGGAAAAAACCTGAAATTAATCCATTATAGGAAAACGTAGCAAACTTTTAGATAAAAGACTACATAGACTGGAACACAAACACAAGCTGTGAAAACCGCATAAAACATAACCGACCTAATCTACACGCGTAAATAAATGATTTGTTTTACCTCAGGGCGACTGTCAAACTCATTTGTGACGTCACATGAACATGCCCTATTCGTACTAGTAGCCGGTGTCAAAATAGTGAGGTTAGATTGTATGTAAACATTTTAATACCAATTTTTGAGTTGTCCTAGAAACTGTACAATAATTGATAAGGCAACACCGCATATGATGTCACTTGTAAATGTTTTAAATTTTGGCTTTTTGGCGCGCGTTTGAATCTATTTGTGTATATCTCAAGAACTGCAGATTTTTGTGAAAAAAGACAAATAGGGTATATATTTTGAATCATATAGATTCAATTAAACGTGATATTGAAAAATGTGCAAGTACCCTATTGTTTCTACGCAAGGATTTGCGCCAGGAAGGACAACCAACAAGAGGGATTTGCATCTCTCTCTGCACTATGGCAGCTAATGATTGAGAACCGCTATTTGAAGTGTTTGGTCTTTTACATTAATCGCAATGAGTGCGAGCGAGACAAAAATCCCTCCGTATTTCAGGTTGCATACATCTAAATTTGCCTCATTATCATAAAACAGTGCGCCCATTCCAGTGTGTTTGTTTAGTCCAATGGGTTAATCTAATAGGCAGAGCGAAAGATGCAAACGACATTTAGGAAAAGGACCCCGCACACATCTTATGGGTTTTTGGTTTTCTGTCAAACTCAATGAAATTTTGATATGTGGTATATCTTGACTTACTGATAAAAAGTTCTCATGGGTCCAACCCGATACTATGATTAGTTTCCGAAATACAGGTGGTTTAATGTTCAAGAAATGTACACATTTTATATGCATTCACATCTACCTGTCACCTATTATTAGGTCTGTCAGAGTGAATTTCATTGGTTGTAACTAGTTTTCTGACTGTTTGTGACTGTTTTCGACCAATCAAATTCGCTCTGACAAGTTTGTGATTTTATTATTAGGTGACAGGTAGATTGTGAATACATATAAAAATGTATACCTTTCTTGGACATAAAAGTACCTGTATCTCAAAAACTAATCATAGGATTGGTTCGGGCCCATGAGAACTTTTTATCAGGAAGTCAAGGTCTAACACATATCAAAATTTCATTGAGTTTGACAGAAAACCAAAAACCCATAAGAGGTGTGTCCTTTTGTGTTAAAATGTTGAATAATGTACCGGGTGATTGTCTATATTTTGCACCCACACCTATCTCACCTGTTTGAAGAGATACCCAGAAATGTCAAATGTGAAAGTTGTAGGTAATATCAGAAAGTTTTCAATAATATTAGTTATAAGTATACAGGGTGTGTCACAAAAGTGTGGCGAAGCAAAGTTATGATTTTTTAAATGGAAAACCCCGTATATTATTGTCCCATTGGATTAGCCTTTCAAACTTGATTCCAAATATACTAGGTTTTTTAGGTTTATTCCTCATAGTCCAGCCTCTGAATATCCCATTTTGGAAAAATAAAATGGATTTTTTATGTGAATGATTACCTTTATATCTTGCTTTATAAGGAATAAACCTAAAAAAAACTACTATACTTGGAATCAGGTCTGAAAGGCTAATCTAATGGGACAATAATATATGGAATTTTCTATTTAAAAAAGTATAACTTTGCTTCGACACACTTTTGTGATACACCCTGTAACTAACATTATTGAAAATTTTCTGATATTACCTACAACTTTCACATTTGACATTTCTGGGTGTCTCTTCATACAGGTGAGATAGGTGTGGGTGCAAAATATAGACAATCATCCGGTACCTACTAAAATCCAAGGGCGGCCCAACGAGAACAACTAAATTTGTTTGTGCTTGTTGTTGTCAGATACTTATACAGGGCGTCCCACCGGGAACCAAATCGATCTATACGGGTGTATATTTTAAGTGATACCACTATTGCTAGATTGGGAATGGTAAGAGCTACAAGGTCGGTTAAATTAGAAAAAAGTTGCCTTTTTTGTTGCCCATTCTAGATTTGTTTACAGTGTTGCCAAATTCCTTTTACTTTACGAAATACAGGGTGATTTCTAAAAAGAGCCTATAATTATTTCATCAGATATTTCGAAAACTATTGATATTCGAGATACAATTTAAATTTGAAAGTTTTATAATTTTTTTCATTCTACAACATGGCATATTCAAATTTTAAATCCGACGTTTCGTGATCGAGCTACCATCATCAACTTAATTTTTTTAAATACGGACCTAAATTTTTTATGTCATTTTTAGAAAGGGAAAGAAGGGCGCTTTCTAAAAATGATATAAAAAATCCAGGTCCGTATTTAAAAAAATTTAGTTGATGATGCTAGCTCGATCACGAAACGTCGGATTTGAAATTTGAAGATGCCATGTTGTAAATGTATAAAACTTTCAAACTTAAATTGTATCCCAAAAAACAATAGTTTTCGAAATAATTGATGAAATATTTTTGGGCGTTTTTTAGAAATCACCCTGTATTTCATAAACTAAAGAGAATTTGGCAACACTGTAAACGAGTCTTGAATAGTTCAACAAAAAAGGCAGCTTTTTTCTAATTTAACCGCCCTTTTAGCTCTTACCGTTTCGGATATAGCAATGTTGGTATCACTTAAAATATACACCCTGTATATGAAAAACTGTATGCAGAAAATTTTTGAAAATTTGACAGTATGTAATGTCAATGGGGACAACCCGGCTAAAATATTTTCAAGATGGTGGTACTTCCGATTATACCGGAAGTAGACGTCAACTTACTTATTTCAAATAAGACACTCTGTATGTGATTGCATATTTGGATTCTACGTAAAATTCTGAGCAGAGTTTGTGTGATATACCCTATACCTAAGTTCAACTGTTATGGAAATATTGACAGTTGAAAATTAACTTCTTGCAACTTTGACAGGCTGTAAAACCTAAACTCCTATCTTAGATTTTTATAAACTATCATTCGACACCAATTTCGAATTTAATCCATGATTAAAAATTCCAATTAAATTTAATCTCCGGTTAAATTCAAAGTTGCTGTCAAATGATAGTTTATGAAAATCTAAGACAGGAATGTAAAATCTTTTTTCTACGAGTGTGCGCAAAGTGGTACGCAAAGAAACCCTTTCCCAAAAGTGTACGCAAAGTAACTACTTTGCGCACACTATGCGGGAAAGAAAAAATTCCCGCAAACTTTTTTAGGGGGCGAAACCCGCGGGAGCCCTATATTTTCGGGGCCCAGCCCCATGGGCCCCCTTTTTCAGGGGGCAAAGCCCCGCGGAGAGGGGGCCGAAAAAATGTTTTGCCCGATTTAGATATACCTAGTTAGTTATAGCAAGTTGTTTTTGATGCCTATAAATATTAAAAATTTAAAAAAGAAGTATAGTTATTTCACTCGTAGAAAAAATATTGTTCCTAACACGTGCGCAAAGTAGTTTTCCCGCACTTAAAGCTTATCCGGACTCCGCTTCGCGTCGTTCGTCTAACTACTTTCGCGTGCGGGAAAACATAACTTTGCGCACTGATTCGGAAAACTGCTATTTTCCTCTAAAATTAAACGTTTAGGTTTCATAGCCTGTCAAAGTTGCAAGAAGTCAATCAGGCCTATGATGTATTATTTTCTGTTATTTTAACGGCAGCGTTAAGTTATCTCTGTCACTGTTTATTCTATACGTCAAAATAGAGACGGAAATAGATGTTGAGCCTTAACACAGCCGTTAAAATAACAGGACAGGATACATCATAGGCCTGAATATTACCAAAATCTGCTCGAAATTTTACGTAGAATCCAAATATGCAATCACATACAGGGTGTCCTATTTAAAATAAGCAAGTTGGCGTCTACTTACGGTATAACCGGAAGTGCCACCATCTTGAGAATATTTTAGCCGGGTTGCCCCCATTGACATAAGTATAGGTACTATCAAATTTTCAAAAATTTCCTGCATAAGGTTTTTCATACCTATATAGATCGATTTGATTCCTGGTGGGACACCCTGTATTGTGTTTTAAAAATATTGTGATGATGAAGTACTCTAGATTATTTATAAATAGTCCGATTTCTTTTAAATTTAACGGCGAATGACACCGGAGGAACAACTAGTAATACATAAATAATATACTTAGAATAAAATAAGTTATTCGACAAGCTCAAGAAACAGAAAAAAACCCCCTCTGAATGGGCTTTTCCACTAATTTTTGAAATTGGCATAGGTAATTGGATAAAACAACCAATTATTTATAGAAATTTTCTCGATTTTGGTGTAAGAATGTCATATTCTTGCAATCTCGCACGTTGAAGAATTCCCCGCTTTGCTCGTGGTCCAATCTTCACATTTAGTGCAAAAAACCCGCTCACAACTTGTTACATGAAAAGCTATTTTCTGTACAATAAAGCTTACTTTGATGGATTGATCAATTAAGTGAAGATGTATTTTAACATTTCCGGTATTTTTTACTTATTTTCAATCAGAATCTATTAAACATTGCTTTTAATGTGTGAAAGTTTGCGCGAAATAATCTTAATTGTAGTAAATAGACATACAGATTTGGAGACGTATTTTTGCTTCAAATTTGCACTTGAAACCATAACACTATCTAAGTTTGTTCCAAATGTGTTTCCTTGTGGCATTTTCTATTGAAATATTAAGGAAAACTGTCCTAAATGGGTGTGAGATTGTGTTTAATGACATTTTCCGCGATTTTCTACTTCTTTTTAGTAAAAACCTATCCAACATGAATCATGAATCCTGTAACCTCTTTTGTTAATGAATTAATTAGAGGCCCATAATATGCTCAGTTAGCTTAGCAAATAATTAGGTGTGGGTCTATTGTGTATATAGCCTGGTTTGGACGCCACTGAATTTTATATATAAAAAAAATTAAATTTGAACTAGGTGGAATATCAAAATGCTAAAATTCAGAAAAACATTCTAAAAATAAAATTGAATAATAGAGATAGGTAGTTAAGCTTTTTACATAATAATCCTGAAAAATAAAATAATATACCAATATAACTCAATCAACTCGGGACCCAGGTTATACTAAAAAAAAAACTCTAAATAAAATGTTTTCTGAAATCCACATTAAACAAAAATATATTGACTCAAGAAGAAAATATCAAGCCAATAGCAACATTCCAGTAAGTATGGGATATTAGTTAATAACAGCCAAATTAATTAATTGTAGAGTGAAAATTGACAATAAAAGAATTGGCTTCAAAAAAAAAAAATACCAATTCAAGCGAAAACAGATTTTCAAATTAAATATTTAACTGGAATCAAATACCATTCAATTTATGAAGCCTAAATACACCTAAAATATGTAACAGTAAAGAGTAAAAAAAAAAAGATTACCTAGGAACAGGGTAAAAAAAATTAATCAATTTTCCATGGCTACCGTTTTACATGATAACTTACACATACTTCAGGGTTCCCAGGAACACATTTACAAAAAATGGCATTACTAGAAGTCAATTTAAGTAATAAAAGTAAAATATTAAAAAATTTTGTATTTAAATTGAATGCGCCCACTTCATTGTCAAAAATGAGGTACAAATTTTCAGTCAATTAAATTAGATTTTGAATAGAATTTTTTTTATGTCATACCAGTACATTATTGTGTTTTTATACCTTAGATACCATCTACATAATTCATTACTTTATGCCCGTGCGGGCATAAAGTGCACATTATGGCCCGCGCGGGCATAAAGTAAACATTCTGGCCCGCGCGGCAATAAGATGCAAAAAACAGTTTTCGATTAACTTATTCTTTATTTACAAAAATATATATTTATTATTCAAAACCAACTGGTATGACATAAAAGTTTGTATGCACCACGGGTACTAATAGATATATACCCTCGGGCGACTTACGAACCCTCGGGCCAGAGGCCCTCGGCTTTGTAAGACTGTCGCCCTCAGGGCATAATCCTCTATTTAGTACCCTTGATACATAAATAACTATTAGAGTCTCCCATATTTAGATTATGAATATATTATCATAATTTGAAATAGGTAAATAAAGGTGATTTCAAAATAAGGATGGTGGAGTGGAATGTTACCCATCACGCTTCATTTGTTCGGCAATGTACTTTCAGATACGGACCAAGAGGAGGCCGGTAGATTTGACGAATCGCCATTCGAAAGATCATGGCGGTCTTGCCTGTTGCACTACTTTGCACTAGCAGGGTGTCAGGGTGGTCCGACATGGACACACGTGAAGATTTTCTTCTTGAAAGAAAAGAGCAGCCTCGAAAACAGCCAAATTGCCTCGCCAAAGGAAAGGAAAGTCCTCTCCACGAAAGACCCTAACATAATAGAAGTATTCCCTTAACCCTTCATCAGTGTGGTAGGAAAAAGTTACATTATTAGTGTGGTGGGGTATGTCATACCCCAAACTTTTTTTCGCTTTCCTAATTATGGTGGCATCAAATAAATATTTAATTAGTTTCTTTACCTTATATATGGAATTAATTTCAATAAAAATATGATACGGACTCTTAGATTTTCTATTTAATGCTTCATAATACATAATCATTGTAAATCTGTATTTTTATCAAATTAAACATACTGCGAAGTTATTATTGTTTTTGAAATTATTTAATGAGTTCTGGACAAAGAAAAGCTTAACATTTCAAATCAAAAAACATAAGTCATTATCGTGTTGAAAAAATTATCCTAAAAAAGTGAATACATAAAATTTTAGGCTGCATTAAAGTCGATGCAGTTTTGACAAAAAAGGTAAATTTGCATGTCCCATGCATATGGCTGTCCCACATTTCTGACAGCAGTAAAATATCTTCCTGTCTTTAGCTCGAGGACAAATCATACATCTTGATGAAACTTTTCATCGTTTGTTCTGGTTTTTCATGAGACCAAGCGGATTTTTTTGACTCCATGATCTCAAAACCCTGGTCTCGACTGCCCAAAGGCGAGGATTTTTCTCTATCTACCTCTTTCCATAGTTTTCGCAAATGAGCTTGCTCTACCTCGTATGACATGATATCCGACTATTACTACATAGAAAAATGTATTATGAGCGAAAAATTGATAAGAAATAACATACCTTGCGTATCTACTTCTGCAGAAAATAGTTACACGATCAGTGTGGTGGGGTATGACATGCCCCAATCGCCTTTGATGTCGCCTTATTCACGAATGATACAATAGGCCTATTCGGGTTTGGAAAAAGGACGGTTCAAGAACGGTTCAAAACAATCGTCCAGTTTATTGATCAACAAAATAACAACGACTCGACTATCACAAATTTCAATAATAAACTGTGCGATTCTTCTGGACCGTTCTAGAACTGTACTTTTTCCAAACCCGAATAGGCCTAATATTTGGCGGTTCGCGTTATTTTATTATGTAGATCAACACAATATCTCAAGCTACTGCCCACTAGCTGGCGTCACGTACTCGAATTTAGAAATTGCAAGGATACAAAGGTCGTCTGGGGTATGCCATACCCCACCACACTGACGAAGGGTTAAATAAAGATCGCTTTTGGATGGATTAAAAACTTACTACGTTGTGGGGTTAGATAAACACTGAATTTACAGGAAAATCACAGGACTTTTTGGAATGATTATTCCGGTAATCGACTGAACATCGCTTTTAGCAAGTTAATTTCGGAAAAAGAATGCCCAATGGCCAATAAAATACGGTACTCGATAAGGAAACCTTTCTAAAGGAACCAATTATGGTTGCCAGCCGTCAGGTTCGAGGAACCAAACGGACAAAGAAGATGAAAATTTGCGTAGCTCCCTTGTGGAAAAATGAACGGCAACTTATGGACAGTGTTGCCAATGAAGAAAAATGACAGAAAACTCGACACTGCCGCTCTCTTTCGGACAACAGCCGAACGTCACCATTCATTCACAGATTCTAGGTAGGAGTGACATTCAAAAGAAACACTCACACTTCGCAGTCGTCATAATGTCAGCACCCAAAGTGAAATTGAATAGAATATTATTTAAAAATTATTATATAATCGAGGAATAAGGTATGTAGCATTCCAAATGCTGCACTGTCCTCTAGGTAATAATTTAATAATTGCTATATAATGAATAGCGAGAACCCCGTATTTTTTAATGCTGTCACCAGATCGTCAACATTAAAAAAGGTTATAAAAAGTTAAATTTGAAAGAAAAAAAAAAGTAACTTCAAACGTTACAATCTGTTAAAGTTTGCGTTTGAAGAACCTAAATTGGAATAAACACAATAATTCAGGAACCTGTTTTTGGCCTAAATTTGAATTTAAAATGAGAAACTGAATTCAGAGTTTCACAGCTAGGAAAAAGGCACTTTCTTTATTGTTTCTGTCACTGAACGGATCTTCGAGGAAATTATTTTTTTTTTGTGTTTTCTTTAATAATAATTAAATTTGTAATCTGATCACGAACTTGTGATACTTTATATTTGATAAATATGATGAGAGAGTTGTGTTAGCTGGTGATCGAAGATCTAGAAATTTTTGTTTAATTTTCTTTTTGAATAGATGACACTAGCATTTTTTCACAAAGTCACGAAAAAATGAATTACCTTTAGAGGATGTCACTGGAAGTAACAATTTTCAACTAATATAAGGCGTATTTCTATAAAATTTTGACTTCACCAAAGAGAAGGGGAAAATAAGTTCATATAATGATCGGTTTTCTTGTGTAATATCTACTTGTGTTCTCTAAATAAAAAAGTGCATAAACTTTAAATTTTGATATACAAGCTTTATTGATAATTTACCTGATATCGCGACACCCCAGAAATTATTTTAATAAAGTAATAAAAACGCATTTGGCATAATCAGATTTCTTAAATAATTTTCAAATTTTTTAAGAGAGGCCATCTATAAAATGTTTGGTGTCTTTTTTCTTTGTTGGTTTTTTTTTAAATCTTCTTCACCAAACTTTTGATAGGTACCCAAATAAGGATATGAAATTAATATACCTAATTATTTAGTTAGTTAGTATAGTTCCGGACCAGTTTTTTTATTCTATTTCGCACTTTTGAGGCTGGAAAATTTTATCCATTCATGCAAGTATTATAAATTCACTTGACGAACCTGAAAATAAAAAAAAAGTAACATGGGCCATTCATTTTGCAGGTCTTATCTGAGAATTTTTCCAGACCGGCTAAAACAAAGCAAGCGACGGGGTGTAATGAACGTCTGCAAACGTTGCTGTATCAGCATCCTTAATCAGCTTTAATTAATTGTTGCTCGTAAAACATTTTAGTGACAAAAGCCAACCTGTGTAATGTTTTAGAAGCCATTGATGTGCTGCGGTTTTAATTTCAAATTATATTACATATTTACGTTGCTGTCGTTTTAATACGCGTTCTTTTTATGAACTTTAGTTTGTTTCGTGGTTTATCTATATATATATAAAAATTAATGCCACTTTTCGTTGTAATTTTATAACTCAAGAACGGGCTCACCTAGCCAAACCAAATGATTAGGCTTTGTTCAGACTATTTATTAGATGGTTTATGTGAAGTTTGCACAAAATCGGTCGAGCGGTTCTTCATTTATGACATTTTTTGTAATAAATGAATTATTCAATAAATGGAGGATCATTTTGTTAATGGGGATTTTGCTGTCAAATTGAAACTTTTTTCAGCGTTGACAGTACCAGCATGTTGTTATGTCATTAATGTGGTCATTTAATTACTTATTTTATTTATTTATGAAAAAAAATTACTAAGCCCGCATACGGCGCCATCTCTTATAACCGATACCAAGTTTATTTTGTATTTTGTATTTTGTAAGTAGATAGTCAAAGGGGATTCAAGCATAAAAATCCGACCATAACCTCAATCTTTCATTCTTGACACGTGGTGGATGCGCCGCCGTTGACACGAAGGTGGATGCATCGTCGGCGCCATCTTGTCAAACGTCATGGCGCCATCTAGCGTACATAGTGTGAAGCTCGTAATACAGGATGCTGTAGTTGGGACCCGTAGGGCTCCGCCCCCCAAAAGGGGGCCCACAGGGCTGCGCCCCCCAAAAAGGGGCCCCCGGATTTTAATATGGGTACCAGAAAAAGGGGTGGGGGGAAATGTTTTCCCGCCATTTTGTCAACCGTCACCTGTCAAACGTCATCTGTCAAACGTCACCTGTCAAGCGTCATCTGTCACCTGTGATGACGTCATACCGGGTTATTGCGGTGAATTCTTGCAATTACAGGTTCCTGTAATATGGAGTGTGCGTGGAAGGGATTGTTCCGAGTCGTTTCGAAATCGCTACGTATATTTAATTAGGGTTCGGGTTCTGTGATGACGTCATAGCGACCTGGGTCACGTCCGTGGCGCTATTTAGAGTACATAGTGCAAAGTTCGATTCAGGGTTCGGGTTCTGTGATGACGTAATAGCGACCTGGGTCACATCCGTGGAGTCATTTAGAGTACATAGTGTCAAGTTTTTTGTGTCGTATAACAGGATGCTGTCGGGGAAATAAAAATCAAATACAATAAATATTGAACTGTTTATTAAAAAATTATAGATTATTAAAATAGATACAATTATCAGTGACCTTATTGATCAATTGATATAATATATACATAATATGAGTTAAAGAGAGATAGATAATACATTATTTCAAATATACAATTATTAGTGACCTTATTGATTAGTTGGCATAATATATACATAATACAAGTTAGGGAGAAAGAGATAGAACGATACATTATTTCAAATATACAATTATTATTAGTGACCTAATTGATTAATTAACATAATATATACATAATACGAGTAAGAGAGAGAGAGAGATAGATAAAATGATACATTATTCCAAATATACAAACAATTATTAATATTGACCTTATAAATTAATTGACTAAGTACATACATATACACGTTAGAAAGAGAGAGAAAGAGAGAAAACATATTGATGCTCAACATTACAATGTTTTTAATTCGTCACCAACATCAAGACTATAATGCCCCCAGGGAAGAGTATTGAAGGAATTGGGCACTAAGAAACGTTTATCGTCAGCTGGACTTAGTGCAATTTTTGATTGTTCAATGCTGAACACATTATGTTGAAAAGACTGGATGGTTCTCTGCATTACGGTACTTTCTTTGAAATTTTTCAAACAATCTACATAATCGTCAAATGCAATTTTATACTTGACTATATTTTTTTTGACGCCTTTCGATTTTTTCACAACTTTTCCCTTAAGGGTCTTGAAGCTGTACATTTTGGATCTAAGGCCTACTTGGTGAGTCATAATATCACCATTCAGTTCATCTTTCATTAAACCTAAAACCTTTTTATTGACCTGCGGTATGTTATATGGGTTATCTGGAGGGTAGTCTGAGGTATCGAATTTAGACAAGTCGGCTTTGATGACTTCTTCATATACATCATCGGTTTCGATGTCATATATGAAGCTGTCGGTGTCCATATATTGAATGTGACATTTTTCTGAATCTAATTTGGACAACATGTAGTCGTAGTGAAATGAATACATGAATATTTTCGAAATATCTAAAATCGACATGCCTACATACAATGGTTTGTTGAAAAATAGTTCGGCTTTTTTCAATTCAACCAACAATAAATCATCATCTAAAATGGTTCTGCTATGAAATCTTGGACTAGATATTAAATTTTTTGCACCATACCGCCCTTCCCACGTCTTTACAAATTTCACAATCCTATGATTTCGTATGTTTTCCATAGTCTTTCCGAACACCGCGTTATTGAACAATTTAAAAAGATTTTTGTCAAAGTCATTCTTACTCTGTTTACGTAAGTTATTGTTATGCTCGATATAGGGCTTGAGCCACATTGACTGCTTAAATTTTAAAATCTTGCGAATTTTCTTCAGAACTAAGCCATGTTTCAGTGCCTGTTTTAAATTTCGATAATGTATAACATAGTTTTTCTTGTCATACAGCGTGGTCATTAATTTCGGTAACTTTGAATTTGGCGGCTTACGATGTTCTGCCGCGAATGGTAAATCTTTATGTAAATCATGTAAGTGTCTAGGATATTCCAAATCAACTTCCAGGATGTAGCCCTCTGGAGAATCGTCTTCCACTGCCATAACATCAAAATTTTTAAGGTCGTCGTCGTCTCCGTCCACCCACTCAAAACCACCGTAGGGTAGGGGCTCGGTCATTGCTTTTCCATATAAATTATTCATGTCGAGATAGAGCAAATACCTTGATTCTTTTGACTCATCATATGTATCCATATATTTGTTATTGGCCTCAGCATAACGATTCACGCATACGGAAATGCCTCCACGAATTCCCTGCTCCACAAACATTATCTGATCAATGTCCCGAAGAATATCTAAACGACATTTCGTAAATTGGAGCATGCTGTCCCAAGTATAACCAGGCATGCTGTGATACCACGCTGGATCTAGTTTGTGTGTAGCTATACAGTTTTTGCGAAAATTTTCAAAAACATCGGCCAAAAGTAAAATATCAGTTTTCAAATAGAGATCCGAATATTCACCTAAATTTTGAATTTTGAACAAATGCCAGACATTTTGAGCGAACTTTTCATCGCTTAAATCTTCATCATTTAACTTGTTGTAGAATTTATCGATAGAAGGTAGAGAAGTTTCGTTTAATACTGAAAAATCATTAATATAATCATAACAAAAGACACCTTTCTGAGTTAATAGTTGAAATTTTGACGGCTCCAAGTCTGAAAATTCTTTTTTCAATATCAGCAAGTCCTTTTTGTTCAACGTGGAGACAAGTTCATCCAAAGAGGCACCCAAAAATCTTAGTGAATCAATGAATCTGAAACGCAGCCCATTATTAGGTTCCCTGTAGGTGATCGAAATGTATTTTTCTTTGTTCACGGGTAGGACGCTCACGTGACCATGCTTAGCAAGCTCTCGGATTACGAAATGAATATCGTAGCCGGAGAGATTATGGAAAACTACTGGAACTATAAAATGCTTACGATAGTTTAGATTGCAGGATTGGTGCGCAAAATTACGGAATTTCCCCGTAAAATGATCATGATCACGAACAATCTTATCGCTGTTTGTGAAAGGTTTCTCACAAATATGACAATGTGTCGACGACACATTGGACAAGCTAATAGTTTCACTAGCAATAAGAGGTACAATATGTTTGAATTTTGAATAAATAAATTTAGACATTTGAGACACTTGTTCAACAAACCATTGCATGCAGTCTACACCTCGATAACTTTTGAAATAGGATAGGGAATCATCATACCCACATTTGAGGTAGTATCCAGCACTAAATGGAACATGTTTCTGATATTTACGAGTTTTTTCCGAAATTTTACTGTTGTTTAAATTTTGAAGTATGCTTTCGAAATCAGCATAGATGACAAAAGGTGTGTGTTGTTTGTAAGTAAAATTTCGAAATTCAACGTGTTCATATTTGGGGAAAGTAATCTTGTAATCATTTAATCTGGAGCACAAATTTTCATGTTCAATTAGGCGCTGTTCAGATGCAAAATAATTCAAACACCTATCACAAATAAATTTCTTAGTTTTATGTTTACTGAGCTGTGAGTATACAAGTCGAGACAAGTTGCTAATATAGCAATAATGATACTTGATTTCCTCATCTTGTAGCTCTGCTGGTTGTTCAAAATCATAATCGTCTACTTTTGGATAATATTTGTTTTGAACAATCAGCAAATTGACGTGTTTATCTAGTTTTTGTTTTGTTAATCTAACTGGTGCTACTGTATAAAATTGTTTATTATTGGTCACATTCAGTTCCAAACCGTAAACGTTAATCGAAATATTATTTAACTTTTCAAAATTTTGAATTTGATTGAGGGGCATTGGGATAGGTAGATTTTGCATATTCAAAACAGCCCTATAATTTGGGTATGATGATGTTAGCTGCTTATTGTTAGAGGTAGGAAAAAGGCCACATACCACAGACCAATAGAAACAAGCTTGATCAGAATTCTTAATGTTGATGCAAGCCCGTTTCTTTGAAATTTCAATGGGTAATTCAATGTAAGATGACCCGTTTCCAATTTCCATTTTATTTATATTAATTTCCAAATAAAGTATTCTACGTAATGCAAAGCCCGAATCGCGCTCCTGAAATTCCGAAAGCTTGTTCAAAATTTCATCTCGTACATGATCATTGAACCAATCAAAAATATCTGTTCCAACATCAATGATGACATTTTTGGTATTGAAATATTTAACGTCACAAACATCTCGATCATTTTTTGCTTTAATAAATTCACCACAAAATGTTGTATTGACTTTAATTAATGGAAACTGTCGTAAAATTTCAGTGACTTTTTTCAGAAATATCCTAAATGCATCATTCAAAAATTGATCGACATCCTTGTGAATTAAATTGATGATAATCCCAGTTCGTACCCTTCCCTGAAAACAAGATAAAACATTTTCCCATAAAACCCTCTTTGAAAGTGGTGGTGGTGGTGTTGTTGCTGCTGCTGAACCACTCAAACCTGTTCCTACATGTTGGTGTTGTTTTGAAATTAGTTTTCTAATCAGTTTAAGCTGTTGAATAATTGTTTGCAGTTTTCGTTGAAGACCAACTGAGAGTTTTGTAGCATTACGAACAACTTTATTGCACGAGCAAATTTTTTTAGTTAAACGTTTGCACCAAATTGTTTTGTCTCTTTGTGAAAAATTATCAAAAAGAATTTTACGCAACTTTTGAAATACCAAAATCAACTTTTGAGACTCTTTAATGACCTTTGAAGCATTCATAGTGTACGTATATGTATGTGGCTAAAGATCAATCAATTTATTTACAAAGTTGAAACTTACCCTCTCTCTCTCTCGAATCCTTCCGTAGCTCGTTGGCGTAGCAGGAAGACAACCACCAATTCCAGCAACAGCACGCTGTGACAAGATCTGTTGTGGTTTCAGGCAACTCGTGTAGTTTGGCTACTGCTGGCTGCTGCTGCAACAACAGAAACGCTACGTTCAAAGATACATCCATAACCAACAAACAAATCATTAGATTAAATAAATAAATGATAAGAAATTGAAAAATATTTTTACAAATAAAAATTTCCGAAAAACTAATCACCTTTGAATAGTGTATGTAATTGAAACTTACCTTATCTCTCTCTCTGGTGAGCAGAGAACTTAATTGCCCTGCACAATTTGGAAATCACACACTAGATTCGGCACACCGGGTATTGCTTTCTGGCCCCTGTATATCACGCTGTAAGCTCCGGTATCGAACTGTACAATAACCGGCTTGAAAGCTTCTGTGGCACGCTTTGGCAGGAACACAACCTTTTCAGTCAGCTCCAATAGCACGCTTTTACCAAACTTGGTTTGCACCAGTTTGGCCGACAGGATCTGTTGTGGCGTATTTTGCGGCAGGTCCTGTAGTTTGGCAACCGGTTTCCTGTTGTCAGCTGTAACAACAGAACATGCAACGTTCAATTTTTTTAGATCCATCTATAACCAAAAAACAACATTTATTTAATCTACGCGAAAAATTAAAAATTCACTTACGATTTTAGAGTACACAAACAGACACTCACTATCACTGTTTTTGTTTTTGTTGTTGTTGTTGGTGTTGTTGTTGTTGATAGGCGGCAAAAGTGTGAACTAACAACTGGGAAGCGTCGTTGGCTCTTATATAGGCAGAATTTTCTGAGTCGCCAATAGAGAGTTATCGCAAAACAGTTCTACGTAAAAGTTGCCTGTTTGCTTACGCTATTTTATAACCTTATCTACTTGTACCTTGTTGTGATTTGTGTTGTTTATGATCGTCGTCAAGGTCAGAGAGGATTTGAAATTTAAATGCTAATTTTTATTATTATTAGCTTTTTAAGCAATGGACCTACTCAATTGGACACAACAAAACTAAACATAACCTATATTACCTGCCTATTTCAGTCTTTTCAGGCATAGATTTAATGTTAAAATAACGTGGGCACTAATACTGCATGATGCTCTTTGCGATATCTCTCTATCCCGTGTGCACACGGCACTACAGCTTTCGACCAAAAACTGCTTGATTCGCATTTTCCGTAGAATAACGGCGACAGAGTTCTTGAAATTATTTTCATCTGCGGTACCACGAAAATAAAGATAACGTTGTTGACGGGAAACTGAAACCCGATACTATGAAAAACAAAGAAATATTTCGACGCAATAAAGACAATGGTCTTGCAATGACAAATTATTATAATTTATTTCAACTCGATTTATTCAATAATAATAATTAAAACCATTAGAGTAATTTTCAAAAATCCTATTTATTTTTATTTTTTGGTAAAAGGCTTACAATATAATCATACAGAGTAAATGCATTATTAACACTACAAATACACAAGTCTAAGCTATGAAAAGTACAGTGTATAGGTTGTTTCTTATCTAACTTTGGTACATTATTAGCAGCACTAGTAAATTCTAAATTAACAATATGAGAAGGAGGCAGGCGTTTTGTTTCAATTTCGGATAAAAGTTTGGCTAGAAACTCATGCTTTGAGTGGCCCTTGACATAGATGACGTCAACATCTCGTAGATTCTCATAGACAATGGAATAAATTTCTTGATAGTCCAGTTCGCCATTATTATAGTAGATACCATGATGATTTCCACATAGATATTTCACTTGCCTTTTATAGTCTTGTTTGAGCTCATGGAACGGAATTGCAGGTTTGAACATGTAGCTTTGCATATTTTTACCATCGTAGATGGCTAGTTCTTTGGCGTAAAATTCAGGCGTGCAGAAACCTTGCAGGTCGACGACTACAAATTTCATCTTGACAAGGCGTACAGGTGACGGTAACTGACTAAATCAAGCTACGGACAGTGCCTGATAAAGGTAAATACTCCAAAACTCTGTCATGTACAATGATGCAATAGGCTCGAGTATCTCTTGGAAAATTTTCAGAACTGTGCAGCTCGAGCTTAACATCGACTGTGCTACTTTTCAAAGCTTCATTCTGTTTCGAACAGTCTATTACAAACAAACATTGATTTGCAAACGAGCTGAAATCCAGTAACGGTTCAGCATAGGTCTTTCCCATATAGGATTTCTGGAATTCGGTGTACATGCGATACGCTTCGGCATATTGTCTGTTGTCGAAATTCAGATTCAAAGATTCGTAGGGGTAAACTTCAGAGTTTAGGAATAGTTTGATATCGGTAATGTTGACATTATCGAAATATGTGACGTCTTTCTGATAGTTGTCTTTGCGGGCAGTTTGGAAAAATACGATAACGTATCGAGCTCTCTCCGACATTGATTTCACAGTCCAAACATCTTTCTTTGTGTTTCTCATTGCGGGCAATTCGTGAATTTCCCAATCACGGAACCCGAAAAAGATTGGTTTATTTCGGGAAATTTCCTCCAACAATTGCAGTTTTAGGACATCGTTGGGATAAATATGTTTAACTCGCAACTCAATCGTCGATATTGATATAGTAGCCTTTTTATCGCCTGTAGAGTTTACGTAGCAATTGTCATCATTTCTAGCTCGAACAAGTTTTAGTTTCTGTTTTCCCATAACTGCACTAGTGTAATCGGCGAAAACACCCAGTAGAAAATTTAACGGTATTAGCAAATTAAAGTCTTTTGTTGTTTCATTCAGGGTTTTGAGCGGCGTACCCCATCCTGCGACGTCTAGTGCTTTGCTTTCGTGTTCATTAAAGCATAGCAAACTTTTTATCGTGCTTGTCAGTCCAGGATCTCGAACTTTCTCAATTTCTCTTCCGTTCAATTCATAAGTTATGGTCTCGAACAGAAAGGCTCCCACATTATTTGTCAACGAACATGTTCCTGTCGTCCCACCACCACCACCAGCACCTGCCACTGTATTGTCCTCCTTAAAGTTGGCTTCAATGTAAAGCTCAGCTTGACTAATGTCCATAAAGACATCTTGCTGGTTGATAACTATCTCAATCACATCACTGTAGTTGAATGATTTTGTGAATGGATGATATGTATGCCATTCTTCTCGAGAAATGGATTCATCCACGTTGACCGGGTGAAATATTTGAAGTTTTTCCGATACGAAAACCATATTTGTGCGATAAAGAGTGTAAATAAATCAGACTCTTGCGTGTGAGTGCCTGCTGCTGCTGCTGCTGATGTTTCGTCGGTGTCTGACTACAGACTGGAGAGGACTGAACGTATCCACTACTTATATGTCGTTGCTGCTGCTGATTAAAAACTAAAACCATGTTTCTTGAGTTCCAATTTTACAACGATTTCTTCGCCTCTAAAATTGACAGGTCTTGCTTCCTGATCCAAAATACTTATGGTGATGTTATCGATGCTGGTTCTATTCACCGGAAGATAAATCAGATTTCTCGGCTCAATAATTATACTATATCCTGGATCAACGGCCGGCGTGAATTCGTATAATGTATGCGAAGGATTGTTTGTATAATAGGATCCTGAGATAATGTTGCACTCAATTCGTATAGTAGTCACTTGTATAATCTCAACTGGAATATCAGATTCGTGTAGCGTGTTTGCATCTAGGATGAGTGGTGAGAAGCCCAGCAATTGTCCGATACTATCTTGGGGCTCAAAGTCTATATCGTAAACACTCTTGAGCTCGCACTTTAAAGTGTTATTGTTCGGTTTTAAAGACAGTAAATTATCACCACTAGTAGCAGCACCACCACCACCACTATTCGCAGCCAATTGCTTTTGAAGGTAGCTTTCGATATCGGCAATTTCGTACGACCCTGTTGGAATTTCGATTACTCGCTCCTGCTCGTCGTCTTTGCCACTCGCGTAGTAGTGGTAAAACTTGTTTCGTCCAGACTCGATGTTTGGAATAGAATTCCAGGTACTCAAGGAAATTAGGGCTAGCGAATAACTGTATCTAGAGTCTAATTCTATTGGTGGATTAATGTCAACAGTTAAACAACTGGAGCGACCTTTCAACGTGAACGTCTGAGACATGACTAATGCTTCTACAAAACACACACTTGATTTTATAATTATTTTATTATCATCAATTATTGAATAAAAAACTTAATGCTAAATGTCCACAATTGTATGTATTGAACGTTTGATACTGATCGTGATTGTAGAAAATTTCACAATTCCTAAAATAGCGAACAACTTCTTTCGGCGGATTCAAGTTGCCAAAACTGTCGAAATATTCAACCAGGTTTCCGCGTTTCTTGTAAGCTACCCAATGTGTTCCAGATCCGCTGATTGTGTCCAAATTAATCACGCCACATTCGATTTTTCTCGGTCTAGACGGCAATGTATCACGCATAAACACTCCACGGAAATTGGCTATTTTCAATTTGGATGTCAGATATCTAATGTCTTTATCGCTTAGCGCTCGTTTGGGTAGCTTCACTGGTAGTTTTTTGGCATTTTTTTCAAAAACAATCCATGTCCGGTCTTGTGTTTAGCCAGATATAAACCGCTCCCCTTCCTACCCAAGGCAATGGCTTCCATGGCCCGATTATGTCTTTGAGATTCTTTGAGCTTGTCGGCTGCTGCTCGGGCATCATTTACGGCTTTCGCAATCCCCGCTGCCCCTCCGCTCAATGCACCCATCGCACTGAGACCAGCAAATATGGGAATTAAAGGTAAAACTCCTCCAACTTTGGGCACTTTGATAACTCGAGGTAATTTCACTTTTTTTCGGCCACCAATTTGCTTGATTGTCATGCGGGCAGCTTTCAGTGCCAATTTTATGTTTTCCTTTGTTGGTATTTCTCCTCCTGGACCGCCTCCTACATTGCCATACTGTTTTACATGTTTTTTAATTTTGTTCAAGATGCACGATTTGAACGGTTTAGTTTGTTGTCGTCGTCGTCGACGCATGCCCATACCGAGTTTACGTTTGGCTTTCATCACGTTTGTCACCAGCCAAGCTGCACTCTTCTCACCGAAACTAGAATCTTTGGCTTTAACTCGTTCCCAAGCCCTGTTCTCCAACACCTTATCGGCTTGATGTCTTTTATGTAAATCCTCCCTGTTTTCAGAGTATGCAATGTCGTGTTCTCGGCAAGCTGCGTCCAACTTGTTTTTCGGCTGATCACCTCGGGCTAAACGTTCAGCAAGTTTCGTACCAGGTCCACAATAGGAATAGCCTGGCAGATGGAGCTCGAACGGTAGCTTGTTGATACCACTATTTAAGAGACCTTTACCCTTCAGTGTCTCCATTGCTACTGAGGCAGTGGTCAAGTAAACACTGTTTTATAAAAGATGCGCGCAGAAAAACAGAAACTCACCATCAAAGTTGATTTTAATTTCGATTTGCCTGAAAAAGGAATGAGTGAGCAGAGGAATAGACATAGTGAGCTTTTGCCAAATACGATTAGAGCAATTATTTGTGGTCCTAGTAATTCGGGGAAAACCAATGTGATGCTGAGTCTGCTAACCGACCCGAACGGACTCAGATTCGAGAATGTCTACGTTTATTCAAAGTCACTATATCAGGAGAAATACAAGTTCCTCGAGCAAGTGCTGAAAAATGTTCCAAGTGTAACCTTTCAGGCTTTCAGTGATAATGAAATGGTGTTGGATCCGGAAAATACGAAACCAGATTCTGTATTTATATTCGACGATGTGGCTTGCGAGAAACAGGACAAGATACGAAACTACTTTTGCATGGGTCGACATAATGCAGTCGATTCATTCTACCTGTGTCAAACGTATTCCAAAGTGCAAACAATTGGTGCGAGATAACGCAAACGTGTTGATTTTATTCAAGCAAGACGATATGAATCTGAAACATGTCTACGATGATCACGTGAATACAGATATGTCGCTGGAAAAATTCAAAATGCTCTGTTCAGAGTGCTGGAAAGAGAAATATGGATTTCTGGTTATTGTCAAGGATTGCGATATGTGCAAAGGACGCTACAGGAGCCAGTTTGATACCTTTATAATTCCCTAAGTGATTACACCAGCTTCAGTGTTACTAAAGACGTTATCGCATACAGATCTGTCCCGAAAAGCTGTCTGTGTAGACAGACCTGTCTCGAAAAAGCTGTCTGTGTAGAGAGACCTGTCCTAAAAGAAGCTGTCTGCGTAGACTGACCTGTCTCGAAAAGCTGTCTGTGTAGACAGACCTGTCCTAAAAGAAGCTGTCTGTGTAGACTGACCTGTCCTGAAAGAAGCTGTCTGTGTAGAGAGACCTGTCCTAAAAGAAGCTGTCTGTGTAGACTGACCTGTCTCGAAAAGCTGTCTGCGTAGACTGACCTGTCCCGAAAAGCTGTCTGCGTAGACTGACCTGTCTCGAAAAAGCTGTCTGTGTAGACTGACCTGTCTCGTAAAAGCTGTCTGTGTAGACTGACCTGTATCAAGACCTGTAGTAGAGTTGTTGCAATGACTCCGCCTGTTTTGAGTAAAGCTGACAGAGATGTCAAGAAACGAATTAATACTGTTGCAAGAAACATACGGAAGAAATATTTTTCTCTGAAGCTGGAGAAAAGTAACAAAGATGAAGCATTGGATAGACTTTTGAACCCCATAACCGCTCCTCTAAATAAACTTGTGGAAAAATCTAAGAAGCCAGCAAAAAATGAGGATGACGTGTTGTTTGTTGAGAAGCCAATAGAAAACGACGACGACGACGATTTACAACAATCAATAATTGGAAACCAGACTTCGAGTTATATAGAATTTATAAAACAATATCCAGAGATAGCTCAAGAGTATATTCTTAAATACTTGGGTGGTTCTAATGAAACGGATACGACCTATGGATTGAAATATAACTCGGAAACCGGCTTTTGGACCATCGGCACAGAAATAGTTGATTTTCTACCAAATGGCGATATTAATGTTGGAAACGTTACTTATCCCAAGAGTCGCGGTCTATACGACTTGCTATTTCTCAAACATCCTCGACTGAATACGGAAAAAGACAACGAACAATTCAATGAAATCTTATTCCGCACCAATGCACATAGAAGAGAATATAAACCAACAGGTCAGATAAAGGGGACCAATTCGAGAAAATATCAACAATTTATAAAGCCATATACACCTCCACCACCAACAGCAAAGCAATCAAAATCTCATAAAAAATCATTGTCGGGATCCGGATTACCGGCATCGTCATCACCGTCGTCTTTAATGATGCAGTACAATGAAAAACCCAAACAGTATGTGTATTACGATGACGTAAACGAACTGATTGATAGGTTGATTATATTGGATGCGTCTCAAGAGGCTGGCAATGGAAATCACACGAATGAAATAATGAGTATTTTGGAAGAGTTGCGAGAGCTAGGCGTTATCCGAGACTAATCTACTAATAATAATAAAATAGTCTACAGCTTTCATCTATCAGTCATTAGTGTGTTAGCCATGAATAAGTTTGGACATTCCCTGTCTTCTTCTTCGTCACATCGTCGTCAAATTATTCGTGCTCAGGCATCAGCTTTGCCGACCACTACCGATGGCGATTATAATGTTGAAAATCATAGGCTCTGCAATATTGAAATGCCTAGTGACGACAATGATGCATCCACTAAAAAGTATGTAGACTTGGCAACTAGCAGTCTATACAATAAGGTGCTCATCGCAAATGAAGCACTTGGCGCCCTTGGAGAAGCAGTGGATAACATCAGCGATCAAGTTAAAAGCAGTATGATCCGCATTCAGGAATTGGATCAAATCTTGAACAGAAACGTCCACGATGACCTTCGTAGCCTTGGTGATCTAGCAAGAGAGACTGGAGAAAAGATGAGTCAGCTGGCCATGACGTGCGAGGAACGTTTCCAGAAAATGGAACAATTTGAAGCAACCATCAACCATCGAATTGATCAAATTAAACATGCAGCCAATATTTTGTAGTAGTTATTATAAATATACGTACTCCCATACATATATGTTTAGTTGTCTTTGTGAAATGTCTAGAGAACAAGTGGTTAAGGAGCTTCATCGACCGGCTCGTAAAAACTTCAAACGTAGAAGATTTATACAATATGGCCTCGACGATACTTTTGCCACTGATCTGGCACAACTTGATCAATATGCCGGAGAAAACAATGGATTCAAATACATATTGGTTGTAATCGACTGTTTTTCCAAGTACCTTTGGACGCGTGCCATTAAATCGAAATCTGCACCAGATGTTGCCAACGCTATGGCAGAGATACTCAAAACATCTGGAAGAATTCCAAAGAAAATTATCTCTGATAATGGAAAGGAGTATTACAATGCTCAATTTGCAAGTCTAATGAAGAAATATGGAATACATCATTATAGTTCGTTTAGTCCTTTGAAAGCATCGATCGCCGAGAGAGTGATTCGAACCATTAAAGAAAAGCTGTTTAAGCAATTTACATTGAATGGGAATCATAAATGGCTGGATTTATTACGGTCTATAACTGATGCCTATAATGATAGCAAACATCGTACGATACATATGAAGCCGAGTAACGTGAATAAAAAGAATGAAAAGGCGATACTTGATAGTGTTTATAGTCATATCAAAGTTGCCGGTAAGCAAAAGTTCAAGGTTGGTGACATTGTTCGTATAAGCAAGTATAAACATGTTTTCCAAAAAGGCTATACCCCAAACTGGACTACAGAGCTCTTTAAAATAGCTAAAGTTCATATCACGAATCCAACGACGTATCTGTTGGAAGACTTGCAAGGTCAGCCGATAAGCGGTGGATTTTACGAAGAAGAGCTGCAGAAAACAAAACAGCCAGACGTATTTCTCGTGGAGCAAGTGCTACGAAAAAAGGGAAACAAAATGCTTGTAAAGTGGCTAGGCTTTGATAAATCACACAACAGCTGGATTGACATGAATAAAGAGTCCATTTAATACTCGCATGTGATTGGTCTAAGACATGTTCGACGGAGTGGTGGTGGTGGTGGGGGGCCGTAAAAGTTATTATAAACCTCAAAGTACCACCTTTGTGTCTCAGTATTTGAACGTAGTCACGGTGTCATCGTGAAATGTCCTGTGCATCGAATCACGCAATGTACGCAGATATCAGTGCCGAAGACAGTGACGATTCGCAGTGTTCGTCAAATTATTGGGAATATTTGGATAGTATGATTTTGAAAAGTCGAATGGAAATTGCTCAAGAGAAACGTTTACTCAACGAAGTTAGCTACCAGGTGAACAATTTCAAGTTGATTGTGGGCCTAAGCGTCGCTCGAGGAATGCTGCCAGCAGTCAAAATAGTAAACTCCATGCTAAACTTGCCCGAAGATCAAACTTGCATAACTCTAGCCGATTTCGACTGGTATGAATTCCTGGAAAAGGTGTCCACGATGGTGAATGCAACTGCTGCTGCTGGCGTCAAAGACTCTGCTGTGCCTGGTCAACAACAGGCGTTATCCGAGAATTTCACTCTGTATGTCGAATCGTTTTTCGGTGAACAAGCTCTAACTCTTACGTCGAATAATTGTGCATTGTGTTTTTGTTTGGACGACATCAAACAAATTTTAACTGTTTGTCCTCTCATAAATTATAGATTAGAATTAGCCAAGGATTTGAATTTCATTGTTATGTTATGTTATGATTGCCTACAATATTTGAATGTAACTCACAATGTCAAAAACGGCAGCCATCTTTTGCAATCAATTATCAGCGTGTGTAACTTGAACAAATGTGAACGTAGCTGCTACTTTCTAGAACTTGCTACTATGAACCTAGGCAAAATTGTCAGGGATTTAGATAAGCTGGACGCGTGTTGTACCACCCTCCAATCCAATTAGTATAAGTATTAATAAATGACTATAAAAAACAGGCTTGCTTTTTATTTTTCACACTACAATAGCAACCTTTGAAGAGTCAAAATGTCCGGTTGTAGTATTACTGGTCGTCGTGGTGATGCCTGCTGCCATCATCAATCTTCCTGTATAAGACAAGCTGTCTATTTGCTACGTACTAGTTTAGAAACAGACATGTACTTTTTACTTCAAGCACTTGAGCAAGAACCCGACACTAATGGTTGGTTTTCCACGCAAGATGTAGAAAAATATGAAAATGGTGTCAAGTCTTGTAATCTTTATCTGGCTAATTCCATCTCCTTGGAGGACCTATGTGTGCTTATGAATCAGTATGGACTACATCAGCAATTAAAACAGTATGGTGCTAAATGTGATGATATTATTGCAAAATATATAGGTTACGATGAAGTTGACTAATTTGTATGATGTTTCTATTAAAATAAAAGTTTTCTTGGTGAAAAAATCGTTTTCATTAGATTAACCATTGCGCCAATTTATTAAGGATGTGGAAATGAATCTTATCATTCAATTACTAACCATGATGGTGTCAAGTCAATCGTACTATGTTCTCTTGGTTGCCCTTGTGCAAAATAGTTTCTATGTACACAGACCGTACAATGTCCACAAAATGTCAATAATGCTGGACTTTTCCGCACCTAATAATACAACATCGTGGACAGAAATGCATTATGAAGTAATAGATAAGGGCCATTTAGCTGTTTTCACGACTCGTATACCGTCGTCGACGACATTGGCGTACCTGCGTTACAAGGTGAGGCTGCATTTTCATGATGAAACTGTTGGAGATACCGAATGGAGAACTCTCATCAGAGAACCACAACAGCAAGAAGAAACATACAATAATTCCCATAAGACTCTATCAGACAACGACATCGCACCGAAATCCACTTTAAATGTAGTCATATTTATTGCCATTTGCTGCGTAATATTATTATTGAATTTAACGTACCATATTGGAAAAAGTCAATGTACCCTATGGTTTAATAAATAAATAGGTTTTAATTTTAAAAAACAAGTGTGACTCATTTAATTCATTAAATTTCCCATAGTTAATCTGCAGTGAAAATATCCTTTTTTCATCAACAAAATATTAGATGCAAGTCCCAGCTTGTTATTTGCGCTAGAACGTAAATGCTTATCAGTAAAATAAACTGTGAAATATGATACCTTTGTTTATAACGCTCCGACATTAAACGTCGTCGACTCGATGTTGTGCAACCTTGAGTTTCACGAATTTTCTTTATTTACCACTACGGCATCCTGTAATAGGACACGTCGCACAACGTACGCTAGATGGCGCCACCGACACACAAACTGATGTGACCATATAAGTAAAAAATTATATAACGCGTGTACTCCATTTACGCAATGATAGACGTTTGATGCAAAAATGGAAGTGACCCAGGTCGCTATGACGTCATCACAGAACCCGAACCCTAATTAAATATACGTAGCGATTTCGAAACGACTCGGAACAATCCCTTCCACGCACACTCCATATTACAGGAACCTGTAATTGCAAGAATTCACCGCAATAACCCGGTATGACGTCATCACAGGTGACAGATGACGCTTGACAGGTGACGTTTGACAGATGACGTTTGACAGGTGACGGTTGACAAAATGGCGGGAAAACATTTCCCCCCACCCCTTTTTCTGGTACCCATATTAAAATCCGGGGGCCCCTTTTTGGGGGGCGCAGCCCTGTGGGCCCCCTTTTGGGGGGCGGAGCCCTACGGGTCCCAACTACAGCATCCTGTATTACGAGCTTCACACTATGTACGCTAGATGGCGCCATGACGTTTGACAAGATGGCGCCGACGATGCATCCACCTTCGTGTCAACGGCGGCGCATCCACCACGTGTCAAGAATGAAAGATTGAGGTTATGGTCGGATTTTTATGCTTGAATCCCCTTTGACTATCTACTTTTGTATACCGCGCCATCTCTGATACCTGGAACGAAGCTCGGCATTGCAGATACAGGAGAACAATGCTGCTCAGGAACTGGAGCTATTTCGAACAGAACTATTCCACTATTCCGATCAGATAGAGTGGCGTAGAAAGAGTAGATCAGATAGAGTAGTGCAGATAGAGTAGAACAGATGGAGTAGTGCACTGCATGCAGTGCAGATAGAGTGAAACAGGGCTGCGCTAGAGAATTCTTTTGTTTTCTTTACATTCTTTGAACATTCCTGTGCCTGAGTTTATTTATTTGGTGGTACACTTTACAAGAATAATGCCCACAAGCTGCCTAAAAAAGGATGATGTAAAATTTTAATTTTAGGTGATTTCTGATCCAGAGAGTAAACATTAATTTTCTTCAACCAAAGCCAAATTCACCATCGAAAAAAACTGAATTTGATTCAGCTAATAGATACGTTAACACAACATTTAATAATTCAGAGGCGGTACGAAGTTCGCCGGGTCAGCTAGTATCTTATAAATAAAAATATGTCACCTTATTTGAATAGTCTTCTGAGCTCCTTGAGAACATTTCAACGAACCAGGAAAGATTTCAAGAAATGTTATAAATACTGTTTCAACAAATACTATACATAAATTTTGAAATAGTAGTCCATGTCTCACAGTGAAGAGAATAGTTTACCTTCCGTTAGTCGCGCCCGGTCTGTGAGACCGACCATATACTTTTTTTCGCGATATTCTGGAAATAAAGGTGAGAGCCACCTCCCCCTCTATGTACCTTCTCAACGGGTCACGACGGAACAGCAGTGCTAATCAGAGTGTTGGAAGTGGTTGTTTTGCCGAAAATATTTCGTCCTACGGTGTATATGTGCTTAAAGCATATTATTGGAGTTTGCCAGGAATGCCGAGAAAATACTCTTCACTAACTTTGAACATGTTTGTTTAACTTTTTTTTAAGATAAAAGAGCTCGTAAAAGAGTTATATTCTACTCTTCGTATTATATCCTGTTTTTATTTTCTGTATGTGACTAAGTCAAGTGCAGTATTAAAAAAAGCACCATTTTCAAAGATTTATTGGTATATTTGGAAAAAAAGGCCAAATGTACTCCATTTTTATTTTTCAATCATTTATTATGTTTGTTAAAACATCCCTATATGTATTTTTTGAAAAGTACATTTCGCTATTTATTTGGGGGTTGATTAAGTTGTACGGTCTGTGAGACCGTCGCGACTACTCACTATAAAAAAATTGACGCGACTATCCGAAGGTTAGAACTGGAGTAAAACACACAGTCTATCTTCACTCTTTATTTTACAAAAATAATCAGTTGGAAGGGGGGTTGTACATGTTTCGGATCTATCATAGATCCATCATCAGCATAAGTTCTACAAGTTACAAAAATATGGGAGTTATGGGGAGGGCCTGGGGTGTATACATCAAAAACTTACCAAATGGCATAGGGAAAATATGGTCATATACGACATGCCTAAGTATAATAACTATACATAAAAATATAAGTGTTCATGCTGTTATCAGCATAAAGTTGGTGGCTAAAGCCGCATCCAACACAGAACATATTTACAAAACTGGAATAGAGGAAGCTTGTGAGTACGATTTCAAAAATTACGTCAAAGTTTCAGATTACCAAAGGTGAAGATTGAAAAAATTATTTTATTAACATTAGAAAATAGGACTGCCACACAAACACAGAATATGCCTATAGGAGGCGGAATTCTAGACACTCATCTGTACTTCTGGATGTTAGTGGTTGTTAGCTTTTAGCTGTTAATCAAATTTCAAAAATTTTCTTTATGAAAATCGTGCTGTCTGCACGAGGAGTAAGAATGTAATGGAGATGAGGAAGAAGATGGTGGCAGGAAATTAGTAAAATTTGCTGCATAAAAACCTTGACAATTCCAGAAATCAAACCAAGTAGCTCCCTCTTACGACCAAAGGCCAAATAATCATAGTTGGATACTAAGTTACACATCCAAAAACAATAAAATATGTTGTAAGCAATAAGTGTGATAAATTAAACTAAATTAAATTGAAATAATAGCATTACAAAAGGGATAATCAGAGTTCGACTATTGAATATTAAATTTTTTAAAATTTTTTAAAGGTTTTTAAAAGGAATTATACTTTGGTAGGTAGCGTCACCCAACACGAACAGACAAAGGTGCAAGCGGTGGTTGAATTTGTCTACTAGGGAACCCTAAAAAAACTAGTGTGGTACCGCTGTGACAGGTATATAGATGGCGGCGCCCAGGACTGAAACCAAGGAGAAGAACTCTTGGAAGAAAAAGAGTAAAAGAGTGTGGTTAAACATTGTTGTTGTTATTGACCAAATATGAATTTAGGTTGAAGTAAAGGAGAAACCGAGAGAATTGAAAAACTTCAGGCAGGAAAAATGGATTTGATCATTCACGAATGATCAAATCCATTTTTCCTGCCTTTGTAACTTAGTATCCAACTATGATTGTTTGGCCTTTGGTCGTAAGAGGGAGCTACTTGGTTTGATTTCTGGAATTGTCAAGGTTTTTATGCAGCAAATTTTACTAATTTCCTGCCACCATCTTCTTCCTCATCTCCATTACATTCTTACTCCTCGTGCAGACAGCACGATTTTCATAAAGAAAATTTTTGAAATTTGATTAACAGCTAAAAGCTAACAACCACTAACATCCAGAAGTACAGATGAGTGTCTATAATTCCGCCTCCTATAGGCATATTCTGTGTTTGTGTGGCAGTCCTATTTTCTAATGTTAATAAAATAATTTTTTCAATCTTCACCTTTGGTAAGTTGAAACTTTGACGTAATTTTTGAAATCCTACTCACAAGCTTCCTCTATTTCAGTTTTGTAAATATGTTCTGTGTTGGATGCGGCTTTAGCCACCAACTTTATGCTGATAACAGCATGAACACTTATATTTTTATGTATAATTATTATACTTAGGCATGTCGTATATGACCATATTTTCCCTATGCCATTTGGTAAGTTTTTGATGTATACACCCCAGGCCCTCCCCATAACTCCCATATTTTTGTAACTTGTAGAACTTATGCTGATTATGGATCTATGATAGATCCGAAACATGTACAACCCCCCTTCCAACTGATTATTTTTGTAAAATAAAGAGTGAAGATAGACTGTGTGTTTTACTCCAGTTCTTTAAATATACATAAAGTCCGTCGATTTTAATCTGATACTCCAAAAGAATGTATGCTGGTGGCTCCCTACGTTAGAACGCCAATGGTCACCTGACTTCACACCTGTTTTTGCCAAATGCTTCACCTCCTCGCCCCTCATACAGAAAGTGTCAGATTAAAAACGAGGGATAATCGGTACAGGTTTATTGGTTATAAATGTCACCCCCTCCATCTTTTTTATTTGACATTTTAGAAAAAAGTGTCCCCAATAAAAAATTTATGGTTGAAATTAAATTTTTTGAAAATCTCACTTTTGTCTATACAGGGTATTTCAAAAAAAGCTGGTCGTGCTCGAACTTTCTTATTTTAAATTGAATACCCTATATTTTATTCAATATTCGGATTCTACGTCAAATCCTGAGCAGATTTCATGTGATATACCCTATACCTAAGTTCAACTGATTTGGAAAAATTGACAGTTGAAAACTTACTTTTTTGCAAATTTGATAGGCTGTAAAACCTAGCGGTTAACCTTTGAGCAAAACCGATCTCACATTTGAAAATCTTAGATTCGCAAGTTATCATTTGACATCAACTCTGAATTTAACCAAAGATTAAATTTAATTGGAATTTTCAATCATGGATTAAATTCAAAGTTGATGTCAAATATTGATGTCAACTGATAGTTTAAAAAGTCTAGGATAAAAATGTAAGATCGGTTTTGCTCTAAAATTAACCGTTTAGGATTTACAGCCTGTCAAAGTTGCAAAAAAGTCAATTTTCAACTGTCAATATTTCCAAAACAGTTGAACTTAGGTATAGGGTATATCACATGAAATCTGCTCAGAATTTTATGTAGAATCCGAATATCCAATAATATACAGGGTATTCCTTTTGAAATAAGAAATTTGGAGCACGACCAGCTTTTCTGAAACACCCTGTATAAGCGAAAGTGAGTTTTTCAAAAAATTTAATTTCAGACATTTATGGTTATGGGTATCAATTTCAGACATTTATGGTTTAATATATTTTCATTATAAAAAAATACAACAATAATTATTATTATTATTATGTAAAACTGTTTTCTTGTTGTAGAGATAAAAGTGACACCAGGAAGTGGACATGAAGAGACGCTAAGTATTGTCGGGGGTGAGTGTGTTTATCTTATTCATAACCTAGTTTTAAGCAGATCCAACTAATGTAGTTTTTGTTTTATGCGTAGCAGTTTGAAAGGATCGAGACAATTGATTCAAATCTTAAATAATTCACTACCTATTTGAAATTGTATTTTTTTTTTTTTGGAAATGGCATTTTTTATATTTACAGTTTGGTTTTTTTAAAGTATGTACTGAGATAAAGTACTTTAACCAAAATTGATTTTTTATTCATGCAGTTTCATACAAACAAAACTTCATAAGCGCTGTATGTTTTTTACTGTTAGTACTTACCTGGAGGAAGCTAATATTTTGGTATTCCAGCGACTATTTAACGTAAATTGGCATCTGTTTAGAGTACCTATAGGTAATTTCGCAAGTCTTGTGAATAATATTTTCCTAATCTATATGTATTATGGTAATGGATCTATCATGATCCATGGTTTTTTTTCTAGGTCTTGCGGAACCAGCCAGAGGTCAGAGGGAATCATCTGCTTCTACTTCGATAAAACCTTTGCTCAGCATTTTGCTTATTTCTATGTTGGTGTTTCTCAAGAGGTGACTAGAAGCTTAAATGAAATCCAGAATCGATGTGGCAGCAATAAACTTGCTTTGGTATAAATAATAATAGGGGTAATCACTAGTTTTATGAAATATCAGATTAGTAGTTATTTTTACATTTAATACGTTAGCTTTAACTTGAACGCCACAGAGCGGCGGCCGCAATTGATCTGAACAAATAATATCCAAACACAAATTAGCGGGAGCAATAGGAGAAATAATAAAATGTAGCATAGGTAATAACGAAAATGCATAATAGTAGATTGAATATCATCTTTATCGGTAGAAAAAAGTACAGTTTTTCAACATAAAACTCAGTACCTAATTGCAGTAAATTTAGGTTTCAAATTTTTTTTCACAATGTTGATCATTTATTTCTCTCAACAAGTTGCGAAACCTAAATAATAATAATATTCTTTATTTCAAGTAATTCCAGAATATACAATGTATAAACCAAAGCTTGAATGAAATAGTGTCAAAAGAAAAACCTATACAATTCAAAAGGTAGCCCTATGTTGACCATCTTGCATCAAAATATTCGTTAAGGCTATATTCTTAATTAATTTATAGTGTTTCTATTTTTTTCTTAAAGGCGTTGAACTTTTCTAAGTTTTTCGCAAGTTATTGAATATTCTGACATACGTATACGAATGGTTTCTTTTCGTGAGAGCAGGTCTATTGATCGGAAAATTCATGTCTAGAGTCTAGTGTGTTATATCTTGAGTTGAAATTTTTTATGGTGAATTTTTCCTTGTTTTTGTGAAGAAACAATAAACACTCCAACAAATATATTCCCAAGGCCGTGAGTACATTTCTCTGTTTAAAATTTGATATAAAAACTAAGGTTACATATTATTCGATTCATTCTCTTTCGTGACAAAAATACTTTTTCCAAATTTGAACTATTTCCTCAAAAGAATATGGCTTACCTTAGATACTGATTCATAGTTTGCTAAATATAAAGTTCCCAAAGTTTTCTCGTTCATGCATGATGGCAAAACAGGTTTTATTGAACATTTTCCTGATGTGTTCAGTCGATGGTCAATATTCCTAGGAATTTTGTGAGACAATGAACACAAAGGCTCCAATTACGTTTCCTTGAGCTATTCCCATGTTGTTAAATAATATGTTGGATTTAAAAATTGTGTTGTTCTTGGTGATCATTACCCATTGCTTTTTTATAAACGAGGTACGACTTTTTGCATTCCCTCTTATACCATGTGCTTCCAGCTCTTCTATAAGACAGTCGTTATTTAAGGAATCGTACACCTTTAACAAATCAAGAAATATACCCAGGGCTCTCTTGTCACTCTCAAGGCATGCCAGGATATCCTAAGTAAACTGATACACTGCTGTTTGTATTGAACACCCTTTAATGTAACAGTGTTGAGTGTTAGTAAATATATCATTTTCATAAAGGAAGGTTGATAATCTTGTACACATATTCATCTCAAACACCCTAGAAAAACTCGGCAATACGCCTATGAGTCTATATTTTCGGATTTACCATTTTTGAAAAGAGATTTAATGAGGGCTAGTTGGCAGTTGGTCTGGAAAAAATTCATATTTCAATGAGTTGTTTATAATAAATGATAAAATTTCACTAGTGATAATTTAACTATAGATATCGGTATCTCATCTTGACCACTACTGTACTTGTTTTTAATGGATTCAAAGAGATCTTTGACTTCCCGAGGGAAAGTAGGCTTTGGATATAGATAACGATTTGTTTACCTTTTTGACCTGACTATAATCTATTGGAATATCATCCAAATTCCTTGAAAGATTATTTACTATTTCATTGAAATATGTGTTAAAACTGTTTGCAACTTCTTCAGGGTTTCCATTGTTCTTACAGTTTTGACTCTGTATTTCTTTCCCTCGTAATTTCATTGTAAATATTCCCCATTGTTTTATTTTTATTGTCAGAGCGATTAATCCTGTTTTCATATTAATTTCTTACTTCACTTACTTTTAGACAATTATCATAATGCTTTATTGTAACTATCTACATGCCATTGTACAGGGTGGTCCAAATTGGACACTTTATTATGGAAACACCCTTTATTTTTAGAGATAGAAAAAAATGGACCTAGGTGTCTGGAACTCAAATTTAATGAGCAAATCAATGGCGGAAACAAAATTTTGCTATCTCTAATCGTTTAGCCGCTACAGGGCGTTTCTCGAACTTTGTCGATTTCTTCAATGCCCCATAACTTTCTTATTATTGAAGATAATTGATTACGGTAAAACATTTCTTAGGGCACTTTTTTATGTAGAATTCATTGCGATAAATAGTTTTTATACAGGGTGTTTGGTTTTTTTTATACGACGGCAAACTCAGTTTTTTCATACGGACCACCCTATATATTTTGATGTTTTTGAAAAGAGCGTAAAATTTCCTGAATTTTGATATATGACTTGTTATATTTATGTTAAATATTATATATACAGGGTGCAGTCCGTTTTTTGAGATCGACCATTAAGATCTCGGAAACGGTGAGAAATACAGGGTCGGTTGAATGAGGACAAAGTTGCGCAATTTTATGGTCAATAAAATGCCGTTTTAAAATTTGATAAATTCCAAATGCTTCGGGACATATTCGGAAAAAAAATGGAATTTTCCAAAATTGGTTTTATTTTTTTCTGACTTTATTTGGAGTGGTAGGTATTAAAAAACAAATGTCACTTTATTATTGCTACTTCTCTTCCGTAGAAAAGGGCGTTGTCAAATTTTAAATCATACGTTTCGTCTTCGAGCACCCATCATCAACTATTTTTTTTGATACGGAACTAGATAAAAAACTCACGTGAATGAAATAAACGAATAACAAATATAATGAATAACATAAAAAAGTAACTAAAAACAATCTATGTTAATAAATGTTCAAATTGTCTCCCATTTTGTTCTAAACAGATTCTACACCTTTTCCTTATTGCATTTGCAGCATTTATCAATTCCAAAGGTCGGATTTGGTCAAATGCACCCAGCAACGCCTCTTCTAATTGTTCCCTGGTATTAAAAGGTTGTTTGTTGTTTGTATGTAGGGTCTCTGATTTTACCCCAGAGAAAGAAGTCAAGGGGTGTCAAATCTGGACACCGAGCGGGCCATTGAATTGGTCCTTCATTCCCCATCCAATTTTCTCCAAATTGCACATTTAGATAATCGTTGATGATTTCCGCACGATGCGGTGGTGCCCCGTCGTGTTGGAAAAATACTCTTCGAAATAAATTCATTGGTAGGTTATCCATAAAAGGTTCAACTTGGTGCTGTAAAGTTTTTTTTTTTTTTACGGATATGCGCACTCGCAAGGAAATGTCCTATCACGCTCGAGAAGCGGCAAGTGCGCGGAAATGTCGGTGTATGTTGGTCTTGAAACGGTTCAGGTTGTAACCTGCAGGGAAAACCGTCGCAGGGAGTTTATTCCACAGCGATGCTGTTCTCCAGAGATATGAATTCTGATATAATGAGGTTCTTGGTGCCTCTAGTTTGACAGTAAATTCATGGTTACCGTCTGTTTGACGGGTTCGCCTGGTAGGCGCTACTCTCGGTGGAATCATACGTGCCAACTCTTCAGAGCATTTTCCGTGATAGTACCTGTAGAAGAGAGATAAATCGCCCACAGATCTGCGATGTTCGAGACCATCCAAGTTACGAGTAAGTGCGGGGTCATTGATCAGCTTGATAGCTCGTTTTTGCACGGTATTCAAAAGCATTAAGGTATGTTTGGGTGCTGCACTCCATATATGTGAGCAGTACTCCATAGTACTCCATCCGCGCACTTGCCGCTTCTCGAGCGTGATAGGACATTTCCTTGCGAGTGCGCATATCCGTAAAAAAAAAAAAAAAAAGTTGGTCGAATCTGGGCTTTGTAGAGTGTCAGCAATTGGCTTGGTGTGTACAGATGTCTTGTACGAAATAGCACCCCCAGCTTTTGGGAGGCCCTTTTAGCAAAATATCTGCTACGTGACTGTGCCAAGACATGTTGGTCTCTGCAGTAACCCCCAAGATGTTCAACTGACTCTGTAATGTGACAGCACTTCCAGATAGCATGATGTTTGGCTCACCGGTGCTGGTCTTTTTTGAAAACGGAGCTGCTTGGGTTTTCTGCGCGTTGAACTGTACAAGGTTTTTGTTACCCCAGTCTCCAGGTCGTTATTTATCTGCGATATTTGAGTTAGTCTAAGATGATGGAATTCACGTGCGGAAAGACCTGTGGGTGGTATGAGTGAGGAGACTACATTGCCATCGTCTGCAAAGCAATAAAGTGAATTTACTGTTTTATCTATGAGGTCATTTATGTAAATCAGGAAAAGAGTTGGCTAAAGGATTGCTCCCTGTGGCACACCAGCATTTATTTGGTAAGAGTTGGAGTTCTGGCCATCCAGTGCAACATAAATGGATCTGTCCTTTAGGTAACTTTCAAACCAAGTGCAAAGTTTCGGCGATAATCCTATTGCTTTGAGCTTGTTGAGCAGATTTTCATGCCAAACTTTGTCGAATGCTTTAGATATATCTAAGGCAATTGTTCTTGTTTCACCCCGCAACTCAATCGCTTTTTGCCATAAGTGAGTGACGTATGTAAGTAAATCGCCAGTTGACCTATATTTTCGAAATCCGTATTGCTTATCGTTGATAATTTTGTACTTTTCCAAGTACTTGGTTAGGTGATTGTTCACAACTCTTTCCATTACTTTTGATATCACCGGAAGTAGAGCAATTGGTCTATAGTTTAACGGATCTGTCTTTTTTCCTTTCTTTGGAATGGGTTGTACTGCGGCAGACTTCCATGATGATGGATATACTCCTTGCCTGTAAGACAAATTGAATAATTTTGCGAAAGTTGGGGTGAGTTCGTTGGCGCAATTTTTGAGTACTCATAGTATGCCAGAGGTACCCTTTTGTCACAGAGCAATACGAAAATCCCTAAAAAAGCTGGATACAAACAAAGCAATGGGTCCGGATGGCATTCCCGCAATGGGAAACCCTTTCAATGAACGGTGGAGTTTTTCCGTTTGGCACTGTTAGGTTAGAGTTGGAGGAAAACATTTGGGCAAGCATATTGGCTTTTTCCTCTGATGTTGTGGCTAAGTGATTATTTTTATCTGTAAGTGGTGGTATGGATGACTTGGTGAAGTTAGATCCAACAGCTTTTGCAAGAGACCAAAAAGACCTAGAACTACTTGGACAATTCAGCAACCTGTTTTTTATTCTTTGATTGTATGTTTCTTTAGCGGAGTCAATAGTAATTTTGCAACTATTTCTGGCTTCTATAAATTCTGTGTGGTTTTGAGCGGTTTGTTGTCGTTTCCAAAGGTTATATGCTCTGTGTTTTTTCTGTACAGCCGTTTGACACTGGCTGTTGAACCAAGGTTTTGCATTAGCTCTTCGTTTAGTTGTATGTGGGATATATGCGTCCATTCCAGATAAGATTACTTGTGTTATTTCATTACAGTAAATAGTGGGATCAGCTGTTTTAAAGCAAACCTCTTGCCATGGAAAATCCAGGTAATACTGTTTTAGGTCATTCCATTTTGCCGATTTATAGTGCCACATTTTACGAGGAAGTGGTTGTAGGCTTGGTGGGATGAGCATTTCGCACTTTGTTATTATAAGTTTATGATCGGACGAACCAAGTGGAGCATCTACTTGAATTGTGTACGAGTCAGGATTGGTGGTTAGGAACAAGTCTAAAAGCGCTGCAAATTCGCCCCTTTCTGAGATACGGGTAGGTTCATCGACAAGCTGCGTTAGACCACAACTTATGGCAAAAGCTTCTGCTTCTCTGCCTTCGTTATCTGTTTTGTTGTGGTGTTTCAGCCAGGGTATATTGTGGACGTTGAAATCGCCTAAAAAGACAATTTCCGCCTGTGGATAGTTTGACTGTATACTATCACAGCTTTCGGATAATGTCGCGAAAAAGTTTTGGTAATCGGTGTTACTTGGCGGTCGGTAGAGGCAGCAGATAAACTTGGTCGATGACTTTGAGGTGAATTTTAGCCATATGATATCAAGGTTCGCTGGTTCTAGCTTCTCCTCTCGATGACATGAAAGGTCATTTTTAATGTACACACAGATCCCAAAATTATGTCGAAATCGGTGGTGTAGGTCATAGCCGGGATAAAGATAGTTCACAATAGGTGTTGCAGAACTGATTTTAGTTTCAGTGAGAACAAGGATGTCAGGTCTTTGTTCTTCAAGATGTTGGTGAACTGAATTCATATTTGTACTTATTCCTCTTATATTGCTAAAATCATTTCTGAGTTGAGTTTTTGATCTTTTCTTTATATCTTTGCATGAAGGACCCCCAGGATCACCCGACGCCCGGAGATCCGAGTGGTCGGGTATTTTACCTCCGGCATATTTTGATCCTGGAGGCGCCATCATGCTATCTGTTACTCATTGTTGGAACCGGACTGCCAGCGCAGTAGCGGAACGTGGTGATACCACTTAGCGCTACTCAAGTTCGTAAATATCTTTGAGAATTTAGCGCTCCATCATAAATACATGGTCCAATAAATTGTCCTCGGTAAATACCCACCCATACATTAAAACTAAACCGCCCTTGATTCCTCTCCTCCACAGTAACATGAGGATTTTCACGAGCCCAGGTATATTCGTTATATCGATTGAATATTCCCGCACTACTGATGGAGGCCTCATCCGTCCAAATACAATTTAAGGCAAAATTTGGATCTTCTTGGACTTTTTCAATAAACCAGTTACAAAAACGCGTTCTCCGTATAAAATCGCCAGGCCGAAGCTGATGGGTTTTTCTGGTTCTATAAGGTCTATATTTATTTGTTTTTAAAATACGCATAATTTTAGTTCTGGGTATTCCTGTCTCGATTTCTAACTTTCTTCTTGACATTTTACTATTTTGATGCACAGTTCCTAGTACTGTAATTTCCATCAGTGCATTTTCATCTTGAGCTTCCTGGTTGATGTTGAAATTTGCTCTAGGTTTAGTGAAAGATCCATAGTTTTTCAGATTTTCTTTCAGCTTACCGAATATGTCTCTAAACGGTTGCCGTCGTTCAGGGTATCTGTCAAAATACAGATTACTTGCTGCGTTAGAGTTTTCATTACTTTCGATATAACATTTTAGCATGTCGTACTTTTCATAATTTTCGTACATTTTGGAAAACAAAATGAAGCAATTATTACGTAAACGAAATAAAAAAACAACTTGCACAAAAACCTAACAACAATCACACTTCTCTTGCTTTAAAAACTTTTCTTCACAAAATTAAACCACATTTAAATGAATACTTTCAAACTGAAAGCTGTCAATAAACAAACGAAAAGAACGTCATGAGCATAGCTTCCTATACGCTGTAAGCAGTCACTCGTATTAAACTGCTGGACAATTGCTTTCGAGCAAGGAAATTTTTTCGCCTAACTTTCAAGCTCAATATTTTTGGAACCAGACCAAATATCGACCTGCGGTTTTCACAGGCTGAAACATTGACTCTTTGTGAAAAAAATTGCTACATAGAAACCAACGGACGATATTTTTCCAGTAGTTTATATATCGATATTCTCGATGTCAGCAATAACAGGATTCGAGGATCGAGTTGTAGTTCACTTTCTATTTGATAAGCTCTTCCTCAGATTAGATTGTGTTAGGGGCGTTTAGGTGATGGACCTCTCTGCACTGCGACCTGAATAGATCTGTTGTGCTTCCCCTTTTTCTAGTAGGTTCCCAGGTTGAGACTTTTCGCAAATCTCACGATTTTTCCGGGATTGGTTCGTTTAACATCCGCAGTAGTCAAATGTGTCTGCTCCAGGTAAATAAGTCTTCTGTGACATAATGCTTCGCATTTGCAGAGTACATGTTCGGCAGATTCGGATGCTTCTTTGCAGAAGCGGCAAAAGGTCTGATTCAGCTTCACCCATCTTTTTCAGGTGCTAGCCAAGAAGGCAGTGGCCGGTGAGGAGACCTGTTATGAGCTTCAAGTCTGGTTTGTTGAGTTCGAGTAGTTCCTTTGCTTTTGTTGACTCTGGCGAGATGAATTGCTTCGCAAGCTCTTCCTTACGTGGAAATTCTGTTGTGCCATTTTCATTTATGTTTGAAAAACTATTTTCTGTGTCATTGTTCGCGTCGTCTATAATTACATTTTCCTCATCAAGGGTTATTAAGTTCTCCCAGCCTTCCTCCAATATAAGTCCATCCTCTATTTAAATAATGATACCATGATTTTCTCTCGGATTTTCTAGTATCTTATTGAAACTTTTTCCCGAATCCATGAATATTTCAAGCCAAGTTTCAGAAAATGTTTTGTTCTCATCATTCTGTTTCCAGGCAGCTCCTTGTTGATTGTAGAATTTTGTAAGAAGCAGTGGATTTATGTAGGTTGCAACAACATTTAAATAATTAATAATGTCCTGGTTTTCTGTTCGTGTTATTTCTCTACTGTGGTTGTTATTTATCAGAATCAGCTTATTGTAATTGACCTTTAAAGATTCAAACAGCAAAAGTCCACAACTTTTTCTAAGGAAGAAAAAGTAGAAATGATGAAGTGACATTTGTTTTTTAATATCTACCATGTCAAATAAAGTCAGAAAAAAATAAAACCAATTTTGCAAAATACTATTTTTTTCCCGAATATTTTCGGAAGCATTTGGAATTTATCAAATTTCAAAACGGCATTTTATTGACCATAAAATTGCGCAACTTTGTCCTAATTCAACCGACCCTGTATTTCTCACCGTTTCCGAGATCCCAATGATCAATCTCAAAAAACGAACTGCACCCTGTATAATATTTAACATAAATATACCAAGTCAGTCAAGTGCCCTATGAAACATTTTACCATAATCAATTATCTTTAATAATAAGAAAGTTATGGGGCATTAAAGAAATCGACAAAATTCGAGAAACGCCCTGTAGCGGCTAAACGATTAGAAATAGCAGAATTTTGTTTCCGCTATTGAATTGCTTATTAAATTTGAGCTCCAGACACCTGGGTCCATTTTTTTCTATCTCTAAAAATAAAGGGAGTTTCCATAAGAAAGTGTCCAATTTGGACCACCCTGTACAAAGGATATTGTTTTTTTGTAACATGAATAAGAGATCTAATCTATTTTCAATTTTATCTATTTTTGGCCTGCTTGGTGTATGTTTATGATTGCTGTTTCCTCTTGGCTTCTTGGGAAAACATTTATCAAAAATATTGACACAAACTGATTCCATTGCCCATTGACGTCCTTCTTTTCTTGCTTTCGAACTATTTCCCAGTTTTGGGTCATTAGATTGTATATAGGATGCGTTTGCTCAAGAGAAGTGAATTTGACAAGACTAAAATTTTCTGCGCAAATAGGATGGAGTGAGAAGAATCGAAAGCCGTTTTTTTTCCCCATCTGGCTGTAGACTAAAGCCTAAAGCAAATAACAATAATTATTATTCTCTATTTATTTTTGATATAATAATTGTAAAATTTGGTAAAATAAGTGGAAATCCCTGTTATGAATAAAAATAACATTTACAGACAAGCTACCTAATTTTTGTACATAGGGTTTTGTAATTTATTGTAAATATTGTTATTCTTATAATATAATAATAAGAAAAAGTAATTTGTTTAAGGCAGCTAGATCCTTTCCTGTTCAATTTTAAATTGTATCGTTGTTGGCATAATATTAGGTGTGGATATGACAAGCGGTGAATCTAGTGGCTTTCAAGAAAAAAAAAAGTACCTAGGGAATTATATGGCAGCATAAACGAGTTTTTTAAATAGTTTTACTTATCAATTAAGAAATAAATAAATAAGAAATTGGTACATACGTGTTGTGGACAAGTGTTGATCGAACTTTTGCAAAAATATAACAATTTGCTTGGTTGCGTGCTCTATAAAGAGACTATTTTTGTGCTATAGGTTTGAATGATCCTACATATAGCTCGTGGGGCAAAAAAGAGACGTGTTACTATGTAGGTATAAGATGATTGAGATTTTTTGCCTGTATGTGATCAGCTAATAACCGAACTGTTGTAATTATTGTCCATAACCAGATGTATAAGTAGTTAGGGTGTATGCAACCAATAAATTTATATAAACTATATTCGTATCTTTTATTTCGGGTAGCTGAAATCGAAACAGGAATCCAGACTGGATTTCAGCTGCAAAGCTGAAGGCTCTTTTCCACAGAGATGGAAAATGCCTAATATCTAAGACCAAATCATGATAATTATCGTAAAAAAACACCAGCAACTCAAAAATCAGACTCATGTTTCTCACTCTATTATTTTTCAGATGAGGATTGGGTTTGAGTTTCTCACATGCCTACGTACATAGAAAAAAAAATATCGGCAACTTGGTGGATGTTATCAGGTGCAGGACACAAAAAACAAATTCCCTTTTTTAAAAAAATGCCGTCGTTTTGATTTACTTGAAATCTTTTTCAAGGCACGTGATACATGGAAGACTCAGAAAACTCACAATTAAAATCTAAATAAAACAAGACCATATGTTTTACACTATCATATTATACATGTCATACATGTATCGGAGTTGATTTATATAAATAATAGATAGTTGGAATATTTCCCTTTCTCGTCCTCAATTGGGTCACATATTGATAAATGATAATGGTACGAAGGTAATAATTTATGTAGGAAAAGGGATGAATATCCCATAAACCTAAAAAAAAACATTTGTCCAAGTCTTCCATTTCCAGTATGAAAGGCAGTGCATGATGAATCACTTGGTTGTATTAAGGTAGATGGATAGAATCTATGAAAAGGATATTAAAAGAAGAATGGGGCAACAATGCACTGACGAGGTACAGGATCACCGAAACGTGTCTGTTATTAAATGCCAATCGAAAACTGGGTACTGGGTTTGCCACGATTTGGCCCTCTAAGAACATTCTTTTTCGATATTTTTGAAGCGAAATTATCTATCATTATTCGTATTTTGGCACGAAAGAGAGAAATTGCCTTGATTATAGCATCCCGATCCGGGACCAAACTGAGAGTTGCGGCTGTGCACAATTTCCCAACGCTAAGATAAATACGTTAATTAGCGAGCGTTTGGATATTGTGTATATATGAAGAGACAGCGTTAGTAGGGTAAACGAATGCTTTGATCAGTCGGATGTCATTTGCTCGGCTTCCATGAACAAATGCCTCATTTTTTTGCTTTTTTATTTTTCAAAGAGGTTTCTTTGAAATCATAAAAAGAAAACGTCACCTAAGGTTTACCCACTGCAATAAGTTCTAAGTATACTTATGTAGGATTTTCTGGTGTTGTCTAGAGGTATTGGAAATGAAAGGCCTAGAAGGTACTTTCCTAATTTTCCGAAGTAAAATCATTGAAGTTTAAAAAAAGAGATTATTGGTTCAGACTGGTGACGCTATTGAATCCCCACCCAACGGTGAAATTCCGTCTAACAATAACCTGCGGTAGGTATGACGCCACAAATAAAATTTCAAAGCAAAAAAAAATTAACTAGGAGTGAACAAAATATATCTAAACTACATTTATTTTAAGTTTGTACGTATGTGTATAACGCTTCTATTGAAATAGAGTCTTAGGTTTGTTATTTTTTTTTCCCCTACCTAGTAACAAAAGTATATCATTTTGCTCCCCATCTCGGAAACTTCTTTGCCACTTATCCAGATTTGGTTGGTTAAACGCTCTCAAAAAGTACAATTTATTAAAACGGTTGAAGGGAATTAAAACGACGAGCCCCGACATAATCACGTACTAAACTGGCGTGAACGCGTTTTGCTGTTTTATGTCCCAAGGTTATATCGTCGGTTGATCCCTAGATGATGCGGACTCTGCGAACCAAGGAAACGTATTAATTGTTTCCATCCCTTCTGTGCAAGATAAGACATTGCTCTGAGGAATTTTTATTAGTTGATGCTTCGTCGTATTATTATTTTTTTAATTGAACAAAATGTTATTCTTGATGTTTTTTTTTTCGTTTTTACAGATGTGTATTTTTGTTATAAAAACTTCCTTCTAATTCCAGAAACAAAGGCTGAAGAAAAATTGGAAAATATTTCACAGGGTGTCCCACTAAGGTCGGCAAGGTACGATATTATGGAAACCATAGACCTTACGGCTTCGGGATTTTTTTTTATTCACTAAATCGGCCGAGAGAAATTGTTTTCAAGTTTCTAAGATGATCGCTAGGGGGCCTAATCACGATGATATAACTAAAAATACAAATTTTCTCAAGAAATCGCTATATTAAAATACTGTTTCAACCACAGAAGTCAAAAGTTCATGAATGTTTGCGCCAGTTTGGTTATTAGGCTTTTTTCGCATCTTCACTAATAAGGGTGGGGGAAGCTGGTGAAAAAATAGTTTTAATATTATGTTTTTATTGCTGTGCTTAAAGAGTAAAAAAAAATGTCTACATTTTGGCGCAAACCGCAATTCAATATCTGCATTCGGTCTCAAGTTATATGCAAATAACTATTTCCATAATATCGTACTTCGTTCACCTTAGTGGGACACCCTGTAAACTGTATCGACTTTTATTATCGAATTATAATCCAAAAATATCTTAGCATTTTTTAAATCGTTGCAGCAGTTAACTTAATTTCTTTCAAAAATTCAATAAGAATAAGTGAATCGGATATAGATCAATATGCAAACATTATTGTATGCTTCAGTTAAATTTGAGTTACAATATATCGCACGTGCTTTAAAAGACCTCTTATACACTTATATCATAATATACTATAATGCGTCGAGCATCTCCAATCCCAAGCCAGAACTGTGAATCACTGAGATGAACAAATCCTCACATTTGCTATACATTCATGTATGTATTGTGAGGATTTTGCCTTTTTTATTGGCATCTTGACCAAATTCGTTTGAGGCTTGTAACCCCTTTTGTTGATGAGTTAACAAGAGGCCCATAATATGCTCAATTTGCGCAGCGAATAATTAGGGGTGGGTTAATAAGTACAAAATGGCAAGGGCGCCACTGAATTTGAAAAAAAAAAAATACATAAAATATTGGGGTGTGAAAATTTAGAAGCACACCTAAAAAAAAAATTAGCAAACGGTAATTAGTAATTCCGAAAAGGAAATAAATAAGGCATATAACTTAACCAAATCTTGACACAGGTAAACCAATAACACAATTGAGTAAGTTTCAAATTAAATTAGCATATATTTTACAGTGAGGTCAAAAATCAAGCATTGAATAATTTAAAAGTATAAAATAAATTGCTGGTAAAACACTTCAACTAATAGTTATTTATTATACAAGACGGTAAAAAAGCTTTACCTGTTCGTGGAATTAATCCACTCGCTCCTTCGTCGCTCGTGAATAAACATTTTCCACTCACAGGTAAAGCTTTTTTACCATCGTGTGTAATATTCTATTTTATTCTTGAGCAACTTATTATTTATCGCAATTAGGTACTAAAAATGCTAAAATTTTACATATAGATTATGACAAGTTGACAAAGTACCTAACAAACTGACACATTTCTGGTGTTGTCAATCATGCAACATAACCAGATTTCTGTCAAAAACACTATAATTATTATAAAAGATTTGAACAAGTGGGTAAAATTGACGTATGAGTGGGTAAAATTGACAAATGAGTGGGTAAAAATTGTTCGATTTCACTACTTCAAATAAAGTGTTACTTTAACAACGAGTTTTGAGTCGATTAAATGATAGTTTACCATTCGCGATAGAATAAAATCAATAAATAGAGCTTAACTCTCAATCAGTTTCATCAAATTCAAAACAAAAAAGACAATATTACAATGTACCTTAATATACTTGCCATATAAGTTCATTAACAGTCGCTGGCCGTATCATTTTGAAATAAAAATATGAAGGATTTAAGTTTCCAGAAAATTAATTTAAAACAAAAAATGAATGATTGAAAATTATATTATTATATGGATAAATATGGTCAGCTGCTGCCAGAAAATAAAATAAGTAAAATAAAATTTAAACGGTATGAAATCAAAGTTTAAACGTTGAAGGTATAAAGGAGATATAACCGAAATCCTCAAGTTTATAAATATAACCCAGGTATAACATAGGTACCCTCTCAATAATTTTAAAGTTAGAACATATTGTCCAACCTTGACCTCAGTTCAGATTAATGATTATGATTAATAAAAGATACATTTTCTTAAAGATGGCGGTACCAGAAGTGAAGTAAAGATAAATCTATAATAAATACGGTAAATCAAAAATCATAAATAATTATTCCAAGTTCACTTCGGTGTCAAGAATATAATGAATGAATTTGAAATTTCAAATATTTAAATGTAATGTCGGTGAAAATTCAATCATTTATGGTTATTATTCATAAAATAGATTTCATAAAAAAAGTAATAAAAATTATAATTGAAACTCTATACAAGCCTCAATTCCACCAAAAAGGTAGAGTACGGTAGCCATCCCTTTTTACTCACTGGTCGAGAGAAGTTGCACATGGAAGTTGCAGATTCTAGCCTGGAATCAAGGCTAGAAGTTCAGTTTTCTTCGTCAAATGTGGAGGTACAGGTATCGACACGTGAGGGATTCAAGAGCTCTATGCCCACGCTGCACGAAAACGGTGATCTTTAGGGCTTGTTGCAAATAGATTTCTTGAGAAAAACAGCTCCTCGGAAAAAAACGGCTCTCCGGAAATAAAGGTTCCGCGGTAAAACAGCTCCTCAAAAAACGGCTCCCCAGAAAAACGGCTCTTCGGAAAACCCACGAGGAATTCGAAATTCAAACTCAAATAAAATGGTAATCACAAGACTTTTGATTTAATTTTTTTGGTAATCAAGGGATTATTGCCTTACGCAGCTTTATTTTGGTAAGATAATGCCTGATGGGCTATAAGGTACTTTATTTTCCACGAGCACGTTTGTCTCAGAAAGATGGCAGTTGTCAGCCCAGGATCGACCTTCAGCTCGGACGCCACAATTTAAAAGGGCAGAGAAATGAAACGGACAAGGTGAGCAGACAGCGCTTCCCCTAAAAATAGTCAACGGAAAGCGTTGGTACTAAACTGGTATGTCAAATTCAAACGAAAATCGTTTCCTCTAGTTTAATAATAATTGCTAATATTATAAGTAGCAGGAACACTTTTTTTTTAATGCTAGTCACGAGACTGTCAACATTAAAAGGTAATATAAAATTAAATTTGAAAGAAAATATTGTCAATGTTACAGGCTTGAACCAATCGGATGGAATTTTTCATGTTAAATAGGTCTACCGGAGGCTTCAGAGTTCAAACCCTTCCTTAACACATGAAAATAAGTCTCATTTTGAACAAAAAGGTTTATACAACATGGGGCCCAAATCATCCATTTTCAAGAAAAAGTTATCTGAAATTTTTTGACGAATATTTGGAATATAAACAAAATTTTAATTATTATGAGATCTGAAAAAATTAATGCTCATTTAGCCGCCAGAATTTACACGGTAATAGGACGCCACCTAATGACAAAAATTCGTGTCTATTTTGCAAAGATCGCGTGATACGGGAAGTGTGAGTGTGCGAAATGTTCTGCAAGCCAAATGACACATGCCGATGAAGAACAGATTTCATCGATAGTGGAAGATATCCCTGGAATAAGCACTCGATCCATTGCCCGACAAGTTAGATATTCCCACTCAACAGTTCATCGGACCCTCCGACAAAATTTGCTTTACTCGTATCATGGATTAATACTCTGGTTTATTATTGGGAAGTTTTTGCGCAGTGTATTCTGTCTTCAATTATGGTGATTTTAGTGTTTTGGAAACCTTGTAACAAAATATAGTATTTAAACTCCTTCCAAAAAAAAAAAAAAAAACATTTTCTAAATTTAAACTCTGCGATAACTCCGAAAATACTAAAAGAATGGACCCATGGTTAATAGGAGAATTTTAGTTTGGCCATATTATCACATATGAAAATATTTGTGATCTCACTGTTTTCACTCGTGGTTACGGTGATTTCGTGATAATTTGTTTCTTGCAGAAAGAAGCATTCATTATAGTAAATATGAAACTGTTACGGTAATCATTAAAAACCGTGTTCCAAAATCACAAAGTATTACAAGGAGGCATCATATAAAAACTCAAGTATATCATCCTAACTGAGTCCCCAAACTGTATTTCGTCGAGGACTAAAATTTTCAGAGAGAAATAAACACAGAAAGCTCACACTTATGAATATAATAATTTTCAAGATAAATAGTCAGAGATGCTTCGAGCTAATAATATAGCCCTAGGTTGGGTAATCTACCCAAGCTTGTTAGGTAATATAGGTTTGTTTAACCCTTTGCACCCAGGGGTGACAATAATTTTCAAGCTTGAATGTTTTAAGTCGGTGAGTTGATTTAGGTGGTTTAGATGATGTTTTCGTATCTTTACACAAAATGATAAAAGTTGATCTATATACATTATGCAAAGAGAAGACCGAAAATTGCTAAAAATTTTACTTCCAGTGTATTTTTATCTGAGCATTACATTTTTGTTCCTCTGTTATTTCGAAATCTGAAGAGACATCAAAATCAATTACGAGAGTGTGACACCTTATCAGCTTAGTGTGATGGGAACACTGATTTGATTGATATCACTGAAGTGAAGACATTAATAATTGTAATAGTAAATTATTGATCGACACTTCTTTAGTTAAAATAAGCTATACTTAAGTGAAGTTGAGAATCAAATATATGTCTCCAAAAGTTTTCACATTTAATCTTGTCTAAATATAGTGGACATGAAGGATATCTTCAGGAATTTTTGTCTGATTTGGATTAGATTTTTAAATTTCAGGCATAGGTACCTTCTTGATCGATATTTTCAACTGGTTATGTTTTTCGCGGATTCTACACTGCCTGACGAGATAAACCGAAAGGCGTTGGATCCGCAGCGAAAACTGGGAACTGGTTTACCATGATTCGACTTTCAAATGTCATAGTAGCGGTGTACGCAGAACCGAGCAGTAGCTGAGATTGTAGCAGTACTAGATTATATTTTCAATCATAAGTGGTATTTTTGCTTGTTTTCCAAAGTTATTTCTAAAAACGCCCCGAGTATCAATTAATTTGATTGGTTTTTTTCACCATCTTATTTTGAGAAAAGCAGCAGCATCTCTCCATCATGATTTAAATTTTTTTCTACTGCCCGTGGATACCCTGTGTATATTATAACCATTTTTATATTATTATAGACTATTTTAATAATAATTATTATAATTCAGCAATTCAAATAATATACAGGGTGTTTGGTGCATCGTTTTAAATCTCAAAATTCGCCATTTAAACTTAAATTTAAAAAAAAGTTGTTGGCCTAGCCTCCAAAACTAAAGTCGATCGTGATCTTCAAATTCTCTTGAAAAGTTCTCTATTTTATCCCCTTTCCAGTGGTATGTGATATGCCATAAAAACATTTTAACATCTTCACTAATTTGCTAAATTCGTGTATCGGAACACACCAGGCTAATATTCGATATTTGGTATGAAAACGTAAATAAGACCTTAATGGCAAGTAATTTTGTATTTGGTGGAACCATACCACAGTACATATAAAAAAAAAAAAAAAATTTGGAGGCTAGGCCAACAGCTTTTTTTTAATTTAAGGCCGCGTTAATGGCCGCCATGTTTAAACTGTGATTTGTTGATTTTTCGAAACTTGTTTTAAGGTCTTTAAAAAAACGGCACATCAGAATTGGCTCAAATTTGGCATAAACATTATTTGATTGATTATCTACAATTCCTTATTTTGGTTTTTCGATATTCAGCCTTTTTTTTTTTGAATTCAAAAATCATGTTCGCAACCACCAAAACAATTAAATGTGTTGGTGGTTGCATATTTACATGTTTATCAAGCTTGGATCCGTGAAAAGTATATTTTATTGATAACCACGAAAAACTAACAGAAGCTAATTGTAGAGATTATAGATAATATATCAAAGAATGTTTATGCCAAAGGATTTTGGAAATTATTGCGGATTTTTTGAGATGATCTTAAAACGAATTTTGAAGGTGTAAACAGTTCAAGCAATTTCAAGTAGATGGCGCCACGGCAAAAAAGCTACATTGGGAGCATCATAATTGTTTAATTGTCTTTCTCTGTCACTAAGTGTTTCACCGAAAAACAGATTTTGTTTTGGACAAAAAATAAAAAATATTGAACCGTATGTGTAGAGTGACGCAGTCGTCATTTTCAAAAACTAAATTTAAACATGGCGGCCATTAACGCGGCCTTAAGTTTAAATGGCAAATTTTGAGATTCAAAAAAAAAATTAAAAAAATCAAATTAAGAAAAAAACCCGTGGGATCAAGGATGAGTTTCTATGGCTGAAGAGTTAGCAAATGGCCTCCTCTTTCGGACAGTTAAATTTGGTAAACGATGCACCAAACACCCTGTATATTTTCATTCGTCAGTAAAGTATAATATCATAATATGGCAATAATTTGTTAGGTACTCATCCATTCGAATAACTTCGTTATCCCCAAGGATTTTATTTCACTGTTCAATTTTTTATTTAAACAGTATTTCAGAAAACGGAGGGAGAACGTTCTGTAATAAATCGTTTCCCATGGGTCAGAAGAGAACACTATTCAAATTATTTTATCTTTCAGACGGCTTCGTTTCCGTTAGGAGACACAAGACTGAACCGTAAAGGGTCCTAATTATTTTTAAAGTCACCAGTGAGAGAGTTTTTTCAGAGATAAGTGATGCAAATTTATTATTTTATTTTATTAAGGCACTGATAATTTGAAAATTTTATTTAAATTAACAAAGCACGCTCCCTGTTATACCACGTCAAGACGCTTTTGAAGTTTCGTAGTAGGTACACAGAAAATTATCGAAAATGAGACAATTTTTGTTGAGTCGAAGGAGCATAAAGTTTTCGACCTTGCAAATCCAATTTTTAAAATCGGTCTCTCCGGAGAAAGGTGAATAATATTATTTGGGGATTAAAACCGTTATATCTATATATAAAGAAGAAATGGAATAGTCAGTAGGTACCTAACAATAGTTTCCCGAAAATATATTTATTTATTTTTGAAATAAATGCTTCATAATGGAATACTGTAGCCGTTTTCATAAATAATTGAACGAAAATTTCATTTCGTATCTAGTCAATAAGCAATGAGAACACATAAGCTTACGTGTTGCTTTTGTGTAGGTTATTATTGTGGTGGAAATCCGAGCCAATTGTTGAGCTCTCTGTTTCTAATATCGAAGCAGCTAATTTTATTTGATTGTAATTATCGTACAATCGTATAGTTTTTCCAAAATTAATTGGAACAAGATGAACATAAATCATAACTGGTGGCTGACTAGTAGCAGTGCATTTATTATGGAAAGGATAACGCACACCTAACATGGGATTTTTGGGCTCTATGGATTTTGCCCATTTTTTGATATGTTGTAGAGGATTTATTTCTCAACAACCTTTAAATGGGACGAAGTCTTGTAGGTATTACGGTCTTTGAGATATGAGCGATGTAAGATGAACTTTTTTGCGACTTTTTGTGTGGAGAGTATACTAAAAACTGGTGTTTATCAGTCTAAATATTGACAGGTCGACATATTTCACGTCACTAACAAATGTCAACATAGGTTAAGACCGGGACCGCACTGGCGCCAACATTAACTCCAGTGCGGTCCCGGCCTTAACCTATGTTGACATTAATTTGTGAGTGACATAAAATATGTGTACTTGTCCATAGTACTTGTCAATATTTTGACTGATAAACACCAGTAGCACCAGTATCTCGTATACTCGCCACACAAAAAGTCACAAAAAAGTTCCTTTTTCAACGCTCATATCTCAAAGACCGTAGTACCTACAAGATTTCGTCCAATTCAAAAGTTGTTCAGAATCAAATCATCTACAATATATCAAAAAATGGGCAAAATCCATAGAGCCCAAAAATCCCATGTTAGATGTGCGTTATCCTTTACAGTGACCAGTCAGCCACCAGTTGGTACCTTGTTCCAATTGAGTTTGGAAATACTATACTAATAATGAGAAACGTATGAATTTAAATACAAATGTTGATAGCTGAAATCAGTGGCGGCTGGCCCTAAGGGGCCAAGGGGCCGTGGCACTAGCGTAAAATATGTCGGTCCTTTTAAAATATTTTTTTTTTTTTTTAGTTCAATAGTTATTACAATCGTCAGATCAAATTACTTATCATTTTATAATTTGATCCCGACGGAAAAATTTCTGTCGTTATTATTCCTAAATTTCCTAGACAATAATTTAAGCGACTGACTAAACTAAACTCGCTGGACTATCCGTCCGAGCCCATCTCACAACGGCTCCGCTGCAACACGGTAATTACGTTGGAGAAGGTCACGCCGCGCTCCCAGTAACCAGCTGTTTTTATTCGTATAAAAGGGGCCACCTGATCGAACGGCCGGATTAGTTTTTGCGGCAATTTAATTTGAGAGTCGGTTCGCGGACATTGTTCGTATTTTTTAGCGGCGTCGCGGCATCTTTGTCGGCATATTTCTTTGAAGCCCTTGCCGCTTGTCGCACCGCACAGAAGTCAGTTTGGTCTGGAAAGACAGTGCAGTAGATATTTTTGAAGTGAAAACTTCTTTAGAATCGTTGGGAGTGATTTGAGACTCGATGAAACCAAAAAGCGACACTTTTTTACCACGCTTAAATTAACACACAATACGCAACAAGAACCTGGAACAAGCCAAGTGAGCTGGAACAACTCTGGAAAATGTCTGGATAAATCAGGATGAAGTCTGGAAAAGTCTGGAAATCTCTGGAAACGTCTGGAAAGAGTCTGGAAATTTCTGGAAAGGGTCGAAAAAATTCTGCCAAAGGTCCCAAAAGACCTGGGGATCATTTTCCAGAATCCGGATCAGTCTGTACAAGTCTGGATAAGGTCTGGATAAATCTGGATAAAGTCTGTAAAACTCTGGATAAGTCTGGATATTGTCTGGAAAAGTCTGGAAATCTCTGGAAACGTATGGAAAAGACTTGGAAATTTCTAGAAAGGGTTGGAAAAATTCTGAAAAACGTCCCAAAAGACCTGGGGATCATTTTCCAGAATCCGGATCAGTCTGAACAAGTCTGGATAAAGTCTGGATTAATCTGGATGAAGTCTGGAAAACTCTGGAAAGCTCTGGATAAGTCTGGATAATGTCTGGGAATCTCTGGAAACGCCTGGAAAAGGCCGGAAAATTTCTTGAAAGGGTCGGAATAATTCTGGAAAAGGTCCCAAAAGACCTGGGGATCATTTTCCAGAATCCGGATCAGTCTGTACAAGTCTGGATAAGGTCTGGTTAAATCTGGATCAATTTACTGGAAGGCATTTAATTTTTTTTACTGTCTCATTTGATTTGACTATCGATAGACAGTCAACGTTGACTCCAGGAATATCTTATTGGTTAGATTTTTTAGCGGCGTCCCTGGCGCCATAGGGCGGCATATTTCTTTGAAGCGCCTGCCGCAAAGAAATCAGTTTCGTCTGGAAAGACAGTGCAGTAGATATTTTTTATAAATTTGATTCCTATTTGATTTGTATGGTGCCTTATGTTTTATTTTATATAAAACTGTTTTAATAAATTTCTCGTACTCCGCCCGTGCTTCATTTATTATTTTGTAGAAATGGTAAATGCCCACGTTTGAATTGAGAATAAGTGAAAAAACTTTCTGAGGCGTGTTTTTTTACAACTTTTAGATCAAAATTTGGGTTAGTTTGGGTCAGCCCAAAAAAATTTGCGCGCCTCTGGGGCTTCCCCCCTGAGTGTGTGCACCGCCAACTTTTCCTCTCACCAGCCGCCACTGGCTGAAATATTTTTTAGTGGAAACAAATATAGGTAAGGAAATAATAAAAAAAAATAATATGCAAATGTGGTGTAATTTCCAAAATTACTTTAAAATATATTGAAATTTATTTTAATTATTTTCCACCATTATAACCAGTTCTGGCTTTAGGGCGAAACACCGGCTAATCTCAACAATTTTGCGTTGTCTCGAATTTATTAAGTTATTAAGCAATTAAGCCTTCTCCCTCCTTTTTGAGTTCAAACGGGTGCTATATTCTTATTTAAAACTCATTATAGAATGGTTTAAGCTTTGTTATGGCCAATAAAAACAGGTACCGGAGGCGCATTTATTAAAATAAAATTCTTCACTGTAGCGAAATCAAATATAATTGGGTTTTATTATACGAGAGGAGAGATGAGAGTAGTATATTTTTAAGCAATAACGAGCCTTCAAAAATAAGATAAGACTCTTTATTCGATCAAATACATTTTTTACCCATGGGGTGTCGATCATGTCAATAAAATAAAATAGAATAAAATGATTCAAGAAATAAATAAATACAGTACACTTAAATTAAACGAAAAAACCACAAAATTTATAATTTTTCAGAACACATACTAACATAAAACGTTAACTAAAGCTAAAGCTGAAACAAAATATAGGAAACTAAGAGTTTCTGTTCCACAGTTGAACTTGACGTCCAAAGCTGCAGCACATAAGGGGTCCGTGCAAGTACCTACCTTATTGTTGATTATTGTTGTTATTGTTACTAGATTGATTGAATTTTTTGCGATTTTATCTATTTCTCTAAATTTTTGAACTGATCATCAGAGAAGAATTCCTCTAAACTATAGTAGGCGTTAGTGCTCAAGAAAATGTTGAGTGCTTGCTTGATCCTCTGTGGCTGTTGTTTCCGGAAGACAAGGGGAAGGGCATTTCAGATTTTCAGAATGCTATGTTTAACATACCCGGGTTCGTTCAGCAAGATTGAACGGTTTGAATTTTTATTACCTCTTCTTTTAACAAATCTTCTGAAAAACTAAATGAAAAACAAATAGGAACTACGTTGTCGGAACTTACTCAATTTTACTTACTTGACATGCGCCTGACAATAGCAAAATTAGGGAAATTTTAGGAAAGTTGTGACATGTAAAATAAACGAAAAGTTTGTGGAACGTCTAATTTATTATTAAAGAAAATCGTACCGTTTTCGACCTGGAACTTACGAAGGGAAAGATCTCAATTCCTCTAAAATCAAAAATATACTGTGTTATTTTAATAATAATTTAGGTCAGTAATTGCTTGTGACAAGTTTAAATTAGGTACCGTCCTTGTCCTTGTGGTGAAAATTTTAATTCCACACACGTCATTCAATCAACACCACCTATATTCAATACTGAAGAGTTTTTGGTTAGTTAGCCAGTTTACCAGCAGGTACTGAGGTCCCGTTCGGGAGGCTACTCAGCTATAGTTGTTGTTTTTGAGACAATATCTCTAGACTGATCTTTTGTTTGCTAGGATATTCGCCCAGTCAGGGTAGGAGAGTGTTAGTAGATTCAACAAAGCCTTAATGCATACTCTGAATTAAAATCTCAGCACAAAAGACAGCATATAATTTCTTAAGTTTTAATTAACTTTCTATCTGCATTGTTCACAGTATGAAACGATTTTTGTTAAATACATGAACAGTGCAGATGTTATAAAAAATGTTATAAACAAACAAAAAAAAACATTAAGAAAAAATAATACTTGTAAATTGAACTCTCAAAAGAAAAATAATATTTCTCCATCAACTAAGAAATCATAACACACGAGCAGCATAATACTGAAAAAATTAACAGGTATTTTTTAGGAATGAGTCTTCTTTGAAAAATTGAAGCAGGGCTTATACATTTTTATTTACTGATGTTTTGCGTTGACATTATAAGAGAGCGAGTTATAAATCATAACCCACTAGTGGGTTATGGTTCATTACACACTATAGTGTGTTATTTGATAGTTTACCAGTCTAAATTGGCACAAATAATGACTCTCATAACTAGCAGGTGTTGAATAAAACATTGTATGCTACTCGTGTGTTATGTTTTGTATGTCACTCGAGAAATGGGGTACTTGCATCAATTTTTTTATCGCTGATTTTGTTAGTCGTTAAAAAATAAGTCAATACGTGTTTTTTGTTTTTCTTCTTAGTCAAAAATTGACGGAGATACAACGCTATGAAATATGCCTATGACGTCAATTATCATATAAATTAGTGACGTCGCACATGCTCAGTATATCTATATACAGGGTGGCCCATCGAAAACAGTCCAGCAAGATTTTGGGCTTTGTATGTGAAAATTTAAAAAATACCTCTGACCCATATAATTTTGTTTTCAGAGGGACATATTTACACATTGATTACATCACAGTAACTTCAATCCCTTAGCGGGGGTGGCATTCACCCTTATTTTTTCAAATGGGAAGGGGTATGTTGTGATACATCTTTTGAGAGGGCATTAAATTATCTTTAAAATGGCGCTTCTTTTTTGAAATTTGTAATATGGGTTGCCGAGAAATTTAATCAAATTAATATTGATTAGTACTGACGTGTTATTTTATTAACTGTTCGAAATGTCCGCCGTTCACCTCCATACAATAGTACAGCAACTGTTCAAAGTGTGCTCGGACATTGTGAAGAATATCAGGTGTAATTAGTCGATATTCATTGGTAATGCGGTTCCGTAAATCTTCTAAGGATTCAGGCTGGGTGGCGTAAATTTTCGATTTCAGATGTCCCCACAAAAAGAAATCAAGGGGAGATAAATCGGGTTATCGCGCGGGCCATTCGATAGCACCCCTCCTTCCAATCCATCCAGGAAAGTTTTCGTTCAAAAACTCCCGTACAGCTAACGCATAATGAGGAGGAGCCCCATCTTGCTGAAATATCGGATTTACTTCATGATAACGTTGGTCGTTTTCCATAATTTCGCTGGGCTGACGGCATGCTCCAGCAAGTCTAAGTAAGTATCTCCATCCAAATTTTCCTGTATGAAATATGGCCCAATAATGTGATCACCAAAAATACCAGCCCAAACGTTTAATTTTTGAGGATGTTGAGTATGGCCTCGGATTCGTGTCGGACCAATAACGACAGTTATGTCGATTAACAGTGCCATTGAGAAAAAATGAACATTCGTCTGAGAAGCAAACATTAAAAAGGTAGTTGGGAGTATGTGTAATTATTTCGGACATTATTTCACAAACTTGTAAATGGCGGTCATTATCATCTTCATTCAATTCGTGAAGAAGTTGAATTTTATATGGGTACCATTTATTATGTTTCGGAATTCTCTGTACAGTGGTCCGAGAAACACCTGTCACATCAGAAAGTTTTCTGGTACTCAATCTAGGGTCCATAGTAACCCAGAACAGCTACTTCTACTGTCTCATTTCTCACCGGATTTTCAATATCCAGTTTTCTGTTTGTCACTGAACCAGTTTGCCGGAACTCTTGCACTTTGATTGTTAATAAAATACAATTCAATAATTTCCACTATCTCCGCAATAGAATAAACCATTTTTTATCGAATGTACACCAAAGAAAATCACAGAAATATTGAACTATCCACATCAACTACTTCACCGAAGATAAAGTTGAATTGTCGACTGATATTTGTTAGTTTAAAAACGATTTTTTGTTCACGAACCTATTTGTAAATAAGATATGCAGTAAAATGTTTGAAATTCCATTGCTCGGCGACGCGTAGCTTAAATTTAAATAACGAAGCGCCATTTTAAAGAAAAAATTTGATGCCCTCTTAAAAGATGTATCACAACATACCCCTTCCCATTTGAAAAAATAAGGGTGAATGCCACCCCCGCTAAGGGGTTGAAGTTACTGTGATGTAATCATTGTGTAAATATGTCCCCCTGAAAACAAAGTTATACGGGTCCGAGGATTTTTTTAAATTTTCACATACAAAGCCCAAAACCTTGCTGGACTGTTTTCGATGGGCCACCCTGTATACAAAACTTAATATTTTTATAACTTCCGGAATAATCATATTTGAAGAAAATAAAAAAATACGTATTGATTTTTTTCCGATTTCCTACTAGTACAGTAAATAGGGACATTTTACTAAAAAAAAATACTTAAGGCCGCGTTAATGGCCGTCATGTTTAAATTTAGTTTTTGAAAATGACGACTGCGTCACTCTACACATAGGGTTCAATATTTTATTATTTGTCCAAAACAAAATCTGTTTGTCAGTGAAACACTTAGTGACAGAGAAAGACAAATATACAATTATGATGCTCCCAATGTAGCTTTTTTGCCGTGGCGCCATCTACTTAAAATTGCTTGAACTGTTTTCACCTTCAAAATTCGTTTTAAGGTCATCCGCAATAATTTCCAAAATCCTTTGGCATAAACATAATTTGATATATTATCTACAATCTCTAGAATTAGCTTGTTTTAGTTTTTCGTGGTTATCAATAAAATATGCTTTTCACGGATCCAAGCTTGATAAACATGCAAATATGCAACCACCAACACATTTAATTGTTTTGGTGGTTGCGAACATGATTTTTGAATTAAAAAAAAAGGCTGAATATCGAAAAACCAAAATAAGGAATTATAGATAATCGATCAAATAATGTTTATGCAAAATTTGAGCCAATTCTGATGTGCCGTTTTTTTAAAGACCTTAAAACAAGTTTCGAAAAATCAACCAATCACAGTTTAAACATGGCGGCCATTAACGCGGCCTTAATGGCTGAAATTTTGAGGGTGTGTTCGGGAGCATGTCCTGAGTCTAAAACTGAGTTTTCGTATTCGAGGGGGTGGGGGAGGATACTACCCCCTCTTTATGTAGGGTTGAGTTCGTTTTAATTCCTCATCTTCGGTGCTATTGCCCGTACCTCAACTCCGAGTGATCAAATGTGTTGGAAAAAAAATATCTATCTAATGATAATAAAATCAAGGTTATAGGACGTTTAGGTGAATCACAATGGCCGGTCAAAGGTCAAAAGTGGGGGGTAGTTTTTGGTTTTTCGTGAATACCGTGAAATCGGTAGGATTTTTCGCATACTGCTTACATACCATTTCGAAGTACTTGAAATTACCTACAAAATGAGTGCTCAAACACTCATCTACTGTGAATAGTTTGCCGTCAATCCAACGACTAAGTTGACCGCGTGCGCCGATGTTGACCGCGCGCGCTGTACGCGCGAGCCGCGCACGGCGCGAGAAGTACTCTCATTGCACGTACATTGCACTCTCTACGTGCAATTATAGTTGGGCCACCGAACAGAGAGTAATAAAACCGAGCATTCAACCTCCGAGAGGCCTGACAGGCAATAGACGAGAGGACTTATACTCAATTTATACCTTCTTATAATAAATAAAATTTATTAAATGCATGAATTCATATTTTATGAGGCAATATACATGAAGGGGTTTCTTTAAAATTCACATTCTAATTACATACTAAATTATTTTGAGTTAAAATAAATAAATGAAAGACAAACAACACCAGTTTCAAATGCGCTCCACTATGAAAATGTCTGCTTTTAAGAGGGTGTCGGGATAATTTATGGGGGTTAGTTACCAGGTAATCGTTTTATTACTATCTCTGTTCGGTGGCCCGACTATAATAACTATCGTTATTTTTTTTTCTCGGTAAAATGATTAATTTAGTCTAAGTTGTACTAGTTTTTCTGTGCTTTTCTTGAAAGTCGCAGTAGATTATTCAAAAATATTAGGTAAGTTCGGTGAATTTGTGTAATGAACTGTTAGACACTGGTTTTATACTTTTATTATATTGAAAAGGCAAAAATGAACATGAAAATGGGAGCGACGCTCACCTGAAATCGCATGTTAATGTTCTGAACGCGTGGATGGCAACCACACAAAAGTCTTTTGGGCGTAGTGAATTTCAGCGTAGTGAATCTCGGCGTAGTGAATTTTCTGTCTCTCTCTCTCTCTTTCTTTTTTGAATTTTCTATCTCTCTCTCGGCGTAGTGAAAAAACCTACCGGTTTCACGGTATTCGCGAAAAACCCAAAACTACCCCCCACTTTTAACCTTTGACCGGCCATTGTGATTCACCTAATCGTCCTATGACCTTGATTTTATTATCATTAGATATATAATTTCATTTCCCACAAATTTGATCTCTCGGACTTGACGGTAGGGGCAATAGCACCGAAGAAAAGGAATTAAAACGAACTCAACCCTACATAAAGAGGGGGTAGTATCTTCCCCACCCCCTCGAATACGAAAACTCAGTTTTAGACTCAGGACATGCCTCCGAACACACCCTCAAAATTTCAGCCATTAACCCTTCATCAGTGTGGTAGGAAAAAGTTCCATTGGTAATGTGGTGGGGTATGTCATACCCCAAACTTTTTTTCGCTTTCCAAATCAAGGTGGCATCAAATGAATATTTAATTAGTTTCTTTACCTTATATATGGAATTAATTTCAATAAAAACATGATACGGACTCTTATATTTTCTATTTAATGCTTCATATTACATAATCATTGTAATCCTGTATTTTTATCAAATTAAACATACTGCAAAGTTATTATTGGTTTTGAAATTATTTAATGAGTTCCGGACAAAGAAAAGCTGAACATTTTAAATCAAAAAACATAAGTCATTATCGTGATGGAAAAATTATCCTAAATAAGTGAATACGTAAAATTTTAGGCTGCATCAAAGTCGATGCAGTTTTGACAAAAAAGGTAAATTTGCATGTTCCATTCATATGGATGTCCCACATTTCTGACAGCAGTAAAATATCTGGCCACTAGCTGGCGTCACCTACTCGAATTTGGAAATTCAAGGATACAAAGGTGGTCTGGGGTATGCCATACTCCACCACACTGACGAAGGGTTAAGTATATAGTTTGCAATAAAAAATAATCAATTTAATTTTTCATGTAAGGACCCTATTATACCACTCGGCCTGACGGCCTCGTGGTATAGATTTTTCTCGCGTGACTTATTTTAAACATGACAAACTAGTACCAAAAATAACTAATATTCAACTGACCTGTGAATGCTCCTTATGACACACAAACTAATGAGAATTTGGATTAAAGAATCAGTTTAATACAAAATAAAAATTGAATAATGAACAATGACGGACAAGCTTGTTCCCTCTGGTCTCTCATTTTCTGTCTACCCTTCGGTACGCTTTTGTGGCGCGTCTTCGTTCTCCCCTACTTGACAGCGGATACATGGTTGCTAAATTTACCGTTTGGTTTTCTATAAAAAACGTTTCAAAACTTAAGATTTGAAGAAATAATATTTCAAAAAGGTGGTTTTTCTCAAACGTTTTTTGAGATGTACGAATGGAGAGCAGTTCCAGATCTGATTTCAACTTTTTAAAAATATCTGGATTTTCTGAGATAAGCTTTGTGGATTCAATAATGTAAATGTTAAAAATTGTTAGACGACTGTTTTCAATAAAGAGACCTTTTTGAAAAGACCAGCTTTCTGAGGAAGAATTTTAACTTGAAAGGAGTCTGTGGGGAACCAGACGGAGTAGGCATAACCAGCGAGCTCCCATAAATTGTTAAATGGGGCAGCCATCTGCATATCCGTGGCGTCACCCCCAAGAAGATTAGAAGTATCGATGACATTATACCTACTAGGAAAAACATCAGGACGGCTTGCATACTATTATGATAGATCGAAGACATTTATCGGTACAAAAGTACATCATATTATATCCTGAGAGAGTTCGCCAAAAAGAAATTATTCCAGAAGAGCAGAACTTACGGAAGTTGAAAAGTCCATCAAGAGATTATTGAAATTAGGATCCATATCTCCTGCAGAGATCAATTTAAGTCAAATAGGTATACCCACAATCTCTCAGTCAGGTGGGTTTCATTGGACCTATTTCAAATCTTGAAATACAAAACGAATTTATAATACACAACGCATTTCAAATTGGAAAATTAGATAGTGTAGATCATGTCCTGATAAATGAGGATGGAAATAGGGGTACGATAATAATAATTATTTATGTGAAAAAGATTTCGGCTGAAAACTAATAATATATAATGGATTATATGTGTTCGTATTTAATCAATCACTAACGGGAAGCCGATCTACGATCGGGTTATGGTCTCATTCATAAACATATCCTATCACAATGTAGGTACACTATTAGAATCGATTTTTTGAATCCGCATCGATAAAAATTTTGGAAAATCTTAAACAACTTTCAAACGCCCGAAGTTGATAAAAAGTGCATTTTTAATTGAAATCGATTTTTTACAATAGATTCCTATTTATCGTGTCACCCTTTTTTGGCCTTAGCAAGGTTGCCAGATTTTTTGCATTAGTCAATTTTTTTCAATGTCTTATGGCGTTTCCGATTCTGAACACCATATATATGACGCCCTTTTATCATATTTTGAGAGGACATCTGTCAAAAATTACATTTGACAGGTTGAGTATTCCAAATTGTATTATAACCCGAACTTGAAGTGTATGCAAAATTTCAGCAAAATTCGTTGCGAAGAAATGGTTCAAAAATCTGCACCTGTCACATTTCACAGTTGACACATTGGCACCTGTCATTTTTGGTCTAAGATGTATTATCATCCGAACTTAAAGTGTATGCAAATTTTCAGCAAAATCCGTTGCAAAGAAATGGTTCAAAAATCTGCACTTGTCACTTTTGACAGTTGACACGAGTTTTCCGGAAAATTTGACCAAGCCCATTGGAGTCCTGAGGTTGAAAAACCCTTAAATACCAACTATCGAGAAAATATATACATACATACATACATACATACAATTTTTACTCGTATAAGATAATAAGATAACTAAGAAATCGAAGAACACCAGCACCTATATTTAACACCACTGTTGAATATCATCATCAGTAATAAATATTGTAACGGAATGCACGTGCGCCTCCGCCAGAAGAGACAGAATCAGATAGCAGAATTCTAGATCCTTACAGTGCTCTTCGAGAAAAAGGTCTATCGCTTTTATTCTGGATTTTGCAAGAATAGTTTACTGATACATAAAGGACGGTATTAGTTAGTAGTTTTCAAGTTTAAGTTTGGCTGTGAAACGTTTTAGATACCTAGTGATTATTGTGAAAGATGTGAAGAGTTAGGTTGTAGTAACGTGGAATAAATTATTGTTGTGTTAATTGGACTTTGATTTTGGAATAAACGGACCCAAGATTTCTATCACGCATCCCAGAGCCGTGACAATAATATGAAATGCCTGTTGACTCAATCAATTTTTTTCTATGGTCGTATTTTTCTCGCCGATCCATCAACAAACAACATGAAAAGAGAATTGAAATGTTCCCTTTTTGTACCTATGTAGATTTTATTTTCTCAAAAATAATTCGCGAAGTATTAACTATTTTATTAAAAAAAATTAATCCGAAATTTTTAATTAAAAACGAGTTGATGATATGCATGGCGTAGGTATTTAATTTCCCTCTAGCGTCCGCATATAAGAATTATACATTTTCAGTTTTGTTTTTGTTTTCTCACATTTACTGTTACGCTTCTTTGTCAAAATGAGGATATTATAATGCAATCAAAAATCAAGAATATATACGTATAATAATGGTGCACTAATAAATATTGGCATTTATGCGATAATAAACATGAAAGAAAATTTTAACTATTAACTCCATTCCGCAAACATTTGAAACATTAAAAGAGAAGTGGTAGATTCACCCTGTAAAAGAAATCAGGAATTAAAATAAATGTGATGCAATACATGATGAATATTAAGATAGATTTCCGATTCTACATCTACCATTTGGAAGGCGTCCTACTACAATGTAACGTTTCTTGGGCAAGATGATCCTAGAATTTCCGGTAACAATAGTTGATTCGATTTCCAACATCACAAAAATCTTCTTGTTAAAATACGTCTGCCTTGTTTCTATGTTTTTTTTTTTATATTTCTGTCTCTGTATCTGTGGATGTCTCAAGATGTTTTGTCTTTTTTCGTCTATTTGTTCTTCCAATCCATTCCTAATATCATGTTCAATTTCTCTGTTCGGAATCAAACATTATACTAGAGATAGTACATTCAATTGCTTGATGAATCCTATTATTACTACCTCATTGCTTTTTATTTCCTGACAATTCTCCTTGTCAACAGCTCTACAAGAAAAAGACGACAAATAATCTTAATCAAAAACTTGGGAATAGCCGTACGCCTCTACTGAATAACCGCCCTGCTTTTACGCCGGAAGTACCACCATGCCACCCGACGTCGTTTCATGACGACGCTACCAACGTGGGGAGAAGTAGGTACTCAACCGATCCGGAAGTATATGCACCGTTTGTGAAAACTTAAAAGTGATTATTTTATTTTTATTTGAAAGTGAATTTCTTGCTAGTAGGTACCGTTTGATTTAATTTAATTTCACCTGTTTAATTTTTTTTTACGCAGCCGTCTTCCCTTTCAGTAAACGATTCAATCCAATTAAATTTTTCTTTATTTCAATTTTTGCCGTTTTTACTTTTTTTAATATAATTTCCACCGCCGAAAACTCTGGAGCCTGGAACGGTATCGGTTTTAGTCTTTGAAGACGAATCGTTTCAAGAAACTCTTGAGTTTCCAGTTTATTAGTTTTTTTTTTAAATTCCGCCGCCGAAAACTCTGGAACCTGGAACGATATCGGTTTTGGTCTTTAAAGACGAATCGCTTCAAGAATCTCTCTAGTTTTCTAGTTTCCTAGTTTTTTTTTTTTTTAATAAATTTTTTTGCACAATTTCTGCACCCAAAAATTCTTTTTTTCAGGTCATAAATACCAGAGGAGTGGTTCACAACTTTTCATTACGGTTGCAAAAATTTGACATTTATTCCGTACCAAGTCTTCCGATATATTTTATATTTTTGCGTGTTTCTATTGTACCGACCCCTTTGAAACGCGAATTCTTTATTTTGAGTTTAATGTAATTAACTAGAATAGAGAGGTGTTGAAAATTTACAGTAAAGCCTATTTTGATTTATTCTATTGTTAGGAATATATTCTCTGCACCGTTTTCACTTTAAATTTGTTTATACCATTGTTGTTTGTTACGATAAATTTATCATTTACGTAACATGTTCCATCTCTTCTTATTTTCATTATAAAGTTGTATTTTTTTCATTTCAGAATTCAAAATAATTTCCAATATTCTAAAAATATCCATTAAATTCAAATTTAAGTTCAAGTAATACAAGTGCTGCCATCTCTCTACATTTGCGTAAAGTGCAAGTATCAAGAATAGATTTTTTAGTACTGCCATCTAGTGCGCGATGATCGATCTGATCTATATTTCAGAGTATGATTTCTTATTTCGCATTTTTGCAGTAATTTGTATTTTTTGAAAGAAATTATATTTTCCTACGAGCGTGCGCAAAGTAGTACTTTTCCGCACGCATTACAGTTCTCAAAGTTTCACTTTTCCGCACTCAGTGCGGATACGGGCCTTATCCGCACTGAGTGCCGAAAAGTAAAAATAATTGTCAAGCAACAATCAGTGCACCTGTCGACTTTGACACATGATGACAAATTTGTTCTCTGTTTCTATATCAGCCAACATCTATACAAACACTGAATATAATTAACTTTGACACATTGTCAGATTTGTGTTCCCATTTACATGCAAGAATCTACAAACTTCTTTTGCATCAAATTTAAACGCTTTAAGATGAACAGCTCTGACGAGGATTTCAATTTTCTGTTTTTCTGTTATGTATTTTTTTGATGAATGAATAGGTTTGCTTCAAGTTAATTGAAAATAATTGCACAAATTATCGTTTTTTTTTTTAAATTTTTGTTGTTACCTACCTGATATGAAGCTCGTAGGAAAAATTTTGTTCCTAACACGTGCGCAAAGTGTCTTTTCCGCACGCAAACACGTATCCGAACTCCGCTTCGCGTCGTTCGTATAACTGTGTTTGCGTGCGGAAAAGTAACACTTTGCGCACTTGTTAGGAAAATAACTATTATCTCACTTTTAGCAAATGGATATATTTCTGTCCTTTTTTAACTTTTGATTTTTAAATATTTATTTTTGTCTTAATGATCCAATTAATTAACAGTCTTTTATCTTTGACATAACCTTAATTTAAATTATTATAATTTGTAAATAATTAAAATAGTTTTAGTGGATTTTTATCTATTTTCATTTATTCCATGCGGTCTTTTCATTGTGTTTTCACTTTGAAGTGATTATGGTCTTTCGAGTGTACTCGTTTGATTGGTTTAGACTGGCTGGAATGCAGTAAGTATAAAAAACACAGGTTCGTTTTCCTGCTAGCTTGGTTTTCTTAAACACGCTCTTCTTGAAGAACACTCTGGCCAGGCAAGTCCTCTGCTTTTTTAAATAATTTTTGTGCTGTGAATTTCTCGATCCTCCCCTATACATTTTTCAATATTCAAATTATCGTATCTTTATTAAGTTTTTACTGATAAATCTTATCTTATCTGTTTTCTGAAATATAAATATTATATTTTAAATTTTTTTTATCTAATTGTTGGCTTCCATTTTGTGTGAATTACTTTGCTTATTGGTTAGTGCCACGTTTTGTTATAATTGGTAAGTCAAGACAAGACAGATTTTTGGTTTTAAAAAGGTACTGCTGCTCTGGCTTTCAGAATCAATTTTTAGTGTGGGAAAACTGGACCATTTGCTCTAAATAGAGTCGGTGAAAACCAAATTTGTGAGTCCATCCCCACTAATCCTTTATTGAATCCAGGCAGAGGCCTGAACAACCATTTTCTGCTTGACTCCCTAAATTATCTTATCTTATCTTATCTCAAATATCTTAACTAAAGGGTGTAATTTTTTAATAGAAATCCAGACAGGTCAAAAATTCAGTTTAAAAGTTTTTATTAAAACATCTCAAGAATTTTGACACATTCTGGATTTGATTAATTTCATCCCTAGGTTTATCTAGTATCTGTGGTAGCTAACTTAATTCAAAAGGAGAATTTTGTCTATTTGGGGAGGAATCCAGACATTTGATATCTTAATTTTTTTTTACTTACCTTATTTTTGCTCATATTTTTTCTTGTATTTTTGCCTGCCAGAGCTGTTTTTCAAGGAAGCAGCATTTTGCTCAATTGTAACGAGCATTCTAATTTAATCTTGTTATTTTTTTTTATTATCTTTCAATTAATCTTAATTATTTAATTGTTTTTTTTTTTTATATTAAAATATTAATTTTTTAACTTGCAATAGTTTTTCATACCTGATTCTGTTGAAAGGGAGTGTCTGTACAACAATCATTTTATATTTCAACTTCAATTTCTTTTGCAAGACACTCACTTTTTGACAGAATTCAGGAATTTAATGTTCCAAATATTGGTGAACCTGATACTGCCTTATTCTTTTCTGGGTACCTACTCTACCTAAAGATCACTGTTTGGAGTCTGGATCAGCTGGAGTGACGTCACCCCAGCAATCTATCCTCTTCCTGGATACAGGAAACGACACGAAGACCTCCAGTTCATGAAAGTGAAACCCCAACACCCATTGAAGAGCTCCGGATTGGAAAGCAGGTACTTGGTATCAGATTCGCCAGGAAAAACCAAGTTGTTAGCATTGAAATTACACAGAACATTGTAAACAAAATTAAATAAAATTATTGTTTGTTGGATGTTGAGTGGTTTCATTTGCACGCAAAAGGGCTACACGTTATCTTAATTTTTCTTTGAATTCACGACCCTAGGTTATCATTATCTTAAAGTATACAAATCTAGGTTAATTTGTAACATGTTTATGATTTCCATGTTTCGGAAAATAACTAACACAGCGGTGTGTATTGCGGCGGGCGGGTTTTCCAAACAATATTATTGCTAGGCCGAAAATCCTAGCTGATCCTTGAAGAGGGAGTGGTCAAAAAATTAAAGTTTTAGTGCAAAAAAATCTAGGAATAAATATTTAAACCGCATCTTGCTACGATGAACCGTTTTCGAGTTAGGGCGGTTTAAAGTGACAAACGCATAGGTTGTGACGACACACCGGCATCGGAGGTACAGTTAAAATACGTGTAAAATTTTCCAAAACAAAAGTCAGTGATCTCACTTAAAGCGACTTGAAGTATAGGGCACGGTTAACTGACGACTGAACAAACAGAAGGTTGCGATTTCGGCGGTTAGCCGGTGTGACGTCACAAGTTCCCGCATGATCTATCTTCATGAAGGATTATTTCGAAAACTATTTTATATTCAAAATAGGCCTGCGGTTTTCTCGAAAGATCTCAGATTTTTTTCCTTGATTTAAGTAGCTCAAGTTGTTTTTCGGGTCAAGCCTATTAGTGGAATCAATCAATCAATTCAATCAATCAAAAGGTCTTTATTTGGTATAATTACTAATAAAAATTACAGAGTTTATACCCTTGGTGGCGAGATCCAGCAATGCTGTTCATATATCTAACCACCAAATCACTCAACCCTGATATCCTTCTCTCCTTCCTCTCCTAAAACCCAAATTTCACAACTTGATACTTCCAATAGACAGAATACCTTTTACTGCCTGTAAAAAATCAACTACTTGCAGCTCGTTTGGTATCTCTACACGACTTCCAGCGAGCAGTTCCCACATTGAAGCTTCACTTTGCAGTTCAATAGCGACACAAAACACTGAATATTATCCTCCATTATTTACTGTTAAAACTGAGCTTCAAATCTGCACCAAACAGATTTAATACTCCAACAATCACTTCTATTTTTATTAGCAACAGAAGCTACTCTAAATTGAACAACTACCGGACAAGTTAAAGCTCGGATGAACACTGAAAATATGCATTTTGCAGAAACATTAATAACTGAAGCTGAACAGCTTTTTTGCCCAAAGACCTGCAGCTGTCTCTGTACAGCTCAGAGACACCAGAAATCCTAATTTTGAATATACTCAATATTGTGCAGCTTTCAAATCGGTGATAATCTAAATTAATGATATACTTGGTAGTCAACCGCCTGCCTTCGCAGAGACCGAGGCTTGGCGCCAAGGCACCCATAGTAGATTTAGGGGTTTGCAACAAGTTCTGAGTGTGTGACTGCTACTTGTCAGCCACTCGCCTTTGCGTGGCACTGCCTACAAAACTAGCAACCACGTCCCGCCGTCCCCATCCGATAATAATTTTAAGTCCAATTTGTCCCTATTTGTGCTGTCACGAGACCGTCCGATGACTCAGCTTTTGCGGGTAAATTAACTGATTGGTAAAACCCAGCTTATTATCTGGACCTATTTCATTAGCATTCAAGTTGACTTAATCGCTTGCATCCACTCTTTTGTTTAGTAATTTAACGATAATGAAATAACCTAAGATATTTATTGTTAATTGGATTAAGTAATACTGAACTATATTATTCACTTAATTAGGTACTTATTGAGACTGTTATCCCAACCCTCCGCTTGTAAACTAGTAAAATTATTTCGTCGGTACGCGGAAAGTGGTATGAACTTAAATAAATAGCTTAATTATCTTTGATCAATGAATCCGAACCATAAACGGCAATTTTATTTGCAAAAAAGTGATATTTGAATATGTGTAGCGTTCTCTGTGAACAAGTTTTAATGTTTGCAAACACAAACTGAAAATTTGCGCGTGTAAGGAACTGAAAATATGTCATCAAATAAAAGTAGTTTGTGCCAAGGTTCGTCGGCGTCCTTTCAAATTTCCCAGTGTCGAATTTTTATCCGGTAACACAAAGTGACTTCCTTACTGACCTTAATACACATTCTCTTACAATATTAAAGGATAATATAAACATACGACCAAGCTCTCTGATGAACTCACTATGCAAATAAAAGTTGCAATTACAAATTTTATTTGCATATTTATTTGAACGTGTGTGCTAGAAGGGTCATATACTTTTGAAATCATATTTGCAAATAAAGACCGATTAGGTTTAGGGTTGTCAACACTACGGTTTTGACTCGGAGTTTCAGGATTTTCGGGGGTAATACCACGATTGCTTAAAAATTACCGATAATTTTCATGAAAACTTGTTGTTTTAATTCCACGAGTTCGAAGAACGAGTGGAATTTGTACAACAAGCTTGAATGGAAATTTTCTGGTTAATTTTTGAGCACGAATGGTATTTAGGGAAAATATTTTATGAATTTTATAAAAATTATGGAATAAAATTAGATTTAAATTTGTTAAAGTCGTTAAAATACTTTTCCATGAGTAATTTTGCGGTAACATTCCAGATAACTTTTACTGTAATGCTCTTTATATTCTTCTCCGTTCCTTTTTCTCATATTAAAGGCCCAGCTTTTCAGGATAGATGCATGTTCGGATATTGGAGTATCTTGATTAAAAGTGTACTTTTATGACATAAACTGCCTCCAAATACTGTTTTTAGATTTCACTGTGTTTTTTGGTTCAACTTCCACTATACTTTCGTCGATTTCCTCATCTTTCACTTCACCAAACCGATTCATTTTGATTTTTAATGGCTTTTGCTTTCGACAAATACACCAAATACTGGTGCTTCTATGGTTACTATTGATTCCCGTCTCTAATTTACAATACAAACATTATAGTCCAGGAGGTGGCGCCAAAAACATGCAAGAGTTTTCGCAAGGCGGATATTTTCAAAATAGGTCGTACTTTAGTGCTAGAATGCTAGTGTATAGTCAGCACTCACAGTTCCGGGACAGCTGGCTCTGGGACGCGGGCAAAGTTGTAATTTTAAGAAGCATCTAAACTGTTTTCTCAAAGCTCAAAATTTATAGAAATTTTGCACATTATCTGTTTGAAGGTCACAGATAACGTATGTAAATCGTCAGACGTCTAGTTCGTTGCAAAAAGGGGGTCAGACGTCCGCAAAGTTTTTATTTTATGGCATTTTCTTCAAATATATTTGTCAAATACCTGCAAAAATATATTTTGACAGGACACCGAAGAAAATGCCATAAAATAAAAACTTTGAGGACGTCTGACCCCCTTTTTGCAACGAACTAGACGTCTGACGATTTACATACGTTATCTGTGACCTTCAAACAGATAATGTGCAAAATTTCTATTAATTTTGAGCTTTGAGAAAAACAGTTTAGATGCTTCTTAAAATTACAACTTTGCCCGCGTCCCAGAGCCAGCTGTCCCGGAACTGTGAGTGCTGACTGTATACTAGCATTCTAGCACTAAAGTACGACCTATTTTGAAAATATCCGCCTTGCGAAAACTCTTGCATGTTTTTGACGCCAGCTCCCCAACTATTAATTTTTTTGTGTCATCAAAATGTTAAATTGACTTGTATAGATTATAATAATTTCACGTTGCCTAGACAACGTTGAATTTTCGAATGTAATACGACAAAAGGTTTCAGGATGACCAGATAATACTTTTACCTGTCACGAAACGCGTTACGTGTTGAGTGTCAGGTAAAAGTATTAGTTAATCCTGAAACATCGAGTGGTATTCAAAAGGTTATACAATACTTCAAAATTTTAAAAAAAAAATCTATAATAGAATTTGCTATAAATGCCACCAAGCGCGATAATCCCAAAAGGCTTATCACTTTTTAAGCCTCTCGTGTCATATGGGAATAATGTACAGTGAGTTGTATAACCGCTGTAATTTTTCGATTTGTCACTTCTCTTATGAGAAAATTTATACATGAGTGAAATATTCGCGATCATTTACTACGCCCAATGCTTAACCCAATAGAGTTTGCCTGGTCAAGTTCAAAGGCTGGGATTAAACAAGACTTAGCTGTGGAATTACCATACATTCAAAGATTTATACCGGAAGCCTTGAACTTAGCTGATATGAATATGTAAAATTTCCTGTTTATCCATAGCGTTTTAAGGCTTCCTTTGGTTAATTTGATTTTTTTTTGTATATAGGTACTTATAAAATTAATATAAGTATTTATGATTGATTACTTTACATTTATTTATTTTTTTCAAACGAACCTAACATATCAATTTGATTGTGTTTAGTTTCAATTTGTACGTGTTTGGTTTCAATTTGAACGTGTTTCCAATTTGATGGCGTTTATTCTCATATTGTTCAATCTTATTTTGAAAATATTTATTCTCAATTTAATTGTGTTAAGTCTCAATTTGAAGTTGAAAAGGTATAGATCATATTCCTTGTAAGTACAATCTACGCATACATACGGGTGAGATTTTCGTTTTTGGGACCCAATAACTCTCTATCAAGACAATGTTCACATTCCCAGCTCAGAATGCTATCAATAGCTTTATCTTCTATGACTCTTATTTGCTCTTATGTACTTTGTATTCTGGGGTTATTCTGCAGTTCTACACTGAACAGTATGTACAATGTTGGCTTTCTGGCTCGTACATAACTGACAGCATTAACCATATTGTGTTTTTGCTAATCTAAAAACAAAAATAAACCTTAGTAGTTGCAGGTACCTAACCTACTTTGGACAATATATGATATACAGGGTGGCCCATTGAAAACAGTCCAGCAAGGTTTTGGGCTTTGTATGTGAAAATTTAAAAAAATCCTCGGACCCGTATAATTTGGTTTTCAGAGGGACATATTTACACATTGATTACATCACAGTAACTTCAACCCCTTAGCGGGGGTGGCATTCACCCTTATTTTTTCAAATGGGAAGGGTTATGTTGTGATACATCTTTTGAGAGGGCATCAAATTTTCTTTAAAATGGCGCTTTGTTATTTAAATTTGAGCTACGCGTCGCCGAGCAATGGAATTTCAAAAATTTTTTTGCATCTCTTATTTACAAATAGGTTCGTGAACAAAAAATCGTTTTTAAACTAACAAATATCAGTCGACAATTCAACTTTATCTTCGGTGAAGTAGTTGATGTGGATAGTTCAATATTTCTGTGATTTTCTTTGGTGTACATTAAAAAAATGGTTTATTCTATTGCGGAGAGAGTGGAAATTATTGAATTGTATTTTATTAACAATCAATGTGCAAGAGTAACGGCAACTTTTTTCAATGAGAGGCATGCAGAAAGAAACGTGCATCATGGTTACGTCCTAGAACTAGTAGCAAAATTCCGGCAAACTGGTTCAGTGACAAACAGAAAACGGGATATTGAAAATCCGGTGAGAAATGAGGCAGTAGAAGTAGCTGTTCTGGGTCAAGTTACTATGGACCCTAGATTGAGTACCAGAAAACTTTCTCATGTAACAGGTGTTTCTCGGACTACTGTACGGGGAATTCTGAAACATAATAAATGGTACCCATATAAAATTCAACTTCTTCACGAATTGAATGAAGATGATAATGACCGCCGTTTACAATTTTGTGAAATAGTGTCCGAAATAATTACACATACTCCCAACTACCTTTTTAATGTTTGCTTCTCAGACGAATGCTCATTTTTTCCCAATGGCACTGTTAATCGACATAACTGTCGTTATTGGTCCGACACGCATCCAAGGCTTTACCATGAGGCTCATACTCAACATCCTCAAAAATTAAACGTTTGGGCTGGTATTTTTGATGATCACATTATTGGGCCATATTTCATACAGGGAAATTTGGATGGAGATACTTAGGTACTTAGACTTGCTGGAGCATGCCGTCAACCCAGCACTGATCGAAATTAGGGAAAACGACCAACGTTATCATGAAGTAAATCCGATATTTCAGCCAGATGGGGCTCCTCCCCATTATGCATTAGCTGTACGGGAGTTTTTGAACGAAACTTTCCTGGATGGATTGGAAGGAGGGGTGCTATCGAATGGCCCGCGCGATCACCCGATTTATCTCCCCTTGAGTTCTTTTTGTGGAGACATCTGAAATCGAAAATTCACGCCACCCAGCCTGAATCCTTAGAAGATTTACGGAACCGCATTACCAATGAATGTCGACTAATTACACCTGATATTCTTCACAATGTCCGAGCACACTTTGAATAGTTGCTGTACTATTGTATGGAGGTGAATGGCGGACATTTTGAACAGTTAATAAGATAACACGTAAGTACTAATCAATATTAATTTGATTAAATTTCTCGGCAACCCAAATTTCAAAAACGCAGCGCCATTTTAAAGAAAATGTAATGCCCTCTCAAAAGATGTATCACAACATACCCCTTCCCATTTGAAAAAATAAGGGTGAATGCCACCCCCGCTAAGGGGTTGAAGTTACTGTGATGTAATCAATGTGTAAATATGTCCCCCTGAAAACAAAATTATGCGGGTTCGAGAATTTTTTAAAATTTTCACATACAAAGCCCAAAATCTTGCTGGACTGTTTTCGATGGGCCACCCTGTATATGAGTTAATAGGCTCTACTCCCTGAGACGAGAATCGGGCCCCTGGTAAGTTATGCTAGGTATTTTGACAGTATTGGTTGAACTTCCCTGTTTTGGTTGGTTACCTATTACGGACAAAAATAGATGCTTTAATTTTGTTTTATCTACCTAAACCACTCTACCTGATTCTGTCTAGTCATTGGTGCCAAATAAATAGGTTCCGTTATTCAGCCATCTTCTGAGCTCCAACTCTTCCCCCTTCTTGACTTCCGCCCCGCTGGTTCCCCAACTTAATTAGCAACGTTACAAACTTCAAAAATGATGATCCAAGATAAACAACGGACAGACCTTGTGATGCAGTATTATTTTGCAAGAATTTCATCTGCATCAACCACACAAACTTCAGAGAGATAAGAACGTTATCAAGTCGTCCCATCCCAGAATTGACAAAGACCGTCACATTTTTCAATGGAGAATCCAAAAGTGAATCGAGTTGTTGAAGAACTTTGAAAGTAGGTTCATACACACTAACAACCTTTCATCGAGGAGACTGCAAGAATTTATTCGAGAAGATGAGCTAAACATTGGATGTCAATCAAGAATGAAGGAATTTCAATGTTTTTATGACACTTTTATTGGCAAAATTCGAAAATAAATCTAGGCGCCCGTAGAAGAAATTTTTTTTTTCCTGTAGTAACATTCTTATCTCGGTATAACATTATTTATTTTAATAAACGACAAACGGCTCTCAGTATTAAATTAATCCGTTGATTGTAGCTCCGTATTATGCAAATGTTCATAGAAACTCAGAGACCAAAAAACAAAAATCGAATTGCCCTTCAACTGAAAATTTAGCCTGGCTACAAAGGGTTGGCCAATTAAAAATACCTTTTGAACGCGAAGCTCGTGTTATTGGAGTGATAATTATTGGTTGTTGGTTTTGTTATTGCGTCATGAAAACTTCGAAAACTGAATGGGTTCGAAAAGAATGTGGAGTAGAACCTTGGACGAATAAACAATAGTTGTTATAAATTTAGACAAATATTTTTTTAAAATTGATTTATTATTATTTTGGGAGTGCTGTTGTACTTATTTTTTATGCTAATAATTTTAAAAAAAATCAACCATAGAAACTCTGTCAATATCATCAACGCTTTGTTTCCATCATTCATCTGTCGTCATCTTAAAGTGTAACTTGAATCATAATAGAAACAGCTAACTATGCTGAATTGAAATTTATATATGGCCAAGTGCTAGATTGCAATATGAGAGATGAGAGGCCATTTCCTTTGCCATCATCTTTGAGCTGCTCCCTAAAGTAAGACAGCGCCATTATTTCGCTTTGGCGGAAACCTCTAAAACAACGACAGCACAACCTTTTAGGGTATCAAAACAAAATGAATACGATATGGTTTATTCCTCTTTGAGTTTTCCCGGGCCATGAAGGTTTTTAGGAAGAGAGTTTTATTATTTTTAGGTAAAAAGTTTATTTTTCGCTTTATATTGCCCCTAAAGAGGATAAAAGAAGGTCGACAAGAGATCGAGATGCATAACATTTTTGCTCGTAAAACTGTGAAAGTTTTATTTCTTGCTTAAAAGGGTTTGATTTCTCTTATTTCAAATGTGAAAAACTTATGTTTAATGTTCAGCATGGTAGAATTTTTCTGGAATCAATTTTTTTTATTTAAACAAAAAATCAAGCAAAAATATTAGGAAAATTAGACGGAAAGAAAGCGGTGGTATATGATGGTCATCACTTTTCGATGTCGAATCGCGAAAACCTGACGTCCAAATAGTTATTTACATTCCAAGCTGCAGCCGAGGCTATTTGAATACCTCCGAGCACCTAAAAGGGCTTTTGCAGTGTGTGTATCAAACTTTTCATTCTTTCCCCTCAAAAATTGTGAATAGGTATGCAAAAGTGAAACATGCTAGTAGCGAAAGTGAAAGTAACTACTAGCATGTTTCACTTTCGCTTTCGCTCGCCTATACAAGATAAAAAAATCTACTCTCACCCTAAGGGGGAGAATGAAAACCTATTTGGGTGAGCTTCATTTCGTACTCAATCGAAAAACCTGTCGCTGTCAGGTAATCAATGCTAAAATGCATATTCTCACCAAAAATAAAAGTTGTCGTGAAGAACTCAAAAAACAGACTGCTAGAAACTTTTTTTTTAATTCATTACATCAAATTATTCTCAAAATAGACTTATGGAAAGAACTTTATAGATGTTACTAGGCGTACTGAAGTGTCTTGAAGCAAGAACTTGCATCGATGCATTGTTTTATTGTTAAGCTTTCCAATCTCCAATATGATTTTCACTATTTTCAGGATTTCATATTTAACAACTAGGACTACTTATGCCAGAAGTTTCGCAAACCACTCACAGCTGGTAGCTTTGTCCTAATTTGTGATTTATTTCTTGAAAATAAAACAATAGGGTACAATTTATTATGATTAATGAAAATTTTACACGACAAAAACAAAATAAAATCGAATAATGGCAACGCACCAAACGACAGTAATCTAATGAAGTCCCTTGTTTTCCATTTCGACGACTGTCTCTTTTATTTTATATAAATCCCAATTTCGACGAATACCCCAGTGCTAAAACAAAGACATTTTATGCTTTTAATCTTTCCACCCAGCAAGCGACAGAAAAGGCAAAAGCAGCAAACGACAAAAGGGTAAATTGCTGTAATTTTGTAATTAGAACGTCGACCTCCTGTGCATCGCATGCACATATTCCTCTCTTGTACCACTACGTCTTCAAAATATCGAAACCTTCGTTGGAAAAGTAGATACAATTATTTTCATGTGTCCGTTGTGAAAAAAGTAAAACTTCTAGTTTATTCTATTTACAACTAAAATCAGATAAAAACTCGGACACGACTAGTGAAAGCATTGTGACTTTCAAAAAAAAAACTCACATGAATGATACTTATACTGCCTATAAAAAATGTGTGTACCTACCATAAGAATATTTATTGGGACGTGCTTTCAGTGAATCCAAAATTCCACAACTGATAATAGTATTTGCCTCTTAGGATGATGTTTTATCAAAAAGTGAGATTTGTAGTTAATATTCCTATAATCATCTATTGTCTGCTGATTGATTAAGCGTAAGGGTGACAATGTATGAGAAACATTTTCAAATAAATAGTAGTGGGCAGCAGTTTATGAAAACACTTCTTTATTCTTTGCCCTAAAACAATCTCAGTTCCCTTATTTAACTCGAATCAAGCAACGCCCATTATAAAACTTTGCGCACTACATTTCGAGATAATTACCTGCATACACCTCTGCCTTGAGCGATAAATTTTCTCGGAATGCCACCAAGCCCGGCTCTCTACTTGTAAATTACTGAAGATTTTGCAATTTTAGTTCAAGAAGCGTTTTCATCAAGGCCATTGAGTAAAAAGCCAAATGATGATAATGGTGGAATGTTCAATAATATTTTGAATTAAAATATTATGTTATTGCATGACATGTTTATTAAACCATTCAAATTTCAGAACAACTTTATAGGGTCAAAGTTGATAGCCTGTTCCAATAAATTATAGGCTTTGTGCAGAATCGTGACGGTACATTGTGCGGTTTCTTGCTGTGCTGGAACAAAGCTAGTAAGAGCAATGCATATAAACTAAAATAAATATGATGAATATAAAACTTGAGATAATTAATATAAATAAAGAATAAAGCCCAGGTAATCTTCAAGTTGATGCACCGTTTCAGCAGGAAAAGTATTGATTATAATGGGAAAAGTGGGAAAACTTACATTTGAAGAAAGCGAAAGCCTATAGTTTAAAGGTATTTCTAAGATAACTATTTTTGTAACAAGTACCTAAAATAAGGTTTTTTAGGAAGAATATTTGCTGTTTCCGGACGAGGCGGTTGCCGAGTCCGGAATAGCAAATGAGTCTTAAAAAACCTAATTTAGGTACGTGATGCAAACAATATTTTTTTGTAATAGCTCTCCAAAAATTGACTGAATTCCGTTGACAGAAATGTGAAGTGAATGTAATAACATCAAAGATTTTAAACTGATTATGCATTTGGCAAGTGCGCCAGGTATATTCAAACTGACAAGGTTGACGCCTTTTGGGGACTAGGCCGGAAATCAAGCCATTTACGAACTAGGCCGAAAATGAAGCATTTTATGGACTGAAATGAGTCCTCGAAATAGCTATTTTTGGGAGCGTATACAAAAAAATTTATTGTCGATATTCTAGATTAAACCACTTTATGTTTTTTCACTGGTAGATAGAACTTGACCAATAAAAATCATCTTTACATTTTCTGATTGAACGCTTACTCCGATACAAAGGCTGTCTCTCTTACATTTATACCTAAAGCTAATTACATTTTTTGGGAAAATCGATAAACCATGGGTTTTCTATGTGAGAAGATCACTTTTATAAGATTTGAAATAAATGAGACACGTTTTCAGAGGTTTAGTTAGGTAACTTTCAGGCTTATTGATTACTAGCGAATACCCGGCGTACCTACACTTTTTTTCACGAGGGTTTATACTTTTGACATGATTTGCCTTCCTTTTTCAACAAATGGAAATTGACTGGAACAAATCAATGACTTCAAAAACGTTCGTCGGTTCTTAGATCAGAAGTCATTCATTTTAATTTGTCAAAAAAATTGAACGTGTCATGTCAATTATTAATCTCCGACGACGCTTTTTTTTTCAAGTTATGACGTCTTCGATGTCAAAAGTATAAACCCTCGTGGAATGAACTTTACATTTTGTTTATGTTGCAATAAATAGAACAATAACATTATTGTGCTCATAAGCCTATGTCTGTAGATAGCTTCTTATATTGCTTTGAGGTTCTTGTTATGAACCGGCAACACCGTATTGCAGATTTCTGTAAGTATGTGAAATATTGTCAAATTGTCAGTTAGTTGTCTTGTCGTTTCGTCATGGAAGTTGGCGCCAAGATGCACATTCTCTTGTACCTAACCTAAAATGTTGTACTTTGTTTGAATAATTAATAAACGAATCCAAGAAATAACATCGAGTTGAGTCGAATTATTCCACTAAAAATCGATCACGTATCAGTTTAATTGTTTTTAAAGACGGGGGTTGTGGACACCTATCGAAGGTGATGAAAATTAACACCTTTACGTTAGGTGTGCTGGTTGGAATGGTGAAAAACGTGGAATTGGAATTGTCAGATTTTGAGTGATAGAATAAATTGTCGGTTGAGATATCGGTTTGGAAATAAAATTCTTTGTGCGTTTTTAGTAGTTTCTTTGCCTATAACGCCTTTTTGTCATAATTTGACAGCTGACATCTGTTAAAAATTACATTTGACAGCTGTTGAATATTTCAAATTGTATTATCACCCGAGTGTATACAAAATTTCAACAAAATCCGTTGCGAAGAAATGGTTCAAAAATCTGCACCATTCACATTTGACAGTCGACATCTGTCATTAGTGGCCTAAAATGTATTATCACCCGAACTTGAAGTGTACCTATGCAAAATTTCAGCAAAATCCGTTGCAAAGAAATGGTTCAAAAATCTGCACCTGTCATATTTGACAGTTGACACCAGTCATTAGTGGTCTAAAACCTTCTTCTCATTATTACCTTTCATATTAAACTGGTTTGGGGCACATCGGTCGGTTAGTTTCAAAGTCCATAACGGACATACATAAATAGGTAAAAATATTTTTTGTGTTTTATATACAGGGTGTAAAAAAAATAGTATACCTCACTTCGAGGGGTGATACTACACATGAAAATAAGAAAAAAAGTTCCCATGAATATATGCCCTGAGATGCTTCCTGAAGAAGTTACAGCCCTTCAAACGGTAGATGAAAATTATAGATTTCCTTTATTTCCAAGAACAAAGGCAAACTATTTTCCTTGAAATTTGGTATTCTCGCATACATTTCGATGCCAGACCGAATGCTGATAGAGAAAAAAGTCGTAACATTTCTGAAAGGGTAGTTTCCATAAGGGTAGAGGGTAGTTACTCACAAAACAAAAAAGCATCTTAGGTCATATGTTCATAGGAACTTTTTTCCTTATTTTCATATACAGGGTGGAAAATTAAAAAGGAACCACCTGGATTTTCCCGAAAATTATTAGGAAATTAAAAAAACGCCGAAACACGTGGATTTTGTTTGCAAGGGGGACACTTTTTGGCTGATTCAAAATTTTCCTAGATTGCACCCTCTTACTGGGGTGAGTTGCACCCTCAAAAGTTGAATAGGGAAACTGGATCGAGTGGTACCTTGTTTGAGAGGTATTTAAGATGACTTTACAGATCTGTAATTTTTTTCGAAACTTGACTTCTAGTTTTCAAGATATTCGCCTGGAAAGTCGCCATGGGGCGAAAAGAGAACGTGTTTTTCGTGAAAAAAATAAAAGTGGGTCATGTATGAATTCTCAAATTCTAGAGGTCATCTGAAATAGGAACATTTGGCATGATACCTATACGTAAAAATAATGCACCTATACCGTGCATTCTCGCATAGTTCTTAGTTGAATAAATGTTATCTTTTTATTTAATTTTTTTACTAATCTTTTTATCTTTACAAGATTATTCTTCTCGGATCTTTTTGAATTTGCTTTTGATATCTCAGTTTTATTAATGTAATGAAATGGTTTACTCTACTGAATAAAGAATCGAACTCGTTTGTATTTATTACCGAAATAATAGCTGTGCTAGAGCTACTGCGCGAATTTTCAACGCAAATCATCCAGAATCAAATGTTGGACACTGCTATGTTGGTAGGTTGATTCAAAAATTTGAAAAGACAGGATCTGTGAAGAACAAAAAACCCCAGCGTTAGCGCAGAGTAAGGGATGAAGCCACAGAAGTTGCCGTTTTAGGTCATGTTGAAGTGGACAGACATATTAGCACTCGTCAGGTGGCTGGTTTCACTGGGATTTCCCATAGAACAGTTGGTCAAATTCTACATGCTCATAAATATCATCCCTATAAAATTCAGCTTTTGCATGAATTGAATGAGGACGATAATGATCGAAGACTGCAGTTTTGCGAAATCATGAGCGTTCGTTTGATAAACAATCCACGATTATCCTATGACATTTGTTTTTCTGACGAATGCACTTTTACCTTGAACAGGTCAGTAAATAGACAAAATAGTCATTACTGGAGTGACTCCAATCCACATTGGTACGCAGAGGCACATACAGAACACCCCCAGAAACTAAATGTATGGGCAGGAGTTCTTGGAAACCGCATCATAGGTCCAATTTTCATACCTGGAAACCTAACAGGACAGATTTATTTTGAATTTTTGGAGAACGAAATTGACAATTTAATAACCGAAGCAGTGGAAAACGAACCAGAGCACAATATCGGAAACTTGCATTTTCAGCATGATGGTGCCCCTCCGCACTATGCTGCGTTTGTGCGATAATTTTTGGATGATAGATATCCTGGGCAGTGGATTGGAAGAAAGGAACCAATCGAATGGCCTGCACGGTCTCCTGGCTAATGTAAGAAGAGCCTTCGAACAAAGACTGTAATACTGTATGGAAGAAGATGGTGGTCATTTCGAACAATTGATAAGATAGGTATACCTAATCTAAATTACCTGGATTTGTATAACAATTTTGAATAAAATTATTCAATTTGGAGGTGAATATTTTTTTATGTCATTTGTCTAATAATTTACGTTTTTTTGCCTCATGGCACTTTCCAAGGTGAGTATCTTAGAAACTGAAAGTCAAATTTTAAAAAAAATTGCAGATGTGTAAAGGAATCTCAAATACGTCTCGAACAAGGTACCACTTGACCTAGTTTCGCTATTCAAGTTTTGAGGGTGAAGTTCACCCCGTGAAAGGGATGCATCCTACGAAAATTTTGAAATAGCTTAAAAGTATTTTCTTTGCAAACAAAATTGACGAGTTTCAGGAATTTCAATTTTTTTTTGTAGAAATGTACGAAAAACACGTTCTCTTTTCGCCCCATGGCAAATTCTAAGGCGCATATCTTGAAAACCAGTAGTCAGATTCCGAAAAAAATAACAGATCTGTAAAGTCATCTCAAATACCTCTCAAACAAGGTACCACTCGACCCAGTTTTCCTATTCAACTTTTGAGGGTGCAACTCACCCCTGTAAGGGGGTGCAATCTAGGAAAAGTTTGAAATAGCCAAAAAGTGTCCCGCTTGCAAACAAAATCGACGTGTTTCGGCATTTTTTTTTCGAGAAAATCCAGGTGGATCCTTTTTAATTTTCCACCCTATAGTATCACCCCTCGAAGTCCGGGGACACTATTTTTTTTTTACACCCTGTAGATTTATTGTGTGAGTCGGTATATCCTATTCACAATCCGATGTCCACAGGTACAGGTAAATTTATCACCTATCCATATTAAATAACATTGAAAGGTGATAAATTTTACCTGTACCTATGGACATCGGATTGATAATGAATAATATGTAGATTGATAAAACTACGTTTCCATTGCTTAAATAAACTTTTTGTGCAACCGTCCGCGAAATGAGCTTTCGCGGCCGCGACACCTGCAAAATGTGTCAAATCCTTGTCAAATCCATACAGTTTTTCTGTTACTTTACTTAATTTTTATAGTTGCAGAGAAAATAGTGTGTATACCATGACCGCGAAACTTTTAAGCCTCCTTGAGATTATCTTGCCTCGGCCGCAAGCGGCCTCGGGGATAACTTTTCCCTACGTACGCTAAAAAGTTATTTCGCGGCCTTGGTATACAAATAACTATTATTCCAGACAATAAGAGAAAAATCACGACAAAACTAACACCTTGAATTCATGAATACTTACTGTTTCAAGCACTGTAATTGTCTCGATAATTCCAGGGCCGTGCATAGGGGGGTGCGGCCGGTACAAATTACCAGGGCCCGGGTTCCGTAGGGGCCCGGCTGCATGGAGGTAAGTAACACCCTGTTTAGCGTTCGGCAATCCGTTCGACAACGGTTCGGTTTTTTAAATGTAACACCCGTGGTTGCATGGATGTGCGCTTTATCGGGTGTTACTTACCCTCGGTATTAGATAAGCCTATTTACTATTACCATCTTGTAAATAATTATTTTAGGGCATTGAAATTTTAAAACATGAGTACAAGTGCAAAATATAATTAATATTGTTATATTATTCTAAATTATACTGTGCGTTCGTGATTTAGCAGATAAAAACAATAAAAGAAAAGAGCTTCCTTGAAAAACCTGGGACACCAATTTCAATTTAGGAGAACGTCTTTTTCACTATTTGTATAGTTGTGGAACATCGAAAAATCTAAAAAGAAGGCCACGTTTCACATTTTTAAGTAACACACTGTATATGACCTTTTTTTATTTGTTTTTTTTTTTGTGTGAAATAACAAGGAATTTAATAATATACAGGGTGGGTTCAAGAACCGGAATTTTGTTTTTGAGCTATAATTTTTTTGTTGTTGACCAATTTCCTATTGCGTGTAGATATAGACTACAAAAGATTCAGAACAATTGTGTACGATAGGTATATACTAACAGTGAAATGCTCAAGATGAAAGAAAGAAGATTTTTACATTTTGCTGTTTTGATACAAAATATTATTTAGAACTCAGAATATCTCTCCGGCGAGGCTTGGTGACATTCATACCAGGTCAATAGGGAACAGATACTTTCGACAAGCCATTACATCGTACTGAATTGAATTTTTTCAATCTTATTTCTCTTACTTGGGCCTACATGTGTGCATGTTACCAAAAGGAAATACAAAAAGTAGGGCCTATAAGCAAGAATTAACGAGCAAATTAATAAAATACAGAAAGTTTGAAACATAAAAAAAACTAATAATATTATATCTATACTATCTAATAAAGGCATTACTTTTAAACATAACATGAATGCAAATCTGTCCAGGTTAAGTAACACCCGATAAAGAAACTCTCCGTTGCGATATCGGGTGTTACATTACATTCAAATTTGCGAACGTGAGCTAAATGGGTGTTACTTACCTCCGTGCGGCCCGGCTCGCCATCTCGACAGAAAAGTTTTATGGTTGAAACTATTTTTTTTTTCAACTCACTTTCGCATATACCCACAGTGTTTCAGAAAAGCTGATCATGGTCTAACTCCCTTTATTCGAATGGAAATATATTATTGAATATTCGGATTCTATGTAAAATTCTGAGCAGATTTCATGTGATATATCCTAATCTGTTTTGAGTGTTTTGGAAATATTGACATCAGTTGAAAATTAACTTTTTTTCTATGAGTATTGAATATATGCGTATTATACATCCATTTTCTATTGATCAATGTGAATGATTACTCATACAGTGAGTTTTTTTTTCATTACTTAATTGTTTTCAACCAATGAAAATATCCTGGTATCAGTACCTACTCCACTATTTAAGAGCCAATCAGAAAATTCGACAAGTGGACATCATACTTTAACCTTCCAATCGGTCATTTTGACAGCTGATTTGGACAAGACTTGTGCTAACCTAACCTCACTTTGTCCTCCAGCTGTCAGAATTGTCAATTAATTTTGTTACGAAAATTAAAAAAAAAAATCACATAACTCGTGCCTATTTTCTATTAATCATAGAAAAAGTATAGTATTCAACTCGTAGGTAATGGCTATTACTCACGAAGGATGAAGTTTGCACTACGAGCCGCAGGCGAGTAGTGTATTCATAGCCCCATAGTGTATTCATAGCCCGCTCGTTGAATAATATACTATTTTTACAACTTTGACAGGCTGTAAAACCTAGACATTGAATTTAAAAGCAAAACCGTAAACCCTTACATTCATAAACGATCATTTAATGCCCGATTGCACCGTCTCTCTTAACTAAGGCTTAACGATAACTATCCCTTAAATTGACAGTTTTGCATGGGAAAATGTCACTTTAAGGAATAGTTATCTTTAAGCCTCGGTTAAGAAAGACGGTGCAATCGGGCATAACACCAACTTTAAATTTAACCGGAGATTAAATTTAATTAGAATTTTGAATCATGTAGGGCCGATAATTTTGATCTTGATAATGAATTTGGTACACGTCATTGAATTTAACAAGCTTTTGCATGGGACAAGGTCTGTAATCTATATGATGTGGTAAGAGCACATTCAAACCCCTGATTATTTTTAACGTCTGTCAAATTCGAAAACTGAGAACAAAAGTACCGGCACGTAATGTATCTGTCTCAATATGGTCTCAATCAAGCGACAAGCGTACTCCGGTCGCTGCTGATACGCGGTTCATACTTCCCTTACGGGCCTTACGGCCCTCACGCGATCGGAATTTTTGTGAAACAAAGACGTTTCACTTCAAAAAAACCTAAAAAAATTATATCCGAGGCATGTTTTTTTAATGACTTTTGGGTAAAAATTTGGGCATCCGTGACACTCAAAAATGTTTGAGCCCCCCTTTAAGGGGGCCCATTGGAATAGCTGTACTGGGGCCCGCGCGTGCTTAGCACGGCCCTGGATAATTCTATACTATAAATCTCCGGTACCTAATGCCGATCGAAAATAATTTGCCGCCCAGAGTATTCTTGAATCTCCTCGAATATTCAATGTTGATGGTGGTACACCGGATAGCTGTGTTTTCATGATCCAGGTTGATAAAAGGGCTCATTTAAAAATGAATATAAATATTTATAAAAGGAAATTTATATTTTCGGCTCGACACGTAAATGGGGAGATTTGCGTAACAATACCTGGCGAAACTGAAATTTAACATTCTTTACATTGAGGATAACTCCCGAGTTTATAGGACAGACAGTATAAAGGCACGAAAGGCATTTTCCCTATAACAAATCACGGAAAAGTTTATTTCATTGAAAAAGGTTCGAGACAGAAGTCAGCATAATGCCCAACAAGAAGAAAGAGAAGAGAATTAGATTTTCGTTTCAACTGTAGAAAATTTAACAAATCAAATTTATTTATCGGGGTAAGTCAATTTCTGCCGCTTCTCTTTTCAAAAATAGTTATTAGCGGTTATTTAAATAAGTCATGGTATTATTTAATAATATAATGTAGCAATTAAATTACGTGTTACGTGCAAGGGCGATTTGATGTGGGGGATGATATTGCCCTTTTACTAGCTACTACTATATCGATATCTTGAGTTACAGTTTTTTTTTTTTTTTATTTTAGCATTTTATTTTATTTCAGATTTCTTTCGCTTAATCGATTGTATAATTATATAGGTAAATAGTAAAGTAGTTATGAAATATGAGTAAATGTACCGAAGCCTCGCCATATTCTGTTCTACTTTATATCACTTAAATCTTACACAATGATTATAATAAGACAGCCAGTAGGAAACTGCGTTCAAATGGCTTTTTTGGAACAATTAACAGTTCAATGCCAGGTTAAGATATTTGTCACTACCAGCGTTAATTTTAAGTATTTTTGTGTGTGTGGATTTTAAATAAATAACTGAAAAATACCTATGTTAAAAGACGATTTTTCATTTCAGTGGAGGTGCGACAGCAACTTATTTTCCCGAGACACGAAAGTAAATTTGATTTACCAAACTGAAACGGAAAAATGTAATTTTCCTAGTTTTAGATGGGGGGCGTTATTCCGTCTTCCATCTCGGACCTTCTTTAACGAAATAAAATTTACCTGTGATTCGTTTTGAACCTTTATATTTTTTGACTGTCGTGTCGTCCCTAGAGACACAGTTATTGCTAAAATATAAAACATAAAGAAAGTCACTCATTGAACTCGGATTTCCAAAAGCAAGTGAACATTAGGTACTTATTCATCAATGTTTTTTAAACTATGAAACAATTCCAAATTTAACAAGGAAAGGAGGCTGCATACATGTGTCCGAATTTATATTTATCCATATTTATTGAAAATTAGCATAGTTGGAGTGCGTTCGGATTTCGGCATCATCAGAACTACCTGCAAGCGAGTATAATTTTGTCTTCTTTTGCTCGCTTGCAGGTAGTACTGAGGATGGCGAAAGCCGAAAGCGCGACAAAATCCAAAAACACGTCTACTTTGTTTGTTAGGGGGACAAATTTTGACGCAAAAAGCATAGCAAAAACTTCAATCCCCTTTGTGCGTGTTATCCCCTAATTTTTTTTTAAACGGAAGGGGGTCAAATATTACCTTATTGAAGAGGGCTCCAAATTACGTTGCTGCTGAGTTTTTCGAAATCGATCCATCCGTTTAAAAAATTTGGAGCTTTAAAATACCAACAATAGATTTGACGAAAAATGTATAAAAATCGGTTAAATTACACGTTTCAAAATTATTCAAATTTTTAAATTATAGTGTAGAAGCGGATCACGGGGCTGTTCAACCAACGGCGTCATGACAAACATGTTTCTGGCAAAAATTGTTCGCGAGTTGTTCGCAAAATTTCGCGAAACATGTTTCGTTCATAACAAAAAGAGGCAGCCTAAAAATGAACCTACAGAGATAGCAGTATTGTGTAACGTGCCAAAATTGACTAACTATTTCATACTCATTTTCAGTTTTTCATTCAAAATTCTTATAGCCCTGTTTACAGTATTTCTCTATAAGATTCAACAATAATTACAGTAATTACAGATCCTCTAAATTTTCTAATTTTCAATATTTAAATTCTATTTTCATTTGTTACTAGTTCTTGTGATGACTAATGATTTTCCTTGCTTTTAATCAATATTTTAATTCCATTTCAAAATCAATTTTTCATATAAACAAATCAATTATTTCTAGGGTTATGTTTCCCAAAATTTGTACCGTATGCTGTTCGGTTGCTGAACTCAATACCGAATTTCGTTCTGCATCCGGTTCCATCTTTGGTTCCACGAACCACCGGATTGCTTTCATTGCTCTCTATTTTATAATGAAACTTGACGCTTAAGTCATGGCATGTCACTCTTGATTTGTGTCTCAGCTGACTGGTGAAATGTCGTTCATTTTTGTCAATTGGCTTTCGATTAGTAATGTTTTTGGGATCATCGATTCCTAGTAAGCGCTTACGTTTTGCAACACGGATAGCTTACTCATTGTCGTATTTTTCAAACTATGATTGTTCTATTGGATAATTCCTTGTTGTTATTATCATTAGTCGTCAGCAGTTGTCATTTTTCTCTGATTTTATTGTTGTGTGCAATTTTTGGTACGAAAAAATTCTATCGATTAATTTTCGACGTTTGTCATTATTCTGACTCATCTCTAAATCCCTACCTTTAGGTCAGCTGCTAATTAATTTTCTGTGGTCCATATTTCTTTTTCCATTTGGTGGTTAGAGAACTAAGGTCTTTCTGAAGAGTTAAATTTTGTCTTCGCCTTTGTGGGATTCTGACGTCAATATTCTTAATTGCGATATCTACAGAACCAAAAAAGACCCATTTTTATAAAATGTTTTAATGGTATTGTGTCCGCATTGTGATGCTATATAATCATTAAACAATTTTTGTAGACATACTTAAAAAACCCTTAAAAAACTGCCATAAATACACCCTTGTCGACCTCCTTATACAACGCATTTATTTTAAAAGGCAAGTACAAATTGCATTATGAACATATTGTTTGATGTTTGACAGTTCTATAAGAGAGTATATAATGCATTTAAATACATATATCTATTCAGTGTTTGTATAGGGAACTTGACAAAAAATTTAAACATGAAAATATTACTATAAATCATAAGAATATATTATGTTAAAACATATATCAGCGAAAAAAACAAATTTTTTTGTCGCAAACGGCCGCAATAAGGAATTAAAAATACGGAAAAATTCATATTATTTCCAGCGGGAAAAACGCGCTGTTACTGCGGTCGTGACGTCATCTAGTATGATCTGTCAGTGTCTGTCAGACCGCGAGTTCGTCTTGAAACACTGAGCGCTCGGAGCATTTTCCGTCTTTTTTCCTTATGATGACAAGAACAGGGATAAAAGAATAAAACAGCAGCTCCGAGAGTTCACTCGAACTCTACATAATAAATACCCGTTAGCTGTGTTTATCCACGTTTTTCTCTATTTTTTTAAAATTTTATCATTATTAGAATTGGTTTACTTAGCTTAAATTTCTCAGCATTATATAAATAAAACGATATACCTATTAATTATGACCGAAGAAGGAAATTTGAAAGGCCAATCCAACAATCTGTAATTTGTGATATGTTTATGGTAGCAAAAGTAAGTATGTGCGAATCTTTTTTTCCATTATAACTTCAAAATTTACAACTCGCCGCAACACAAAACAACAACAAAACAAATAACGGTGGAAAATGTGGAAATCAACCAAATTAAATACAATGAAGTATAATGTTTGGCAACAAGGCCACGCAAAATCATACTACGTGACGTCATCTAGATTCGCGCGCATTTAAGGTCGTTTGAATTGCTTTTAATACGCGCGAAACTTTAAACATTTCTCACCAAGTTATTATTGAGTTTCAGGGAATAATATTTGGGGAATACTCTTCCAAGGCATAAATAAATAATTTAAAAAAATGAAAAAAAAAATTTGTAAAGTTCCCTATTGTATAGTATACGTTTTGCAAGAAAGAAGACAATGTCGATAAATGTTATTTTAACATGGCGAAGTCGTAGGTCTAGAAATATGTTATAACCGCATATCGAGTTATAATTTTATGTGCGCGGAAAAATTTTCTGACAAAACCTATATACTTTTGCAGCAAAAAATACATGCGCTTCTTCATTCATGAAAATTAGATTCAATAAATTCGGTTGCATTGAAAACTAAAAATAATAATATTGATGATATTTACTATTTTTGTGCTGGATTTGAAAGTAAGTGATGGATTAACTACATAATAGCGGGTTTTCCCCGAAAAAATTAATATTTTATGGGTTTTTTGTATTACAGAATGTTTGTTCCACAATGGCTTCATACGAAAAAGCAAAAACACAAATAAAAATATGGCGGATTTTTTATACAATGTTCTATTTGCGTCATTATACGAGGCTTTAGTTGAGTAATGTTCTCTAAGGATGCGCTAAAAGTGCAGTTTATACATGCAATATTTAAAATTTAAAGTTAAAGTGGACTAAGACGAAAGTCGTGACAAACACTTTTTTTTCTTCTTCACTCAAACGTCGAATAAAGGATTTTTTAACAGGATTTAAGCAATATACGAACAAACACTTATATAGTTAATTGCATGACCTGAAACCTTACATCTATTCTACTATTTTGTATTTTTTTTCTAACCAAAATAGATGATCTTCATAGAAACTACCCAATCTGGCCACCCATCTATCAGGATCGTTTCGACATGTCGTTGAAATGCTTAAAATAGTGGAAATGATAGAGAAAGGCAAGAAGGAACTAAAAACTGTTCCCGAGTCATGGGAACATAATAATACTTTATTTTGGTCAAAAAAATGGGCATACAAACTTCAGAAAGAAGCGGATTCAACTCCAGAATGAATTGAAGGTTAAGTTTTATAAAGGAGTTCTAGTAAACATTTTATTCTGAAAGCGACAATTTAATGATATACGAATTTTATAATAGTTACAATTTCTAAGCTTATGAACGCATTATAAAATAGTTTTGAAGTGGTTCTTTAGAAGCTGTAATCTATTAATATATACATCTTCTATCAAATGGTTCTAAAGTAGGCTATACAACTTAGTACAAAATGTATATAAAATTGTTTTATAGAAGCTGCATTACCAATCATTAGAACTGCTATGCAGCTCTTTTATCTATCTTTTCTTACTGTTTTGAGAGTGCTTTGTAAAAAGTTATATAAATATTTATGCAACGCTAATAAAACATAGATACATCCGATTGCTATTTGTTCTTTAATTTGTGTTGTATATTAACTCTTACAACCAAATTATAGAATAATTTGGATCATTCCCTAAAAGTGCGTCAACTCTTGGCGTTATAGAACAAAACTCTTCTCAAAAGGGCACTAACGGATGTCTATATAATACTTTTGTTCTTTTGGATATTTATTTTGCTAGTTGGGTAATAACCTTAAATTTTCTTTGCAAACTCGAGGCACATTTTCTTTACTATTAAAGCTTTATCTGATTTTGTCTAATTTTATTAATTATTATCATTATTTTTCAATTTTTCTTTTACAATAATTTTCAAGAGCTACAGTTCTATCAAGTAAATTCCATATTGAAGACTAATTGTTCAATTACAAACACAGTGTGTTATAACAATTTTTCTACTCACGGCTACAGTTGTAATACTACACTATACGTTCAACTGTAACCGAGATTGTAAGGCTGTTGCTACCAGAGCTTATGCCTTTTATTTGGACGGTTCCCTATCTTGAATTTGAACCTTAAGATTGGTTTGACCACCTTAACCACAACCAGTACCCAGGACTAACCTGGCTAATTGTACCTGCAGCTATACCATCTAGAACATTTTGGTATCGTACTAGCTTTAGTTATCCTACCTTTTTCATTTGTTTTCATTTAAAGGTACTGATTTGTATTATCTACATTTTGCCCTTATTTTGTACGCCAAAGTGATCACCGGGGTATTTTAGGGAGTAATTCAGTACTTGTACCAATGAGACAAGTCAAACAAAACAACAGTAATTATTATAGGTAATTCAGCTAGACGTAACCTGATTCAGGTGGTTGATTATTCATAGCGACTTATTTTATTATGTATGGTTGGTAACTGGTAACCGTTCCAATTACTAGATAATAATATTTTTCCTATTTCTTATCTCTCAATTTTCACATTTTATTCATTTGGTTATTAAGCTACAATAACATTCTGTTTTTCTTCTTTCCACTCAATTTAATTTGTTAATGTCTTTCAATTCAATTTATAGCCACTACCTGTATTTGTTGATTTACCCTTCATTGAAAGGTCACTTTATTTATTAATTATTGACAGTTCAAGCGATTGTCTTTCCTTAAATAGTTTTTCACTCTTTGATTGGTAATATTGCTAATTTACCTGTTTATTTTTTTTTATTATTAATATCTCAATACATAATGTCTGCCCAGCGACTCTGTGTCTACGGGGCAACGATAAGGGGAATGCAGTTGTAAAAAAAAAATGGCTGATTTCATTCATAAAATACCCAGCTGCGTGCCGAATTTTTTGGAAGTATAATATTGTATTGCAACTCTTACACGAAAATTGACAATGACCAAATCCCCGCCACTGAATATTTCAATATAAATCGATATTCCAAGATGGGAGATTACAATGACAGGAGCCCTGGCCAAAAGGGAGACGTAAGGTGACGTTAGCCCACTGACAACCACATGGTTCCCCGAGGCAACGGCGATTCTGCCAAAAACTCTACCAATCAGGTTTATCCAGGCTGAATGCTTGCCAAATTGACAAAAGCTGATGGTATCTTTAGAAAATGTTCATTTTTTATATTAGACAAAATTCAAGAAATCACTTATTAAGATAAGAATAGATCTAACAACCACGTTAGAATCCTTAGCGTTTCATTATTGTTATCTATATTTTGTTATTAAAAAATGGATTTTCACATGAACTAAACTTCATGCCTAGTATTTATGCTTTTTTATAATTAAACGTGGCAACATCGCACATTTACGTCCAAATTCCTTCCGTAGACTCAGAACCGCTGGGCAGACAATATATTGTTTCATTGTGGAGTATAACCACAATTAGTAAATAAACAGACTATAGCACTTGATTCATATTGACTTTTATTTGGTTTTATATGCACTCAGCCTAGTTTTAGCTTTTCTTAAATATTTTTGTATTTGAATTGTAAGGACCTGGAGCCAGATAAAATCCTGGGGAGTCCGACTCATCTGTCCTAAGTTGGTGACGCCCAAAAATAAACCCACCCCTACTTTCCAAATCGTTTAATTCTGAGCTAGGGCATAATTTGCACGCACTTCGACCTTCAGTTCTACAATCTCAAGTATCTTCATTAATTTTTTTTTTTAAACCTTTCATCACCGAAAAAGTGTGGCAATTGGGACAATTTGCAATGGATGGTACGCTGAGTACAAGATAATTGGCCCTTGCCTCGAGCGTGAGTCGTACAAGTGTCCAACGAGATTAAAAAAAAAAAAAAGATAGGTTTCATCCTTATCAGTTTTACGAAATTATGACTGAATGAGCTACTACTAATGAAAATTTTCTATTTTATGTGTGTCTTTCGTACGAATGTATTTTCTTCTTGAATAGATTAGTGAGGGAATCGCCACAATTGTCGTTACTGGGCTGATACCAATAATTCAAGGATTTTCCCGGAGGCACACTATTTTTGGAAATTCCATTGTAGTTCCTTTTTTTCTTATTGGTAACAGGCGATATGCATCTGGATTTACTACAGTATGCTATCAGCCCAGCTCTATCAGATATCATAGAGAACCTTGCATACAATAAAGAACTGATTTTCCAACAAGACGGAGCTCCTCCGCATCAAGCGCTTAATGTGCGCTATTATTTAAATGAAACGTTTCCAGGACGCTGGATAGGACGGAGGGGTGCAATTTTAGTGGCCACCTCGGTCACCCGACTTAAATCCTTTAGAGTTTTTTTTTTGTGGGAGTACATAAATACCTGACACATCGAAAGATGTGCGAAGACAAATCATTGACGTATATCGCGAAGTAACACCACTTGCTCCAGAATGAACGGTAACGAATTGAAGATACGTATGCACGTTGGCGGAAAATAGTATGAGCATTTACTTGAATAATATGGTAAGTTTTCAAGTAAAATTGAATCGATTTTTGGATTTTTCTTCAAACATATTATTGTTGGCCTCCATATGTTCTAAACGAGTGGATCGATTTTGTATAACTTAGCAGTAATGTATAGGAAATTGGAAGCCCTCTTCAATAAGGAAGGTATCACTACTTGATCCCATTCTTATTTGAAAACAATTTGGGGATGACACCCTTACAGGGGGTGGAAGGTTTTGTTATGCTTTTTACATCAAAAATTGTCCCCCTAACAAGCAAAGCTAACGTGTTTTTGGAGTTTGTCGAGAAGGTCTTACCCAGACTGCAATGCCTTGACGTATGTTTTCGATGGGCCACTCTGTATATAATTATTGGTCTTTAACGTTCTACGTCTTCGATCTTCGTCTCATTTCCTTTTCTACTCCACTTTACCAGCTTCCTCTGGTTCTGCCGCGTCTTCTTTTTTCAATCTTTCCCCTGGCTTCCACTCAATGATTTGCGTATTTACCATTCTTTGTATATCCGCATTATTTACTGATACCGTGAAGTGATTAAGCAAAAATGGGCTAGACATAGTATCTGTAGAAAAAACAACAGCATGCAATTTTTCTAAGATCAGGAGAAAAGAAACAATTATCATTTGAAGAAGCAAAACTTTCCAAAGATAACCTCACTTTATTGATGAAGTCATTTGCGACGATTAAGAGCTGGCCGAGACGCTGAAACTTCTGAAAATATCATCAGCATATCACTAACAATGCTTCTCAGCACTAAATCCATCGACATTTAGGGCGCGAGGTCAAAAAGATCCAAGATATTTTTGAAATGTAGAAATTATTCACTGAATCGATTTATTTTATTTCTCTTTTGTGTTTTGACGTTATACTACTTCCATCTCTTTACTAAATATTATACTGATGATATTCGACAAATCCTGATCCATAGAGGTTGAGATGCTAAAAAGATTAAAAAAGCAAGCCTGACAAGATACATATAATTTAAAAATACACTTATACCTAAGCTTTGATATCATTTCTAAAGAACTTTTCATGAGAATAAAGTGGTTTTCCTGGTAGAGCTTTTCTTGAGGCATAAGTTTTAAGCATGTTTAAAATGCAAATATACGTGACATGGACGAAAGCATTTCTCATTAAACTTATATACGGAATAGCCAAGGGAATATTAATCTAACGCATAAACTTGTGAATTGTAACAATTTGTTTATTTTTCTGAATGTAGAAAGCTGTTTCCAAAATAAATAAGGATCTATGTCGTTACCGTTTTATTGGCATATTATATGCTCCGAAGTATGCCTACCCAAACTATTTGCTTCGTTAGCATTTAAATATTGCGTTTTCTTGTTAACCTGGAGTTAGAATTTGTATAGACATACAAGCACGGATATTTTTGACGTAAAACCAAATATATGTTGTATTATTAAAATGACGTTGATCAAATTACCTATTATAAATTTATAACGGAACCCAGTTAGCTGAGAGTATCGTCTCTAGAGCAAAATCGCTTGTGTGCAATTGGAACGAAATAAATGGATTCAGACGTATTCAAGCAGAGGTGAGTTGGAATTACATCACTGCTCGATATTTTAGAGATCCTACACCGAAGTCCAGCTTTAGTTGTGTCGTCTGCAAATAACGTAGTTTCCGAATATTTCGAATAATGAAATGTCGTTCTACCTCTTGTCTATTTCCGATAAAAGCTTGTCATCCAGCGATAGTCTGCCAGGTCATTAAAAAAAATTAAAAAGAGAATTAGGTAATAAATTGAACGAACAATTATCACGTTTCTATTTGGTGTGGAAATTTTTTGATTTCTAAAATGTGTAGCATTTTCAAATTATGGCTTTAAATGTTATTTGGTCTAGCTCGTTTTCTCGTTTTTTGAGTAGCTTCAGAATATTGCGACTTATTATATGTTCAATTATCTCATTCTTGTAGTCTGTAAATAATTTGCTCAAGTGAGTTCCTATTTTTGTTAAATAACTCACCATTTTAATGTGTGCGTAGTATGGATAGTGGAAAATGCGAAAAAGAATATGCATCCTACTTTACAACATGCTTATTTATATATAAAGAAAAAATATAGCATGATATGGTTTGGTTTGATTAAGGAAATAGCAAGGCAGTTTCTGACAGAATTGCCACTATTTTGACATTGATATCATTTTTCTGATCCTCTCTTTCGATGTGGTTGTTGGCCAAAGGCTTCTGTCCTTTCTTTTTAGTTTTTAGTCTAGAACGTGGTAGCGATCAGACCATCTTATTTTATCTTGCCTTTGGAGCTTTGCCAAGCGGCGTGTATTTTGAGCTTTGTGTCATAGAGGCTCAGATTATAGACAAGTAAGCCTCCGATTTCGTCTGGAGCTGGTCGATTTTGTAGTCGATAAGTTGGACATTTTTATCCATTATCATCATAGGCAATCACTCGATACCGACTATTATTATCTTCTATTCTATGCTTCGTCAATTGTGCGTTTTCTGCTACATAAACCAATTCTGGAGCCACACACTCTTCCACAATCTTGGTACATTCAGTATGTCTGCTTCCTAAAATCTCTCCTTTCGGTCTCGTCTCTACGGCGTCGCTGTTCTTCAAAAGTTTGTAGCGTTTTTGTTGACTTCCTTGATATCGTTTTTCCTCCTTTAGTTGACTGTAGAAAATCAGTCGTGGAAGACGTGTTTCGGACATGCGTACGAGGTGCCCTGTCCAGCGAAGTTGATGATTAATGATGAGGGCTGTCCTTTCATGCTAGTTATTTTGGCCTCCTCTAAAATACTAATGTTTGTTCGTCGGTCTTGCCATTTAATCCGTTGGATACTTCTTTGTCATTGCTGGTAATATTTTTCCAAGCTTATTTGTCTTCAGTTAGTAGTCCATGTTTCGCAGCCATATGTAAAGGCCCATCCTCAATCAATTTGGTAGCGAAGTGGCACTTCGGCACGCAAGCTAGGAAAATGTAGTTTAACGTTGGCATCCTCAATTCAATTCCGTGCTGGCATGCACGCCGACTTCGAAGTGCAAGCTTGCAAGCTGCAATCTTTTTCGATGCGTGCCGACTTATGTCATGCGCAGTACGGTAAAAAATAATTTAGGTTATCCTTGCGTTCGGTATTTTGCTCAAAGAGCAGAGCGGAGTCGTAATCACGTGACCAGCGAGCGCACAGAGCAGTTAAACGCTGTATCAGAGGCTCGAAATTTTATTAAACGAACGTGAATGAGCCTGCACCGAGTTCACTTTTTAAATAAATGAACGGTAAATTCATGCTCAGAGAACACAGATCAAAATACCGAACGCATGGTATGTGACCGTACTACACGCACACCAGACTGAAAATTGACAGCATTGAGGATGGGTATCAATTTCCCAGCACGCGTGCCAAAGTGCCACTTCGCTACCAGATTGATTGAGGATGTAGCTTGAGAGTTGCTATTACAACTGAATTGTAGATGTGAAGTTTGGTCTCAGCGCTGATGTCGTGATTGTTGAAGACTCTCTCTAGAAGTCGCCCGAACGATGCGCAAGCACACTTCAAGCGATGTTGGATTACAGCATCAATGGTTGCATTCGCTGACAGGTATAAGTACACTGAAAAAAAAATCGTTCCTAATATTGACGAATGGCGGTTGTTATTATTTTGTCATTACTTAAATGGAATGTTTCATCAATCCGATTAAACAGAATTCACAGCCTAATTACTTCGTTCCTTGATGTAACGAATTTATGTTCCATTATTCGAACGCACACTTTCATCAGTATAAGAAGCTTTCTTTGAAGGCCACTGATTCTATTCTTTGATTTTTTGAATAATGGTTATCGTTAATCATAAACCACATTCATTGTACTGATGATTATTTCTTCACCCAAAAATTATTTTCATCATGTTTATGGAAATTTTCTCATTACATCAATGAAGTTATGTATCGAATCAATGACCAAGAGTTCATTAATGAATGAATATGTTTCATCAGCTTGACGTAGGTGTTAGTGATTTAATGAACGTTCATAACTAAGGAACTTGACTCATTAATTTAATGAATTTTCTAGTTTTGATATAGACCTATTCTTCATGCTAACGTATAGAATTCATTAAACACACCCATATTATCGACAGTATATCCCAGATTATCCGAAAATTATATTTTGTGTTGGTGTTAAATTCAACTCTTTTTGGGAGAAATTCGGAATTCAAGTATGCATTGAGGGGAATAACTTATTTATCTATGGTGTACAGAAAACATTGCAGAACGTAGGACACTACCCGTGTCAAGAACTGGGCTTTTCCGATTCTTGGTTTTCTGGTAACTTGCAAATAATTACGTTCCTGCTTCTTTTCGTAAAACAAGCTATTTATTTGCTGTTAAAAATACTTTATTGAAATTAGCAATTATTAGTTCGTGTCAATCTTAGAAATACCAGCTTGACACACTGCATGACATGATTGGTCCCTATCAAACACAAAAAAAAAACTTTATGAAAATCCAAACATATACCGCCCCCTTTGAAAGGACTAATAGTGCGAGAGTTAGCAGTAAAATGAAGTGCCTCATAAGTTACCAGAGATTTGAGTTTTGAATCGTAAGGTTGTAAGCATATTAAATATAGATCCGACCATCTGCCGGGCCATAACGGTCGCCTTTAGGCCCTGCAGTTCTCGAAATTTTGAAAAAATTGACGTACAACATCGTCATTATTACCAGAAACATATTCGCGTCAGTGGGGAGGGAAAAGTGTACCGAATACGAAATACCTACGTCTGGCGCGCCATACGGTCTCAATTTGCAAACAGACTCACATAAAATTTCTCAAAAAACGCCTTTTAGGTCGTCATCAGTTACCTCCATAATTTTTTGCACATAATTACTTTGGTATTCAACCATTCTTATGGTAAAAAAAAACTTCACCAGACGGTCGCGTTTAAAAGAGAGATGCGTCGAAAGTTGTAGAAAAGTGAAGTTATAGATTTGTCCTAAAAGAGTTACCCATTATTACCAAAATACTTTTCTGGCAAAACGAGTGAAAATATTATTATTTTTTAGGGTCTAGAACACATTAGGTCCCTAAAAACGGACAGAAAAAATTATATGTTTTACATGGCAGAAAAGCAGATTTAATGCCTCGGCTGGTTTCCTAGCCTCGGCTATGAAACACCAGCCGCGGCATTAAATCTTGTACTTTTCTGCCATGTAAAACATATAATTTTTCTCCAAATGACAATAAAAGCGGCCTTTTAATGACACTTGACAGGATCAAAAGTTGTATTTTTACTGCCTAGGCAGTAAAAGTGGACTTTTATCGCCTAGGCATTAAAAGTGACAGTGTCACGACGTTCCTGGCTATAATTTCACTCAATTTGGTATTTGAAATTGATGGTGACAATGACAATTGTCAAAATAATTGAATTATTTGGATAATAATAATGAATGAAATAAATATAAAAAAGATGTCCATGTGTGAATTTGAACATTCGGAGAAAAAATTAAATTTCTAACAACTTGACAGGTGTTAACAAAGTGACGTTTTTTGACTTTTGGAGAAAAAATATAATACAAAATATTAAATTAATTTATGTTAAATGAGGGTGTTCTCGGGACACAAACTTTGTCCTGGGGTATTAACACCCTCATAATTTCTTTACTACATGAATAACTATAACACATCTATCTATTCAGCCTTCTCCAGTCCACCTTTGGACGGAAGCCTCCCCCAATCTTCTCCATTCCTCTCTGGCTGTTACCATGTTCATCCACCTGGTTCCAGCGTGCTTCTTCAGGTCATCAGCATACCTCATCTGGGGTCTTCCTCTTCCTGTAACAACTTGAGTGGTATAACCCAGATGCTGATAGTTTTGGTGTGGAAATTATATATCAACATACTTTAAATTATATTTTCGACAGCAGCAGAAAGCTAACTGGCGTTTTTTAAACGTTTCAGCGCTAAACAATTTTGTTTCTTCTGAAACCTTTACATCGCCCAAATGAATGCAGCAACTTCTTCTAGCGCCCGATGATGTAGAGGGTTCAATGGAAGCCATATTCTTAAATAAAAAAGGAAACTTCAGATGCAGGAAATTTTCCGTATCTTATAAAAAGTGCTAAAAATTAACAGGAATTCAGAAGAAACTATAATTTCATTAGCAATTTTTATTTATTTTTTCACAATCCGGTAGCACCGCTCTAAAAATTAACGGCTAAACCATTTCCAACAGCATTTTAGAAAGCATCAGTTGTATTTTAGAATAGTCATTTGTATTTGAGGAATCTATTCCATTATTCATATGGAGGATTTCTTAAACACAAATGACTATTCCAAAATACAATAGAAACTTTCTAAAATACTGTTGAAAAAGGTGTAGTAAACGGCTGTGTCATTTAAAACATAACCTCAATAATAACTTATTAGATAACTTAAAACGCTGTACTGAATATTAATTAACACATAAAATAAACAGTCTACAATAAACAGTAATTTTAATACACCCGTAATAAAAAATGAAAGAGGGCTATGCTATAACTCCGTTCGTGTAGGAAGGAATTTGAGTCTGGCTGAGGTAGTGGAGTGTCTGGCGCTAGTGGCGCTGGCATCGCATCAGCCAGCAGAAAATTACTGAGGGTAATTTTTCTTCTTCGTCAGCCCGTGTCCATCCATTGTCGGATATAGTTTTACCATGTCCCGCGATCTCTCGCTAATTTCATCCATTGTCCCCCTGCCACCGTTTTGACATCGTCTATCCATCTTTTTTTCGGTCGTCCCACATTTCTTGTTGTTCCTCTTGGTCTCCAGAGTGTCGTTTTCTGGGTCAATTTATCTGGGTCTTGTCTCGCCACATGTCCGATCCATTGCCACTTCTGGCTTGCTACCCTTCTCACAACATCCGTCACTTTGGTTCGATCACTTACTTGTTCATTTCGTACTCTATCCCTTAAGATGATTTCCAGTTCCAGCATTATTCTCTCCATGTCTCTGTGTGACTCTCAGTTGCTCAGCTGCTCTTCGGGTTATTGCCAGCAGAATAAAGCTGTCGTAGGCTTTTCTTTGGTACAGCCTACCTTTCCTTAATAAGAATTTCAGGAGAAATTACAACTTTTCAAACTATAGATAGGTATTATTAGTTTTATTACCTATATATTAGGTAGGTACTTACTTTTTAAATCATATCGTATTTTATGGTCTATACAGGGTGTCCCACGGTGGATGGCGTATTAGATGTTTATAGAGAACTAAAAAGCGGATCATTATGAAAATTGGACAACCGGGATAAACTACCATAATCTACACTTTAAAAATATGTTTGTTTATGCGGTGTTGCCGCTTCTACTCTAAACCAGTGGCAACAGCGCTGTTTTAAATAGAACACCCTGTATATCATTACATATTTGAATTCTACATAAAATTCTTAGCAGATTTCATGTGATATACCCCATACCTAAGTTCAACTGTTTTGGAATTATTGACAGCTGAAAATTGACTTTTTGCAACTTTGACAGGCTGTGAAACCTGAACGGTTAATTCTAGAGAAAAACCAATTTCACATTCCTATCTTAGATTTTTATAAACTCTCATTTGGTACCAACTTCAAATTTAATCCATGATTGAAAATTCCAATGAAATTTAATCTCCGGTCAAATTCAAAGTTGATGTCAGATGATAGTTCATGAAAATCTAAGATAGGATTGTAAAATCGGTTTTTCTCTAAAATTAACCGTTCAGGTTTTACAGTCTGTCAAAGTTGCAAAAAGTCAATTTTCAGCTGTCAATAATTCCAAAATTCCGAAATTATCACATGAAATCTGCTCAGAATTTTACATAAAATCAAAATAAGTAATCACATACAGGGTGTTCCATTTAAAATAACGCTGTTGCAACTGGTTTAGAGTATAAGCGACAACACCGCATAAACAAAAATATTTTTAAAGTGTAGATCATGGTTGTTAATCCCGGTTGCCAAATTTTTAAAATGATCCGCTTTTCAGTTCTACAAACTTCTACATAAACGTCTAATACGCCATCCACCGTGGGACACCCTGTATATTTATGCATTTAAATTTTTTAAATTAGCCATCTATTTTTTCGGAATTAAATAGATAGGGTCGATCCTAGCAGGTGTGCAGCGCGTGCCCCGCACGCGGGCGGCCAAATCTAGGGGCGGCCGCAGGCCGCCTATAATTCTGTCATTCAAGATTCAACTAAATTTTTTTACGAATTTCTCAAAATAAAACTTCTTCTAATAAAGAAATAAGCTGAACTTTAAAAAACTCCTGAAAAATTAAAATAAACCCCAATCTCCTGATATCATAAATAGAAAGTTAAGTGCACAGTCAATGTGTAGGCTCACGCATAATGTTTTAACTCTGTACACATCCATCATAAGATCGCATAATTTTTTAAATTTCCTAAATACCTACTTCTGCTTTGTTTTTTCAAAATGTTTATTTTTGTTCCCAATTCACCTAATTCTGCAAGAATAATTACTAACCGTCCAACAGAACTAGATAAATACTCCCGCTAACAATATTATCAACTTTTTGATATAGTATTTCCAAACTCAATTGGAACAAGATACCAAATGGTGGCTGACTAGTCTCTGAAAATTTCCATAAGAAATGCACTGCCACTAGTCAGCCACCAGTTATAATTTATGTTCACCTTGTTCCAATTAACTTTGGAAAAACTATACCAAAGACTTCCAAGTGCAGGTGGGTATGTTATGTCAGTAAGTATAACGACTAGGGACTGGGGTGTCTTGATTTTTCACAGGGCCCTATTTTCCACTTTCGTATCTACGCCCAAGCCAGGTCCTACTTAGTTTAGGATAGTGTTTGTCAATATTGATCACCACTCACCCGCATTCAAACAACTCATAGAAAACAAATATGTTGATATCTTGTTCCAAATAAGTTTTTTTAAATTCTAAACGCACAAAAACTTTCATTTTGAGGCTCGAAGTGAACGCTTTTGGGCATGGCACCCAAAAAAAATGTCTGCCTCCGGCGGCGCATGCGGCGAGCTACCACCACCGGCACCTACGTAAGGGTGCTATATTTCTATGGGGCGGCGCAATTGTTCTTTGCACGCGAGCGGCCGATACTCTAGGATCGGCCATGTAAATAGAATCCCAAAACGATTTTCTCCCATTAAAAAAATAGTCTGTTTTAATTCTGTGACCACCTTCTGGCGGCAGACTCCTAAATCATAAAAAATAATAATATTTTCACTCGTTTTGCTAAAAAAGTATTTTGGTAATAATGGGGAACTCTTTTAGGACAAAATCTATAACTTCACTTTTCTACAACTTTCGACGCGTCTGTCTCCTAAACGCGACCGTCTGCTGAAGTTTTATTTTTACCATAAGAATGGATGAATACCAGAGTAATTATGTGCAAAAAATTAGGAGGTAACTGATGACGACCAAAAAGCGTTTTTTGAGAAATTTTAGGTGCGTCTGTTTTCAAATTGAGACCGTATGGGGCGGCAGACGTATGTATTTTGCGTTCGGTACACTTTTCCCTTCCCATATCTTTCTGGTAGGTGATAATGACGATGTTGTACGTCAATTTTTTCAAAATTTCGAGAACTGTAGGGCCTAAAGGCGACCGTTATGGCCCGGCAGACGGTCGGATCTATATTTAATATGCTTACAACCTTACGATTCAAAACTCAAATCTCTGGTAACTTATGAAGTACCTCATTTTACTGCCAGCTCTCGGAGTATAACTTTCAAAATGCTTGAACTAACCTAATACTAAATAGCGACATCATCTGATGAACTAAGAACTAATAATGATACAACATATCAATTTTCCATAGGTAGCCTATAAAATATCACATAATAGTTATTTATGTATCAAGGGTACTAAGTAGATAATTATGCCCCGAAGGCGACAGCCTTACAAAGCCGAGGGCCTCTGGCCCGAGGGTTCGTAAGTCGCCCGAGGGTATATATCTATTAGTACCCGTGGTGCATACAAACTTTTATGTCATACCAGGCGGACTTTATTTGAAATCGATGCAACTTTGCGTACACACAAACGACGTCATTTGCGGCGTAATTGTCAATCTGATGTTTACAATGGTACATTATGCCCGCGCGGGCCAGAATGTGTACTTTATGCCCGCACGGGCATAAAGTGATGAATTATGTAGATGGTATCTAAGTTAAAAAAAGACAATAATGTAATGGTATGACATAAAAAAAATTATACTAATTATTAAGAATACGAGTGAACAACTGAATCAGATACAATAAGTAGCTACCCATCAAGTGGCAATATATATATTATAGAAATTGGTCATTTCACGACACCAATATTTGTCTTAAGATTGACGACGCGCACTTATCTTTTCCTGGAAAACACTCTGTTATATACGACCTAATTTCCACAACGTTGCAGCCGTCTTTAGTTACCACTAAAGAACCTACATTAGGGCAACGTTGGTCCCACGTTGAACTTTCTTGTAGCGTATTCAAATAGTACTTGGACCAACCATCCCAAAAATGCTGTACTTGCTTCTTTAAGCGCTGGTAATGAGAAAGCTTATTTTCTGGAATTTTTTAGATATCTTTTTGAGGTAACGCAGTCAAAGTCTCGCCAATAAGAAAGGGTGCGGGTGTGAGCGCTTTGAGTTCGTGACCAACAAAATTAGTAGCATTGTCTGTATAAATATTTGTGCAAATGCCTCTACGAGAGACGAATCGCTTAAGGCAGTTGAGGAATGACTCAGAGGATAAATCCACAGAAAACTCTAGGTGAACAGCCTTGCTGGTAAAACAAAACAAAAAATACATAAATATGACTTCACCATTGTTCTTTTCTTGGCCTTGCCATCCTTTACATGAAAAGGGCCTGCAAAATCAATCCCTGTTGTATGAAACGGCCTTTGAATAGTCACCCGAGCAGCAGGTAAATCCTCCATTAAATTTTGTTGCTGAGTTGGGCTCGATCGGAAACAAGTGACGCATTGACGCAAGATCTTTTGGACAAGATGACGTCCATTGATAATTCAGAAATTCAATCTTATTGCAGACAACGTCGTCTGGGCTCCAGCATGTAAGTATCTCAGATGTTCATATTTAACAATTATTGTTGTTAAATGTGACTTGCGAATGGGCAACATTATTGGATGTTTTGTATTAACCTTCCATTCGTCGCGCGTGCACCTGAGAGATACGTGCCTATTATTTTTGCAAATAAATCGAAAAGGAAAAATCCTATAATATTATGGCTTGTAGTAGTCCTTAGGTGCCCTATACTTATTACTTTCCCAAAATTACATGGTCGTACCTCTACTTGGAAATTTGGAGTTTCAAAAAAATTCGGGTGCGCTCGGCTTTGTACCTGACCGATACAACGCGACTATTCTTGTTACCATCAGTGCTCCTCAATTGTAACTGTTTTCTTGGTATGTGAATATAATTTTTTTTTATATAAATATTATGGTACATGAGGCTGTTCGTCTTAGGTAAAGATGGAACTCGACAGTGGCGGCTCTTCCTTAGGTTTGCACGTTTGCGCAACCCCCAAAACAAAACTTAAAAAATATAAAACAAAAATAGTAGAACTAAATTTCAGTACCTAATTATATTTAAAAAATAAATTATACCAAAATTTGGGACCTACATAATACGCAGTCAATTATTAAAATAATTTGACTACCTTCACCAAAATATCGACAACTGAGACGCCGCCGGCTGCTTCGAGTAGCGGCATCGAGTGGCTGAATTGCAGCTCGACAGCAAACCTATCTAATATATGACGGCGCACATTTGGTCGCCTATTTATGCGAGGATTCCAATTCCGTCCCATAGGCTCCAGCAGGTTGCAGAAGAAGTGCAAACTTTCTTTATTTTTTTGCTCGCAGCGCAGATTAGGTTTGTTTTGTGAAGTTTTGCCGTGTGGTGCGTGAAAAAAAAAAATTCTGTTCAAAATTTAATTGCCAAGCCATTCTGTGGTCGTTCATCAACCGATTTTTTTTTCTGATTGTACCATTGAAATTGCAACCCCCACATTTTTAATATACGAGCCGCCACTGGAACTCGCTGAGACAAAATTCCTCCCAAGCTGACTCGGACGAGACCACATAATATAAAGCTGCTGGGCGTTGTTGGCCAAACTGCAACGACTGCGAAAACAGAATTCAACTTCTGGAATCTCTTTTTTATCTTTGATTGTTGAGTATACAAATTAATACATAGAAATTGTAAAACCGAAATTCATCAGATGGTTCATTTTTTTTATCAATAATTTAATATATGTATCTCTGTGATACAGCGCGACTAATGATCTTATAAAAACTCACGCACCTAATGTAAGGTTAAAAGAGAAATCCGAAAATTTCAGTCTACCTCCAACTCTAATTAAATCGTCAGTGTGTAGAAATGGGTTTAGACGTAAAAGTTTACTTTTCCTTGAAAGGGGCTTAGATGCTCTGAAACAGTTGATATCTTCTGAGAAATACTGAACCTGGACAACCTTACATAATGCAATTGTAGATTTTTCGAGCTCATGCTTGATCAAAGGACAGTAAGAACGTGCTGTTTCCCTATCACACCAAACAGAATGCTACGCTTCGTTTAAGTTTGGTGTATGTTGAAAAGCTATCAATGGAGCTAATGTCATAAGAATGTGATAAGGAATAAATTATTTTTTAGCTTAATTTCTGGTAGGTCTGGCAAATTGACACATAACTGCGGCCATTCATGACAATAATTTTGTAGAAACTCGGGACCAAACCACCAAAGATGGCAATTCCTCAGCTTATCTGGATCTAATCCCTAGAAATAATGTAAGCAGGATTAAAACTGGATGTTACATGATGCCATTGATCAAGAGTGGTAGATTGTTGAATTTCTGAGATTCTGTTCGCAACAAACGTGTTTAATTGACTGGGTTGCAGTGCAAGCCATGACAGAACAATTGCTGAAACTGTCCAATAGTAATAATTGCGAATTGTAATGTGCTTTATGGCTGAAAATAGCTTCTGAGAGACTCTTGTGAGTAAGTGCGTGTTCACATTGACACCGCTCGAGCGGTGAGCGCTGCGCGATGCCGCTGTAGCGATGCCTAAAAAGAATTTTAACATTATATTCCAAATGAACATGTTAACACCGCGGGACGCGCAGCTCCAGTGTGAACATGTTCATTTGAAATATAATGGTAAAATTATTTTTGGGCATCATTACAGCGGCATCGCGCAACGCTCACCGCTCGAGCGGTGTCAATGTGAACGTGCACTAAAAGTGTCGCACCTAATTCAAGACGTAGCAATGACAAAGTCTTTAAAGGAGCTACTCTTGATTTTGCACAAACTTATTGAACAATTACTTTACCCAAAGAATTGTAAGAACTTAGATAGCAGCCAGCCCCATAAACTTTTTGCGAGGCATCACCAAAACCGTGAAAATCAACTGATCGATAATCTGTGAAAAAAAATATGTCGGGGAATTTTAATTTGATTCAAAAGATTTATTTGTCCAAAGAAATTGAGCCAAGAATGATGTAAATTCATTGGAATGCTTTCATCCCAATACAAGCCTAGCTGCCCATAAGTTTTGAATCATGATTTTGGGCTTGATGATACAAGGACCAACAAGACCCATGGGATCGAAGATTTTGGCAGTTAGGTATTGCTAATATAGAACGCTTAGTTATAGCTGTGATGGTACGAGATAGAGAGACTGTGTATTGGAAAACATCCTCTTTAGAGTTCCACATTAGACCAAGAGTCCTAGTGGTTTCAGAATTTGTCAGAAATTTGTGATTTTATGAAGAAGATTCTCTCAATAAGTTTTTTTTTTTTTTTTTTGGTTTCACCCTTTCGAGCCCATACTCTACTCTGCAGCCTTTATAGGCTTTTTGTATGTCATTCGTATGGGCTTCTCTCCTTCTCATTCATACTTCTCTCATTCATACTTCTCATTCATACTTGCAGATCAGATGATTGGCGGCAGCGCGGTCGACCCACCGTCCCGTACTACTGCGGTCACCCATCCAATCTCCAACCCGACACCGCGTTGCTTGGCTTTGAGTAGGGCGTCCTGTCGTCCTTCATCAAAGCGCCAACGTGCCGGTTTCTCTCTCTCTCTCTCTCTCTCTCAATAAGTTACTGAGAACCCTATTATCATAGGCAAGCCATTTTCGTAAGTTAAATCCAGCAGCTTCAAGAATTTCATTAACTTCAGAAACTAGCATTTTTGCTTCCGCTATGGAGTCGGAACCACACACTGAAAAGAAAATCATCAACATAAAAAGAAGAAGAGATTTTATCACAAGCATTAGGAAACCGATTTTCATTTTCATCAGCTAATAGCTAAAAATGCAGCTCTAGCTGTGCCGTATGTCACAGTGTTTAACTCATAATGGAATATTTTTTGAGAGCAATTGAAACGCCATAATATTTTTTGAAAGGATCTATGTTTTTGAATGACTTTTATAGCTTTGTCCATTTTTTCAATGTCAGCAGTGAAGCCAAATTTATATGAAACGAATAATATACCTATCTATTAGATCATGTTTTTTTGGGCACTACTTTGAGAGTGTCATTTAAAGACAATCCGCTAGTAGTTTTGGCTGAACTGTCAAAAACTACACGCAGCTCAGTTTTTGAACTGGAAGCTTTGCAAATAGCATGATGAGGAAGGTAAAATTCTTGGTTTGGATAGTTTGGTAGAATAGATGGGTCAATTTCAGTCATCTGGCCGAGATTAATGTATTCCAGCAGAAAATCATTATCATGTGACTTTAAAATTGGGTCATTATTGAGTCTTTTCTCTATGCTATAAAATCTTTTCAATGCACCATCTAATGAACTACCCAAATCTGAAAGATTATCTTTGAAAGGCAGGCTCATGACAAATTTGCCTGTTTGGTCACGAAAAGTTGTTTGACGAAAATGCTTCAGTTTCTTCAAGAGAATGAAAATGTTTTGTTCGGCATTCCTCGATATGCCAAAACTTTTCTAATTGCTTCTGTAATGAGGATGTCTCAATGCAGTCAGTGGCTAAATTGCATAGTGGGGAGTTGGGAAAATAATTAAAAGACACGGGGCCTGCCAGAATCTAGCCAAATTTAGTTTTTTGTGCAACGGCATTTCAAGCAGGTAGGGTAGGTGATTTGCCCTACACAAATTAAGTTCCAAAAATGAGAATTTCCTATAAGCATGTCAATTGGACTGTTTATTTCTTTCGTCAGCTAACCTTATATTTTTTGGGATCTTCAACTGATTAGCATTGAATGACATTTCAGACCAATTGTTCCTCTTTTTATCTGTGGTGCAATAGCACAGCCCTGTTAATTACCTGTAGTTATGTAGTTATTGCAAAAGACTCTCCTTGTCCATCGTTGCTTAGGACAATTGCATTCATATTATCATGCAGCAGGCGGAGTATCTGGATGTACTTCTGCGGACACCCAACCTTTGCTTAGATCTTCCAAAGACCGAATCAAATGCTTTCACTAAATCTATGAAGGTCATGTATAGAGACCGATTTTGTTTCCTGGATTTCTCTTGCATTTGTCTTGCACTGCTGTACCTCGGTTGGGTCTAAAGCCACACTGTGTCTCTAGGAGGTTCTCTTCGGCAGTTGGGAGTAAACGATTTGATTTAGTGTTATTGTGCTAGTTATTGAAGTACAATTAAGATTTCATTTTTCAGTGTCTTTATATGTTAATTGAATTCACTTTATCAATATAATAAAGATGTTTAGACATTTCATGATACCTCGATTATTGTTTTATTGCTAAGCTGTCCCCATTGCATGCATAATTTGTTTTTCACACCTATTAGTAAATTTCAGTCAATTTAGTGGTGCATGAATAGAGTTGTATACAAAGACTCATTGACCCAGAAGCCTCCGAACTGATGCTGACTAAACGTATGCATGTGTAAAAAGTAATGGTTTCATAAAAATTGCGTTGTAAATGTTGTTATAACACGTGAAATAGTCAATTATAATCTGTTCAATTACACTGTACCTAAATCTACCTCTTTACATGAAAATATTATTATCAAGACGACAGTTGCCTATTTTTTTCTACAAAGTTTAACCTATATAAAGCCGACGCTTTTCTTAAAGTTTTATATTTTTTTTCACAGAGATACCTACCTACTATTTCATTAATTCTCCGATATGCGGCATCTGCAAAACTTTTGCGTTGGGGAAGATACTAAAAATGCAATTTAACGTCAAATGTCAAATTGCTCCGTCGAGCTCTTTGCAAGTAATTTTATTTTTAGTTTCCGAGAAAGGTTTTGGGTACATTTTTTTTCAAATGTCGGTTGAGGAAATTTGGATTCATATAAAAATTAAAAAAAAAAAAACGTCCTTAACGATGGAAGAAAAAAATCGATATCGTTTCTATAATAGGTTTGTACTTTTATGTGGCTTTTAGCTTAGCTTTTGGCACTATTGAAGAAAACCCCGTCTAAGTAACGACATCAGGGCTTGCTAAAATGACGAAGGTTCATTTGTGCCGGCGGCTGGTCGGACGTTGTCACAGATTTGATTAATGCCTCAAACTGTTCTCCATTTGAACAAGATTAACTCGCCCGGAAACGCCATTTTTTTAAGTCTCGGGATCGAGGATCGACAGTTAAAATATGACTTTGGCGATAAAATATTGCTTCCGGATTAAACAATCTTGGAGTTTTTTTGGCGCTACAAATATTTTTGTGAACACAATTCTTTGTTTTCTTTTTTTGCTTAGGTATTGGTACAATTGAAGCGATTTAATTTATCATGGCGTCATACTCTACTATGTTCCGAAACTGGAGTCTTCGTCAGGAATCAGACCTATTTCTGCAGTTTTTTGCATCATGATCATTTCCGCTGCGTAATTACTAGTATTCCTGGACGTTTCCAGTGTACGTAGTCTATCGGTGATTGATCGATTTCACGATTCTTATCTTCATTTAGGTGCTCATTTAGGCGAATTTCCCTCTCTTAAGTATCCCCTTAATCTTCTGTTTTCAATAATTACTACTCTAGGAAGTTTTCCGGTTGATCTTCTTGGCATTGACCTGGTTACTGTGCATTCCTGATGCACTTCAAGAATGCAAGATGGCAAGGATTCAACAGCCAACTGCGTCAATGAATGGGTCACAGAAATATTACCTCTCTTGAAAAAAAAAAAAAAAAATGTGGACTATTACTTTCTGGTTTATCAAATAGAGTTGGAAGAGTTTCGCAGAGTTTAATTTTCATCGCTTTCCTTTCAATTTAATTTATTTAATCTGTCTCTTCCGAATGTCGTGAACATGAAGGTTGAAGTTTAGAACATCTTGTTAATCGCAGCATATTGCCAGAATCTGCCGACGGCTCGTTCGACATCTAGGAAAACGGTTCTAGTTGTTTTCTTCTAATATTTCTCGCCATTGTGACTGCAAGGGTATAGCCCATGTCATTATTGTATATGTCATCCCTTTGTGTCCTCTTGCCTCGGAGTTGCTTTTCCTTTTCCATGCACATTCGTCGTTTACGTTGATTTCCTATAGTTTTTTCTTCCTCCATCTTATATTTCTTGTCTTGGCTGTGCTGATTTAAAGCAATCCTATTTTCAGCTAATCTTTGGGTTCTATTCTTTATGGCTTTCTCTTTTCTCAGTGATCATGGCCAATAATTTTCTGGAAAGCTCACGGTCGTCTCCTCATTGATCTGTTCGCTCTATTTGTTCAACATCGTGGATCACTGCCTTGTTTGTGAGTCTTCTGCTGAAAATGCTCCAGAAGGTTAGTAGTATTAGGTTGTTTTTTTCACGTTCCTAATCTTATTCTGATAGTGAGTCGTAGTGGATTGTGATTCGGAGTAAGACCCCGCCAGAGGGCAGTTACGTTAAACCTTCCGGGCAGATGACGGCGGCAATTTTTTTATTCTATTTCTTGTCGCATTCTTCGTGTTGGAGTTCCATGCTGGAGATATGCTGTTGAGATCTGCAATGATGATGGTCGAAATTATTATTTGCTTCCATTCCAAAATTGAATATTTGGCAGGTGAGTAAGCCGAAGCTATTTCCACCTTCCCTCTGACTGTTTTAATGTCAACAGTTATACCATCTATCATACATTCTTTTTTTGACTTGTATTGCTGCTCCGCCCTTAGCTACTGGCCTTCTTTGTGAATACGTCGCATATTTCCGATATGGTATTTTCTGAATATCAGTTATGGTTTTCTATTTTGCCATGGCATTCGGTCTGTCTCTTCTAATAGCTCTTGGACCTCAAGTTTCTCAGCTCGGAATCCTCTGACGATCCAGGAAAAAATCTTTATTAGATGCTACACGTCGATGTCTTCTTCATCGCAAGTTGCGGTTGACGATTTTCTCGATCGCACAACGGAGCATGATCGTTCTGATGAAGTCTGCTGTAGATGCGCTTTGAGCTTAATAATATTCTCAAATAATTTTTTTGCGGCTCGTAGTGCAAACTTCATCCTTCGTGAGTAGTAGCCACAATTACCCGCTCGTTGAATATTATACTATTTTCTACAACTGTCAAAAAAAGATGAAGCTTATTGGTCAGGTCTGGTCTGTACGAAACTTAAAGGCTTTATCTGCAATGAAGTAGTAAGAAGGTTTGGAATGGGCTTTGCGTCATTCAACTGATTCCAGAATCAGATAGCGCTAGTAGGAGCAGAAAATCTATTGGATCTCCCGGATCTCTCACTCCAACCCAGAGTGAGATAACGCTAGTAAAGGCAGGAAAATGTCACTGTAATCTTGGCCGCAAATATATGTATCGAGAAGATAGGCAAAGGGCCATTTCAAACCTTCTTACTACTTCATTGTTTATCTGTCACAACTGACATTGCGGCTTCAAGCAAAGCTCATTACGTTTTACTTCCAACGGCTAGTGTTTTATTACAGGATATAATATATGGCAATTCTAATTCATGCAGAGCATTACTTGACAATGGCTCTCAATTAAACTTTATAACAGCAGATCTCTTCAACAGGTTTAAACTTCCTGGATCGAGCATTTCTCATTCAATTGTAGGTTTTGGCAACAGTGTCACAAAGATTTTCAATAGCTCTGTTCCAACCAATGAACTATACTACACGTAACTGGAATGGATCCGACCGTTGTCGGATATGGCATTTGTCTCTCTCTTAGTGTGTCAAAAAATAGCTATACAATAGGGAACCTATAACTTTTTTAATATATAAGTCGAAAATTTGAAATTTGGGGAGTTCAAACGAGGCAACTTTACGAGTTTTTCAGAAGTAAATTGCGTTACCAGTCGCTTCTGATTTAACTGGCAGTGGCCATAACTTTTGATTTTCAAATGGGACACCAGGTATTTTTTAAGTTTTCTGGCATCGGCAGATCATTTTACGTATGATAGAACCATTTTTGAAAGATTTAAAAAAAAAATCATTTTAAGAAAAAAAAAATTCGGCGCTGTCACTGATGTAAATTGATGTTGGTGGATGTTCTAATTGTCAGAAAAATTTCTAACTTCAATTTTTCCTAACTGAACGCCATAATTTCAGTTCCAAATTTAATAAAGAGGTTTTTTCAAAGTGTCCCATATTTTTCAAAGTAACCAAGCCGCGACTTATCTATTTTTTGCAACTAGATTTTTTTCCCTATTTTATCATATCAACATTTTTGAAATCCGCTGAAAAATAACCCAACAACTTTTGGAAAATCTTTATTTTTGAATGCAAATGATAAACCGATCTGGCGTAAACCTTTTACAACATTTGCTCGAAATTGCTACCATTTTGGCAAGACATTCTCGTGATCTTCTAAGGTTGTTCTCTGCTACCCTATCTAGCGTCTCTGGAGTAATCATTTCAAAGGCATTTAAAATTCGCTGTTCTAAAACTTGGAGATCGAATACTGGAGTGACGTAAACAATAGCTTTAATGTATCCCCCCCACAAAAAAAAAGGTCAATGGGAATTAAATCTGGAGTCCTTGCTGGCCACCTAACAGGTCCATTGGTAAATATAACATGTTCGCCAAAAATTTCCCGTAAATGTTGCAAGACGTCCCTCGTATTGAGGCGGAGCACCGTCTTGTTGAAAGTAAACCGAACGAAGTAGAACTGAAGGGGAGGATTGTCTAAATCATTCTGAATTTGATTCATAAGGAATCGCAAATACCTAAATCCGAGTTCCTTGAAGTAAAATTGGTCCAAAAATTCGATTTCTCGGTCCCCGCCCAAACATTAACACCAAATCTCTCCTTAAACCGACCAGGTCGTACTCTTCGATTATTTTGATACTCGTCTCAATTCTTCCGGTTGAACATTGCATTAATTATTGCAAAAGAGGAATTCATCGGTAAACAAAATTGACTTCACAAAATTATTATTGTTATTATTCCTATCAAGAAGCCAAGTGCAATACTGTATTCTTCTTGCCTCGTCCGCGTCATACAAATGTTGGTGTAAATTGTATTTAAAGGATCGGTGATTATTTTTCTCAAAATTCTTCTTATCGTTTCTCTCGAAACATTGACTTCCTGCGAAATTTCTCTAGAGCGTGTAACGTTTAAAGTTACTTGTCCTTTCTTCCTTCAAATTTAACTTTATATAACACTCTTTAATGTTGGATAGCATTTAAAAAATACAGGGTTCCCGCTATTTATTATATAGCAATTATTAAATTATTACACTAGAGGACACAATTTTCATTTAAATTTGACACACCGGTTAGTACCAACAATTTCCGTGACTATCTGGAAGCGCTGTATCCGTACTTACCTGGCCCGTATGAAATCGATTCTCGCCCCTTTTTAAATTGTTTCGTTGAGCTGAATGGTCGATTGGCTGAAAGTGCTGATTGCCATCTTTTCGAGACAACCGGCTGAAAAAAAGTACCTTACCGGCCTTTGGGCGTTGCCGTGTTTAACGAATTAAAGTTGCGTGACGCAATAATCCGTCGATTTTAAAAAAAATCGAATCAAAAAGTCTTGTGATTACGATTTAATTCAAGTTTGAATTTCAACCCAAAAACGTGGTAAGTTCTTTCAAGTTTCACTAATAACTCTTACCTTACATCTTTTATTCCATAAAATCAGTTATACAGTCGATTAACAATGTTATGATAATTTTTTTTATATATTGACACATACAAATTATTCTTGACACAATGGCGAAAAAATTGATTCTTTGTTTATTGATTTTTCTAGGTTAGCATAACTTTTAATATTGCCTTATATTTTATCAATTTTATCAATAAGTGATCTCAATGAGGGTCAAGGTTGGACAACATGTTCTGAATTTGAATTCTTGAATAAAAGCTTGCCGTCGAAAATTGATCAATTTTTAACCCGGGCTCCTATAACTTATATATCGGAGGATTTCCTTCAAGTCAACCATTTGACTTATAGGTAGCCCAATCTTTGATATTTTTACAGGTACAACTTGTTTTTTTTTTTAGTCTATTTTTTTGCAGAGATTGACCATATATAATCTTTTTAATTAGTTTTCTGGAAACGTAAATCTCTATATTTTCCTTTCAAATTGATGATATTGGTAGCATGTTAATGAATTTATGAGGCAAGCATATTGAGGTACAATTTGTTGCTATGCTATTATTATCATTATTATTATTATTATTATTATTATTATTATTATTAAAAGTTAACCTCTTTTATTATGATCAAGTATACGATGTCTTACCAACAATAGTTGATCTTATATTTTGGAATAAACCAATACTGAATTGTTTACTGACTGTGAAATATACACTATTTTAATTTGAAATTTTACTTATTTGTTTTATTGGTTTACCCATAGGTCGAGCGTTGAGTTGTGTGCATTATTCTTTTTTTTTTTCAGGATTACCAATTATCGGTTGCTAATTATTTTCTAGGTGTGTTTCTGAATTTTCACACTTCCATATTTTATGCAATTTTATAATTTTTTTAAAAATTCAGTGGCGCCCTTGCCATACTGTACTTATTAAGAACTATCAACCCACATCTAATTTTTTTTTGCTGAGCACACCGAGCATATTATGGGCTTCTGGTTAATTCATTAACAAAAGGAGTTACAAACGGTAACTTCCAGTCGATCAACTCATTTGTCGCTGGGCTTTTTCACTAAAATTCAAATACGTAATTCAAGTATAAAATTCTAAAGGTGGAACTACTTGAGGCGTATATATCAAAAAAAAATTATCTACAACTTATCTGTAACTATTATAGATTCATAATACCTAGGAAACGAAATTTGTTAATATACCTATAACAACCTGAGGGCATTATAAGCCCGGCGGGCGTTATGACCTATAACGCCCGCCTATAATACCGTGAGGTGTTTTTGTTGTTGTTTTATCAATTTGCACTTTACCCTAGGCAGCCACTAAAAGTCCGACCGAACGAAAATAATTTTCGGTCAGGGGCCTTATTCTATAAGGAACGAACCTTTCGATTCGGTAGAATTTATTCGATTGTGACGTCATTTTCGGTTTGGTTTTCGCGCTACCAAACCGAAAATGACGTGAATGGGCGTTATATTCTACATAATCCCCTTGGTACATAAATAGCTATTACAGTTACTTCACAACCCCTATACGTTTCGTCCTGGGACGTCACAACAGGAGCGTGACCTGAGCGCGTAGGTGGGGTTCAGGTAGAAAGAAACTCGCTTGGTATAGGTACAATAAGATATGCATTGAATAATAATAATATTACCCTAGAAATAGTATCATGACATCTCTTCTACGGAGGAATGTACTAATAGGCCACACTGTATTATGTACATTCTGTAAACTTGGTGTGACTGAAGACTGAAGCTGGGTTTGAGACAGGTCCAGAAGGGCGTTTTCCAAAAAGGGTAATTTGTACTGGACCTAGTCTGCTGCGTTGAATACTCTCCGAAGGGTCTGGTTTGAGAGGGGTCCAGAAGGGCGTTTCCCTTTAAAGGTAGTTTGTACTGGGACGAGACTTAGCTAGAGGGGCTTTTCCCAATTAAGGTACTTTGCATTAGCCTTAGTCTGCCGGTAATAGATTTCGGCGCGGTATTTATACCAAATAAATGCTGACTCGTTAATACACTTTAGTAAAATTGATGTACAGAGTGATAATAGTGGTATTTACTTAAGTAGTTGACAATAGTTAAAGAAACCTATCACAATTTAAAAATAAATTTATTAGGTACTAGATAGCGGTACGATAGTACTTTTATCAGTAACAGATATTTGCATTTATTACACTCATTTTATTATGGACAGATGGCAATACTGATATTATAATATAATATCAATATAATATAATTCAATATTATTGAATGAGATACTTTTTAAATTACTTGAGTCATGAATTATTATTTTGCTGATTCTGAAATGGCGAAAATACAAATTTATAATAAAAATTAGAAGAAATGGAACATGTTACGAAAATGATAAATTTATCGTAACAATCTATCCAAAGTGAGTTTAAAATGCACAATTAACAAAAATACAACCTGAATTGAAGGTTTTAGCCATACAAAACTAGTTCAAAATTGCATTAAAAACAATAAAATACTAAATATTAGATATTATACCTATTGACACATAAAAAAATATATATATAAAAATTATAAAATTTGTGCTTTAAGTGCGCTTCCTTTCAGCCATTTCTCTTGAAATATGAGAATAATGTCTAAAATAAGTAGTAAGATCATTCCTCCCATTGTTGTTGATTTATTTTCCTTCCTGATCCCAAATTTCAGAAGCAATAATTATTATTGGAAAATCGATTTCCCCTAAAGCCAAACCTAAATTCAGTATTCAAAGCTCATCTTAACGATTTGGAAGCGGTTTTTCAGGTGAATTCTCCCTCATATTGCCAAAATATGACAGGAATTACATGGTAACCAATCAAAATTGCTTATTGTGCAAGAAGAATCACTTATTTTCTGTGAATTCTTAAAACTCAGCGATCAGGATCCATGAAACAAATTACGTAGGATGAAAGCTTGCACAAACTGCCTGCGAACGGTCATATTTCCGAAGACTGCAGGAGCCGCTTTTCTTGTAAAAATGTGCCTTGCGCCGCAACACTCTGCTTCAATTGCCTAAGAGACCTACTCCAAATCAAGTTGTCTCAAATTTATCTCAAATATTCAATAGCCAAATTCAAGGCCGAAGTGACGGCTAGTGTTTTAGTACAGTATTTATGGCAAAACTCATTCATGCCGAGCATTTCTTGTCAATGGCTCTCAACTAAACTTTATAACAGCAGATCTCTTCAACAGGCTTACACTTCCTGGACAAGCATTTCTCATTCAGTTTTAGGTTTTGCCAACAGTCTCTCAAAGATTTTTAATAAAACCAATGTCAATTCAAATTTGCCTTAGAGCCAGAAATTTGCCATTAATTCTATTGCTTTGAACATATCATGCTTGGTAACAGATAAAATAACGAACAATTAACCAATTGATATGCTTATAGAAAATTCTTACTTTTGAAACTCAATTTGTGTAGGGCAAATTACCTTACCTGCTTGTGAAATGTGCATGAAGTACAGATTGTTTCGTTCCTTATATAATATTCAGTTTTGCTGCTCGTATGTAAACACCAGAAAGACCTACTTTGTGCATTCACAAACTTTGTATGAATTTGAGAGCAACTAGCTTGCCAAATAGAAAACTGCACCTTGCTTATATCCACGCACATTCCTTTCTAACATTTTGTTTTTTCAGCAGCTCTAGGACCACCCAAACAAAATGGGCGAAGCTGATATAGTAATTAATAGAAATCTACAAATTTTCACAGGTGAATTTTGGTTAAAATTTTCCAAGATATCAATTTTTGAATAAATAAATAATTCTCCTAGTTTTATTCCCAGGAATTGAATACAATTTATTTACAAAAAAAAAGAAGAACTTTCTAAATTTTCTTTTGTCATCTCCTTCTTTTAATAAGATTCAACAATTTTGCCTTTTGCCTTACAGGGTTGTCCTCGCATTGTACTTTACTTTTCAAGTGTTAAGTAGCCCCTTTAAAAAATAGGGCTATGGATTTTTTAATTAAAGATAACGCGAGACAAGCAAAAAAATAAAGATTTAAAAAATCTCATTTGTCCAGGATTACTTCTAAACAAGAAATACTTGAAATTCCTAAAATGAAAAAAGCTGGATTTACGTGACAATGATTCCCTCATTTTATTTTTGTCTAATTAAAGAGAAAGAATAAACAACAAAGCTAATTTGTTTGGACCAGCGATAAAGATAAACCACAGAATTGTATTTTTTGATTACGAATTTTTGAATATAGGGTGTTCTATTAGTAGGTACGTGAAATCCTCCGCCACTTATTCAAAACAGAAAATACAACATAACACAAAATTTGATAGGTAATAAATCAAAACCTAATCAAAGTTGTTGCAATGTCACTTCATTTTTTTTGTACAATAATTAACCTCTATCTAACTTAACTACAAGATCTTATATACCTAATAGAAATTTCAAATGAATATTAATAGAAAGGTGAAATGAAGTATAATTAGACGAGGCAATTCAGAACTGAAATTGTATTTTTCTACAAACGTCACTAAAAGTGTCATTTTTAAGGGATGCTGTCAGTGTCTAAAATGCCATTTTATGAAACTGGAGTTAAAAGTGATTACTTTTAGCACTGAGTGCTAAAAGTAGTGCGTTTGTAGAAAAAATAGTGTATGATATTCGTGCTAAAAGTGACATTTTATTTTGTGAAAAGGGAAGTGTGGAACACGACGCCGAAGGCGGAGTGTTCCATCCCTTTGATAACCATTTTTTATTTCCTTTTTTAACTTTGCAAAGTACTGTGAATTATTTTTATCTACCCTATAATGTAAAACGTTTAATATTAAATTTAATTAACAGGCAAATTTATCCATTCTAAGATTTAATTTGTCCGAATGAATTGACTCGTAAATTGATATCAAACATTGTAACTTCAAGGGGTCTGAAATACAAAGCCCATTGTCAAAAGGGTCGCTATTGTTGAAATATAAACTAATTTATCGCCTCTTATGGCAAGTTGAATTATATTAGATACTTTTTGGAATGAAAATTTTCCTTTTTTGAGGCAATTGATTAATGTCTTCATGTTTAGTGAAAATCTAGTTACGTAGATACCTAGAATCATCTTTAGAAGACAAAACTTTACATCACGCGGATATTCAAATTCTAGATAGAGTAGAACAATTTCGACTAAATAGATGAGCTTGAGCATCATCATGTACATCATCCACAAAGTATATCTCGATAAGATTATTGAGAGGAAATTCGATAAATAAACGATATCAGATGTTATCTAAACCGTTCCTAAACTGCTGGACAAATAAAACGGAACAAGCGAATGTTTAAGTTAACTTTAAATTTCAATATTACGCGAACTAGAAAAGATATCGATGAGCGGTTTGCGAAATTATCTTTTAAATTACGCAAACCACTCAGTGATTTCTTTTTTAGTTCGCGTAATATTGGAATCCAAAGATAAACAAAAAATTCCCTTGTTCCGCTTCATTTGTCCAGTAGTTTATTCGAATTCAACAATGAAAAGCCATTGTAACCTATACGTACTTTGATGTGAGAACTTTTCCCAGAGACATGGTCCAGATATTTGGGATTTATGCTACTCAATTTGAAGTATTTTCGCCTTATAAACACATGAATCAGTGACATCGGAAACATATTTTGAATTTTTAATCTATAAAATTTTATGTTAAAGGCACTTAAGTACAGAATCATTCAACTTTTATTCAATCAAATAAGTGATTGAGTGGAACTAATTATCAAATTATCATATTTTTATTTTAGTTTTTTTTTTTTTGATGACGGTTTCATCAGTTAAATTTTTACATATATAAGGTTGTTATTCAAGAAATACACGTCAAATATAGACTTTCTAGAACCAATTTTATGTAAAAAGTTTTATTTAATAGCTGCCCGCATCTAGTTTCTTCTAGTATGTAGTGGTAGAAGTGGCCCCTCCATTACTAAACAATGTATACCACGCTCCAGCGCAAAGCGTTGCATCATAGTAGGTTTTGCTCTGCGCTAATGAGCGTTTAACTTTGCCTTTGCCTACTACGATACAACGCGACACTTCAGGGGAGTGCGTTGCACAATGGTAAAAAGTGGCTATACACGCCCCTGGTCTCTGACGCCCTATTTATACTCCCCTTACTTGATCCGAATTTTCGTAACGCTCGAAAATTGTTGCCCCCTCAGCAAAAAAGTTTCACTTCATTAATGGTGCACAGCCTTGAATACATTTAAATCAGTAAAAACAGTAGGTATCCAATTTGCCTCGATATTTTTTTGTTATACGTTTGAGGTCCTTTAGCAAATTAATTCAGTAAATGTGCATACCAGATAACAAATTAGAAATTACCAGTTTACCAATTTCGATCGAATTGACAGCGGAAGAGGAATTGGATTAGTTTTAAACATTTCAATTATCAAATGTTTTCCAACAAGCGCTTTGTTTTATGTTGTAATTTCAAAGAAATTATTTCGTGCAAATTATAAGCGAATCGACAATAGTATATCGATTGCATATATTTGTCCTTTCATTCGTTGGATTCAAGTCTTCATCCAAATTTATCCGAAAGTACCTAGTTTGAAAATAACAGGTCACTGAAGCTTTGAGCCACAAAAAAAATTAAAAACAACATTAAAAATCTCTGGATCGTGCAATTGGGAAGTGGATTTTGGATTCCATTAAAACGTAGATCAATCCATCAACCCAGTGAGAAATACGACACTCTAAAATTTAGAATATAATAGAACACAGAAAACCACTAACTTGAACTTTCATATACCTACTGGCTATAAATACTTTGGCAATACCATAACTTTTATTAAAAAGTTACACAAAACTTGCGCTATCACCTCGAGGAACATTTATACATACCAATAACTGCTTAAACATAAAATTACTTAATTCATATCTATTAAATTTCCAAAAAAAGAGGTGGATATCCCGTATGTCAGCTTATTGTTCCTAGTTGTAAATGCTGTAATTATTTATATGGTTTGTTCAACTTTCAAACATAATAAGAAAAAACCATTACGCCTATGACAAATGAATCATAGAGTTCAGCTGCAGATGCCGTTCGAAAAAAAAAGCAAAAACGATTAAAAAGCTGACGAAAAGCTCTTACTACCCCAACATCTCGTAACGGCCTTACTCTGGAACTACTTGAAGGAAATATTTAGAACTTGCGAGACGGAAGTAGGGTGTGAGAAACCAGCGTAGCATGGCGTATAGCGTTAAGTAGACTGAAAAGACCAATTTATGTGCAGGGAAGGAGAGTAGCTGGCTATAGAAGTAATGCGGTTAAAACTAAATTTTCCTTAAAGAAATGCAGTATAAGCCTTTGTATTTTAAAACTCTGCATTGAAATTTCTAATTGGTTATGCACTTGATATTTTGTTGCGTATGATAAAAAAAAGCGGAGTAATAAGGGTTTTCATCAACTTGCATCGATCCCCACCATGACATGATCAATATTTTAAATTTGTATTCATTCATAAAAGAGATGTTTGAAAATGTTTTCAAGTGTTTTTACCAAAGTTATACACTCTTAGCTCGGTCAGATTTAAGCAATACGTGCGGTCTTGCTTTCATATTTCATAAGAAAATGGAGAAACCCTTAATTCTCATTCACTGCCACCAATTGCATACCAGTTTCGAACTTGTTATGCTTTCATCAGTGCAATATAGGCGGAAGCACACAACTCACAACTCAGAGAAACAGGTTTAGAGGCGAATCACACGATAAGAAATATATTGATCTTTAATAGCATGTGACTCCCACTATCCGTAGTCCTACAAAACAAAAACCTTACTTACTACGGAGAGAGAACAAACCTAATATTATACAAACAGTAGCAGACTCTAGTTATATAGTGGTTTGGGCTATATTGTACACCAAGATCACAAACCAGTTATGGTTTGGTGACTGCTAGACAAGATTGAGCCAAATAGAGAAAAAGTTTAATGCTATACTTTTTTGCATGAAATGCCATAAAAACATTTTAGGTATTATGTTACAACTCATGCAGACCATAAACTCTTTACTTTCATAATGGCAAAGGGGTTACTAAGATACCTACGTTTATCAACATTACAAAGAATGAAAGTTAGGTTACTCATAAATACGATATAAATGTTCAATACAAACTTCGTAAAATAGCCATGGCTGAGTTGCTGTGAAAAATTATATTAAAGATGTACCCACAGATGATCAATTTCTAACAGAAATAGTTAACTCCCTTAATATGCTGAGGAGAGATTGATAGAATTTTGCGTGTGGCTCATAAAGATAAAAAACAATCTTTTTATTGAAGGATATGTGCCTGAAAGCCGGAAGGTTATACTGTAGATCTAGCAAAAGCTCCGGATAGATCCAAAAAGACAGTAATTGTACCTCAATCATCAGGACCAAGGATGTTGTCCCAATTGCAAGAGAATCACTGCGAGATATCCAAGATATAACATATGGCCATGTATCGATAATGTACTGGCCAAATATGCACCAGGACATTGAAGAATAAATACGGTAATGTGAGAAACATCAGAGAGGTAATTTAAGGGAGCTGTTGCTCTTGAGAAATATACCTAGCCTACTATCATAGATATTTTAGTGGCTAGTAGTGATTCTTCTAGACAACAAAAAATCTAAATCAATCCCCAGTAGTACAACAATATTGGCAAAATATTATATTTACATATTGGCCCAAAGATGGAAACGACAGATTTTTTTTTTTTGCCCAATATATATTTTAAATATGAATCCGATATTGAAGAAAAATATTGTCTCAATATTGCGAATTAATAAATATATAATATTGCTTTTAGAAATATACCCAATATTTGTTTTTTCAGATTGGCACAATGTATACTTCTTATATCCAATATTGAATATAAATATTTCTCCAATATTACCAATTAATAAGTAGCGCGTGGTGCCCTCTCTCGGTAGTCCTGATTGATATGGAAAATGTACATCTCCTATATATCACCAATATTGGATAAATATTAGATAAATATAAACATGAATAAAAGTTATTGCCAAATATGGATTATCCATATTGGATTCACATATTATATAGTAATAATAATGTAGGCAAAAGGTTAATCTCCTATATATTACCAACATTGGCTACTAATTTCCAATATTAGACCCATGCACAATATTTTACCAATATAGAATCCATATTGGGCTAATGGGTAAATACATCACTGTTATATTAGAAAAATTTGTTTTGCTATTATATATCCAATATTGGCTCAATAATGCAAATAAAAACATTATCGGTGCATATTGGTCCATTAATGGACACATTACTATGGTAATATTAGAAAAAGTTGTATTGCCAATAATCAACCAATTTTGTCTAAATAATGTCAATATAGATATTTTTTGTGCATATTAGCCCATTCTTATGTAAATATAATATTACAATGTGGAAAAATATGTATTGCCAATATTTAACCAATCTTGGCTACATGCTGCCGATAAAAATATTATTTGTGCATATTGGCCCATTCTTGGATAAAAATATTATTTTAATGATGAAAGAAGTTGTATTGTCAATAGATGTACAATGTTGGCTGGAAAATGCCAATATTGGGCCAACATACAATATTGGTCCAATGTATCCGCAACATGGGACCAACATTGTGTGCTACTGGGGGTGCCTTCAAATCAGTATTTTGAACTCATGAAAATATACCAATTGAACTTGTCACCAAAAATATACCAATTCTTTCGAATGGCGCCTCAAATATCAAAGAAGATTCTCCGAAAATGAAAGAATTTGGAAGTTGCTTTTTTTAAGAAAACCTATAGGAATACTCCTATCTATATCTAGCTATCAGGAGTTGCTGGCCCAGGTTTTAAACAATAGATATTCACGCACGAAACTGCCACAGTTGATCTGCTGATATTTGAAGAAGCAGATGTTCAATAAAACATAATTATGAAAAACCACGGCTAGAAGAGAAGAACATCAGCAAAGGAATGAGGAAAAGTATGAGTGCCATCTAAAGTGGAGGAAAATTTACAAGAACCAAGATCCTATATTGTTTAAAAAGAAAATAATAAAATGAAAATAATTAGTTTTCATGTAAGACGCTCCTTGAATGAATCTTTGGTTCAGCTAGATGTTATCTACAAAAGGACGCATAGACATACAAAAACCTGGTTTGTTCGCGACTTTGCAATTAGGAAATGATCCGATGTTGATAGTTGTTTTCCATTTTTCCACACTTAAACCGTCAGTTCACTCTTTGTTTACATGTAAGATTAGAAGAGAAGAGAGAAGGAGTTGCAATAAATTTATTTAAACATATTAATTCTATCATAAAAATAGTCAGGGAAAGCTCGTGTCATCTACAGTTGTTTGCAAGTTGGCCACTTCCCAAAATAACTGAAATGTGAAATGTTGAATTGTCTTTAATTTTTCCTAGATGCTCACTCTTTCTCGCTCTAAAAGGCTTGTACTTAAAATTAGGAACACAAAAAACATTATAGTCCGAATATTTTCGTAGAAATACATTTTCATGTATAACTACCTAAAAAGGACCATGAGGCTAGAAAACATTGCTATTGTAGTTTGAGATATAAATTTAGGAACAACTGAATAACTATCACAACCTACTACAATACTTGTATTTACCGTAATTAAGCTTAAAGGGGGTGTGACCGAAAAATGAAAGTTTCGGTGCAAAAAAATCTAAGAATAAATATCTAAACCGCATCTTGCTACGGTGGTCTGTTTTCGAGTTAGGGCGGTTTAAAGTTACAACTAGGCGTTTGTGACGTCACACTGGATTATCAGGGACAGTATTAACACGTGTAAGAATTTTTCAAAACACACAAGACTGCGAATTCGGCGGTTGTGACATCTTCTGTTCCTGCATAATTTATCTTCACAAGGAATTTTCTCGGAGACTATTTTGAATATAGGACTGCGGTTTTCACGAGAGATCTTAAAAAAAAAAATCTTGATTTAAGTAGCTTAAGTCGTCTTTTAGGGTCACACCCCCTTTAACAATTCAAAAACTGTTTCACAATACAGCCTGCCCTGAATTTCTGGATAATTCTCTACCAGAGTTCTCTGAAAAGACATTGATCGATAACTCGCCAGACTAAATTATTCGTTCAAGGCCATACTCTATCGTCAAAGATTCCAGAATATTCAAGATTATATCGTGAAGATAATGAAAATTGTATTGCATTATGAGATCTAAAAAAATCTTCACATTTAATTATTAAGTAATTATGCATTTTTAGTCAAAAACGATAGGTAATTAAAAGTTAAAAAAATAACTTGACAATGTTGCTCGTAATAATTCGGCTTCTATAAGCATCTGGCAAAATAGCATAAAAAATAATAGGTGGTTCAGAGTAGCTGAAGTTGAACCAATAATTGATTATTGATTCGTCAGTATAGAAAATGCGCCTAATTCATTATTATTGATGTTACGGAGAATCGTTATTCTGTAACTATTCTCATTTAGCCGCCAGAGTTCACAGAGAAATATTTCCTAATAGGAGGGCACCTAACGAAAGAACATTTGTGTCCAAAGATTGCGTGACACGGAAAGTGTGTGTGCAAAATGATAATCGGGAGTCTGCAAGACAAATGACGCCTGGCGATGGAGAACAGATTTTAGGGATAGTGCAAAATAGCCCTGAAATAAGCACCCGATCCATTGCCTGACAAGTTAGATTTTCCCACTCAACAGTTCATCGGACCCTCGGACAATATTTACTTTACACGTATCATGTACTTACAGCGTGTACAGACAGTGTGTCCTCCAAAAAATCCAGAGAAATCCGATTTTTTACAATCTATTCTATCTACTGATGAGTATTGCTTCACAAAAGATGGAATTTTTATAAATTATCACAACACACACCTGGGCACAAGAAAAACGACATACCTGCCATTCAGCAATACCGATTTCAACAAAGATTTTCGATAAATATTTGGGCAGGAATTGTATAAAAATTATTATTTACATTATTTGAAAGCGAAAAACAGGCGAAAATAAACTCGTAGCGTTGGATTGCTCGTAGCAATTAGCGTAGCGTCAAATTTACCTATGTAGTTTGTTTCTTGTTTGTTTACATTTTTATCTCGGGTCGGCGTTCTCGGAGAATACATATCTGTATGTACAATGTTGTAAAATTGTTAACATCTATCTAAATTCAAATTCAAACTCCGAAAATACTGCGAAATGACCCATGGTCAATAGGACAGTTTCAACTTGATATACCCTGTATATTAATCTCGTCCTCAACAGCTTTGGGATCAATTATTAATAATTCTTGAACATTTATACTTGATTAGGTACCCTATTAAATTTTTGTAATTACTGGCCCCGTTAAGGTTTCAGAAAAATTTATGATCTGGATCGATGCGCCAAGTACAAAAGCTTTCTTTACTATTTATTTATCGTAAATTTAAACATGATATTAATCCGATAAAAATAAATAATATAAAATTATTCAATGTATCGGACATAATATAAGTACAGAGAAACAAGCATAATTCATTGCCTGCTTCAAATTACTATTAAGTAAATTGTAAATGATTGCCTTCATTGAACATAAGGGTTTTCTGATGTATATTTTTTCCCCGGAACAAAAAGCTATATCGCATTGCTTTGCCGTCCCTTGTGAGCTTTTATATTCGGCTGCTTCTTGGGTATTATGGGAGTTGGGTTACAAAAGACACGCTCATTACGCGAAATGGAAAAAAGCTACTGGAAAATGACGAGCGGAATTTTTCTTGTCTTAACAATTATTTAAATTGAGTGTATTGTATCCTGTATTGTGTTTGTTTGCTTGTTATTTTTTATTTGCCAATTGTGACTAACGAATAATTTTGGTGGCAAATTTACACTTATTCCCAAGATTTCTAGTATAAAATGCAATTTTAAGCTAAACCAATATTCGAGAGAACATAAATATTTTTCCGCGTGAACGAAAAGTTGTGGACTTTCTCAAATACGGCGACAAGAGGTATCTTAGTATCCCCAATAGCAATTCATCTTGGGTTAGGAGCTGAGAGGGCCCGGTTAACCAAAATTACGATGTGAACGATAAACAACCGGTCGAAAAGGCAGTTTAGTTTACAATTTACGCGTCGACCTGTTGACCGGGAACGGATCTTTTTCCGCAGTTAAAAATTTTACTGCTTCAATATTAAAACGTACTTATTTTGGCAATTGCCTAATTATACTGCATACGGCTAGTCAGCATCAGTTCGGCGGCCATGGGTCTATGGGTTCCTTGTATACATCTTACCTTTGGGCGCCACCAAGTTAATTGTGACTTAACTAGGAAGATAACCTAATGATGTTTAAACAAAACCTGTGCAATTGGAGAGCTTATCAATAAAACAACTAATTAGGTACAATAATGTATCTGGCTTCTTTATTAAAAAAAATAATAACAATAATGAATAGGGATAGTCAGGACGTTGTTAAAAATGTGTATACATTATGGCTTGTACCAATTTATAAATATTTGATTATCAAAAGAATGAATGTAAATAATGCATATATAAATATGAATTTTAAATAAACATGACTAAAAACCTTTTGGTATTCACACTTGTGAGAGATAAGAAAAATTCAGTATGGGTTACACTTTACCATCAGGCAAATTAAACACAGAAAGGTGAAAGTTATAGTTAGGGCAACCTCAGGGTAAAATTCTAGAATTTTATTTAAGGGGCACTTACCGAACCTGATTTAGTATCAAGTGATTTACATAGGATTTGCCTAAATAGTAAAAAGTGCAACTTACATGTGTACAAGTGTTGATTATCTTCAAAGGTGTGTGTAAATCAAGAAGTTTTGAAGGGATATTATCTACAGGTTCGGTCTCACTGTAGATAGTGAGTATGGTAAGTGAGTCATAGTCATGAGTTCTATCCACGTGGTATCTGTTTTACGTAGAACTCAATGTGGTTCCACCAGAGTGCTACCAAGAGGGTTGCTGAAGGGAGGCTACCAAAGCCAACTAAGGGCAATTTAGATCTAGTCTAGAATTTCTTTCTAGGAGCTGTCCAACTATAGCCTAAGACTGTCTAGCTACAGCCTAGCACTAGGATTGTCCAACTATAGCCTAAGAGTAGGACCCTATAACGATGTTCGTATAAAAAAACAAATCGAGCCCCAAATATTAGAAATAATCTTACCTCAAATTGAGGGATACTCTAGACCAAAGGTGAAGTCTTAAACTTCCAAATGCTGCTCGGAACAGTCCTATTAAAAAAAAAATGGAACACGTGTTGTAGGTTAATATTTCCTGAAGAAAATCTCAAACTTACCGAAACAGAATCCAAAAATGACCAAGGGACGACTCTAGACAATTATCAGCAAGAAATTAGTCTAAAACTTGAGCTCCCTGGCACAAAATTCCAAAAAGTCTCGCCCCAAAAATAATTAGGGCCGAGGCCCGAGACCGGACGACTACTCAGCGTGAGGTCGCAGATCAAAAGGGCAGATTCTTCATTTAGAATTTAGATTTCGGAAGAAGACTTTCATCTGTCAAACTTCTAATTTTGACATTGAAGAAAATTATAGAAAAGGACGTGTTCAGTTTCACCCCAAAAGTACGAACTGAGAATCGGTTGTGTAAAAAATGACTGGTGGATGTTGAAAAGTGCCTATAGAACATATATCAAAAGGTAGAACAGGTCTAAAGAAAACGCCTAGACAAAACAGCTGTTCAATGACATGATAATGAAAAGTCAAAGAGTACAAAAAAACAACAATTATTATCATAACCTCAGATTATTGATTGGATTTGCAAACAGAGATGGTGATGGTACTAACTCCTTTTCCTAAGATTCTAATCAATAACAGCGGGCCCTGCCGTACTGAATCAAACCTTCCTAGATCAATTAACCAAACTTGCAAACCTGAACCAAAAAAACTTCCAGTAGAAGGCAGCACTCAAGGTAACAAAATCTGGGCACAAAAAAGATACTTAGTTGTTTATTCATTTATTTCATTGTAGCTCTATATGGAATCATATCGAGTATGGCAAAACAAGGTAGCTTATTAGCCAAGAAATTGAAAACGTTACACTATATATGTAGATCTACATTGAAAACACACAATTCAAAATTCATGCAATTATAAACAGCTTTGATAAATTTAGTAAATTGCTTATTCATTTATTCTAATGTTCTATTTTTCATTACTAAAACTTTTGTCCACTTGGTACAATTTCGGCTTTATTCAATTTTTGCAACAAATTAAGAACCTACATCTCAATGTATTGCCGCTGTTCGGGAATAATAATTTCATTTTCCGGATTAACGTTGCATATGAGAGCGAGTAAACTTATAGGAACGGTTGTTGGAAAATAATTTCCAAATAGTGACACATGTGAAAGCAAAAAGTGAGAATTAAAATTTATTTGTTACCAAATAAATAACGTGTTTTTCCTACATTTTCTCGGAAACTATAAAGCACATAGAAAATTGTATAATACAAGGGCGTTCTATGTTCTTTTTTATCTATCCTTCAACAAGATGATGTTGTTTTTTTAGGAATTAACCCTGGCTTTTTAACGATGTTGGCAGGGGTTGTCTCAGCTCTTATGCCTAGATTTATTTTGCTCCAGATGACCAATATAGGAATGGCCGCTGACAGTAACTGAGATAATCTTACTCGGATAGCTTACGGTAAGTAAATTGTAAATTCTATTTTGCCGATAATTTATTTAAGCCCGAATAGGAACTTAATGGTGCTGCGGAAAGAATGAATCAGACACCAATAGACAAAGCAAGATCTATGATAATGCAAGCAAAAATGGATAATATATTTTGGGAAGATGCTGTACTTGTGGCTACGTAAAACTAATTTGACAAGTCACATGAGAAAATATCATCCTGGTAAATTAAGTCTCAATTTAGCAGGAAAAACAAACTTAACGACTTGTTCAAATTTTAAGTGAACCTCGCTAGCACAACCAATGTTGCAAATATAGTTAAACTGATCACTGAAAATAAAAATTTGAAGACACAACACATTGAACTAGGAGAGAAAATTACTAGCTTTGAGCATCTGGATACATTTAGGAAGATTGGGTACAGCTCCTCTCTGGATGCTATGCAAATCTTCGAACACTTGTAGAGAAAGTATTGTTCCTAACACTTGCGCAAAGTGTCTTTCCCGCACTCAAAGCTTATCCGAACTCCGCTTCACGTCGTTCGTCTAACTGCTTTTCGGGAAAGTATCACTTTGCGCACTTGTTAGGAAAATAACTATTGCTTTCTGCGTAACAACCTCAATTTATTGTCAGGGATTCCGGGTTTCCTAAAACGCATTCAAAAAGCAGTAACAAATTTTATTCAGACAATAGGTGTTAGGAATTCTCATTTTTGCATTGTGTTACACAAATATAAGAATATCCTAATAGTACATTAAAATACAAGTTTCATAAGACGTCATTTTATCGCACGAGCCCTATATTAGAAAACGAGCCGGAGGCGAGTTTTCTAAAGGGCGAGTGCGATAAAATGTCTTATGAAACGAATATTTTATACTATTTTTTCTATTTTGGTATTGTTTAATTAAAAAAAAACAAATTTTTCTTGGAAACTTTATTCTCATATTTCCTGATTTCATGTTTAGGTTGGTAACATTACATGCCAAATATAGAAATCTTCTTTTTTATTTTTATTTTTACCATAATAAAATCGCAAATGACAGTTCGATGGCCATCAGTCAGCCAGTGTTACAAACTTCCGATAAGTAAAAAAGGAGTGTCACAAAGAGCTTCTTTTCGAAACTACTTTTAGTGTCGAAAAGACTTCGATATGGAACCAAAATAGAAAAAATAACATTTACTGATCTATAGAAGGAACGCTCGTTTCGAAAAACAGTTTGCCGAGGAAAAAGGGTGTGCGGGACGTGGAGTGCTTTATAGAATAACCAAGGGACTCGATCTTGTCGTGATCCTGCTACCCTTAGTATTTAGTTGATACATTTTAAGTGCTATTAAAGAAATTTTGTGCAACTGCTTTTCTTTCAATACAGTCCACTTACAATTCACAATCAGTGACTACATAGCAAAGTAGGTCAAGTCTATTCTATTAGAGGACCGTGCAGGCGAGGTGTCATTTAACATATCAATAGGACTTCATAAAAATTCCCTTTTTCGGAATGTACAAATCAAATCTTATGTCTAAACTGACTTCCAATACTACCCGCCATTTATAGATGACATAGCGTACTCCTGATTTTACTGTGGTATATTATTATAGATATATCACAATCTGACAATGTCGCATTTTGCTGATTGAGTTTTCAAGAGGATATATTGGAAGATGGTGCAATGCATTTTGGGTATCTGGGGCAATTGTTGAATTATGTCGGAATAAATGGAATACCGAAATATTTTTTATATTTAAAAAAAGTCTTGTTTTCTTGAATACAATAAAACTTTTAGAATAGACGCGCTCTAAATGTAAACAATTGGGTTCCTAGAATCCTGGCCGGATCGTCGATGCAGTTTCGTAATAGTATGTAAGAACTTCGGACCCGAAAACTCTGTTTTCAGGGGGACAGGTTTCACTATTAATGTCATCCCTGTAATTCAACCCCCTAGCAAGGGCGGCTACTATCCTGTAACCCCTAGCTCGGTTTGCTAAGCGAATAATTATTAGAGGTGGACTGATTCAATAAGTACAGAATGAGAAGGGGGGCCACTGAATTTTTAAAAAAATTAATCAAATCAAATAAAGTATTGGGATATGAAAATTCAGAAACCCACCTAGAAAATAATCAGTAAACGGCAATTGGTAATTCTGAAAAAGAAATAAATAAGGCACATAACTCAACCAAATCCTGACACAGGTAAACCGATGAAACAATTAAGTAAGTTTCAAATTAAATTAGCGTATATTTCACAGTGAGGTCAAGAAAATCACGGATTAAATTATTTCAATTTCACTTCGAATAAAATCAATAAATAGACGTTAACTCTCAATCAGCAGTTTCATGAAATTAAAAAAAAAATATATATTACAATATACGTACCTCAATATACTTATCATCATCATGAAATGGAAATATAAAAGATTTAATTTTCCAGAAAACTAATTAAAAAAACATGAATCATTGAAAGATTGTATTAATAAAGATGGTCAGCTTCTGTTTAAAAAACAAATTCAATAAAATCAACTTGCACCTGTAAGAGATCAAAAATTGGGTTGAATAACAATTAAATGGTCTGGAAATATAGTAGAAATCTTCAGATATATAAGTTATAGGACCCAGGGATTCAGGGTTAAAAACTGATCAGTTTTCGACGAGGTAGGTTCTCACTTACTAATTTTAAATTTAGAGCGTTGGTATCTAACCTTAACTTCTGTTTAGATTACTGATCGATTACTATTGATAAAATATAAGTACATTATTCAAATATGGCGATATTAGAAGTTGAACAAAGATAATAAACTCGATAAATAAAAAATTCGAAAAAATTATCCAAAGTTCACTCCGGTGTCAAGAAAGCGAGAATGAAATCTCAAATATCCAAAGGTAATGTCAATAAAAATTCAATCAATTATGGTACCTAATTGATTATAGAGTAGATTTCATAAAGAAGGTAATAAAGGTTACAAATAAAACTCTATACAAGCTTCCATTCCAACAAAAGGTAGATTACTGTAGCCATCCATTTTCTGTCATCAAACGAGGGAAGTTGCAGATTCTAGCGTTGAATCTAAGTAGATAGAGGCTAGAAGTTCTCAGTTGTTGTCAACTGGGAGGTACAGAAATCAATACGTAAGGGATTGGATTCCTCTAGAAATCCCTTCAAAGCTCTACTCCACGGTCTACGAATATGGTGTTCTTTTAAAAATGTGGCCTTTCAGGAATAGATTTGTTGAGAGACGCGGCTCCTCGGAAAAAAAAACGGCTCCCCGATAAAAAAAAAAACAGCTCTCCGATAAAACCCTAAGTAATAGAGACCCCAAGATTCCATGAACAACCATTACTTTGAAAATAAAATTAAAAACGACTCACCACGGAGGGGTTCGAAATTCAAACTCAAATAAAACGGTCATCAGACTTTTTATTTAAATTTTTTCCGTAATCAATGGATGATTGCCTTACGCAACTTTATTTCGTTAAAATAATGCCTGACAGCCGATAAGGTATCTTTTCCACGAGAACGGTAATCGATATTATATTTCACTTAGGAAGATGGCTGCCCCCTACCCAAAGTCAACCGTTCAGGGCAACGACAAGATAAAAAAAAGGCTAAGAAAAGGACTAAAATGAACAGGCAGAGCTTTTTTCAAATAGGCAACGGAAAATGTTGGTACTAAACCGGTACTTCAAATTTGAATGAAAATCGTGCTCTCTAGTTTGATAATTTGCTATTTTTATTGGTGAGAGAAATCTTTTTTTTTTATGCTAGTCATCAGACTGTCACCATTAATATAAAGGTAATTAACTTTATATTATAATTGAAAGACAAAAGGAACAAATACTAACTGTAGTATTTCACATGCTACAAACCTTTATTTTTTCAAATAGGAAGGGGTATGTTGTGATACATATTTCTGAAGGGCATCAAATTCTCTTTAAAATGCCGCTTGGTGTTTTAAATTTGAGTAACGCGCCGTCGAGAAATCGCGTTTTAAAACATTAGAAGATAAGATCTTAGAAGATTTACGGAACCGCATTAGATACTAATGAATGCCAAAAAATTACACCAGATGTTCTCCACAATGTCCGTGTCGCCGTCACTTTTTGTACCATTGTATGGAGGTAAATGGCGAATATTTCCAACATTTAATAAGATAACAGGTAAAGTACCTACATGAGGTAGGTAAGGTCCGTTTCACCAGGGTTCATACTTGACCATGAAACTTGAAAAAAAAGGGTTGTCTTAGATTAATTCATATGACACATTCAATTTTTTGACAAATTAAAATGAATGACTTCTGGTTTAAGAACCGACGAACATTTTTGACGTCATTGATTTGTTTCACTGAATTTTTATTTGTTAAACAAGGAAGGCAAATGCTGGTGGCAAGTACAAACCCTGGTGAAACAAACTTTACTTACTCAATAAAATTAAATTTTTTGAAACGCAATTTCTCGACAACGCGTATCTCAAATTTAAAAAACGAAGCGGCATTTTAAAGGGAATTAAATGCCTTCGTATGTATCACTACATGCCCCTTCCCAATTGAAACAAATAAGGCCAGTAACCGCCCCCGCTAGGGAGTTGAGGTTACAGGGATGAAATTACTAGTGAAACGTGTCCCCCTGAAAACAGAAGATTTCGGGTCCGGGGGTTTTTTAAATTTTTACTTTCAAAGCCGTAAACCTTGCTGGACTGTTTTCGATGGGCTACCCTGTAAAATATTTTGTAAGTATTGAATTTCTATTTTGAAATAAATTAAATTTATATACTATCTTCAACAAAAATTAACTTCTTCGTCAACTTGGCTAAAATTTTAATTTTTTAAGTAACCAGTTTGTAATTTCATAAAAAACATCGTTAATTACTTGACGCCTTAAATATGCAAACAGCAACCTAATTTTATAAGATAACAGAGAATTTTTAATACGACTAAAGTAGTTCAAAGGAAAGCTGCATTATTTTTCTTTGAAATAAAAAACTCTTGTTTTAACTTACAAGCCAACTTTTTATTTCTGAATTTCCGCTCTTTAGTCTACGGCAAATATTTAAATTGTTCTTAACTTTGAATTACGCGTAAATGTCAGCTAATAGTTTATTAAATACAAATTATGGCTGATTTTTCTGAATGTTTATAAAAAAATCATACTGTATTTATAATAATTATTCAAATAAGTAACTAGTTTATTTATGTAAGCTCTTTCAAGCAAAGTCTAATTGATGAGCAGGTTCATAAGGCGTTGGTTGGCTTCAACTTCAACTTCTACTCGGTCGCCACCCTCCACCAGTCCTGAAAGACAAAGACAAGTAATTTTGTGGTAATTTAAGGAAAGCGAATGCCTCTGTGTAAGGGATGCTTATTTGGTAAGTACCATTTATGTCAGCAATTCTGGATAAATTGGGCAGTGCTCTAATAAACCTAGGGCGATTCAACATTACATTTATAGATAAGCATTTATTAGTCCTGACTTGCTAATTGAGCCTTTTGTTCATATTGATTCTTGTGAACTTAATCTTAAATGCTACTTGGTAGGGAAGAAAATTAACCTGATACTTCCTTTGCCCCATTTTGACTCGAAAGTAAAATTCTTCTCTAATCTATTTAGCAAACAGAATATTTGAATGATGTTTATGATGATTATATAAATGATGATTTTATTTAAATATTTTCATTTCACTCCAGCAAAATAAGAAGATTAATTTAATATTTACCAAAATTACTGCCTCATAGGAAATGTTAATTAAAATTGAGATTTCCTCAATACACAAATCTTTCTGTGCCGTTTTGCATGGTTGCTTGCTTTCGAAACATTTTACTGCTGTCTACATCTCAACCGTCTTGTTCAAGACGCGTTAACTAAACTTATTAATTGCCTCCCTGCTCTAATTTGGTATTTGGTAGGGTTTGATAAGTGAAAAAGCAACATACTTAACAAGTTACTCCAGGAGAATGATTAGGTTGGATAAAATTATGTATTTTTATGTGAAACAACATGTTTTCACTGTACCTGGATTCTTGTGTCAATATTGAAAAGAGCATACATGTTTTCTTCTAATAAAGGAAAAGTCATAGGTACCTTTTAATTCGGATTTTGCTGACGAAGGCTTTTGACAGGGTAATTTCTGTCGTCATTATTTTCGTAAAGGTTAAATAATCTAAGAAACTCATCAAGCACCTCAAGGTGGCCCCAGTGAGTCGCTAATAACCAAGTTTTCTTAAATTAGAATTTGGATGAAAACATTTTGTTAATTGACGGTCTACAGAATTTATCTTTTTTGTGGATTTTTTTATTGGCATTTAGGTAAATTGCAATTATTGCTATTTATATATTGCAATTTTATTTATTTGTAGTATAACATACCCGGGTTCGTTCAGCAAGATTGAACGGTTAGAATTTTTATTATGTCTTTTTTTAACAAATCTTCTGAAAAACGAAATGGAAAACAAATAGGACCTACGTTGTGGAAACTTACTAAATTCTACTTATTTGACATGCGCGCAAAATTAGGGAAAAAGGGAAGTTGTGATATGTAAAATAAACGAAAAATTTGTGAAACGTCTAATTTATTATTTAAGAAAATCGTACCTTTCTCGACCTGGAACTCTCGAGGGGAAAGAACACGGCACAGAAATCCTCGATCTTGATTCCTCAAAAATTAAAACATACTGTGTCATTTTAATAATTATTAATTGTAAGTCAATGAAAGTTTAAATTAGGTACCGTCCCTGTTATTGTGCTAAAAATTTAATTCCACACACTACATTCAATCAACACCTATATTCAATGCTGAAAAGTTTTTGGTTAGTTAGCCAGGGACCTCAGTACCTGCTGGTGAAACTGGCCTGCGGGAGGCTACTTAGCTATAGTTATTATTTCCAGCTAATATCTCTAGATTAATTTTTCAATTTCTTTGCTAGGATATTCGCTCGTCAGGGTAGAAAAGTGTTAGTAGATTCAACTAGGCCCTAATGCACGCTTTGAATACCAAAAATTAAAATCCCAGCACAAAAGACAGCACATAATTTCTTTAGATTTTAATTTACTTTTTCATCTGCGTTGTTGAATAGATCTTTTTCAAATACATGAACAATGCACATGCTATAAACAGACAAAAAAAAAGCATAAAAATGAAAAAATAATACTTGTATAAATTGAACTGTCAAAAACAAAATAACATTTATTCAACTGACCTGTGAACGCTTCTTATGACACACAAACTAATTACAAATTGGATTGAACAATCAGTTTAGTACAGAATAAAAATTGAAAAATGAACAGTGGCAGACAAATTTCTTCTCTAGTCTCTCATTTTCTATCTCCCCTTCGGTACTTTCGTTTTCTGTGGCGCGCCCCGTTCCCAAAAACTTCACAGCGTATACATGGTTGCAACATTTACCATTTGCTTTTCTATAGTAAACGTTTTGAAAAGTTAGGATTTGAAGAAATAACATTTTTAATAGGTAGTTTTCTGCATAATTATTATTGAAATTCCTTGCATAGTTGAAATTATGTAGGTAGTTAATTCAATAATTCCTATATTAATGGTTATTTATTCACTAGTTTGGCTGTTTTATTATTAAATATTTACAGATTGTTTCTAGGTCTAACTGTCTACCTAAGTTGATCCTGCCTGGTTAGGACAAAGAGAACAAGACAATAATATAACAACATAATGACATCATAGCTGTGAGTCCAGATAGCAAGCAGTGTCACCTCTCTGAAGTCCTATAAAGCACAAACAGAAAATTACCTGTGTAGACGAATTGCATTCAACAATTATTATTCACAAAGTGCATCTTGCTGTTGGAATATTTTCCAGTTGAAACAGTCACATTACAAGTGTTAAGTGAATATCTAGAGAATATTATTTTAAATGCTATTCACACTTACCTACCTACCACCAATTATTTCCTGTCTTTTAGAATTGAGTTTTTTCATGTTTTTTTTTTAGCATCTTGTTCAATGGCGATTGCAAAAAGTTATAAAAATCTAATCAAATAATTTTCATTGCAGAAATTTGAATTTTTCTTTAAGCGTCGATTAAAGCTAAAAAATAAAACATATAGATTTTTTTATCTCCCAAAGGCAAAGGCCAAACTTGTTTTGTTGCGCTAAATGAATGTTTCTCAAAGAAAGTCTAGGAATTAAATTACGATCGTCTTTCGTTTCCAGTGCTTTGAGACTGTCTAGCTGCAGTTTTTCCAAGAAAGGATATCGTCCATCACTTAAGGCTTTGAAGTTGAGATAAATAAAAGTGTTCGGAAAACTTGAAATTATAAATCCTAAATAAAAGCAGTAGTCGATCGTGTACATTAAAATTATGTATTTATACGGGATATTTTGTTGATTAATTATTTTGATTCACCAAAATGAAACTGACTAATATTGGAAATAGCTAATGCCGCGCCATGAAACCTTTATCCACTGTTGACTAAATATTTCGTATTGTTGTAGTGTTGAGACTTATTTTAGAAAATAATATCAATTCATTCAAAAAATGATTAGGTAGGTATTCATCAAAATGTTAATCATATATAAGTTGGATATTAAGTACAGAAAATGACCGAAATAATTTGTACAAACAATATGTATTTGGTTCAAACCATGATTACTTTCACTTTGAACAATATAATGACTAGTTACCACATGAGTAATATCACAAACTTAATTCTTTTCTAGACCACATAATAGGTTTCAACACCATAAAGATAAATAAGGCCGTATATCAATGAAGTTATACAGGGTGTCCCCGTTCAACTGGTCAATAATGCTAGGGTATATAGAGGAACCATAGAGAAGTATTTGAAATAGGACACCGATGGTCGGAAGTGCGTCGTTTCCCAAACACAGGGTGTTGAAATTTAAACAACCCCCTTTCATGGCTGTTCAAATTTCCGGAAATTATTGATGTGGGAATAATATTAAAAAATTCGTATAATGCACCCCCATTTTCCACCGGGAACTATCAGAAAAAAAAAAAAAAAAAAAATTGAAAAATTGAAAAAAAAAGCAATTTGTTTCAAATTTTATTCTTCCTTGGGGTGGTTCCAGGTAGAAAATGGGGGTGCATTATACGAATTTTTAAATATCATTCCTACATCAATTATTATCCCTGAAAATTTGAACAACCTAGCATTGGCCCTCCAGATCATATGAAAAAAAGTTGTTTAAATTTCAACACCCTGTATTTTGGAAACGACGCACTTCCGACCATCGGTGTCCTATCTCAAATTACTTCTCTATGGTTCCTCTTTATACCCTAGCATTTTTGACCAGTTGAACGGGGACATCCTGTATATCTTAACATACTATACAAGCATCTATCCGCAATATAGATTTAACTTGGATACAAACCCTCTATTAAGGTGATTTTTTATAAAAAGAAAATAAATGACTTGAAAAAAAAAATAGTAGGAATCTAATACCCCTAGTGGTTTCCTAGATAAAAAAAAAAAACTAGTCTCCCATTTTTGTCATATACTGACTACTAAAAACAACTCAATTTTTAAATAATTTTAGCAAGCGAACAACGTTTTTTTTTTTCCCACATCTTAACTAAAACGTTAACCTGTCAGCTGTCGAAGTCAGTTTCAGTTTCATGTTGCAAAATGAGCTTTTTTAAAACCTAATTACAATCTTAGACGTTTTCCTCAAATCAGAGAAGCTGGAAATGTCTGATGTAAGACCCCCAGCACCTTTATTTTTCTAGGCAATGCGGCAGAAAATTTCCGTGAGTTTGAACAGTATCGAAAAATATTTATTGGCTAGTGGTAAAAACAAAAAGGAAGCAAAAGATGAACAAGCGTTGTTACTTGATCCAATTATCAATGGACGCCTAGAATTAAACAAAAATTTCGAGTTAATTGAGGAAAATAATCGTGACTTGATTAAAGTTCTGTAAGAGTTTAAAAAATACATAACAGCAAAATAAAATGTTTTTTATAAAAGCTTTTTATTTCACAACCGAAAACGGAATAAGGCTGAGCTTTTCGGTCATTTTTTGACAGATCTAAATAAATAATACCTGAAACCTGTGACTTTGGGCCTTTGGGGATTTGTGTTATTCTATGAATAAAGGCAGAATTGTATCTGGCAGAAACAGCTTCAAATTACAAGAAGGACTTATTGCAGAAAGATGATTTTAAGTTTAGTTTGTCGGGTCAGGGGGGTTCTCTAGAGTTGTGTTCCCTTCTTCCTTGGCTGGTTGGATTTAAAAATAAATACACACGCGACGTGAGTTGTATATTTATTTAAAATTTATTTAAGTATATACTGACTGATGCAATAAAATACAACAAAATAAATATGAAATTGTTAAGACTCGAAAAAAAAAAAACAAAAGAAACGTACTACCTCGTCGTCGAGCAAAGCTGAGCATCGATTGCATGCACACGGCGTCAGTTTATTTCAAACATCGTTGTCGGATTTAACAGAAAGTCCTAATATTAAGAAAAAAAAAATATATTTGAAACCAAACACAGTTAGTGAGTGCCGAGCTGATGAGCTAGCGAAGAACATTCAAAATCAGTTATTATAGTGAAAAAGAAAATTGCACAATGTATTCTCACATTGCAATAAGTGACTGCTCATTCTCGTTAAAGGGCTTTATTTTAATAATAATTACGTTGAAACATAACATTTTCTTACAATAATTCTCATCTTTTCAAACATGACCCAAGATATTTATTTCGTACATGAGTTGAGGTATAATATAATTTTTGAATCACTTTGCATTAAACCAATAATAAAGTTTCATTGTTTTTATTACCTAGTATTTCGCTTTTAAAATCTCCAATGGCCTGAAAAGTATTTAATACAACCATTAGATCAACAAAAATCAATATAACCTCAATTTCCTTAACAATAAAAACAATGGCGCTACTTTACAGTCAGCGAGTGAGAGAGAGTGTCCCTGCCTATGTCTCCTCAAGTCGTTTCCAGGTTTCCCTTTTTAGCACAGTCTCAATTCAGAAAATCTTGATCCTTTTCAGGTCATCGCTTCAACGAGTCGGTATCTCAAGACCTGCTTTAAACTCTTCCTTGTCTAAAAAGATAATGATTGAGATGGTCCATTCATCTGGGATGCTTGGATGGTAGTAAATGTAAAGGTAGAAATGTATTTGAACCTTATTGATTAATATTTTTCCGATCACTATTTTTATTGTCTCTGTTGGTATGCCGTCTTCACTTGGAGTTTGTAATTCTCATCTCTTCAAGCGCATTATAAATCTCCTCTACAAAAACTTCTGTAGAGAGATTTCTGATTTATGATATCTAGAGCTTCGGTAAATCTTTATTTTATATTATTTAATTTGTTATTTTTTTACATTATTTACTGATTTTTTGCCCTGTTTCACTTGTGGACAGAGTCTTGCTTTTGCTTTACAAACCAATATAGTTTATTTATACTTTAAATGACGGTACTTTTGTTCCCCGTTTTCGAATTTAGCAGCCGCTAAAAATAATCAGGGGTTTGCATGTGCTCTAACCACATCATACTTATAGACCTTGGCCCATGCAAAACCTTGTTAAATTTAACGTGTCAAATTCGTTAATCGAGAGCAAAAGTATCGGCCCTAAGACAAGAGAACCTCGTGGAATTCAAAAAAAATAAATAAAGATAACGTGTAGCCCCTTTATGTGCAAATAAAACCACTCAAATTTCAACAAAAAATAATTTTTGACAGTTAACAGTTTGGTTGTTCTGGTGAATCTGATACAATATGTACCTTTCCAATCCGGAGCTCTTCAATGGATGTTGGGGTTTCACTTCCGTGAACTGAAGCTTTTCGAGTTGTTTCCTATATCCAGGAAAGAGAATAGATTGCTGGTGTGACGTCACTCTAGCTGATCCAGACTCCAAATGGTGATCTTTGTGTCGAGTAGGGACCCAGAAAAGAAAAAGAAAAAGGCGTATCAGGTTCATCAAGATTTGAAATAATAAATCCCCGAATTCTGCCAAAAAGCGAGCAAAGAAGCAACAGCCTCTTGCAAAGAAGGTTAAAATTGAAATTAGTTTATTAAAAAACTATTGTTGTGCAGATACTCCTTTCCAACAGAATCAGGTAAGTATGAGCAACTATTGCAAATTGGAAAAAGCATTTTTTTTATAAAAAAATAATTGAAAATAATAATAAAATAAAAAAGTCGTTATAATTAGGTACCTAAGTATACAGCAAAATTAAAGATAGATGCTCTTTATAATTGAGCAGAATGCTACTTTTCTAGCAGTCGCACTAAACAGGCAAAATTTAAAAAAAGAATGTAGGAAAAATTGAATCAGATAGAAAATTTAAAAAAAAAAAAATCTCTAGATTTTCCCCAAATAGCCAAATTTTAATTTTTGAGTTAAGGTACCTACTATAGGTACTACAAGATAAAGCTGAGGATGAATAAATTAAATACAGGAATTGACAAAATTCTTGAGATGTTTTAATTAAAACCTTTTTTAAATTAGTTTTTGATTTATCCGGATTTCTACTTTAAAATTTCAGCCTTCCAGCGCTCTTCTTACTCGAGAAGATAATTGAAGGAGTCAAACAGAAAATGGCTATACAGGCCTCTGCCTGGATTCAGTAAAGAGTTGATAGGGATGGACACACAAATTTGGTTTGCACCGACGTTATTTAGAGCAAATGGTCCAATAATCCCACACTAAGAATTTATTCTGAAAACCAGATCAACAGTACCTATTTATTAGCCAAAACTGACCTCAGAAAAACGTGGGACCATCAATCACAAAATGGAGGCACACAATTAGATAAAAAATAAAATATAATATTTATATTTTTAAGGAAGATAAGATAAGATTTATCAAGTAAAAACTGAACAGTGATATGATAGTATACACTGATGGTAAAATAAAATTAAAAATTTTTAGGGAAAATCTAGAAATCTGAAGAAAAAAAAAATTTAAAGTTAAAATCAACTTGCCAGTTTAGTGGTTTTGCTAGGAAAGAGGCCGTTTTAGAACCAAAACCCTGCAGGAAAACAAGTTTCGTGTTTTTTTTAATACTTAACTGCGTAGTAAACATTTCGAACCAATCAGAAGGCAGCACTCAACACACACTAAAGACCGTATTCGCTTCATCAATGAAATATACGTTGATTAAAAGGGAATAGATAAAAACACACTAGAATTATTTTAATTGTTTACAAATTACAATAATTTAAATTAAGGTTATGTTGAAAACACAAAACCAATAATTAATTATTAAGTCATTAAACCAAAAATGTATACGTAATATTTTTAAAATAAAAGTACCAATGACTATCAATGAGAAATAAAGTATGTTTTTTTTTTAAAGATAATTTCCTAAGTCAAAAATTTACTAACTATGTTGGCAACACAAGCCTTTTCTACATAAAAAATTTGAAAGCATTGACAAATTTACATTGTATTGCCAACATAATGTCATTTTGACTTTTATCTTCAAAAAAAGAACAGACTTTAATAAAAATAGCTAAAGAAAACTATCACAATTTGAAAAAAAAAAAAAAAAAAATTATCATGTACCTAGTTGATGGCGGTACCTGCTCTTAATAACAGATAATATTTGCATTTTTATGCTCATAATGGATAGATGGCAGTACTGATATTATATTGGATTAATTAAATTTTGTAGATACTTTTAAATACATAAATTAAAATATGAATTATTATTTTGCTGATTCTGAAATGACAAAAATACAACTTTATAATGAAAATTAGAAGAATTGGAATATGTTACGAAAATGATAAATTTATCGTAACATATTCTATCTATTATTTCATTTAAGTTATCTATGTCATTCTCTGTTGGTTGGTTTTGGAGGATTTGATGCTGAACTCTGCAAATTCATTTTCGTCTTTCGGGTTTTTGCAGTTCTTACATTAATTTGTTAATATTCATTTCACCACTTTCTCACTTGTTTTGTATTCTGATAGTTGCTCTCAATATTTGATAGTCGTTAGCTGTTGCGAATTTATTCAATACCTACGGTGACGTCCTTGAATATACATGTACCTGAAAGAACATTATATAGGATACCAGCAGTTTTTTGGAGTCAATTATAAGGTCGCTTGTGAATTCGATTTCTCTTGGGCCCAGTGATAGTAATTTTGCTTATTCACATTACCTAGCGTGCCTTTAAAAGTGAGTCTCGCCCTCGAATCAATAAAACATTTTTACAGATTCCTTGGTAATAGAAGACGTCTTGTTACAGCGACGAAATGCAAGTCCATTCATCAAATCCTGATCATTTATTTCCTGAACTATTGAGATCTTTAATATGGGTGAAAATTCTTCTTTTCTGAACTTAGTTTTTCACTTAACTTTTCGTATTAAGCCGACATTAAATTGACGTCTAAAATTCCTATGTATAGAATCTCATAAGCCTATACTTATCCAAGTTTTGCTATTATAAATAAAACAAAATGAAAAATATATTTTCCTACGAGCGTGCGCAAAGTAGTACTTTTCCGCACGCATTTCGGTTCTCAAAGTTACACTTTTCCGCACTCAGTGCGGATACAGGCCTTATCCGCACTGAGTGCCGAAAAGTAAAAATAATTGTCAAGCAACAATAAGGGCACCTGTCGACGTTGACAAATGATGACAAATTTTTCCTCTGTTTCTATATCAGCCAACATCTATACAAACACCAAATTTAATTAACTTTGACACATTGTCAGATTTGTTCTCTATTGATATGCAAGAATCTACAAACTTTCTCATCAAATTTAAACGTTTTAAAAAAAGGGCTCTGACGATGATTTTCTGTTATTTTTTTTTTTTTTTGTTATGTAATTTTTTGATAACTGCATAGGTTCGCTTCAAGTTAATTAAAAATAGTTGAACAAATAATTTTTTTTTCTAAATTTTTGTTGTTACCTACCTGATATGAAGCTCGTAGGAAAAATTTAGTTCCTAACACGTGCGCAAAGTGTCTTTTCCGCACGCAAACACTTATCCAAACTCCGCTTCGCGTCGTTCGTATAACTGTGTTTGCGTGCGGAAAAGTAACACTTTGCGCACTTGTTAGGAAAATAACTATTTTCTATTTTGGTGTCATATCGAAGTCTTTTCGACACTGAAAGTAGTTTCGAAAAGAAGCTCTTTGTGACACTCCTTTTTTACTTATCGGAGGTTGGTGACACTGGCTAACTGATGGCCATGTAACTGTCATTCGCAATAAAAAATAATAGAAGATTTCTATATTTGGCATGTAGTGTTGCCAACCTAAACATATGAAGTCAGGAAATATGAGAATAAAATTTCCAAGAAAAGTTTTTTTTTTTATTAAACAATACCAAAATAGAAAAAATAGTATAAAATATTCGTTTCATAAGACATTTTATCGCACTCGCCCTTTAGAAAACTCGCCTCCGGCTCGTTTTCTAATATAGGGCTCGTGCGATAAAATGACGTCTTATGAAACTTGTATTTTAATGTACTATTTTCTATTTTGGTGTCATATCGAAGTCTTTTCGACACTAAAAGTAGTTTCGAAAAGAAGCTTTTTGTGACACTCCTTTTTTACTTATCGAAGGTTGGTAACACTGGCTGACTGATGGCCATCGAACTGTCATTTGCGATAAAAAATAATAGAAGATTTCTATATTTGGCATGTAGTGTTACCAACCTAAACATGAAATCTGGAAATATGAGAATAAAATTTCCAAGAAAAATTTGTTTTTTTTAATTAAACAATACCAAAATAGAAAAAATAGTAGAAAATATTCGTTTCATAAGACATTTTATCGCACTCGCCCTTTAGAAAACTCTCGTGACGTCTTATGAAACTTGTATTTTAATGTACTATTGTCGGACCCTGTATACCTATTCATTCAGAGAAATGTTCTTTCGTTTTGCAGTTCGAAACTAATTTCAAAAAAAACTTAAGTAAATATTACGACTCGCACACCTGTCCGTTCCGGACTCCTGTAGAAAAGCGTGATGAATGCTAAATAAAACCAGTTTATAGACTAGACGCAGTTAGAATTTATCATTTTTAGTAGTTTAAATTCAGAATGAGCTAAACACACGAAAGCCACCACCGCGTCAGGTCGTTTGGAGTCTTCGACGAGCTAACGCCATACATAAAACAACGCGATGAATTATAGTGACTGAGTCTTGAATATTATCGGTGAGTTTGCAACAAGGCTGTTCGGCTTGAAACCTCAATTTATTATCATCGAATAAGTAATACTTAGTTTAGGGGCAACTTTTTTTCACTGCTTCTTTAAACAAAATTCTAAATGATGACAAAAATGGGTTCCTACTGTTTAATGGAAGAATATACTGGGGGTAATTCAAAAGAACCTCTAACAGCGCACGGTCTGAAAAACCAAAGATTAATGATTTCCAAGATTATCAAAAAATAAGAATATCTAATACTGATCTGGTAGTTACAGTAACAAGATATGTAAAGGTAATATCAACTATCGTATATCACGATTTGGAAAAGCTTACGCAAAACCCTTTTAAAATTAAGCGAAGCAAAATAGTCATGAAAATTATACATCATTATTTCAATTTGTTTTTCAATGCAATATTCTTGTAAAATTAGGACACTTATTTTTCTTTGGGCATGTCAATTACTGATTTATATGGTGGATATTCTTAGTGAAGGCTAGGTAGTTAGCTGATTTGATAAGCATTTAAAGTTGACGCTGATAACATTCAAGGCTGGTAACTAAAAATTTTCGTCTTCAGTATTCAATATTGACATGATTCTCCTCAAAACTCGTCTCTTGCTAATTTTGATCTTGTTCGGGAATTGTGGTGTGAATGTCTACACTGACAGCTGAAAATATATACCAGATTAGAATGAAAATAAATGAATTCATTACGGATCGTGTACCGTCTCAGCGCAATGTTAACAATTTTAGTCAATGTTTGAAAAAAAAAAAAAAAAGAGCGAGTCTACTAGTACTTGAGACACTGTTGTGTAAACATCTCGCAAGCGATAACTCATCATAACCTCAACATTCTTTAAAATACCTACCGCTGAGTACAGCCGGAGACAGCATTATTTATGGTGAAATTCTTTAATAATACTCACTAGCAGCTCCAATCGGAGTAGATTAATTCACTGCACAAATTTATAGCGATCTACTATATCGACATGGAAATCCAATGCCATCTTAGACCGCAAGCGCTGGAGTAGCTGCGCACTAAATCACTGTCCATGGGTTTTGATGTCACCTTCGCTTTCACACTTACTTCTCAGATTTACCCTCTTACCGCCTTAAAAGATGTTTGAAAAATCTCTGTAATTTGAAGGAGTTGACACAATTTTCCATATGTCGCCTCAGAACCGCCGAATTTTATTGGATGACACCATTTTATTTAAGATCTTACATAATTTTATTGATGTACCTGATCTTTTAATATTGGTATTTCAGTTCCACAAAGAACACTGAGAGCTAATAGATTATTTGAAGTGCAAAATCATCGCACTAATTACGGATTTATTTCTCCTCTTTCAAAGATTCCCGACAAATTAATGGGCTGCTGGAGAGGAAAAATAGGGATGTTTTTGATGTGAGCCAAAATAGTTTTAAGATTAAAGTAAAGCAAGCTCTTTTATTGTGAATTGTTGTTTTTGAGTGTGATTTATTTTGTACCTGATGAGTTTTGTCTCTAATTTTAGTTAGTACCTAAAGGCCGTTTTGAATGTGTTAAATTATCATTTCAAGTTTTTATCTTGTTGTAAAAATTGTATGGAATGTTTATTTATGTATGTACGGCGATTATTTCTAAAAGTATTGGGGTGAAAAAAATGTAAAGAGTCGAAATTGAAGAGTAGTTCTTTCCCTACAAGGGCCACACTGAATAAAATAATTAGAAGAAACTGCTAGTGGTCACGTGACAATTTTTTATACCTGCGCATTCTGTACAGGGTGGCTCAAATTCGAGAATCATCATTGGGATCTCGGAAACCGTGAGAGATTCGGGGTCGGTTAAATAATGGCTAAGTTGCGCATTTTGATGCTTAATAAAATGTTATTTTAAAGTTTGAGAAACTCCGAATACTACCGGAAATATCCGGAAAATTCGGAAAAATGAGATTGTGGTTTTTATTTTTTCCTGGCTTTATTTCAAGAGAACGAGAAAAATCAAGATAACTATCTTGAGTGGACTTCAATGTAGTGATATTATTTTAGAAACTTTAAAATCTTTAATTAATTAGCCCAATAATCTCCCTTTTGAAAGTGACTAGTAAGTTTTTTACTGACAGAATGCCCCCTCAAGGAGGTCAAATTCACATTTTTTTATTGAATTCCAAATATCTATACAAATACTGATATGCTAATCTAAATATTGATAACGAAAAGGTAAGTTCAGATTGATAAAAACGTTTAGATTTACCTGGTTACAATTCGGGCTTCTATTTGAACAAAACGTGCTCTTTGCTCACACGACAAACCGACAAAATGTCGTAGATGTTGGTCTCCAGAAAATTCTGAGTGGTTGGCTTACAAAGACGGGGACTTATGACCAAATGCAAGTTTTCATCCCAAAACCAATTAAGCCAGCAACCACTTGAGTTCCCAACGCCTCTAAAATCCCACAAAAGGTGGATGTTCCAAGGAACGCAAGAAGAGGACCGCTGGAAAAATCTGCCAAACACTTGTTGCTTGCTCATTGTGCGAATTTGAAGAGAACGACCTTATTTTCAGCAATTCACCAGGTGAGCTTATATGAAAAATTTCCCCGTATTATATTTTTTTTTCCAAGATGCCCTCTGGTGCCAGATTTCCGGTCTTGACCAGGAAAACGAGACAATCAGCTTGAAACGAACAACCCAAATCACATTGATGACCAACAAAACTCAAAGTTGTTATCAAATTTTCTCTCCTAACACCAATTAACACAAATCAATTACTTATTAATCAACATCTACCCATTCTTTAGTCTAAAAACTATCGAGATGACCACTCGTTCAGTGGTAGCAACTACAGTGACTCTATTACCCACAGTGGTCAAGAAACCTTGGCCACATAGCTGCCTGAAACGAATCAACAAGTGTCCCATAGCCACACTTATTCGGCGGAAATAAATAACCGGGAAAATGTAAATAATAGTGGAAATAAGGGTGAAACATCGATTTAAAAGGTGTGGAAGTGATTTATGGTGTTGCAGAATTTTTAATAATGGAAAATACGAGACTCGTAAGTGTTGCCAATTGATATTTATTCGGAAGTAAACAAACATTTTCATCAACAGTTAGGGCTTTTTAGACAACTTTCGTAAGCTAAATAAAATAGATTTTGATCCTATTAGTAGGGCTTTATTATTCTAAAACTACCATGTCATCTGAATACAAAGAATTAACTCAGTATTACCCCGAAAAATATACCTTTGTTCAACATTCACATACTGTTTCGCATTCAAGTGTAGTATAACATACCCGGGTTCGTTCAGTAAGATTGAACGGTGTGAATTTTTATGACCTTTTAAACAGCAAATCTTCTGAAAAACGAAATGAAAAATAAATAGGACCTACGTTGTGGAAACTTACTCAATTTTATTTACTGGACATGCGCCCGACATAGCAAATAGTTGGGAAATTTAAGGGAAGTTGTGATATGTAAAAGAAACGAAAAATTTGTGAAACGTCTACTTTATTATTAAAGTAAATCGTACCGTTCTCATCCTGGAGCTAGCGAGGAGAAAGAGAACGGCAGAGAAACCCTCGGTCATAACATTCCTTAAAAATCGAAACATACTGTGTCAATTTAATAATAATTGTGAGTCATTAATTCAATAATTTAAGTCAATAAAAGTTTAAATTAGGTACCGTCTTTGGTCTTTGTACTAAAATTTTAATTACACACTCAACATTCAATCAACACTACCTATATTCAATACTGAAGAGTTTTTTTGTTAGTTAGCCAGTTTCCCAGCGGATACTGAGGTCCCATACGGGAAGCTACTCAGCTATAGTCGTTTTTGAGCCAATATCTCTAGATTGATTATTTCAATTTGTTAGGATATTCTCTCGTCAGGGTAGGAAAATGTTAGTAAATTCAACAAGGCTCTAATGCACGCTCCAAATCCACAAAATCAAAATCTCAGCACAAAAAGACAGCACATAATTTCCTAGGTTCTAATTTACTTTCTTTACCTGTGTTGTTTACAGTATGAAACGATTTTTGTTAAATACATGAACAATGGACATGTTATAAAAAATGTTATAAACAAACAAAAAATACATAAAAATGAAGAAAATAATAGGAACTTGCATAAATTGAACTCTCAAAAACAAAATAACATTCAATCCACTAACCTGTGAACGCTCCTTACACACACACTAATAACAAAATGGATTGAACAATCAATTTTAATGCAAAATAGAAATGAAAACTGAATAATGAATAATGAATAATTACAGACACGCGTCTAAAGGAACAGTCTAGCTTCTTCTTTAGTCTAATGCCTAATCGCCTCTTTTCTACCTCTCGTTCGCAGTACCGTTTCTTGTGGCTCGAACGCGGCGCATACATGGTTGCAACATTTTACTTTTATTCAGTAAACGTTTTTCTTAAAAAATTAAGATTTGAAGAAATAATATTTTAAATAGGTAGTTTTCCTCACATTCAAAAAGGCAGAAAACTAGTAAAATCCAATGAGAAACCTATCAATCACCGAAAAATATTAAACCTCAGGTATAAAGCTTCATAAATACCCTCACAAATACCTGAATTAATTACCGAATTCATTCGGAATTTCAGTTACGTACTAAGGCAAAATTTGAACGCAACAATGTCTTGCTGAAACATCTGATAAAGATTCAGAGTGATTGGAGGAATAATGGAATTTGTTCTAGCATGTATTTTTATCATTGTGTTTGCTTCATATATTTTTTGTGTTTTTGAACAACCCACAAGTTGATTTTGGTTGTTTATTATACTAGTAGCTATGAGAAAAAGTAATAAAAATGTTACTAAAACTTATAGTGCTGTTTTGTTACACAAAAATACAACATGATGATGTGGGGTGCTGCGGATATCCCATGTATGTACCAAAGTTTCAAGCAATACCTGATATTCTCTATAATATTTACATGTTAAATTGATGGGATTTCTTTCATTTTGATTGACAAGAAATTAGATTATATCACGTCTTTTAACTAAAATTTGCATACAGATTTAAACTCTGAAAAGTATGATGGGAAATCCAGGTTCGTATTCGATAAAAATGGGTTGATGATGCCATATGAAAACTGAAACGTCGAATTTATAAAATAAAATCACCACATTACATTACACCCAAAAGTGCCACTACCAAGAAAGTTATCTTGATTTTTCTAGATCTTAATAAAATAAAGCCAGGTAAAAATGAAAACAGGATCGCAATATTCGGAATTTTCCAGATATTTCCGGAAGTATTAGTGATTTCTCAAAATTTAAATCGGCAGGTTGTTAAGCTTCAAAATCCGCAACTTTGCCATAATCTAACCGACTCCTGTTTCCGAGATCCCAATGATGAGGCTCGAATTTGAGCCACCTTATACAAAATGCCCAGGTATAAAAAATTGTCATAATGACCACTAGCACATATTCCCAATTATTTTAATCAATCAGTGTGGCCCTTTTAGGGAAAGAACTAGGTACTCTTCCATTTCGAATCTCTACATTTTTTTTTCTCACCTGAGTCACTTTAATACTTTTCAAGATAATTGCCGCAAAAGACGGTGCTGGGCTTATTTTTCTCCTTGCGCTGAGAACTATGTCTGCTTATTCTCCGAGCTCAGTAACGAGCGTTGAATAATGTACTATAAATTATATATGTATTCAAAGCTTAATAAAATATAGAAAGACTTAAATAAAGCTAGAACTCTATAGGTACCTACCTACAGTTATACAACTGCCGATGACGAGAAGATATTTGTCAAGATAAACGCACCATAATTTCAACATCCTTCGAATATTGCTTACTTTTTATTTCTAAATCTCGCATGGTTGTTATAATCCGAAGTAGTGGCGACATAATATGACATGTGGTTAATCTAGCTTGGTAACAATGGCATTGTTCACTGTTCTATAAAACACGCTAATTTCCAGTTTTTTCTTCCGGCAGCTCTATTTTAAACAAAGGAACATCATCACCATCAAATATTAGCTTCTTAATACTATATGTATATAATATAGTTCAATATAGTATCAAGAATATTATATTATATCTACATAAGTTTATGCCTAGCTCTGCTTATATTATCGATTGAAGCCACTTTCATATTATATTACTTGGCGCAGAAAGCAAACCGCTCTAAACTTATTAAATGAAAATCGAATGAAAGCATTTTCTTAGGCAAGGAACTGTGTTTTGACTATCATGAACAACTGTGTATAATTAATAAGCCCGTCGATGTTTACTGTTAAGCTGTTCACATGACACAACTTTTAAAACTTCTCACATTTGAACATTTTCAGATCGTCAGACATGTTAGAGGATTTGGCCATGTTTAAAGCACTTTATTACAGCATTGATGAAAATGTTGAACAGGAGAGTTCCCAAGGCAACAAATATTTAATCGGAGCGATTCGATTCAATCTTAACAATTTATATACGACGCCTTCAGTTTTGTATAATGTCAACAGTCTTGCCCTGGTTCAATGCGATAAATATGGTACGTTTATAAAGCCATGTGGAAATAGAATAACCAGTGGACACTTTGCTTTTATTAGTAGGCACTATGGGTATTGAAAAATGTCTCCGTTAAAACTATTAGATGTGTCAGAAACTCTATTAGCAGCAGTTGAAAGATTTTGGGAAAATGGCACATAGATATTTTCGCTCTCGTTATTGTAAATTGTAAATGAAAACATGCCAGATGCGTGAGTCTTAATTTGAAAATAAAAAAGTTTTAAGTGTTCTTCTTTTTCACTAAAATGGATTTAGAGAACAAGTGGTATCAGTGCACGGGTGATTAAAGTCGTGTTCAAAGCATAAATTTTTATAATCCCGTTGAGAATTATGAGAAGTATGCTAGATTAAATAAATCAGTCATGGGATTCTGATGGAAACATCCGTTCGCTTGTGTGGAGACTCGATGGATGTTCCATTTCGCTGTTGGATGCGAACTAGAGTTTCTTACTTGGAAATTTTAATGGAAATTTATTGCCCAAGGCAAGTAAGGGACCTCGCAGTATTTGCCAAAATGGTTGATATTTTTCGATTTACCTTGTAGGCCAGGAAAGAGAGGTTGAACCTCGCAAACTCGACACAAGTTCTGTTTTATTTTTTTTTCTGGTAGAACAAGGGCTTATTATGGGTCTAACTTTTTCCAATAAAATTTCACCCTGGAACATCCCCTTTCATCCCCCTGAAGATCGTTTTTTGTGGTTTTTCCGAAACGTAGCGCTTACACTACGTTTTACAAAAAAATACCTTCATAGTAAATTAGAGAGGACTTAATTCTATACAATTTATCCAGCGACAGCATATGTCTATCACCTACCCTTTAGTCGGGGTAGCGCTCTAAAGTTGAATGACCTTGAAAAAAGATATTTTGGAAATTTTTCTTTTTTTACTGAACACTAAAGCGAATCCACCACAAATCATACAGCAAATACTCATAAATAATTGGCCTATTTTTTGGTATATGTTTTATTCAAAAACAGTAAGCCGTTTAAGATATACAGGATGTTGAAATTGAAACAACCCCTTTTCATATCATCTGAAGGGCTAATGCTAGGCTGTTCAAATTTTCAGGGATTATTGATGTAGGAATGATATTGAAAAATTCGTATGATGCATCCCTATTTTCTACCTAACCACCCCAAAAAAAAATAATAATTTGAAAAAAAAGCCTTTTTTTTTCATTTTCTCGCACACAATGCCCTCCATGTGAATGGTTCAAATATTTTTTTGTGCGCACCTCCGACATATATGCATAGACACCAAAAACAAATTTCTAGTACAACCCCTGTAGACGGATATTTTTTATTTTTTTTTTGGCTTTTTGTTTCACATAGGTCAGTAGCGCACTAAATAAGTTTTACAAAAATATATTTACTTACTGTAGCATCCCCCCGGAAGCTACCCCTGCCCCTTATGGAAGTTGTCGCTATCACTCTTTTGCGATTATTTCGTTACCTATGCATTGTATGGGAAGGAAATTTATACAAAATTGAAGATTTTGGTTGAACGCGGAATTTAACCAAATTTTGGTATGTTGTATATTTCGACCTCTTGAGTAAAAGTTCTCATGGGTACAAACCGATCCTATGACTAGTTTCGGATATACGGGGGTTTTTCTAATACTACCTCAGGCAACCTGAAAATACTGAATTTTCATGCTTTTTGCGTTTATTTGTGGTAGGTGGCTTTGAAAAATGTTGATTAAGTTTAGACCTTTTACAGAAAGGTGCATGTTTTTAGTCAGGTGCCTATATACCGGGTGCCCACGAGATCACTTTCCGGTTGCCATTTTTTTATGTATTTATCGATATCAACGAAACTTGGTAGAGTTGATATTCTAACCAAACGCCATTTTTATGCATTTATGACAAGTTTTCCCGACTTCCGGTTTCACCGGAAATGACAGCAACTTTTGATTTTTAAATGGCACACCCTGTATATTTTTTGTTTTTCGGATTCTACAGATCGTTTTACATCCTAATGCACCACCTTTGAATCGATTTTTGTCCAAATTTTATTTTTAAATTAAATTTAATTTTTTTAACTAGAGTGCCATGATCATCCTAAAATGACTCTACACTTTACTTAATTTGGCAACAATGCCGATATCACGGTTGAATTTCGCTTGCCCAAAAACCCCCAGATACCAAATTTCGTGAACGTGCTTAAGCGGCGTTTGAAGATATTCAAGCGTTGCTATACTTTTCACCGAAAATACGGTGTTGTCATATTTCAGCAACTAGTAGCGATAGAATTATAAAAGTTTGGAATCTTATCAAGTTTGGCGCGCCCAATTCATTGCAATAAAAATAAATGGGGCATTCTATTCAAGATAACAAGAAGACTACGTGTAGCGGAAAACTGGGAAGTCTGGCAACATTGCCAATAGCACTGTTGAATTCCGCATGTCCAAAAACTGTCAGATTCCGAATTGTGTGAACGCAGCTTAAGTAGTTTTGAAGATATTTAAGTGTTGCAGTACTTTTTACTAACCCGTAGGTAGTACTTAGGTTGCCTAAGGTAGTATTAGAAAACCCCCTGTATATCCGAAACTAGTCATAGGATTGGTTTGTACCCATGAGAACTTTTACTCAGCAGGTCGAAATATACAACATACCAAAATTTGGTTAAATTCCGCGTTCAACCAAAATCCCATAAGCAGTGTGCGGGGTCCTTTCCTTCCCATACAATGCATAGGTAACGAAATAATCGCAAAAGAGTGGTTGCGACAACTTCCATAAGGGGACGGGGTAATTTCCAGAGGGATGTTGCAATAAGTAGATATATTTTTGGAAAGCTTATTTAGTGCGCTACTCGATCCATCTGAAACAAAAAGGCCACAAAAAACCACCCCCTCAATATTTTTTTCCGTCAATTGGGGTTGTACTTGAAAAAATCTTTTGGTGTCTATGCATGTATGTCGGAGGTGTGCACAAAATAATAGTTGAACCATTCACATGGAGGGCGGGCATTGTGTGCGAGAAAATGAAAAAAAAAAACAAAAAGCACATTTTTTTTTCAAATTTTATTTTTTTTGGTATGGTTCCAAGTAGAAAATGGGGGTGCTTCATACGAATTTTCAAACGTCATTCCTATATCATCAATCACTGAAAATTTGAACAGCGTAGCATTAGGCCTTCAGATCATTCAACTTTAGAGCGCCACCCCGACTAAAGGGTAGGCGATAGACATAGGCTGTCGCTGGATAAATTGTAGAGAATTTAGTCTTCTTTAATTTACTATGAAGGTATTTTTTGTAAAACGTAGCGTAAACGCTACGTTTCGGAAAAACCACAAAAAACGACCTTTAGGGGGATGAAAAAGGATGTTCCAGGGTGAAATTTTGTTGGAAAAAGTTAGACCCATAATAAGCAGACCTTGTTCTACCAGAAAAAAAATAAAACAGAGCTTGTGTCGAGTTTGCGAGGTTCAACTTCTCTTTCCTGGCCTATTGGTCGACTTCAAAGAAATCGATTCTGCGTTCATCAAAATCTGCTATGGTTACTCTGCTTTTGGCGATTAGATTCCAATATTTGAGAGCTAGCACCGCCACACCTGTCATATATACAGGGTTGTGCCCATGGTAAAAAATGTTGCTTACGGCATCCCCAATCAATAGTATTATTAAATTTCATCCAAATATCACGAATAACCCATTTCTATTTAAATATTGCTTGGTCCTTTAATATTGCACCCTTTTTGAGAATCAAAAGATGCATTTAAGGTGCTACTACTAGTAGAGTTCATTGGTAAAATTTGCAGTCGAGCCAGGCTTTTCTAAATTTTTTATTTTATTTTTTCTCAATTTATTCTGTTTTTTTGAAGTTTATTATTAGAATTATGATTATACAAAAACAAGTCAACCAGGTTCCAAAAGGCAATATGAGACAATATTAAATTTGTTTTAAGAGCCTGAGAAAAAGCAAATGCCATTATCTACATAATAAAATGTATTATCAGTCGAAACTTATTTAAAGAAAAAGGGTCTGCTTTTATGACTTCTGGCTGGTACCTGGAAGGGTTTTTGTAAACAGGAGAAGTGGTGAGTCACCCTATGAAATGTATAATTTTGCCTGTAAAAATTATGTGAAAATTTAGTCTTAGAGAAACTGGTATAGAATACAGACATATTGAAATTAATCTCGCGTTTTATTACCCATAAACCACTTAACGGAAAAATAATAATATTTAACAGGTTATGGGCCCAGAATTCGCGAATAGCAAATAGTGGACTAAATACGTTCGTTTAATTTTGTGTTAATTATTTATCCTGTGCTGTGGGCACTCACATTAGTGCCACGAACGTGTGTTTTCTCTAAGTGTCGCTAAATCTCTATTATGGAGAAAACAAAACCGAGGAATGTTCAACCGTTTAACGGGGAAAAATACAGTATTTGGAAATTTCGTGTAAGGTTACTACTAGCGGAAGCACAAGTACTTTATGTAGTTGATGAGACGCCTCCTGCTGATCCCAATGATAGATGGAAAAGGCACGATGTGTATGCGAAAGGCATAATCACAGAATACCTCAGTGACTCATACTTGAACTTCGTCAAAGATAAACCGACTGCTCGGGATGTATTTGCTGACATGGATGCAATTTATGAAAGGAGAAGTTTAGCCACACAATTGGCATTACGTAAAAAACTACTCAGCCTCAAGTTCCAAGGAGACCAGCATTTGCTACAACACTTTACAATTTTTGATGACATTATCACAGAATTACTAGCAGCGGGAGCTAAATTAGACGAGATGGACAAAATTTCTCATCTTCTTCTAACAATGCCGTTTGCTTACGAGGGTGTAATCACTGCAATGGAGACTTTAGGAGAGGACAATTTGAATTTGTCATTCGTCAAAACGCGATAACTAGATCACGAAGTGAAACTCAAAAACGACAACACCACGACAAGTCTCAAAGTTCTCAACACATTCAGAGGCACCTCAAACAAGCATAGTTTCCCTGTACATCAGAATCAAAAACAGTACAAAAAGAAGAAATTCCCTCACAATAAACAGAAAGGTAATTTCAAAAAGGATTCAAAAATTGCCTCTAAAATGTCAAACATCAAATGCGATCATTGTGGTAGAACAAACCATTTAATAAAAGATTGCTACTTCTACAAACAAATGCTGGAAAAACAACGCAACATTCAAACTGTTTCACGCACGCAATCAGAAGGAAATGGTTTTGCTTTTATGCTCAGAAATGATCTTGCAACAACAACATTGAAGCAGACTGAAGACACATTGTTTCTGCTTGACTCTGGGGCAACAGATCATATTGTCAACCAAGAAAAATTCCTTTCAACAAAATATGAACTACCAAAACCAATTCAAATAGCAGTAGCTAAAAATGAAACAACAGTTGTAGCCACAAAAGCAGGATCGATGGCAGTGATAACAAATCTTGGAGTCAGGGGGATTCTGGAAAATGTATTATTTATACCTGAAGTGCCCTACAACTTGATTTCTGTGACGGGCCTCCAGAACAAAGGAATGGTGGTAATTTTCGACGAAAATGGAGTGAAGATTAAACGCAATTGTGAAACAATAGCTACAGGTGAGCCCATTAATGGTTTAATAGGTATAAAATTTAAAATACCTAAAAATCATGGGAATAAAATTAATATGATTGACAATAATAACTACCAAAAATGGCATGAACGTTTAGGGCACCCAAGTGCTCAATCATTTTCAAAATTAAAGCATTTTAAAATGGTAGAAGATGTCAGTCATATAAATAATATTGTCCCTGTAAATAATATATTATGTGAAGCATGCATAAATGGGAAACAAACTAGACTACCGTTTGCAAAGTCCAAATCGAAATCACATATTAAAAGACCTTTGTTTATTGTTCATTCTGATGTTTGTGGACCAATTACTCCTCCTACTGTTGATAATAAAAATTATTTTGTAACATTTATTGACGATTTCACGCACTATACTGTAGTATATTTAATTGAATTGAAATCGGAAGTCATAAAAGTCTTTAAAGATTTTGTTGCAAAAGCCGAAACACACAGTAATTATAAAGTAGAGAATATTTATTGTGACAATGGAGGAGAATATTTATCCAATGAAATGAAAGGGTATTGTGTTCAGAAAGGCATTTCTTATCATCTAACTGTACCTCATACCCCTCAACAAAATGGTGTAGCAGAGCGGATGAATCGTACTATTACTGAAAAGGCAAGAACGATGATCTATACATCGGGGTTGGATAAATCTTTTTGGGGTGAAGCTGTCTTAACAGCTACCTACCTAATAAATATTTTACCAACCTCCGCTCTGCAGGTAAATAAAACATCATATGAACTGTGGCATCATAAAAAGCCCAGATTGGACAATCTAAAAATTTTCGGTTCAACCGTTTATGTCCATATTAAAACTCGAAAAACCAAATTCGAGGAAAAATCCATGAAAGGGATTTTAATGGGGTACGTACCTAACGGGTATAAAATTTGGGATGTTGAAAAGGAAAATTTTACAATAGCTCGAGACGTAATAATCGATGAGGTAAATTACAAAGTCACTAGGCCCATTAAAAGTGACGCCGATTCAATATCCCTGCCCAAAAACTAATAAAACCGACTTGAACTCGGAAAAATTAGTAGATTCTGAACATAAAAATATCCAATTAGACCAACAAACATCAAATGAATCAGAAGGCTCTAACCTTAGAAGAAGCGAGAGAATCAAAAATCATCGAAAGCCTCCGTACACTGATGACAACGATCAAGAAATAAATAATGACGTTTATAACAGTCATATATTATGTGCACATACCCTTGTAAAATCAATTCCAAAATTTTACCAAGAAATTAAAACAAGGGATGATCGTTGTCAGTGGGAGGCAGCCATAAAGGATGAAATTGATTCGCTCAATTTAAATAACACTTGGACGCTTGTAAATAAACCCATAGGCAAAAATATAGTAGATTGTAAATGGGTGTTTTCTGTCAAAATTGATGAACAAGGAAATTCCACAAAATATAAAGCAAGATTGGTAGCAAAAGGATTTAGTCAGAAATATTTAATTGATTTTAATGAAACTTTTGCACCAGTCGCCCGTATCACAACATTTAGAGTGATGTTGGTTTTTTTTTTCAAATCAGCATAATTTACTTGTTCATCATATGGACGTGAAAACAGCGTTTTTACACGGTACTTTAGATGAGGAAATTTACATGAAAATTCCCGAAGGTCTAAAACCAGACGTTGATGAAGTTTGCAAATTGAATAAATCAATTTATGGCCTAAAACAATCTTCTAGATGCTGGTATGAGCATTTTGATCAAACTATTAAAAAATATAATTTTCAAAGCTCATCAGTTGATCCATGTTTATATTTATTGGATAAAGGAGACATAAGTAGGAATATTTATGTGATTTTATATGTTGATGACATTCTAATTTGTACAGCGAAAAGAGATACAATGTCAGATTTTAAAAATTATCTGATGAGCGAATTTCAAATGAAGGACTTAAAAGATGGTAAACTTTTTTTTGGGAATCCGAATCATAAGAACAGAAAACACTATAATTTTAGATCAAACTTATTATTTAAAAACAGTTCTAAATAAATTTCACATGTCCGGATGCAAATCTGTAAGCACACCATTAGAAAATAAATTAAATTATGAGGAACTGAATAGGGATCAGAATTTGAATGTTCCATGCAGAAATTTGATTGGGTGTCTTATGTACGCCATGCTTTGTACAAGGCCAGATCTTTGTATTGCAATAAGTATTCTAAGCAGATTTCAAAGTAAAAGTAATAATGAGCTTTGGGTTTGCTTGAAAAGAGTATTAAGATATGTGAAAGGATCTGTAGATCTTAAATTAACATATAAACGCAATGATAATTATGTCAATATGGTTGAGAGCTATGTTGATTCAGATTGGGGAAATAATGAGCTAAACAGGAAAAGTACTACAGGCTATTTATTTAAAGTATTTGAAAATTGTACAATATCCTGGAACTCAAAACAACAATCCTCAGTAGCTACTTCTTCTACTGAAGCAGAATATATGGCTCTTTTTGAGTGTGTTAGGGAAGCGATATGGCTAAGAAATTTATTAGAGAGCATTAATTTCAAAATACAAGCCCCCATAATTATTTACGAAGATAATAATGGTTGCATAAATATAGCAAAGAATCCTATAAATCATAAAAGAACCAAACATATTGACAAAAAATATCATTTTACACGTGAACAAATCTTACAGAAAACAATAGTATTGAAATATATTTCAACAGGTGAACAATTAGCTGATGCGTTTACGAAGCCACTACCAGCAGTAAAGTTTCACATGATAAGATCTAAGATTGGCTTACTGTAGATGTTTATTTTTTTTGATAACTATAATAGTTTTGTATTTTTGTTTTGTCTGTGTTTGAATTTTTTTTTATATACCTACCAGTTTATTTTCTTAGAAATAATAAACAAGATATATTTAGGATATAAGGAATGCATATTTATATACTGGTTGATTCTTTTTTTGAGTGGGCGTATTAGAATTATGATTATACAAAAACAAGTCAACCAGGTTCCAAAAGGCAATATGAGACATATTAAATTTGTTTTTTTACTACTAACCTGAGAAATAGACATTATTCAATCTATTTTTCTAAGAAAAAATTGAATTTCTCTCCCTAGGTTAATAATGAAAATAATGAAAAAATACCTAGGTCAATAATGAAAATGACGTCATGACGCAAGGATATTGTCGTGTTTCTATTGGTTCAATTTCAGTTTCATACGTCAAATTGAAAAAAAATACAGGTTTCTGTAGGTACATAGGAAGTTATATAAGCTGTTGATAGAGGGCAGCACTTTCAAGAGGGCGTCCACAAAAAATAATTAGAGCACAGATTTTAAACAAATTTTTTATTTTCTACTAGCAGTAGTAAAAAAAATTCTATATATTCCTCGGTAGAGAAAGTCATTATATACCTCAAGCATTATAAACCTCGGCGCTGCGCGCCTCGGTTTATAAAAGCTTTCGGTATATAATGACCAACTTCTCTACCTAGGTATATAATATACTATTTAAGAGCCTGAGAAAAAGCAAATGCCATTATCTACATAATAAAATGTATTATCAGTCGAAACTTATTTAAAGAAAAAGGGTCTGCTTTTATGACTTCTGGCTGGTACCTGGAAGGGTTTTTGTAAACAAGAGAAGTGGTGAGTCACCCTATGAAATGTATAATTTTGCCTATAAAAATTATGTGAAAATTTAGTCTTAGAGAAACTGGTATAGAATACAGACATATTGAAATTAATCTCGCGTTTTATTACCCATAAACCACTTAACGGAAAAATAATAATATTTAACATTTATTCACTTCTTCTATTTGTGAATTTGCAATATTGTCACAACCCCTTACGTTTCGTCCTGGGACGTCACAACAGGAGCGTGACCTCAAGTATCTAAGTGCATAATAATATAAATAGTAAATAACATCATTTTATAATTATATTATGTCAGAGATATTTAGCAAATAGTTATTTATGTTTCAAGAGTACTAAATAGAGGATTATGCCCTGAGGGCGACAATCTTACAAAGCCGAGGGCCTCTGGCCCGAGGGTTCGTAAGTCGCCCGAGTACCCGTGGTGCATACAAACTTTTATGTCATACCAGTTGGTTTTGAATAATAAATATATATTTTTGTAAATAAAGAATAAGTTAATCGAAAACTGTTTTTTGCGTCTTCTTGCCCTGCAGGCCAGAATGTTTACTTTATGCCCGCGCGGGCCATAATGTGCACTTTATGCCCGCACGGGCATAAAGTAATGAATTATGTAGATGGTATCTAAGGTATAAAAACACAATAATGTACTGGTATGACATAAAAAACATTATAGATACCAAATTATGTTAATGTTGAATTCCGTTTCCGTTTTTTTTTTTTTTTTGTAATATAGCAAGGCGGTCGTAAGTAGTGCCGGAAAGTTAAAGTTCGTGAAGAAAAAATTATTCAAAATTAAATTAAACAAGAAATAATATAGGTTACTAGCTGTTGCCCGCGGCTTCGCACGCCCTATACAAATTTTGTAGGTATAGGGTGTAGGTAGCATTAGGTAATCTTCTTTCAAAGAGCTAAGGGGATAGTTGCGTCAGATATATGATCATGTAACTCTTATGTTTGCAGCACCTCTCTGTAAACCACATTTTTTGTTCTGCTTTTAGGCTGCAGAATATGAAGACTATTTTTTGACAGCTGACGTTAAATTTTTTTGAAGTGCCACTCGCTTCTAATAGCTTTCTTCGCGGATCATATTTTGAACCGATTCCGAACCAGTCCGGAACTAATTGAGGACTAACGTAGAGCGCATGCCCAGTTATAGCTGGGTTCGGCTTGCTCACTCCGTGCACTCCGAGTGATTCCGTTTGGACTTCAGCTGTTCGGGTATTACCTTTTAGCTTATCAGATAACGGCTGGAGTGCGATCGGAGTAACTCGGAGTGAGCAACCCGAACCCAACTTGTGAATGGGTTCAGGTTCCTATTTTATCGCGAACAGTTTCGGAACCGAACAAAAACTCCAGAACCTTGCTCCAGACTGTCGAATACGTGAACGAATTGCGAATGTCATGTCTCAAACTTGAAGTGAGCTTAGCCTGGGACCGGTGGAATTTGTTCAGAATCGGTTCCGAATCGTTTCTGGTGAAAGCATGAAAATATAACGACAAAAACACATTTTTTTTTTTGCACTGATTCTGCAAATGGAAATCGCTATGAATTTGATTCTGCGCTTGTCATATTTCTAAATTTGACAGCTGACGCGTCGTCTGTTTCTGTTTACACTTTTTTCCCCGTATTCCCGCACCACACCGTTTCTTATTTTTGGTTATTTAAGGCGATTGCTTAAGGCCATGTTGATATTATTTCTTAGTGAGCATCTCCAACCTATTACCTACCTGTTTGCAAAATTTCATCTCGATTGGTTTAGTAGTTTTGGAGATTTCGTGTTTAATCAGTCAGTCAGTGAGTGAGTGAATTTCACGTTTATATATATAGATAGAGATTGAATAAAATAATCCTCCAAACATTGAGTGCTTAGCTCAAGAGCGGAGAGGCTCCATCGACGTTGAACACGTGCACATTTCCTCAAGAACACTGTAGGGGCGAAAAGCATTTACTTACAAAATGTTAAAACAAAGGCCAGCTCTTAATGTATAATTCATATATTTTAGTGCGCAATGCACTACAATTAAAACCTAAGTTTTATAAATGCCGATTTAGCTAGGCAAGTATAGTTGATAATGGGACAAAATGGATGAGAATCATATGTCCGATGCAAACCATCATATTTTATTTCTCAGTTGAGAAATTGTAAAATAAACTTTCAAGAAACACCTATACCTACATAAGTACATTAAGAGCTAACATTCAGTTAAATGTACAATTTAAATTCACAACTTGGGACACAAATTTACAAAACCTCTTCGAAATCGGTGTACGGTAATACTTGAGACCATTTCCAGGGTATATTTTACGATAAGGGACGATTTCGGTTTGTAAAATTGCAGCTAGGGGAATAATTCCATAGTACTTTATTATATTATAAGAAAAAGATTGATTTGAAGATTATGCATTCAAGAATGGAATTGAAAAACAAACTATAAGTAACTCAAACTTATTAATTATTATTTTTAAGTAAATTCATTCAAGTTATCTTGCAGTTAGCTGCACAAATAAAATAGAAGTAATTTGTTTGTCAGTGTATTGAATTCGTCTATAGTTTTTCCACATTTTAGAGCCTTTTATTGTAATTGGTTCGGCATTTTCAAATTAATTTCCACGTACTGCGTAAAATGAAATTTAAACTGATATTTTTTTTTGAAATCTGTATCTGATGGGTCGCCAATCCGGAAAAACGTTTAAATTAAAACCAGTATTATAGATTTATAAATGCGATACACGGTTTAATTGACTGGGCGCTTTAATTGGCAAAAACGGGCAAAGGATAATTTATTATGGTATGCTGATATTTAGGTTTTCAAATGAATAATTTTCTTTTTTTTTTCTTCTAAAATCTGAGAACATTTTTAAATTTAGTAAATTTTCCGATATAGATAATTTATTAAGAAAATATTTTGTGAATAAACTAACTTCGGGTAGGTAACTGTCTTAAAATATCAATATAATTTGAATTAGGATCGTTGTTCGTTAGGTAGGCATCATTAAGTGTTTGATATTTTTAGCTAATTATGCCTTCAGGATGTCGAAGAGGAGAGAAAAAAACATTTATTTTTTTTATAATCACACTCATTTCCCACGTTATATGCGATGAAACAGTTCCAGTTTGTTCAGGCGCATCAGTTTAGTAAAAGCTTTTCCCAATCCGCTTAGTAAAGTTAACGTTGCCGAGCGATATTTTAAATATATCTTATTAAAGGCTCAATTTTAGGTCTTTGTTTCAAACCATCTTAATAATCCTACTCATTAATGGCGATATTTTTGAATAAATAATTAAATATACCATCAATAAAAAAATGTGAGTAAGGAGTGAGATGATTAGAAGCAGCTGATAATATTGCTACGAAATTGAGAATGCAATTGTATGCGCCGCACGCAAACTATTCGGAGAATTCTATTCAAGTAGGGCGCCGGGTTTTTCTAGAAAAATCTAGAGTACACTGTCTGTTTATACCTAGCTACGCGTTTTCGGTGAAAAGTAAAAAAAATAAAATTTAATGAAGATACTTGAAATTGCAGGACTGGAAGTCGAAGTGCGTTGCAAATTAGGCCCTAACTCAGGATTAAACAATTCGGATAGTAGGGGTGGGTTTATTTTTGGGCGCCACCGACTCTGGACAGATAAGTCGGACTCTCCAGGATTTTATCTGGCTCCAGGTCCTTAAAATTCAAATAAGAAAAAAATATAGGTATAACTTTATTAAGAAAAGCTGAAACTAGGCTTATTGCATAAAACCAAATAAAAATCAAATAATTTAAGTGCTTTAGAGTCTGTTTATTAACTAATTTTGTGGTTATAGTCCACAATGAAACAATAGATGTATTGAAATAATAATAAAAAAAGTCGCGTGCAGCACAGTACACGTGATAGAAGTGAATACTTATTTATCGATATCTTTCTCTATCTCTCTCCCTCATATGCGACCTTGAAAAATCACTCTCATGCGGCCAAAGAAGTACCTATTCACTTCAATAAGTCTTCAAAATCTTTACCTATTTTACAAATGTAACTCGAATTCCTACCGGGAATCAGAAAAACATGTTTCGGGGCCCCAAAAAATTACTCCAGAAGGCCCCCAAAACCAGAAAATCCTTCTTTGGTTGGATGATGTTTTTTTTTGCAAAAGTACAAAGTCCAAATTCATATTTTTCCTTTGTTGGATTATTTTATTAATTAAAAGGCACTTCTTCGCTTTTCTTTATCTGGAAAAATGGAAAATTTATATAAATAAACAAAATATAAATATAAACAATAAAGTGAGGTTATGTTGACTCTGCTGATTGAATGACGCTGGACACATGACGTAATCTGTTAGTCATTTGAAAAAAGATAACTTTTAGAGGAAATTTCTAAATAATTTAAATAAATTTAATTAAATTCTCTTCTTCGAACTATTTTTATAAATAACCAACGAATTTTTATTGTTAAAATTACAAATTATTTAGTTTTAGTTAGGTGGCGCCATCTATTGACAAGTAGCAATACTAAAAATGTGTCGATTATGTGGGTGCATTCAACGGACGTACCTTTAATTATTAGGTAAATTTCTTATTAAAATATTTATCGATTACATTCACCATCTCTTTCTCTGTCTCTCCCTCATATTGATCATATGCTTCATCTCACTTGCGAGACGAAAATTTTATAAATCGTGTCGTGACGCGACCTTGAAAAATCACTCTCATGCGGCCAAAGAAGTATTTACTTCAAAAAAGATAAACAAGTAAATTAGCAATAATACCAATCAAGAGTGAATAACTATTCAAGAAGAGATAATCAATTGAACTGTCATTAGTTAATTGAATTATTGACCTTTTAATGAAGGGTCAATAAGCAAATACAGTAATGGCTATAATACAGAAATAAATGCTATAGTCATAAACAATTAAATTACCCAAGTGTAGAAATTGAGAATGTTAGTATAGCTCAATAAGCAAATGAATGAAATGTGAAAAATTTGAAAATGTAAATAGAGAAATGAAAAAAAGAAATAAAAAATTAGTTATTGGAACGGTTATTAGTTACAAACCTTACAATAAGTTGACCAAAACAAAGTTAACATGAATAGTCAGCCACATGACACGGGTACGCCTAGCTAAATTACCTATAATAATTACTGTCGTACTGAATTACTCCATAAAATACCGCGGTGATCACTTTGGCGCACAAAATAAGGGCAAAATGTAGATAGTATAAATTACTCAGTAATTTTGAATGAAAACAAATGAAAAAGGTAGGATAACTAAACCTTGTACGATACCAAAATGTTCCATATGGTATAGCAGCAGGTATAATTAACCAGTCCTGGATACTGGTCATGGTGAAGGTGGTCAAACCAATCTTAAGGTTCAAATTCACAGTCCGGAAGGATTGTGTAGCCGTCCAACTGAAAGGCTTAAGGCTTGGTTGAAATAGCCTTACAATCTCGATTACAATTAAACTTGTTGCGTTTGGTTTAATATTGTAGTCGTGAGTAAAAATCAAAGAGAAAAATTGTTATATTGGGAAATTAATAAAATAATGTGTGTGGGGAATCAACATTTATGATGTTAGCATATCGCAATGTTTCCGCATCAACTTCGTTTTACTTTGACATACCATAAAGTTTGTCATTTTCCCAGGTTACATTTTAACTAATGAATTGATAAGAATAATTATAATACCAAAAAACGAAATCCCATTAATACAATTTTATAGCAAATTTAATTATAGCCCAACTATCAATCCCCGACTCGTTAGAAACTGACAACAAACCTCAAAATATTAAAATCAATAACGGAAGATTTGCAGAAGGCAACTATTGGCAACATTACCCACGAGTGCCAACCAAAATACTATTTTATCGACAGATTCGGTTATATAATCCGACAGCATTCTATCTCTTTTTAACTACGGTTAAAAAAAAGGGAAAATGCGCTCTGATTTTGAAACGAATTTTAATTTTTTATAAACTGCAATTGGCAATAATTTCGACGTCATTGATGACCTGCAACCATTATTTTAATAATTTTACTATACCACACTGTATTTGTAACTTAACCTTAGCCAGGTACTTTATGAATTAGGCAATCCAAACCATTAGGCAATCCAAACCACGTGATATTCAAGATGGCATGGTGAGCACACATGGGTCAAACTTAGTTTTTTAGTCGTGTACTGTCTGCTGTTTTTTCAGAGTTCCACAGTGCTTTAACGAGAATTTGTGAGGGGTGAATCTGTTAAGTGCAATACGACAGGACATTATGATTACGCAGAACCTATATTTGCAAGAACTTGCTGCCCATTCAGGATTATCCACATCCTCTAACTTACTACTTATTGTTTTTTTTTTTTTTATTATGATCCATATGATGGTTGAAGACATTATGCAAAATAGCACTCGTTAATTTTTGGGATGAAATGCTTGCTACCAACTCTTTGATTTTTCACTTCAGATGGTGAAAGATTGTTCCGTTTGATTGCCGCTAACGGCGCTAATCATGCTAGTCGTCTTTTTCCTGATTGTTCATTTAAATGCGGCAAACATACTGAACTGGGCACGCTTGGAACCCTGTAGGTTTGAGACACATTGTCCCGTTCTCGGAGGCTTCCATGTCCCATAACCACACCTATTCGGCATTTTTATAATACTAAAACTAAACACAAATAAAATATCTAGTCTCTGCCTGACTTCAATAGGTTACGTACGTATGTATGTACGTACCTAGTCAGTCAACAAATATTTTATCAAATGATCGAAATCAAATTTGCAAGCAAAACTCAAAGCAAAATAACTAAAATACGCATCAAAACACATATTCAAAATAAACTTGTTTGGCCGCTACGCCATATTGAATTTTGTGCCTGACAGATGGATTGGATTGCCTAATAGACAGAATTAGAAAATGAAATTAAAATGCAACTTAATTAGTCTTCAATAGCAAATTTACTTGATAAAACTCTCTTAAAAATTATTGTGATAGAAAAATTGAATAATAACATGTAACTATGAAAATAATTAATCCAATTAGGCAAAATTAGATAAAGCCTCAAAAAAAAAAAGAAAATGTGCCTCGAGTTTGCAATGAAAATTTGAGGTTATTAGATCATGTCTCACCTGTTGGAATAAGGTTTTATTTGCCACAAAAATACACTTATCCGCTGGATTAGTCTGGACTCGAGATCCTGGATAGAATATGGTGGTTTCTAGGGCAGCTTTTCACGAAATGGTTTTAAAAAATCCGAAATCATCGGCGAAATTATGGCACTTTACGAAAACATACATACATACATTCAATAACTGAGAAAATTAGGTCCAAAATCCCCTTTAGTGCGAAGACAAAAATTAAATTCTGCGACCCTTTTCTCGGAACAACCAAATCGTAAAAGAAAGATTCACCACAAGGAATTATCAGTTTCTGTTCCATTACCTGGGTCAAACTAAATAAAAGGGGTCTACAGTTGATCTTCCTGCTCTAGAACCGGCCTGTTCTTCTGCCTCTCTATCTTTGTACTCGTTCTCTATTCTGGCTTTTATGAGTTTTCCATACACTCTCCTCAGCGTATTTGTTACTGCAATTCCTCGGTGGTTCTCGCATTTGTTTCTGTCATATTGTTTATAAAATCCCCTAAAAGTAATTAGATGTTGCATTTTTGGCTTTTAGCATCTATAAAAAATGATCCTTAACAATATTGCATCGATAGTTTGCTGTTAAATTTTATGATAAAATATGGCTGTTATTTCGCTAAGTGCCTTAGCCTACTTAACCACGCAAAATTTTGTCGCTAAAAAACCATGATGTTGGTTTTGCCCAGGTAGGAACAGGTAGAAGTTTTGTCAGTAGGAAACCGGCCGTTCCTATGACATTTTGCCAGTGTAAAACACTCTAGTGAAATAGTCATGACGAATACCACTCGAGAAAAGATTGTGTAGGCAAAATTGTTCCCAAGATTTTATTCAAGTTTGTTGCTTTTCGGTAATTTCCCGAATGATATTTTTTATAATCACTCGCCTGACGGCTCGTGATTTTGTCAAAAATGTCATTCGGGAAATTGCCAAGCAACAAACTTTCATTCCTTTCGAAAATTTTGCCGACAAATTTTTTTCTCTTGATATTATATGATAATATCCTTGGTTTTTGTTTTCCTCATATTTTTTAGTAATCTCCAACTTTCTGTGTTTCGTTTACCTCCCAGATAAGTATTAATATGCGCACAGTTTAGTTCCCATGACTCGTTTTTCTTCTGTGCTATTTTATTCCGTACTCTTGCTTGTGCTTAGATACTGTTGGTATTTTTTCCTAAAGACAATCCCTAAGAGTTTAAAATGATCGAAAAAGGAGTCGGATAAAATTACGATATTATCCAGATATACCATGACATTTGGTTCAAGCTCAGGACCTAAAATAGTGTCAACTATACGTTACCAAGTGGCAGGAGCATTAGATAAACCAAAAGGCATCCTCCTAAACTGGAACAAACCTCTGCCAGGGACGGTAAAACCAGTGCATTCGCGGGAGTTTTCGGCTAAAGGAACTTGCCAGAAAGCTGATTTAATATCAATCGAGCTGATGTATCGGTTATTGCGTAAATTGTCCCAGATAGTCAAAATGTAGGGAATTGGGTAGGTTTTTTGGTTTGCAGATTGAGTTTGCGAAAATCGATACAAAATCGAAAATTTCCATTTTTTTTTTCCTAACCAGGCACACAGGGCTAGACCAGGAACTGTTGGATCTTTCAATAGACCTATCTATTTTTACCTGGTATGCGCGCGCAACACGAGGCAATGCCTTTTTATCGGCTAACTAGTACAGGCGTGAGGTGTTAGTTTTGCACGCTGGGCATCTCCTTGTCCTTGTTTATTGCCCGTGGTTTGACAAGAATGAAAGTACGGTTGATATTCAACTTGACATAGCTTGAAAAGTGACATTCAAAAGTTGTTTGAAATTTTCATTGACAAATACGTTGTACAACACGCGGTCCTTCTTCTTCTCCTTTCATCACGTGCAAATAAGAAGGATGGATTTGTATATGTAAGTCTAACATAATTTGGTACGTTATGCCTCGTCTTGCGAAATGAACGTTCTGTGTCTTTTTTTATCTAATGTAGTTTTCGTATTATTACCTCTTTGTCTGGTAAAATGGATAGGTCTATTACGCGAAGTCGCAACATCTCTTCGCCTTCATCATCGATGATTCTTTGTAAGGTGGCAATGGATAATATAGTGCCTTTGTTTGATTGGCCTTATACCAGATTCTAAAATGATTTCGTGTTCTGCAACCTTACAATAACCTAAGCCAATGAGAAACTGGCCAAATCGTTCAAGGCGGATTGTTCAGTTGTCAAGTGATGGATATTCTGGATATTGCAAATTTCAGCCAGTTCAAGGGTATCAGAAAAATGCCACACAGTTTGTCCTAAGTCGGGGATAATTGCCATAGATTCTCAAAAATATATTCCTAAAATTAGCTTATGGGAAAGCTCAGGAAGTACTAAAACATCAATAATTTTTGTTAAAATGGAGGGCAATTTTGGCACGTTACAACCTAAAGACAGAAAGAGAAACAAGAAGAATGGAGCCAGCTTGCAGTATTTTTACAACAACAACAAGATCGGAGACAACTAGAACAGGACCGGCTCCAGAACATATTAAACATCAGCGTGAGTGGATGCCAACCGTAATCTCTCTCAAGAGAAGAAAGAAAGACCAGGAACAAGAAGATGGGTCGATTATGACTAATCCTGATCCAGTAAGCCGAAGTTACCGTTCAAACGGCTGCCGCTATGCCAATTTCCATGAAGAGGAGTGCTACGAGTGCTGCGATCATATATGAAAGCGCAGGAAACGCAGCTGGCAACATTGCAATCAACAGGGAACAGGACCAGGTAGCCATTCGACTAGTATCCATGACGTCAATCCAGGGGCAGAAGAGCCACGCAGCACGGCTGCCCACCATGAGGGTAGATCTGGGAAGTCAGGAAGGCCGAGCAGTCTAAGGCGCTGCGTTTTGGTCGAAGTCCACTTAGACAGGCATAGCGATGTCAGGCAAGAGAAGAGACTAAATCAATTTGAATATGAGTGGAGATATAGAGGAAGAGGAGGAGGTGGTGCATTTTGGTAAAGTCAGATCGAGATGATCCGATTTGAAAGCGAGGCAGTGTTACGAAAATGCCTCGGAAGCCCAGCCGTATTCTAAGAATGCAATTGTATGCGCATCGCGTAAACAATTCGGAGAATTCTATTCAAGTAAGGCGCCGAATTTTTCTAGATAAATCCCGAGTACACTGTCCGCTATAAATAGAGTGTAGTATATTATAAGTGCGAGGCAGTCTACTCAAAAGATTTGTTGAGGTTATTGTCATAGATAAGAGTGTTGTTGAAGTCAGTTTCACTTCGACATTTGTGGTGTACGTTTCAAAAAGTGATAAGTGAACTTAATATAAAGTCAGTTAGTTTAAGCAATGTTGTTATTTGCTTGTGAAGTGAGTTTTTGTGAACCCGGAATCCGTGACAGTATCTACAGCAGCAACGGCGTGTTCGAAAACTATCTTTAGATTACTATTTCGAAGCAGATCTGAGGTTATCAATGGCGTCTAGGAACATTTATTTTTCCAGGATTATAACAAGCATATTCTAATATTTCGGATGCTTATTTCAATACGTATGCGGGTATTATAAGAAGGTCTATTTGCTCAAGACAGAACGTTAGCTTTGTTAACTTAAGTAATTTCGAAATTTGGTAAAAGCCGCTGATTGTAAAAAAAAAAAACTAGGTATAATCATTGAAGTAGTATAATAATATAAAAGTTATAAACCTATATACAATTTGAATTTTATATGTAGCCTATGGAAAAGTATATTTTACAGCCCATTTTTCAAAATTCACTCATTCTATTCTGCTTTACTAGATATTATTTTTGAACCTTCCCGGTTGTACAAAAACTTTAGCGCTCCATTTTGGAGAGCAAACTAGAATAAAAGCTAAAAAGCTACTGTACGTGAATTTTACAGTTTGAACAAGTCCCGTAATAACTATTAAGCCCCGGGCCTTTTACTTAATGCTGAAAAAACCGTTCAAAAGCTGAAAAAGCTTCAACATTTAAAATGCGGCAAGCGAAATTATTAAGCCGCTAGATTAAAAATGGTATAATAATTTAATTTGAATCGAATATTGGAAAATATTTTTTGAACGAATGTAAAAATGAATTATTACCAGATCATCGATGTAATTATTATTATTATGATAGGCTTATTTATTTAACAAGTTGGGCAATAACGATTTTGACGATTCTTTTATTTACTGTACCGATGCTTCTAAATGCAGACATTTTGTATTTGGATTAAATTTTTTTGCTGTTTCCTTGATGCTTGGGTTATTTTTGAATGATATAATTATATAAGTGCTAATTCTTGATCGACCAAAGGGTATCTTGGTATCTACTTACAAAAAAAAAAAAAATGGCAAGTGATGTAAATGACCGTTTATTGTAGAATACAATGAAACTTTTCAGCATAATACAAGTGCATACAAAGATTAATTAAAACCAGTATCCACTGCTTTTTTTATGTGTTTGCCAGCCAGGCACATTTCATGGTAGGGCGCACCACATAATTATGGTCGACAATTTGTTTATGTGTTTGTAGTAAAGCGGTCTAGTTCTGGGCATCTCGAAATAATTATGAAAGTCATATATTATCCAAGTTCGCGCAATTACGGAGCCTCAAACATAGAAATTTAGGTTCGTTAGAGTAGCCGGTTACGGTATGCGGACTACGAAATGTAAGTTTTTTTTAACTTTTAAAAATAATTTGTTTTTCAATCATGATTATTAAGTGTATGTAGGTACTCTAAGAGTCATTTACATCCACTTAACTTAACCTAACATACGGAAAATTATAATTAACGTACGAAACTGAGATGTGTGTTTACCATGAAGTTAATTTTCTTACGTGACGCATGCGCACTTATAACCTCAAATGTCAAGTCAAATTATATCCACAGAAACTTAACGCACGGATGTCCCTCAGTTGAAGTTGGCTCAACTTTTCCGTGAATTTACAAAAATTAACGTTAATTTTCTAAATTTTTAAATAGATGTTAACAACTTCATGATCTTCAACTTTTCTTTATTTTCAATTCTCCATACCTACGCTAAGTTAAGTTAAGTGGATGTGAATGACCCTTTACTTTTAATTTAATACAAAAAATTTCGGCTCTGTAATAATGGAATATACATAATCAAAATGACAGAATATTAACATCCATAAATGTATGATACATAGCGATCCGTCCGCTCTTGGGATTTCCTGCACCATACCTGACTACCCCATTGCATTAATGGATTATTAATTACATGTCAAAGAAGATTTTTATTGTATTTTCCTTGTCTTTTAGTCTCTTGTTCGTTCGATGTTTGGTAGCACTCAGACTTCTATTTAAAATGGATATCAAGTTAATTGAAAAAAACCGTGGAGAACCAATGTTAGTTGGTATTAGTTATAAAGTTTCATTCGACCAAAATGTCACTTCAAAGATAAACTGTAACTGCAGTGAAGCTTGCAAAAAAAAGCTACGGAATAAGATATTGCCGAGAAATCTTCATAAATTATTCGCAAAGTTCTTCAAGAAAACCTACCGCTTACCTTTACTGCCACTGACGTTGCACTTGAAAGGAATTACATATATAATGCTCGTAGAAAAGTTATTCTGTTTCTCCCAAAAAACATTTATAAAGTTCTTGAAGTTGCTACAAAACTAGACATAAAAAAAAGTGAAGGGGAAATTTCCTTCTTGTTAACAGTGAAAATGAAAACATTGTCGCTTTTTCATCTGAAACTAATGTGCGCATGGCTGCTACGATAAATCGAACATACCTTGATGACATGACTATAACAAGTAGATATTTATTATTTCTATCCCTACAAGTCAGAGATTCAACCTACCTGATGCCCGGTACGTATTACCTTTTTTGAATAATTGTGCTCTTTCATTAATTTTTGAAATTGGTTTAATTGGATGAAGCAATTAAAAATTGAATTTTCAGCATTCCTACTTTCAATAAATTATTTCTTTCAGGTACAATTTGATTTTATCGAGGATTTTATAAAATTATTTTTTTTTGCAGAAGCTGACCCTATTTATCAATACAATTTTCAATTATCTTTTTTTTTAATTAGTTTTCTGGTCACTTAAACCTATATATTTTCCTTTCAAATTGATGATATGGCCAGCGACTGTTAATGAACTTATTAGGCAAGTATATTGAGGTGCATTTGTTATTATACTATTATTTTTCTTTGAGCTTGACGAATCTGATTAAAAGTTAACCTCTTTTATTTTGATTTGGTCTAAGGTGTCTTACTACCAATAATTGATTTTATATTTTTACTGACTGTGAAATATATAGTATTTTTATTTGAAATTTTACCCAATTGTTTTATTGGTTTACCCATAGGTTAAGAGTTGAGTTATGTACATTATTTATTTCTTTTTCAGAATCACCTATTACCATTTGCTGATTATTTTCTAAGAATGTTTCTGAATTTTCACATTCCATTTTTTATGCATATTTATTATTAATTTAAAAAAAAAAATTCAGTGGCGCCCTTGCCATACTGTACTTATTAAAAACTATCAACCCACACCTAATAATTTTTTCGCTGAGCAAACCGAGCATATTATGAACCTCTTGTTAATTCATTAACAAAAGGGGTTACAACATATTTTTCAATATACTTTCAATAGGCTAAAAAAAACTAGTATTTGGTAAATTCATCTTACAGAAAACCAGGTTAGGTTGGATATTGTCAGGTTCCCTAGTTATGACATCTAATGAAAGAAATAAAGCTATGTGTAATTTGAATGTAGTCGAAAATAATGATTTATTAAATAAAATTGAGAAATTCTGGAAAACTGAAGATTCTGAAATTGGAAATAATTGTTTTAGAGAAAATTTTGATATTGTTAAAAATAATTTTATTAAAGAGGAAAGATTTTGCGAAGAACATTTTTTATCTAATCTCACGAAAAATAGTCAGGGCCGTATCGAGGTGAGTTCACCCAAAAATTAATAATTATTTAAATTTCGGAAATTTTCTCGAAAGCGCGACAAAACGATTCTGCCGGTCTAGAAACAAAATTAAGGCGTGACGGAAATTTTAAAAATAGCTACATAAACTTTTTGTCTGAATATGAACGTTTAGGGCACATGTTTCGAATTGATCCAAAAGAAATAATTACCGAAAATTCAGTTTTCTATCTGCCACGGCGTCTTAAAAGGAAGTAGTACTACCACTAAATTGCGGGTCGTCTTCGATGAGAGTGCCAAGACGAGTATAGGGATATCTCTGAATGACTTTTTGTTGACTGATCCGGTGTTACATCCGGATTTATTTTCTACTTTGATAAACTTTCGGAAATATAATATAGTTTTCACTAGAGACATTGAAAAGATGTATCGGCAAGTATTAATGTCTCCTAAAGATCGAGACTTATAAAGAATACTTTGGCGAACCGATCCAGGCGATGAATTAGTGCATTATCGTTCGAAAACTGTTACCTACGGTACTACTTTAGCTTCTTTTCTGGCTGTCCGAGCCTTGACGCAAGTCGCGAATCGCGATTGAGCACAAAGATATTAACCCTGAAGCATGCAAGGCAATTTTAGAAAATTTTCACATGGACTACTGTCTGTGTGACGGAACTAGCTATTGCCTCTTTTTGGGATTTAGTCAAACCGCACCAGGGATGCCAAAAGTTTTTACTTTGACTGACTGTAAAAATTAACCATTAGGTGTTGGATCATTTAAACCTTGTATTGGGTTAGGGGTGCCTTGATTCTCATTTATACAAATAAAACGCTGAAATAGAATAGTTATCAATTTAATTAATAAATGAAAGTAGTTCGGTATGGTTATCAATCAAATCCTATCTGAAAATTCCTAATTGGACGTCCAGTCGAACTACAAATTTTATACTAATCTAAAGTAAATTTTTTAAAGTAAAGTATCTTGATTTATAAAAAGTAGGGAAATCTGATAATGATAATAATATCATTTATGGTTAAATGTTCAATGAACGAGAACACAAATTAACTAATTGAATGCACGAGAGTACAACATAAATAATTCGCCAACTTCAATCAGTTCACTGCAATTACAAAATGTTTATTGATCCTTGAAAGTTCTTTTATTTCTTGAGAGTTAACAATTTGAGCACTTTTTTGCTGAAGTCTGTAAACAATATGGAAAGTCTTTTTATATGCTCAGTTTCTATATACAAATGTACAAATGTTAATTTCACGAGTGTGAAAACCAAATTCCTGCATTAAAGGTTAGAAAACACTTCAATTTATAGTGCATTTCAAGCGAATCACTAATCAGTATTTATTGTTCGACTGTCAGACAAATTTTAACGGTCTAACTTGCTTAATCCGGTTCATGCAGATAAATCCATAAGGCGATTATTTATCCATTCAACACCACTATTCACAATGGCAGCTAGGGAATTTTCCACTGAGATGAAAAGAAAACACAATGATATACAGGTGCGTTGGTGCCCGTCGAGAGTGAAAAGTGAAAGAGATAGAGATAGAGCCAAAAACAAGCGTAGGAGGGAATTTTGCTCGTCCGAGGTGACTTGCAATAATTAGGGGTTAATTACATGAATTGTAATCAATAATATAGACCATGTCAGGCCTTGAGACAGAGAGAGTAGTATTTTACTATAAATCGCGCGTACTAACGAGATTTTTTGAGGGTTTTGCTCCTGGAGAGCATTCAGAGGGCGCGAGGGTGCGAACTCTTCGCTTGTTCTATTAGTGCTGAAGAATGTGCGTCGACTAGCTCTGCCAGGGAGCAGGTCGCAAAAAACTAGGGGTTTTGTGCGGCGGCTGACCAATCACACGGCGAGAAAGGTTCACTGCCTTATAAGGTAATGAAGAAACCTGCAATTTTACCGGTTCAAAGGGTTGTTGTTGCGGTTTTACAGGCATCTATTTTTAGAATATTATTTTTATGGTAAATAATAGATAAAAAAATTATATTAAATTAGAAATAACAAAATTTAAACTTGTTGTGGGTTATTTCCGCAACAGTCTGTGTGGTAGCGATACGGTTGAAAATGCTCGAACATTAAAGGACCAAATCACTTAGATGGTAGTGCACAACTTCCTTCACGGAAATTAGTGATTTAGGCGAATTAAAACAATATAGTATTTCTGATGTCGGCTCATGTAAGACTTTAGGGCTTAAATGGATACCAAACCGCCACCTTTTTAATTATTTATTAAATATACGATTTAAAAATACAAAATCAATAACTAAACGCAAAATATTGTCTTCTATAGCCAAAATATTCCACCCTTTAGGTTTAATTGGTCCGATTACTGTACGTGCAAAATTAATCATGCAGGAGCTATATGGAAATGAAAGGTGGGTTGGGATGAATTCGTCCCAGCAGACCTGTTCACTTCATGGAAGAATTTTTATGAACAATTACCACAAATAAATTAGATTGAAATTACGCGACAAGTAACAGAACGTGATTGTGGTAAATTCGAATTACATGGATTCTGTGATTCATCGGAAATATGGGGTTTGTATATAATGTACATAGTATCAATAAGGGGAGATTAAAGATTTCCTAAATTACTGTGTTCCAAATCTCGAATCGCGCCATTGAAAACACTTTACTACCACGGCTTGAAATATGCGGCGCGGTTTTACTCTCTAAGGTGGCACATAAGTGTGTACAAGCTTTAAAGTTGGATTCTGTCGATAAATATTTTTGGTGTGATTCCACCATAGTGTTGTCCTGGCTAGCTGAAGAACCAGGCAATTGGAAAACCTTCGTAGCCCATAGGGTTGCTAGTATACCTAATTTTACAAAAAAATCTGAATGGCGTTATATGCCTACATATCAAAATCCTGCTGACACATCTAGGGGAACCACCACTCAAATATTAAAAACCTCTTAATTGTGGAGGTCAGGACCAGAATTCCCTATGAAAAATAAAGAGTTTTGGTCAGAAAATGTTATGACAGTCTCAGGAATACCCGATACAAGAAAGCAAAGATGTTTGAATTTTGCAAATATTGTTTTGTAAAATGATCAATCTTTATTTGAAGAATGTTCAGGTTTTTTGAAGCTTACATGTTGAGATTTATAAATAACTGCCAAAAGGGTAAGACTAGGACTAAGGTGACTGGTGTTCTAAATAGGAATAAAACTCAAAAATCTTTCAACGAATAAATTAATTTGGCTCAATATTCATCATTCAAAGAATAACTTCAGCGTTTGACAAGTGGAGATAGAGTAGGTCGAAAAAGTAAGCTTCTCTCGCTATTACCATTTGTTAAGGATGGTATTATTCGTGTTGGAGGCAGATTGAAAAACTCTAGTTTGTCACCTGATAGGAAAATTCAAATTTTACCCCCGTCACATCATATTCTCTTATTTGATAATAGAATATTATCATAAAATTACTATCCATGCTGGAGTTCAAGCTACTTTAGCCGCAATAAAATACAAATATTGGCCTATACATGGTAAAAATGCTGTGAAAAGAATAATTTTCAAATGTGTGGATTGTTTCAAACCTAAACCTATCACTCAGAGCCCACTTATGGGAAATTAACCTAATTTTAGGCGAACCTGCAAGGGCATTCTTTAAGGTTGAGTGTGACTTTGCAGGTGATATATTGATCAAACCCATTATCAAACCTAACCAATTACGTTGTCGTACATTAATAAATACTTACATTTGTATCTTTGTCTGTTTTGTCACTCACGCAGTGCATATTGAATTAGCCGATGATTTACGTACACCTTGTTTTTTGTACACACAATGTAACATTTGAAATGTCACAACAATATAATTATTGTTCTTAATTATTTTCATATATTTTGGACTGATTTAAAAGTACTATTTCGTACACCTAGCGACGTCTATGATTCTTCTTACTAGTTTTCCTAACCTAATACCGAAAATTCTGTTAATAAGGTTATTTCCGAGAAACCTGTAGCACTGTCATTTTTATAATTTCGACAGGCTTGACAGACCAAGAAAGTAAGGACAGAACCATTTTGGGTACTTTTGACTTGTTCTTTTTCTCTTTTGTCTTGGGACCGGAAAAGGTCGTCCAGCCAGATTTTTAAAATCTTAAAATTTTGTCTTTATTTTTGGCCATCGAGCCCATAGTTTTATAAATTGACTAGCCAGAAGAGTGGAAATCAACAGATTGTTGATTTTTGTGAAGATTTTGGAAAGTCAGGTTACTATCGGCCGTACAGGTATGTAAATTACTTTTTCTCTCTGATGAATGAGTCCTTATATTCCCTAAATTCATTCAGGCACTTTGGGCAGGGCGAAAAATCCGCGCCTGCACTCATGCTGTTCTGCATCTCAAAATAAATCTGGGCCCCCTTTTCAAGGAATGTTGGTGTCCTGTAAGAAGTTGATCCCCAACCATTATTTGGTTGCCGCCAGCCAGTTTGGTACTTCTAGATCTCAAATTTGTGAAAACTTCTAAGGATTCCGTCCAGGCTTGTATAATTATTTACCTATGGGTCCCTTAAATGTGCCATATTGATCACCGTAACTTATCTTTTCTTTATCGCCCCCTATCGATTAGCTTTATTAACTAATTAAGATCTTTGTAAATAATAATTACCGTTACGTATTATTATCTTTTTTTTCTATTGCCCCCTATCGTTTAGCTTCATTAGCTAATTAATATCTCTGTAAAATCAATGACCGACTCGTTTACCATATAGTAGTATTTGGCTAGATTTAATTAATTAATCATAATCAGATATTTACCTTTACTTTTTCCTTCATCATTATCTAGTATTTAATAATTATGTATTATTATTGTGATTATTATAAATTAATTTCCTATATATCGAGTACTGATCGATATAATATATTGTGGATTCATTAACCTTTAAAAGGTTAATTTAACTTTTAATTTCAAATTAATAAGGTGGTAGTTTTACAAGGTAAACCAATGTAAAATCTTTAGGTAGTTAAAGTTAAGTTTTATGTTCATGTATTTGGAATTTTAATTGCAGGTAAGACGGTAGAGCTCTCCCCGATATCCTTGATTTCATATAGCCCGTCTTTGGCATTTATTACTTCCTAGGGATTGTTTAATACCTTCCTGCATTTAAAAATTTGTTTTTTATTGATTTGATTGACTTTGAGTCAAAAAATTAAAGGTTAATATGGTATCATGACTTCAACAGTTATACTAAGGTAATTATCATCAAATAAGGTATCTATTTAATTGTTTTTAAATTTCAATCTTTTTATATGCCTATTTAAATTAAGTTTTGCTTTTGGAAAGCTGCTTAATTTATTTTTAAAAAATTGGATACTGAACAATATTCTCCTTTGAACCATTGAATAACAACTTCGCCATCTTGTCAACAAATTTTTAATGAACAACAGTTCGACATTTGGTTAATAAATTATTGTTTTTAGAATTCCGAAACTTGTGTTTTTATTGAATGGGTTAAATGTTAGATAGCTATTAGATTTATTTTCCTTTTCAGATTTTTGCATTTATCTTCTTAAACAATAACTAATTATTGGAATAGTGTCTAGTTTGGCTATTCTTTGGTAATCAAAATAATTTATACAAACTAGTGGCGCCCTCTCTACTGTACCAACACCAAGGACCACCCCAAGCTAAATAACCACTGAGCATAGTCGAGCACAGATTATGAGCATTCTTTTGTTTTAACAAAAGAGCGTTACAACAAATATGTGCGGTACGAAACATTATCCAACTAGTACTTTTATTGCCTTCGGTACGAATCACCACACAACACCCAAATTTATTACAATAATTATTCCATTTAATTCCGGTTGCTTTTTCTATCGCTCTTTAAAATCTTCCTATCCTAGAATTAAAATATTTCCACAAATATTTTTTATTCCTCAATAAAAGTATATTTCAATTTAGGAATAAAAATAGAATCCAGACGAATGTCCAATAATATTGCAGAAATTATTTTCTTGAATTCCGTAGGAAACCAGTAAGGCGAATAAATTATTAAACTTCTGGTACATTCTGAAAATATTTTCAACTTAAGAGAGAAAATCAACGAAATCGGTATCTCGTAAAAATTATTCATTCGCTATTGGTATTTAAAGAAGATAGGTTCTTCCAGAAAATCTAACATATCATCAATAATTCTACAATCAGCAATGGTACTTTTCAACTGAGAAACTCTAAAATGTATCAGTTAATTTTTTTTTTTCATGTCTGTAATACTGTCACGGATTCCGGGTTCACTAAAACTAATTCAAAGTCGACTATAGTCGCTTCATAAACTGATTTACAATAAATATTGTTTCCGTTTTGAGGCGATTGATTTGAAGGCTGAAGCCAAGCTTCATGCGTCCAGAATCCAAGCGAAACGTAACGTAATTTTATGAGCTTCACTACCTACATATTATGCAATTTCATACAGGGTGTTCGGACAAGGACTGAACAAGAGTCTATTTTTGACCTTCCTTGTGAGGAAAACCACCTATTTAAAAATATTATTTCTTAAAATCTTAACTTAAAGAAAAAAAAACGTTTACTGAATAAAAGTAAATGTTGCAACCATGTATGCGCCCTCAAGTTTAGGATTGAACGAGCGCGCCACAGAAAACGAAGGTGAAACCGAAGAGGATACAAGAGAATACGCAACTAGACTACAGAACGAGCTGGACTGGTCCCTTAGACGCTTGTCGCGTGTCTGAAATTATTCATTATTCAATTTTTATTGTTATTTAGTATTGAACTGATTGTTCAATCTAATTTGTTAAAAGTGTGTGTGTCAAGGACCGATCACCAGGTCAGTTGAATAATTGTTATTTTATTTTTGAGAGTTCAATTATTTATACAAGTATCGTTTTTTTCATTTGTATGTTTTTTTGTTTGTTTATAACATGTGCATTGTTCATGTTTTTAACAAAAATCGTTTCATGCTGTAAACAACACCGATAAAACCTGAGAAATTATGTGCTGTCTTTTTGTGCTAGGATTTCGATTTTTGGACTTAGAGCGTGCATTAGGGCCTCGTTGAATTTTTTAACATTTTCCTACCCTGACGAGAGAATATCCTAACAAATTGAAATAATCAATCTAGAGATATTGGCTCAAAAACAACTATAGCTGAGTAGCTTCCCGTATGGGACCTCAGTACCTGCTGGGAAACTGGCTAACTAACCAAAAACTCTTCAGTATTGAATATAGGTAGTGTTGATTGAATATAGTGTGTGTAATTGAAATTTTAGCAGAAGAACAGGGGCCGTACGTAATTTAAACTTTTATTGACTTAAATTATTGAATTATTGATTCAAGATTATTATAAAACTGACACAGTATGTTTCGCTTTTTCAGGAATGTTAGATCGAGGGTTTCTCTGCCGTGCTCTTTCCCCTCGTTAGTTCCAGGATGAGAACGGTACGATTTACTTTAATAATAAAGTAGACGTTTCATAAATTTTTCGTTTCTTTTACATATCACAACTTCTCTTAAATTTCCCCAATATTTGCTATGTTGGCGCATATCCAGTAAGTAAAATTGATTAAGTTTCCACAACGTAGGTCCTATTTGTTTTCATTTCGTTTTTCAGAAGATTTGTTGTTTAAAAGGTAATAAAAATTCTCATCGTTCAATCTTACTGAACGACCCCGGATATGTTACACTACACTTGTTTGAGAAAATCCAAAATAGCCAAATCGGATGTTTTTTTTCTGCAGAATTCAAAAACTATATCAGAAAAACATTTTCACCAAAAACAAAAGACTTACGTCAGAATGGAGCATTTTTTAAATGGGACACCTTGTTTAGTATACCAATATGATTTTTACAGAAGTCAGGAGTCACATTTTGTGCTTACATAAACTTAGTTCAAAGCATAATATTATATTGTGTATTTAAGTGGAAAAGTGACACATTCTCGGCCGGTGTAAGTTGTCAAACACCGAAGGCCGAGAATGTGTTTTTCCTCAGAAATACACATACATAGGTAGAAAAAAAAAAGAGAAATATTTTTGAAATAATAATAAATTATTATTATTAGTTAAATTAATGTTAAATATTTAATTTGAATATAGCGGTGTTATAAGTACCTACAAAGATAATTCCAAAATGTATGTAGTATTGTTCCTAAAAATCAGCACTTCCGAAATTACTTTGCCGTACTGCTGCTAGGCCGAGAAACTGATTCACGTAAAACCTAATTAAAATACCAGATATTGCGTTTTCTGGTCTGTCAACCGGCCAAAAATGTTGGAAATTTTTCGCAATCACAGAAAAAACTGATATAATGAAGGATCTATAACGGAGTGATGACCGTTTTCGAGAACCGACCTTTCTTCTGTATATAATAGCTATTTATGTACCAAGGAGATTATGTAGATTATAATACCCGAAGGCGAAACTAGCACGAGGGCCTCTGGCCCCAAGGATATATTTTGCCTGAAGGGCATTATAATCTAAAAATCCCCGTGGTGCATACAATGCTTCATTTTCTACTAAACACAATGTTCTTTTATCAATTTAGTATCAAACAATAGTATATTATATACCTAGGTAGAGAAGTTGGTCATTATATACCGAGCGCTTTTATAAACCGAGGCGCAAAGCACCGAGGTTTATAATGCGTGAAGTATATAATGACTTTCTCTACCGAGGAATATATAGAATTTTTTTTACTACTGCTAGTAGAAAATAAAAAATTTGTTTAAAATCTGTACTCTTAATTATTTTTTTTGAACGCCCTTTTGAAAGTGCTGCCCTCTATCAACAGCTTATGATAACTTCCTATATACCTACCGAAAACCTGTATTTTTTTTTAATTGAAGTATGAAATTGAAATTGAACCAATAGAAACATGACAATATCCTTGCGTAATGACGTCATTTTCATTATTAACCTAGGTATTTTTTTCATTATTTTCATTATTCACCTAGGGAGAGAAATTCAATTTTTTCCTAGAAAAAAAGATTGAATAATGACTATTTCTCAGGTTCGTAGTAAAAAAAATCAGTTAAACTTGTGTGACAGGATATTGTTTTGTATTTTGACATGTCCCTGTACCTAGAAACGAAGTAAATTAATATACCTATAAACATCTCATGAGGCAAGGCAACGGTGGTCGTGTGGGTTGAAACGCTGATGGTTGACCGGGTTCGAATCCTGGCCAGACCGAAAATTATTTTCGGTCGGACATTTAGTGGCTGCCTAAAGTGCAAATTACAACAACAAAACCGCCTCAGGGTATTATAAGCGGGAGTTATAGATCATAACGCACACAAAAGCGGGCGTTATGGATCATTATGACTGCCGGGCTTATAATGCCCTCAGGTTGTTATAGGTATTTTAAAGTATTTCGTTTCCTAGGTATTATGGATCTATAATAGTTAAGTAAAAAATAAATAACTATTAACACCTCGTAATTCTCTCTTTATAAAGTTAGAAAGTGCATCTACATCAGACAAAAACCCCAATTTTCTTTCTTTTAAATCCGTTTTTAAAATCTCAATATTTTCTCAGCGTTTCCGTGAATTGGGACATTTATCCAAAGACGTTTTCGAATGGGTTTTATCCGGGAATAAAAGCAGTAGAGAAATTAATAAAATTGTTACGTGACAGCGAACACTTGATACCGAATCGAGAGAGGCTATTTATCAATTGAATCCCCGGCGAGTGCGACACCGCTTCGACACTGGTTACAGCGACATAAAAAGGGTTATTTTCCCGATAGAGGCATGGAGAAATTCGTATAAAATTGGTTTCGAGTATATCGATTATGGTCTTGTTTAAATATTCAGAATTCTAAATGTTTTCAAGGCACTTAATTATTGTGACGACCATGGAAAAATTTGAACAACATTCTGAAACGAATTTTCTATCTTCGTGTAAAAATGTAATTCCTATTTGCTTGTAGAATCTCCAATCTAACTGATTGAGATATTTCATCCGCGAGGCGAATACGGCTGCTTTTCGAGATGATATGCACTCACACATCTCTCTGGCTCTTGATTTCCCAGATGCAATGCCCAATGCGCCAGTAACCAATGATTGAGAATTCAGGTTTCTCCATTATTAAACAGAACCTCACGTATTGCAACAAATGTCTGTATGTTGTATAACACCTAAACGCATTCCAAAATTTGACATTATAGCATCACTTGAAGAAACATCACAACACTTACCCGAAACACAACAAGAAGAATTTAGGGTCAGAACTAAAATCACACTTGACAAAACATTCAAAATCAAACAAAACCTAACATCTAAAGAAAACCAAATACTTAAATCACTAAAACAAGACAACACAATTAAGATACTTCCAGCAGACAAAGGTAACGCAACTGTTATATTAGATTCATACACATACGAACAAAAAATATCATCACTAATTACTCAAAACGTCTATACAAAATTAAACAAAGACCCAACAGAACGCATTGAAAGACAAACATACAATCTTTTAAAAAAAAACATAGAAACCAATTCAATGATATACAACGTAGCAAACTTACTCCACATCACAGTAAATCACCACATTTCTACGGTCTTCCAAAAATACACAAACCTAACAATCCACTTAGACCAATAGTCAGTAGCATAGACTCACCTACACAGCCATTATCCAGATACCTTCTCTCTATACTCAATCCTCTGATAAACAATACAGAATCATACATAAAAAATTCACAACATTTTCCAGAAAAACTATCAGAAATTGACATAAATCCCAATCACATTTTAGTAAGTTTTGATGTTGTTAGCTTATTCACAAACGTTTCCATAGAAAAAACACTCAACATAGTTAAACATAGGCCGCGTTCACCAGATACAAACGTTGGTAAACGATTTGCGATTGTTCTGCTGAACGCTACGTTGAATTTGTGTTAAAACCAAACATGTTTTGCAAACGGTCGCCATTTTTGCAAGCATAATTTCAGAGGGTTTTCAATTTTCAACACTGTGTTTTGTGTGGTGACCTGTCATTCAGAAGGTGACGTTCTATCATTGAAAAGTTGAATCGTTCAGCAGAACCAAGAGTTTACCCAACACAATCTGTTGGTATTTGTAAACTGTTTACAATCCGTTTTGGTTCTGGTGAACGTAGCCATTAATTAGAACACGACAATAGACTTATTGAACGCACTAACCTTTCAGTAAATACTATTTTAGAATTACTAACATTTTGTGTAAAAACAAAATATTTTCAATACAATGACGAATATTACCAACAAGTTTCTGGTATGGCCATGGGCTCACCTTTATCACCTTTCTTAAGTAATATTTTCATGGAAGATTTCGAAATTAATAATATTGAAAATTATAACTTAAAATCCATTATTTGGTGGCGTTACATAGACGACATATTTTCAATTTTCACTCACAATGAAGATGACCTTAATAACTTTCTTCAACACATAAATTCACAAGAACCAACTATACAATTTACAATAGAAAAAGAACTAAATCACCAACTACCTTTCTTAGACAAACTTATCACAAAAGACATAGACAAATTTGAAACTACAATATACAGAAAACCAACACACACAAACAGATATTTAAACTTCAATTCAAATCACCCAATCATGATTAAAACTGGTGTAGTTAAAAGCCTATACCTACGACACAGCCAAAACAATATGCAACAATCACAATACTTTCACTAAAGAAAAACAAAACATTAAAAATATACTAAAACAAAACGATTACCCTGAACAATTCATAAACAAATGCATCACAAACTTCGAAAATCCAAAACCTAAACAAAACGCAGACCCACCAATAACCAATCTTTACTTACCATATATACCAGGCATGTCAGACAAAATAAAACGAATCAGTAAAGACTACAATATACGCACAATTTTTAAAACACAAAACACAATAAGATCACAAATTACAAAAACCTAACCAAATAATGAGACTATTCGTACTGAAAACGTAATTTATAAAATTCCATGTAATCAATGTGACAAATTCTATATTGGTGAAACTCGTAGGCCATTACAAAAACGTATCAAAGAACACAAGAACTACATAAAAAACGGGGACTTTAACAAATCAAACATATGCCAACATGCTTTTGACAATAACCATCAAATCAACTGGAATGCTTCTAGCATTCTGGCAAAGGAAGCTTTTTCAAAAACACGTAAAATCAAAGAGAGCGCATTAATTTTATTAAATAAAGACGAATGTGTTGCTTCATGCTCAACATCATTTAGTAATACGTGGCTTCCTTTGGTTGAATCAGAAGTAAACCAAGGTAAATTGAAAATTAATTAAAAATCTCACCTTTAGAAAATACCACCATTTCCTAGATATGATTATTGACAAAAGTTTGACACGACATTAGGCAAATTTGTAATTTTTGCTTGATGACTCAAATTCGAGTATTCAAACAAATTTACGGAAAAAACCGAACAATTTTCTGCCTTTTTTATTTTTTAGGTGTTCCATCCCCCAAGCTTCGACAACGGTAGCAGATTTGGTACCGAAACGTCAGCAAAAAATCCAGAACTCATACCACCGAGCCTAATCAAGTATTATTTTATTAAAATAATAATGGCCGATTGCGGCCCGAATTCACCAATGCGTAAAACTCTGATTTAAGATCTTAAACGCAGTTTCGGCTGCAATTGGAATTCACCATATGCCTAAATCCGTAGTTTGTTCCTAAAACTACTGTCAGGAGCAAAACGGCTGATCATTAGACGTTCACGGATTAAAACGACGTTTTACCGTAGTTCGTGACAGAAAATGAAAATACTTTGGTACATTTGGTGCATCGTCTTCTATTCTGTTTTTTTTGCTTTGGTGTAGGTAATGGAAAATACCAATTTCAGCAATGAATCCTGCAAATTGCAACTGCTTCCACAAGCAATAATAATAGTTGTATTCCTTTCATACCTATGAGGAGCTCCGGAACAGCTCCGGGGCTTTACGCGCTTATTCCCTTCGAAAAGTGTTTGTTGCACCTGAGTACTCAAGCCCCAAGAAAACCATTTAAATGCATGAAAGCCAGCGCATCTGTTCCCAAGGGCGGTTTAAAGGGTAATTACCCCCCCCCACCCGAACAAAGATTTTTTTTACATTTATTAATTACAACAAAATTTCAAGAAAAGACAAGTTCTAGAAAGTAAAGGATTAAAGGCATGGTATGAATATGATAGGTTCACCAGTACCGACGTACCTACCAAGGTTCTTAAAGTGCATAGGTTTTCTGGTAATGGGTAACTTGATGACGTATCTGGGGTGCCTTATGCAGATTTGCATTATGTTGAGGCACCCCAGATGACGTCATGAAGTTATCAGTTATCAGGCAACCTACCTCTCTCAAACAACCTTGAGTACATACTACTAAAAGTCTGGTATTGTGTACAGTATTGCGAACACCCTGTAAAATGTTAAGAGATTTTCATAGGACCATGAAGTAAATGTAAGTAAAGTCCGTCGTTTTTGAACTGACACTTTCCGTATGAGGAGCGAGGGGGTATTTCATATGGCAAAAACAGGTGTGACGTCAGGTAACCATTGGCGGTCTAATGTAGGGAGCTACTAGCTCAAATTCTGTTGGAGTATCAGATAAAAATCGACAGACATTATGCACTAACAACTTGCAAAAGCTTTAGCTTATAGGATCTCCAATGGATGAAATATGTTGGTTTTTGTTGACACATGCTGCGATTTTTTGAAAAAATATTAAATATTTTAAAAACGGTTGAGTTTTGGTATAGATGATTCCTAACAAAAAGTACGTAGGATTTTTAGAATGATAGAATGTACTAAAATATAGGGTGTTCCATTTAAAAATAACAAAGTTTTGTCGCATACCCCATTTACAGAACACCCTGTATATTTAAAAATATTTTTAGGTAATGCACCTTAGAGAATCAAACAACTTCGAATTTTTATTTTTTTTTCTTGCATCACCCTGTAAGAAGATATCGTCCGATATCGCACTAGGTGGACACCCGGTATTAGTATTTTGACTGCATCGGGATACATTTTTGCCCGAAGCGTGTTTTTTAAACGACTTTCGGGTGCAAAGTTGGGCGTGGCCCCTAAAAAAAATTTAGCCTCCGGCGGTACGTTGCGACACTTGATGATTTTCCCGTCATCCATTACCCCCCCCCCCCCCCCAGAAAATCATGTATGGACCGCCACTGTCTGTTCCTTTCAAATCGGGACGACTAACATCGGAGCGAGTAGCTCTAGTGTTTCAAACTTTTGAAAGGAATACAGCAATTCCTTCCACGGGCTGAAATATTCCTACTCTCATCCTTTTTTTTTGGTATCCCTAGATGATGAGCCAAATACAGGGTGCGGCATAAGTTCCGCCCCCATTTTGCACGAAAAAGCGAAGAATAGTGATAGTGGGGCGGAACTTATGCCATGATAGTGGGGCGGAACTTATGCCGCACTCTGTACTCATAGTCCAGGAGGTGGCGTCGAAAACGTGCAAGAGTTTTCTCAAGGCTGATATTTTCAAAATAGGTCCTACTTAAGTCATAAAAGGCTAGTGTACAGTCAGCACTCACAGTTCCGGGACAGCTGGCGTTGGGACGCGCGCAAAGTTGTTATTTTAAGATGTATCTAACTGTTTTTCCAAATCTCAAAATTAATAGAAATTTTGCACATTATCTGTTTGAAGGTCACAGATAACGTGTGTAAATCGTCAGACGTCTAGGTCGCTGCGAAAAGGGTGTCAGACGCCCTCAAAGTTTTTATTTTATGGCATTTTCTTCGGTGTCTGTCAAAATATATTTTTGCAGGTATTTGACAAATATATTCGAAGAAAATGCCATAAAATAAAAACTTTGAGGACGTCTGACCCCCTTTTTGCAACGAACTATATGTCTGACGATTTACATACGTTATCTGTGATCTTCAAACAGATAATGTGCAAAATTTCTATAAATTTTGAGCCTTGAGAAAACAGTTTAGATGCTTCTTAAAATTACAACTTTGCCCGCGTCCCAGGGCCAGCTGTCCCGGAACTGTGAGCATTCTAACACTAAAGTACGACCTATTTTGAAAATATCCGCCTTGAGAACACTCTTGGATGCTTTTAACGCCAGCTCCCCAACTATATGCCATTTTTTATGTTTTACTTTAGGATTATTAACAACAACAATACAAATTAACTTGTCTCAACACCAAAAACAATACATTTTGAGTGAAACTTGACGACATAACCTGAATTTTTTCGTCTTTTTTCTTCTATTTCACGCTATTTCCGCTGTTGCCAAACTGTGCATTCACTTAAACGTCGTTTCGTTAAACTGCAGCTGATAAACGCATTAACATATATACCGCATATCAAAACTACGTTTAAATTTACGTCGTTTACGATAAACGATGTTTAGGAAAACGGCGATTTCAGCATTTTTGGTGAATTTGGGCCTGCGCCGTTTGCCTAAACAACGTTTAAATGATTAATCATCGTTTAATTTGAAAAATGATTTGCACCGTTCACTAATCAACGTTTAGCGAACCTTAAACATTAAGGCCCAAATTCACCAACGTGTAAAATTCTGGTTTAGAATCTTAAGCGCAGTTTCGGCTGCAAATGGAATTCACCATATGCTCAATCCGTAGTTTGTTCCTAAAACTACTGTCAGGAGCAAAGCGGCTGTTTATCGGGCGTTTATGGATTAAAACGACGTTTTACCGTAATTCGGGACAGAAAATGGAAATACTTTGGTGAATAGTGCATAGTCTTCTGTTCTGTTTTTTTTTTTTGTTGTGTAATGGAAAATACCTACTACTTTCAGCAATGAATCCTGCAATTGACGTTTTCAATTAAAAGAGACGGACGATAAGTATGAAAACATTCATTTTCCCGCCAACATTTACTTGCTTGTCAATGTCAATGTGTATTGGGTGTTTAGCAATTCCCTCGTTTTTATTCGAATCGGTGACTTTACCAATGTGTTAGCTATCTTTGTTAAGTGAATGGAAAATGACAATGCCCGACATAGAATGATGGATGCATCAGTAAAATTTCATAAGAATAATAACGCAGAGTTTGAAATTGAAAAGAAAATGTGGGAAAAGTCACTGCTTCATTCGCAGAACTTCGCTAGGGAGACGGTGGTGAAATATTTTGGTAGCAAACAGCTTCCGCAAACTAAACTTGAACGTGGATTACTTTGTATAATTCATGGGCCGTGGATTTCTCTTTCTTTTGCAAGTATCCTTTCTGATTTTGTGTATCCAAATTTTGCCAAATGTAGGATTTGATGGAAACTTATGGAAATACACGTTCGCCGGTGAATAAGAATTATTTTTATGAATAGGCACACTACACACAATCACCAATATTAGGAAAAAACCGAGAATTTAATAGTTTTTTTCAAAACTCTTGTCTACAAACCACTGTCAACGGCTGTCAAGCATTGTTTTCATACTTCTTTGGCATCTGACAGTTTGATGCCAGAGAGAGAGGCTTTCAAATTGAAAAGGTCAATTGCATCCACAAGCAATTAGACTATCCAAAACACGTGACACAAATATGGCCGACAAGAGGCACACAAACATTTGACACAAACACAAAGCATAACGTCATTAGGTTATGTCATTAATGATCATAATCAAATACTCATTTTCTATTGTGTGCGTCTAAATTTTTGGCCGTTTCTACCCAATTACGGAATCCCTATTGTTTTGGCAAGATTGCTCTACCTACATTTCACTTGGACACCCAGGACCTACCCTCAAAATGTGAAAATATTTATTTGTTGCAACTTCACCGTCCAGTGTTGTGCTACCTACTTTAAATAATGGATACAGGAGCATCTACAGAAAGACGATGAAACAGGCAAGGAAGATTTATTACAATGAGAGGTTGGGCATCCGCATCCAATAAACAAAAAGAGTAACGACCTACGCGAAAAAATAAGAAAGAAATATACATATGTGCTTCCAATTTGAAAGCAGATAATATTAATTCATACTACTGTACGATTGCTCAGAAACTGAGTATCAAAAAAAGAAAATCTTCTGGATGGGACGATATCTCAGTTAAGCTGTTGATGTGTTGGCGGATTCCATTATTAATTCTTTTCTTACCGGAAGTTTTCCCTCATTTTTGAAGCAATCTTGGGTAGTAGCTTTGTTTAATAGGGGGGTGATAAGAATTTACCATCTTGTTACCGGCCAATATCCTTACTGGCAACTTAGACTAAAATTGTAGAGTGGCTAATTAAGGTGGATGGTGAGCTTCCTTGAAAGACATAAATTGCTTTCTCTGTCTCTGTTTCAGCAGTCAAAAAATACTGATGATGCCATATTTCATCTCCTGTATGAGCTGTATTAGAAGATAAATGACGAAGAAGTGGCCGCGGTAGTTTTTTTGTGACCTGAAAAAAGCTTTCGATTGTGTCTGTCATGAAGTACTGCTTCTAGGGGTTCAGTACTTCAGAGGGGTTGGATATCATTGCAGGAGTGCCCTAGGGATCTGTTCTATTTCTAACATTAATAAAAATACGAGTAAAAACAACGAGTATCAAAACGCAAATGAACAATGAGCACTATTTTTTTGAAAAAAATTTCATGACACATTGAATGACACATAAAAAAAGGGTTTGTGTGCCTCTTGGCGGCCATTTTAATTCAAGTTTGACAGCATCTTGGATAGTTCAATATTCTTTCCGCTGAAATATTTCTACCATCATCCTTTTTATTGCTAGCCCGCCCCTAGTCTTGATGAGCCATGTTCTTGTAGTGCCATTTTCTATGCTTTATTCACTTTAGGATAATTAACAATAACAATACACATTATCTTGTCATAACACCAGCAACAATAAATTTTGAGTGAAACTTGACGTATATAACCATAACCTAAATTTTCTCGCCTTTTTTCTTGTCAAACGGTGTTTAAGTGAATGCACAGTTTGGCAACCGCGGAAATAGCACGAAATAGAAGAAAAAAGACGAGAAAATTCAGGTTATGTCGTCATAATTCAGATTCTACGCACAAATTTTACGTTTTGCGCAGAATTCTGGCGGTAAAATGAACGGTTTTCTGCTGGGTTGGAACAAAGCTATGGGGATCGGATTTCTCTGGAAGGTTTACTAAAAAAAAACCATTTTCAAGAGCTGGATAACCTGAAATTTTTCAGATATTCTTGGCTGATGAAAAATACAGTTTCGAACTTGCTGGAACTGATAGGGAATCTACTTATTTTGTCTTGGTTCTTCAAATTTCACAATTTTTGTTAAGATGCATGCGGAAAATGAGCATTGAATTGAAAAAACACCACCAGTCAGGAGGTCCTAAAAACCCGAAAAACTTTGATAGTCAATTTGTTTGACAGTTTGACATTGTCAGACATAAACTTGTGGTTATGAATGTGCCTTTGAGCATTGTGAAGTTAGCCAAACAGAAGAATATTACGCTGTTGCCAAGTACTTTCTCCGTTTACCTAAACACTGTTTAGGTCTAGACGGTGCAAATCACAAATATATAAACGTTGATTAAAAACAAATCATTGATTAGCTAATCACTGTTTACGGCGAAGACGGAACAAACGGGCATAAACTCGATTCGAGTAATTTATTTTAGAAAAATAATCTGATAGGTAAAATTGCTCTAATCAGAGAGCTTGTAGTAATTCGTCAAGATCAAGAAACTTCTGGTATTAATTTCAATTGAGGTGTAAGTCCCAAAAAATGCAAGGTAATGCTCACGTATTGCGTAATCTCTGATCATGACCTCAAGTGGTAAGTTTTCGATAGGTCAACCTGTATATCCCCGTATATACCTACAATGACCAAAAAATTCAAATATTTTAATATTCTTTTTCGTCACAAAAAGAAAAACAGAGGAAGAGGGAGCTATTAGATTAACTTGATATTAAACGTTCCGTGAAACATATTTAATTAAATTTTCCGTTTTAACAAATACAGTAGGTACTAAACGAATTTGTCCTTATTAAAATTCTTTGGAACTGCGATACGCTACTGCAAGCCATAATAAAATATTTAATTAACGACATTAAATTCCTACAATTTTTGGAAAAGCAATTTCATTGCCTATTGAATATAATACCTATACAAAGTGGGTGGAACTGAAATATCAAACTTTTATGCAGAACTCAGAATCAAATAAACAAAAATCTTTTTTTTTTTTTTAATTTTCATTCAAGCAATTATTTCAAATTATTTATTACGATATTGTTGTAACCCTCTATTTTTAACTATTCAAATTGTCTTTTATTGTAATTTTGGATTTATTTAAAAAATTAGAGAACATGTCATGTATAATTCAACGATATCTGAAATATTTACAGTGTGTGTAATATTCAAGGGTTATTTAAAAATTCCGGTACTATGATGGGTAAAAGGGAGTAGATTTTGCAGATAAAATGTAACAGTTTTCAAATTACCTATTGTATGTTTTTTACACAAAACCTCCCCTAAACAGAGCTAAACAAACATTTTCACTACTATGGTAAGTGGTTCAAAGCTTCCTTATTCTGATCAATCTCTCAGCAGAAAATAGAACAAAATAGTAAACACTCTCCATCTAGCTCAAGCTTACATAATTATATTTTCCGTTACTGATATACCTACATAAAGAATAAAGATGCTGTGCATAAAGAGTACATAAATACATAATCGACATAACCGCTTTACTTGCAGTACATTAGGTCTGTTCTCACAGAAATCACAAACCAGTCAGTACGTTTTTGATTGGTGGAAATCGCCCACAAGCAGTTTTCTGACTATTTTCAACCAATGAAATTTGTTCTGACTGGTTTGTGATTTCTATGAGAACAGACCTTTCGCCCCTCTCTGTAGTCCCGCCAAAAACTTAACCTAACATAAAAGTCACTAGAGCCAAAAACGTCAAAATAATGTTGCCCCACGTCGGACACACAAGAAACCATTGCCAACTGCTGCAAGGTTGCCAATAGTACCTATCTAATAAAAGACATGTAAGATATAAGGTCTGTTCGCAAAGAAATCACAAACCAGTCAGAGTAAATTCCATTGGTTCGAACTAGTTTTCTGGCTGTTTTCAAACAATGGCATTCGCTCTGACTGGTTTGTGATTGCTGTGCGAACAGGCCTATAAATAGTCCTACACTTGTTTTGTTGGATGCGCTCAATCAAGAGTCAATCTTGATGTATTGATATAGTGATCTTTATCTGGAAACCTTGGTTAACAGTTTGCTTTTACATAAAATTTTGGTAACTTCATGGTCATTGCCAAATATTTATTGCATAAAATTATATTCGTCGTTCACAACACCTTCGTAACAATCCTGTTAATTGAAACTTGAAAAGGTTCAATGATTTGACAGCTTAAATGCCCCATTTACTCTGGCATGCATACAGCATTTTGCTCACTAAAAATAATTTCCACACAGTAGAGCAGGTATTGGGTATATCACGCTATACTGTAACGACTCAATTAACGATCAGGCAAGTTGAAACCCTAATTAAAATTGTATTACTATCTGTCATAGGCAGCGCTTTCTAATTAAATGCGGATTATTAAATCATTGTTTGAAAACTTGGATGTCTTAATCAGTTAAACTTATAATTGATTCTAGAGGAAGTTATACAAACAATAATAATTATCTAATGTTCTAAAACACATGCCCCAAATATGTATTTATTTCTCCAATCCGGCATTTTACTGCTTGATATTATCCAGGGAGGGATTTACTACTTCCTCTTTTGAGTCTATTCAAAACGCCACTCAAACCAAAATTAAATTAATATCTATCTTCAATTCTTCAACAATTTTCTTCTGATTTGGCAGAAAATACCCACTTTGTAGTAAAGATTTTTGCATTCTGTGGTATTTCAACTTCTCTTCATATTATTTCATTCAAGCAGCATGGATTACTCCAGGGAGAAAATCCTCAATCTTGTTCAAGGCCAAAATGAGGACCTAAACGTGAAAAATTGGCGAGTCATCCGACGTAACGCCGAGGGCCACCTGGTCACACTAACCCTTTCTCTGGACAGTGCATCCGCAGAAAAACTCAAATCCGGAGGCTACGCGGTAAGTTACAAGTTCGGTCATACGACTATAAGACCGCAAAGCAGCCGGAGCAAAACAGCTGTGGAGCAACCAAGCTCCCCAAAGAAAAGCGGCGCCGAAGAAACGTCTAAAGACTCAATGAGTCCTAAAGGCGAAAGTGCCCAGGTGGAGTCCGAAAAGTGAGTGCAACTCTAATGGCTTCCTCTAAGAAACCAAAGAGAAGCAGCTCACCAAGCATCAAATGCATTCAAATAAATCTTCAACACTCAAAAGCTGCCACTAGTGAGAAGAATGTTTGGACAAAAAATTAACGTAGGGCTACTTCAAGAGCCCTGGGTCAATGGAGGCTCTATAAAAGGCCTAAATATCAAATCATGTAAGTTAATCTACAACATTAGTTACCCACGAAAGACCCAGAGCAGCATTGCTGCTTGACAAAAATTTAAAATTCTTACCTGTTCCAGAGTTCATCACACAAGACTTGGCAGCTGCTTTAGTAGAAGTGCCAACGGAAGGGGGCTCAAGGCATATTCTCATAGCCTCAGCAACTTTCCAGGTGATGATAACTCAGCACCACCAGAGATCGTCCAACAACTCATCACGTGGTGCAGAGCGAGAAGCAGACACTACATTATCGGGGCAGACGCCAACGCCCATTACCAGGTAGGATGGGGAAGCACCGATTCAAACGTAAGGGGTGAGTACCTTTTTGAATATTTGAACTCTAACAACATAGACATTAAGGGTAACAAACCCACTTTCATTAACGCCGTCAGACAAGAGGTCTTAGACGTGACTCTCGCTGACACATTTACATCTAACACAATAACCAACTGGCTTGTCCCGTAAAACAGAAGGCAGTTCACAGGGATGTGCCTTGGTGGAACGGGCAGCTGAGACGTCTGAAACAAGATGCCAGAAAACAGTTCAACAAGGCAAAAACTAACGGCAACTGGGCAGACTATAGAACAGCCTTAGACAAGTACAACCGTTAATTAAAAAAATCAAAAAGGAAATCATGGAGACAATTCTGCGAGGGGATTGACGAATTAGCCCCAGCTCAACGTCTCCAAAAAGTTCTTTCAAAAAACCACTTAAACGGAATTGGTCTGCTTAAAAAGCCAAACGGAGAACACTGTACCGACCATATAGAAAGTCTAGAGGTACTACTACAAACTCACTTTCCAGGTTCGGTAATCGTTGAAGCCCTGAACCAGGTCACTCCGCCTATCGAAGAGCCATAAAGCCCTAACGGCAGGAGCAAAAGGCTGGCTGGGAAAATATTCACAATGAACAGAATAAAATGGGCGATCGATAGCTTCAGACCCTCCAGGCAAAGACGGGATTTTTCCCGCACAACTGCAAAAAGGCTACGAGTACTTAAAGGTACACCTACAAAAGCTTTTTAAGGCAAGCCTGCTCCTAGGGCACATACCGCTATCTTGGAGGGAAGCTAATGTGATATTCATACCAAAAACGGGTCGCCGACCCGAAGACGAATCAAAATCATATCGTCCCATTAGTCTAACCTCCTTTCTCCTTAAGACAATGGAGAAAGCAATCGACCAGTACATCAGAAGCGAAATTCTATTGAGAAGACCGCTCTACTCGAAGCAATTTGCTTATCAGCCAGGCAAATCCACAATAAGTGCTTTACACTGCCTGGTTATATACATTGAAAAGACGATCGAGTGCAAAGAGATCGCTCTCACAGCTTTCATCGACATAGAGGGTGCCTTTGACGACACCTCACATCAATCAATCGCCAGAGCATTACAAGAATGGGATGTTGAAGTTCCAATTCTAAAATGGATAGAGTCGATGCTGAAACACCGTCACGTTACGGCTGAAATAAACGGAGCATCAGCTACCGCTACCACGGTCAGAGGGTGTCCTCAAGGGAGTGTTCTTTCTCCACTACTATGGACACTGGTGGTAGACAAAATTCTTACCAGACTGAGTAGTGCTGGATACCAGGTCATAGGCTACGCAGATGCCCTAGTCATTGTAATCAAGGGCAAACATGAAGGCGTAATGACAAGCCGAATGCAAAGTGCCCTAAACATCGTTAAAAATTGGAGCGAAGGCGAAGGATTATCCCTAAACGCAAACAAAACAATCCTTGTCCCCTTCACAAGAAGAAGGAGGCTAAATCTGAAAGCCCTGAGCCTTAACGGTACACAACTAACATTTTCCAACGAAGTGAAGTACTTAGGGGTCACCCTGGACCGAACCCTCACTGGGAACAAACAGTTAGAGAAAACATGCTCTCGAGCTACATCAGCCATTTAGTCATGCCGAAAACTTGTTGGCAAAACATGGGGGCTAAAGCCAAAGATGGTATTCTGGATTTACCAAACTATAATAAAACCCATGGTTACATACGCCTCATTGGTGTGGTGGCCCAAAACCCAACAAGTCACTGCTCAGATCAAGCTCAGAAAGGTGCAAAGGCTGATATGTCTAGGAATAACGGGAGCAATGTCAACTTGCCCCACCGCAGCCTTAGAGACGCTACTCAACATGCCCCCACTTCATCTATGTGTGAAAAAGGAGGCAATAACCAGCGCTCATAGGCTATTCCAAATAGACAAGTTCAAACCTGGTGATCTGAGGGGACATCTGCGAATCTTTGATTTAATAAAACTGGAGAATGCCAGCAAACCAAGCGACCACATGATGGTCAGATTGGACTTAGAGATCCCATTCGCAGTGGTAATAAACGACCGCCAATCATGGGAGAATAAAGAATTGCCACAAGCAGACAATGCATCTCTGTGGTACACAGATGGATCCAAGCTAATGGAAGGAGCTGGACTGGGCATCTCCGGCTCTAACTTAAAGCTCTCCAAGGCATTGGGTAAACATCTTACAATATTTCAAGCCGAACTGCTTGCCATAGATATATGTGCACAAGAGTGTCTTAGCCAAAGCCTCAAAAGAAAACACATGTTCATACTATCGGACAGCCAAGCTGCCTTAAAAGTCTTAAGGGCTTTCAAATGCACGTCAAAACTAGTCTGGGAGTGTAAACAGACCCTAAAAACACTAGCGACACACAACCAGGTAACGCTGATGTGGCTGCCTGGTCATCGAGGCATAGAAGGTAATGAAGAAGCAGATGGCCTCGCAAAGGAAGAGGCCTCAAGACCATACCATGGACCAGAGCCCTACTGTGGCTTAATGAAAAGCCTCATCATGGAAGAACTCAATAAATGGGAGAAAGACCAACTGTCATCATACTGGAGGCACACACCGGGACTCAAACAGTCTAAAAGGTATATTACCCTTTCAGCAAAAAGAGCTGAACAGCTCCTAAGCATGAGCAGACGAGACATCAGATTGGTGGTGGGACTGCTCACAGGACACTGCCCAGTAAAATACCATTTAAGGTTAATGGGCAGAGCGGAAGACGATCTCTGCAGATTCTGCTCAGACGCAATAGAGACCGCAGAGCACCTGCTCTGCGAATGTCCAGCCCAATTCTGCAAGAGGCTCAAATTCCTCGAGGGGGCAACACTGTCACCAGAAGAAGTGGGCCAACTAACACCCAGGAAAATAGCTTCCTTCGGCAGAAGTCTACGCTTCCTGGAGACAATTTGAGATGTAGAGTCATGTACAAAATATCTGCAAAGGTATAGCAGTGCTGAGCGGCTGAAAAGCCGAAACGACTCCCCCGCAATCTACAATACTTTGCGATAAAATGAAAGATCTTTTCTTCCTGATTCCAAATATATATATATATATATATATATATATATATATATATATATATATATATATATATATATATATATATATATATATATATACATATATAATATTGATCATATTTGAGTGAGCCGTTTTTGACATATTTTTATTAAAAATAATTTGCAAAGAAATTTCATATAAGGATGTCAAGACATTTAAATCTTTTTAAAATTTCTTTGGATTTTATTTATAATTTAAGCTAAGATATATCAAAAACGGTTCACCCAAATGTGATCGAAGTTGCCTACGTTTCTCCATTTTCCGATGCGATTTTATTTTTTTCTGATACCGTTAAAAGAAAATATAGAAAAAAACCTATCAAGTTTTGTATTTAAATTTTTTTCTATCCTAAATAGTAAAAGCTGTAGGTATGGGTCCAAATATAATCAAATACCCTTTACATTATTTTGATTCTATTAATCAAGAGTTCTTGCGCTTATTTTTTTATCATTTCTTTGTCAACATGTTCCTCTCGATGCTATCTGCTACCCGTCATTTTCCAATTGAACATTTCTACATTCTTAAATCAAATTATTTTTTATTATAAATTACTTCCATATCTGTTACAACCTTTTTGTTCTCTAAATTTCATAATCTAGGTACCTATAACTTTAATTACAGATAATCTTGACTCAACTGAATCTGGTATTGTTCAAAGTTTTTGCTAGTAAGATCGGACTTTATCATTTATCCAGAAATCCGAAAACATTTTATTTTATTACAGCTCGTGATATTATTATAACAAAGAGATTCTAAATCGACTGAAGGCAAAAGAAACAATTTGAGTGTCATTCAGAAGTATAACGGATACAATGGATATAGCTAAGTACCTCTTCACAATAATAGTATAAATTTATTTGTTTATTTTCATTTATATTCTAAAATAGGATGATTTTCTTTGAAAAGGAATTACTTTCATTTGTATTTTTTTCTATCTAAATATTTTGTTTTTGGGCTTTTATTTGTTTTATTATTTTAAATTTAATAAAAAAATAATCAAAACCACTCCATACCGTTTTCACAACAAACAAGAATAAACATTTTGGTATTAACTACAAAATTTCACGTACCCTCAACTCGTGATCATTATGCTATATCAACTTAAGTGCGTTGTAAAAGCGGAAAATACTGTTTTCGTAAACAAAATGAAACTCTGTGTGCAGGAAAATGTTTAGTCGGGAACTGGTAGGAGATGAGAGCTCGTGCCTCGTATCATATGATTTTATTTCTCAAGTTCTAAGAGGTTGTAGTAAGGCTACCGTAGTGGATAATGCAAAAGGGGCAAAATGGAGCTGTTGCTTTTTGAAGAAAAAAAAAACGCCGAAAAGATGATGGAAAGAAAGATGTATGCTTGTCGCTATCGAGTATTTCAGCAAACATTATCAGAAATATATTTTGTATCTTATCTTTGAGGGGGTGATGATAGAAAAAATAAATTAGAATTTGGTCCTTTGAATTTCCTAATTTTATAAGATCTTTTGAGTTTGTATATTTTGAGCAGCTGAGTGAATTTTGAATCAATCTAATTAATACTAATTAAAAAACCTTATTAAAATAATGAATACTTGGAGAATTAAATTTGTTTATTCGGCAAGTTTATTCACGATAATTAATTTATTTTAAGCTCTGAAGATTGACATCTAATTACAGAGTAGCGTAGAGGACTAACCTAAGTGAAAGTAAGATGAAATAAAAACAGACAGTTACTTAACACTAAAATCATTCATTCCTTCAGTATTTCATTGAGTATTGATTTGTGCCTACGTACTAAACTTTTAGGTTCCACATCATATCAAATTATGCATATAATACCTATATGTGATTGTGAATATTCCACAATTATTATTATTAATATTGTGAAGGCAATTTGCAAGCCGAAGCTACATCTAAAATATCATTCCTTGACTGGGTTAAATTTTAAATAAAATGTAAAGAAAGGCAGCTGCAGGTAACTGTCGATATAAATCGCGAAAGAAGAATATTTTTAGACAGAAACGCCATTGCAGACAAGATAAATTAGAAATAGCAGCGATATTGGAGTGCACCCGAAAAAGTTGTTTTCTTTTATTTGACACGGTAATAATTAAAGGCAAAATATTCGATTTAAATGCAAAGGAAATAAGAACATTTCTTGAGAAGTCTTTGGTTGAAATAAATCATTTTAGTTTCAGCATAATCATCACGATTTTTATCGTTTGCCTAAGGATATATAAAAAATATTACATTAAAGAACTTTCTACAATATTTTGAAAAGTAATTAATACAATAATAAAAGCAAAGGAACGGTTGCTAATTAAAATTTGCCATGCCTGCTTAAATTGGATTCTTGAAAATACGCTCTAAACATTTCCAGAATCAAGATTATTGTCTGCTAAGGAGTTTGCTCCCATCTATCTTACATGTCCGCTGATATTTATCGTAGCAAAATGTTGCTTTTTGAGTGCTGTAATTTGGACGGTTAGAAAAGTGCAGTTATAGTGGGTTTTTATAACTACTCTACTAAGACGGTTGAAAAAGTCGCTAGAACTGACATTTATAGTTAATTTGAGTAACTTGTTCTAATTATTCCGTTGTCAAAAGTAAAAGGTGCGATGTTGCTGCTAAATTTCACCAAGTAGGGGCAATGCACAGTGTGGCAATATCGCATAGGGATTACCCGCAACTTATTGTTCGTCGATTTTAATCTGACACTTTCCGTATGAGTGAGGGGATGAAGTATGTGGCAAAAACAGGTGTGACGTCAGGTGGCCATTGGCGTTCTAACGTAGGGAGCCACCAGCTCACATTCCGTTGGAGTATCAGATTAAAATCGACGGACTTTACGCATACCTATTGATCCACCGTCATTAACTTCATTCAAACCGGAAGTGACATTAAATTTTGGAGGAATAATAGACCTGGGCCTCCACAACACAGTTGAGTTTTCTGTATATGTTTCTGGAGAATTGTATGCTCAGCTTAGTCAAAGCATATGGTCTGTTCCTAGATCTGACAAACTTGTTTAGATGATTTTAACGCCCGGATCGATACAGAGTCAGGAAATGCGTGATCGGCAAGGAAAGCGTTGGAAAAATGAGTGAACGGACTTAGGCTATTAATCTCATGGTCAGAATATGACCTTAAAGAGTGTACGTTCTAGAGACCGAAATTGCATCACAAAGTACAGATGACTGCTGGGCCGGTATTCTGGTTTTCAAAAACGCTCACCGCTTTTTAGTCGCTCGGCACTTTAAATGCAAATTTACATTGAAAGTGCCGAACGACTGAAAAGTGGTGAGCGTTTTCGAGAACGAGAATACCGGCCCTGGACTGACCATCAGCTGATACGAGCCAGAATGAATTTGCGCATCCTACCAAATAAAAGATGTCAAAAAAGAAGCAGTTCAAATGCAAATCTTACATAAAACACCTTCAAAACGATCAAATGAGGACAAACTTCCAAGCCTCTCAAGCCAGAAACTTCCGTCAAAGTACCCGGGAAGCACTGGAAAATATTGAAGACCGCAATAATATCTGCCTCGGAAGAAGCGGTCGGCTATATACAAAAGAAACAGCACATAATGCATGGAAAAGAAAAGCGATCTCATCTCGACTTGTTATCTAATAAAAAAAATAATGAAGTGAAAACTAAAATTCAGAGAGGTGACAATCTAAAGTCCGACAAATACCATTTTAAAGTCACGTGATATTGGTGGCAAAAAACGAATATTCATTGATTATGTCGTTGATATCACCTACAAAAAGCTACTGGTGGTTAATTACTATTGAATTTTAAGATATGTTCCCCTAGCATTTTACAAACGCGTTTCTGAAGTAGTAATGACCAATCAGATGGGAATTTTAATAAAATCTGTTTTTTTTTTTAAAGATAAAAGTCAAAATGACATTATGTTGGCAATACAATGTAAAATTGTCAATGCTTTCAAATTTTTTATGTAGAAAAGGCTTGTGTTGCCAATATAGTTACTAAATTTTTGACTTGGGGAATTATCTTTAAATAAAAAACAAACTTTACTTGCAATTGTTGCGAAACAGATAAAACAGTAAATCCACTTTATTGCTTTGCAGACGATGGCAATGTAGTCTCCTCACTCATACCACCCACAGGTCTTTCCGCACGTGAATTCCATCATCTTAGACTAACTCAAATATCGCAGATAAATAACGACCTGGAGATAATAGAGGACTGGGGTAACAAAAACCTTGTACAGTTCAACGCGCAGAAAACCCAAGCAGCTCTGTTTTCAAAAAAGACCAGCACCGGTGAGCCAAACATCATGCTATCTGGAAGTGCTGTCACATTACAGAGTTAGTTGAACATCTTGGGGGTTACTGCAGAGACCAACATGTCTTGGCACAGTCACGTGGCAGATATTGCTAAAAGGGCCTCAAAAAAGCTGGGGGTGCTATTTCGTACAAGACATCTGTACACACCAAGCCAATTGCTGACACTCTACAAAGCCCAGATTCGACCAACTATGGAGTACTGCTCACATATATGGAGTGCAGCACCCAAACATACCTTAATGCTTTTGAACACCGTGCAAAAACGAGCTATCAAGCTGATCAATGACCCCGCACTTACTCGTAACTTGGATGGTCTCGAACATCGCAGATCTGTGGGCGATTTATCTCTCTTCTACAGGTACTATCACGGAAAATGCTCTGAAGAGTTGGCACGTATGATTCCACCGAGAGTAGCACCTACCAGGCGAACCCGTCAAACAGACGGTAACCATGAATTTACTGTCAAACTAGAGGCACCAAGAACCTCATTATATCAGAATTCATATCTCTGGAGAACAGCATCGCTGTGGAATAAACTCCCTGCAACGGTTTTCCCTGCAGGTTACAACCTGAACCCTTTTAAGACCAACATACACCGACATTTCCGCGCACTTGCCGCTTCTCGAGCGTGATAGGACATTTCCTTGCGAGTGCGCATATCCGTAAAAAAAAAAAAAAAAAAAAAAAAAAAAAAAAAAAAAAAAAACTCACTTTTGTCGCATCTGCTGTCCGTTGTAATACATCTGAACTTGAATTGGGTATCCGTTTTTTCTATTTGCTTCTTTTCGAGTTGGAAAAAGGTTAATATAGTCAAAATTATTAGTTGTGTTTGTTCGTTGTATCATTTTCGAAAATAACTTTGACAAACTAATTGTTGACAGTGACGGATTCTATTTCAGCTAAGAATATTATGAACAATAATTAGACATCAATTTTTTTGTCAATAATTTTACTATCACCGCTGTTTAAGATGTATTCAACAAGGATAGAGAAAAATCACGTGACTTTAAAATGGCATTTGTTGGACTTTAGCAAGGTGGACATAAGTATATCAAATACACACTTTAAGATGATGTTCTCAATGAATATTCCTAAAAATATCTAAAATATTCAAAGTCAATTCACAAAAGATAATAATATTTATGCAATAAAGTTTCATAGTCAATTCACTTCATAGTCATTTCAACATTGAAAAAGTCAAATAAACATATCACTAGACTACTTACATTTAAATTATCGCCCTTAAAGTCACTCAAGTATTCTAATTTCTTTTGATTATTTAGAGCTCGCACTCGCAATTTTCCGTTACTTTTTCAAAGATTCGACGAGTTTTTCCGAGGCAAAAATAAAAGAAACTCTTTGCCAATTTCATTTGGACTGACTCATTAGGTACTGTAGACCTAAACTCGAGACTGAACTGATCTGAACTGAACTGCCAACTGGATTAATGTGAAGACTTCTAGAACCGCTGTTTTTATATTTTTCCTTCCCTCTAAATATTCCGGGTAATGTCAATTCATTGGCCATTCTTTTTCCTAAGAAATATATTTAGTTGTTCAAAACCGAATAATTATGTCGCAATTTCCTGGATTATGGGAGTCAACAGACTTGTAAGAATGCGAGACGAATAACTTAAAGGATGCCGAAAACTCGTGTCGGCCGTAAATCACCAATTTAATTACTTTTAGCTTGATTTCAATATTTTTATGGATTTGATTTATGTGATGACACACGATTGGTGACTAACTAATAAAATTTGAACGTATATTGAATATTTTAATTAATCTGGGTCAATATTAATTTTGTTTCATTTTCAATTTGTTGATACTGATTCGAAATATTGGAGATTCAATTTTTGATTATTTGATTACATTTAATTTTTATTGTTAAGGCCGCGTTAATGGCCGCCATGTTTAAACTGTGATTGGTTGATTTTTCGAAACTTGTTTTAACGTCTTTAAAAAAACGGCACATCAGAATTGGTTCAAATTTGGCAAAAACATTATTTGATCGATTATCTACAATTCCTTATTTTGGTTTTTCGATATTCAGCCTTTTTTTTTAAATTCAAAAATCATGTTCGCAACCACCAAAACAACTAAATATTTTGGTGGTTGCATATTGCATGTTTATCAAGCTTGGATCCGTGAATATTTTATTGATAACCACGAAAAATTGAAAAACGGTAATTGCAGAGATTGTAGATAATATATCAAATAATCTTTTATGCCAAAGAATTTTGGAAACTATTGCGGATTTTTTGGAGGACCTTAAAACGAATTTTGAAGGTGAAAACAGTTCAAGCAATTTCAAGTAGATGGCGCCACGGCAAAAAAGCTACAATGGGAGCATCATAATTGTATATTTGTCTTTCTCTGTCACCAAGTGTTTCACCCACAAACAGATTTTGTTTTGGGCAAAAAATAAAATATTGAACCGTATGTGTAGAGTGACGCAGTCGTCATTTTCAAAAACTAAATTTTAACATGGCGGCCATTAACGTGGCCTTAAGACATTGTTAAATACGAGTCTATTTTTCCCGGGTCATTACAATAGGTCAATAATTGTTTCATTTGAAGGAATTGAAGGTGTAATAATAATTATTATTGTGGCTTAATAGTAGATTATACCACGAGTCAATAATGATAGCTATTATTCCCGAGGATTATTACGAACTGAGCCGCGTTAGCGGCGAAGGAGTAACATTCCGAGGGAATAATAGCCATTATTGCGAGTAGTATACTCTACTTTATTTACGACAAATTAATTTATTTGAGATTTTCAATGAACAAATTTCATCCGTCTCATAATTTTCAATACAAATCCACAAGCACTACACGTTTGACAATGACACTTTTGTGGAATAATGACCATTAATCCCGCTACTCGTCATTAATCCCTGGAGGAATAACATATGTCATTATACTGCCAAAATCACAAATATAATATGCACATTATACATTAGTCGTAAATAAACTCCATTTATTTTGAGGTCAGGTGTATTTAAATACGAGGTTTTTACTAACGAGCTGCTTTTTATTTGCTTACTTTGGTCGCTATAGATATAGAACACAGAGATACATAGTATATCGTTTCGCGTTGCCGATAATTATTATCGGCGAGTGCATTTTCTACAAATCACAATATAATCAAAATTGGAGCTTGCCGACTCGGCATATAAATTGACTTTGGCTGGTTCAATTGGACAATCCCGATCCAAGATAAAATGAAAATACATTTTCAGGTATAATATCTGCAGCAGCAGCCGACGAAACGAACGGCTTTGTTATCTTTATAAACGTCGCGGTCAGAAATGATGCCATTAGCTTCGATTGAGGATTGATAATGGAAAAGCTCTCGTTATTTTTCTAACTTTTTTTATTTTTACGTTAGATAAATTTGGAGCCATGGAAATAGGAATATCAGATTAGGAAATCCGCTCTTGAAAGTGTTTATTATTCAGGGTAATCTAGACCCAATCAATGTTTACTATATTATTATCTATACAGTTGAATATACAACAATGTAGGTAATATAACATCGCAACAGACCTACTGCATAATTTGATGAAGAAACATGGACGTTTATTCATAAATGAAAAAAAAAAAAAAACTTACCTTTCTAGGGCAGACCACAATTAGGAAGTCAGCTTTAACTATAAACAATTCAATATGTTGTGCCACTATGAAGATTCTCAATATGTATATTAAAAAATTAGAATTAAAGTGCTTGAAATTCAATAAAAGTTTTCAAGTTAAGAAACGAAAAACATTTTAGGGCCAGAGATTATTCTAAAAGCCAAGACTTTATTTACATAATCATGAATAATTCGCGACTAAATGAGCCCATTCCGGATTTATGAATCAAATTTATTAGTCGCAAAACTTTGTTCTTTACATAATTTTAAGAACGTTCATAATTCGACTCAGCATTATTCAAACGGTAGAAATATGTCAATCCAGGACTTGCGGCTGAGATGAAATGACTTTATAAACAAGTAACATAAATATATACCTTTCATCACCGTCATTTTCAATATCTTTAGCAAAATTAAGTTCTGAGCTGAGACCAATTTGTCATAATAATAGGGCATTCCGTTTCAAATTTTTAGGAATGTAAGGGTTGCCATATGAAAATTTGGTTAATCCAAAAAAGTTTTTAAGTCCCAAGTCCTGGAAGTTTGTTTTATTATTTATTTTACCACATGTGTTGACCAGAAAAGTGTTTTCCTATAGAATTTAAAAATTCTCACAGTTTCTATTACATCACCAACGTTAGTGAAACTTTCAAAACTTAGTTTCGAACTAACGATTCCAAATATCGTGAATTTGGAAAGTTCATGCCAATAAATTATATTTAGAATAGTTCTCAGAAAACTCGCCGATTTTTTACTTTTTATACGGTCTAAGATCCTAATGTTTGAGTGAAATCAGGCCAAATCCGGATGGTACCTACCTCTGGATCCTTGAAGGAAATGCAATTCTAATATTCGAAATTCTTTTTTATATACCTATAAATAAAAAGATATTACTTTCAATAATCAGGTAAGTCCACATGATACCATGATAGTAACTTTTAAGCAGCTTCCTTTTGATTTCGCTATACTGATCTTCTTCAGTCGCATTTTGTTTGTTTTTACGAGAGATGGAACTTTGAAATTTCCCATTAGAGAAGTTTAATGCAATATTGTTTCGCTGACAATACGTGCGATAGTGTATAAGCGTGAACCTGTGGAGAGCCTCTGGGCTCTGGGCGACAAAAACTTTAACATGATTAGATTACATAGCGGCGTCGAGGTACGCCATTTTCCGGAATTGTTGAAGTTGTTGCATTAAGTTGAGTAACTAATGTCAAATAATAATGTATTAAGTACCTATGTTTTCTATTATTTTTTTTAAATCAAATAAATAATTTATGAAATATTATTGTTTTGAGGGGAAAGTACCTATGTATTAGTCTAAGGTTTGCCTGTTAAATCTTATGTTACGAGACTGAAACTCAATTTGAGCGGGGCTTAGAATAAGAAACTAAGCCGTGAGACATGAGTGAAAACAATCTGTGGAAATAAGATGGAGCTTCAATTAAGGAATGGGTATTGGGTATGCATTTTTCTGGAATAGTTTCGTTTTTAGGTTCGAAAAACTGATCTCAATAATGTTTCATACCTACCACTTATTTTTTATTGCCGTAACTAACTGTATCAAACTGGTATTATGCTATTTCGATAAAATATTGAAATTTCACACACAACTTTTTTGGATAAATTACTCAACAACAAAAACAAAAAGAGACAAATTGTTATAACATCTGTTGTTTTATTTGTCAATAATTAATTGATGCAGTTTTTTTTTTTCAATATTATATTATAGTTCAAATCTATTATTAAATATTTGAATACGAATGCGCTAAATAAAAATAGCAGTGCCGTTTGAAATAAATTAATTAATCTTGGTAGGTAGTAGGTAAATATTTAAATTTGATCCTGCCGTTTTTAAATACAAATAAAAAGCTCATTTAGAAGACTGGGTAAAAAATAAAACGATTTTGCATAATTTTCCGTTTTTTATTCGAATCCTTTAGAGGATCTGGAAGAATTTGTTAAACTTTGCAGCAGTTTTATTCTAAACGCCTTATTGTGTATTTATTCATCATAATCTAACAGTATTATTACTAGTATTAATATAGGAAGAATAAAAAGGAATACCTACCACAGAACTGGAAACATTTATAAAAATTAACAGTTTAACATTTTCACGGTAGAATAATCCTTCAGAAGCTTATTAAAAAGTTGTTTACAATTTCACGACCACGCGTCACACATATGTGACAAGCAGTTTTTGCCAGGAACTGATGTCACACAAGAGTGACAATGACCCTACAATGATTGAATGCAAATAACTCCCGGGCGGTTCAACGGCGACAGATGCGTTTTCGCATCAGTTTCTAGGACTGTTTGGCACACATTTGTGTCGCATGGTTTCAGGATTGGATAATCTGTTTCAGTCATAAGCTTGTGGCAGCTGTGGTTCATATCTCGATTCATATCGTCTCCCAACTAATGGGGATTTCTGTGGTTTCTAGACTCTCCTACTGGAGTTTGACATTATAAGGTAACACTCACTGGATATTGAACAATATTTATCGCCTATACAGCGTAGCCGAGAGTCTAGAACAGCTAACAGTTTATGTCACACAGGTGTGTCGCACGGTTTGCCATCATGACAGTTGGTAAATTTTAATGGAAAACTTATCGGAAACCGATGTCACATATATGTGATTGAATGTTATTACAAAAAATATATAACAAAACACATATAACCTGTAAAAAATATATAATTTCTGTCAAAAGTTATGCTACCCAAAAAAACGCGGTTGGTTTCGAGCATCGTCAAATTTCATAATAGCGGTCGTGAAAGTGTTAAGTAGTACATGGTTGCTCATTTTAGTTGTACAGGGTCTGTTCCTTATAATTAGTGCGGCTTCTACAGCTTAAACGGAAAAAAATAAATAAGAATAAATAAATAAATACAAAAGTTATTCAGCCGTATGCAACATCCTCTTTTAACTTAAAAGCGCTTTTTAAAACTGTACACTTTTAAAAATTTTAAAAATTTGTATTGCTTGGAATACAAATTTTTAAAAGTGACCAGTTTCAAAAAGCGCTTAAAGAGGATGTTGCATATGGTTGTTTTATCTCTTTTATCTTTTGCAAATGTCAAAACAGGCAAATGACAAGTGCCAACTGTCATAATGACAAACACTTGCATTTTTTTAAATGGAACACCCTTTATATTTATGGCTAGAATGATAATTTTTTTTCTTCTGATTCTAAATATAGGTACCATATACAGATGTTGATATTTGGTTTCGTTGGTAATTTCGCTCATGAAATTTTTGACAAAACCACTCGCCTGACGGCTCGTGATGTCATTCGTGAAATTGCCAAGCAACAAACTTTCATACCAGTCGAAAATTTTGCTAACAAATTTTTCTCTTGTAATATTACATAATAAAATTCTATAACTTTTATATTTAACTAGCCGCAGAAGCCGCATTAATTATAAGGAACAGATCCTGTACAGGTTGTCCCATTTTAGATAGTATTGGGAGTTATCTGCTAAACTCGCAGAAGTAGATTTTTTTTCACTCCAATTTTTTATGACGAATCGAATGCCGCAAACTGCAGGTCTCTATCTTATTCCGTTTCGAAGATACAGGGTGAAACTTGAAATTTTCACTTTTCGAGGGTAGTCATTAACTCGCGTATGAAAAAAGATATCAAAAAGGAAAAAACTGTATCTGACGCAGTTTTTTACGTCGATTTTATTATCGTGCTAGAGCGAAAAATGCAATAATATACAGGGTGTCTCATTTAAAATATCAAACTTTATATTACTTTTTGGTATAAGCGGCAGCGTCGCATCGTCTAAATTATTTTAGAATGATGGATCAGAAGCAATTACTTGGGCATGCAAATTTTCAAAAACATCCAATATTCCGTTTTCCATAATGTAGTATTTGCTCGAAAACTGTTAGAGACAAACCTTATATTATTGAATCAGCAGAGCTATCCAATGAGTTATTAATATACAGGGTGTCTTATTTCAAAAAAAATTATGTTTGGTTTATAATATAAAAACTTCACTTCAAGAGAAAAACTGACAACGCGAATAGAATCTACATTCAACGATCTATAGGAAATCGTAGCCAACTTTTGGTGATCCCAACAATCTCGATAGAATCATTTATGAGAGAGCCAAGATTCAAGGGGTGTCCTTAAATGCAATATTTTCAAAAACATCTTGAGCCGAAAATCAAAAACAGCGATGACAATTATTCTATTGACGGCATCTTTCGTTTGACATATTAGTAGCCAACGTTCGCAACCAAAATGGGCCACTCTGTACATATACATAGGCACCTACATATTGTTGGGTATGTGGTTTCATAGAACAGTGAGACTACTCCTCCGAACCTAAATAAACTTTACTGGACACAATAATAGGTAGGTACCACAGAATCATGACAAGACTAGATCTAGTACTACAACACTTCAAATCAGTGATGGTATATCAGGGAATTTCTCCCTAGATTTAGAGAAATTTTCAGTACCTAATTAGGGAAAAAGGGAAATTTATGTCAGATTTAGGGATTTTTTAATTCATATTCCCGTAATATTTTAGCGCAAAATGGAAAATAATTTAGCATTTTTTATACATATTATGCTTTTTATTAATGAAAAATAACAATATCATAATGAAAATACACCGTTTATGCCGCTTAGTACAATGTGTTAGAGAGAGAAATGAAAAACAATCTCTATTGCAGGTTGCTTTCATAGATCGAATATCTCTCTCTAATGCGTACAAATAGAGAAAGATACGAAACAAATATTTTGTACTGAACACAATGTCGTCCAATTGCTGTTTTCAGATTTTACATTCATCTACTTGTACTTGTTGACAATTTTAAATGGTTTTAGGTTCGAATTCGGGATTCCCCTGTACTAGGAATCGAATATATTCTGAAGCTAGGGATTTTTATACCAATCTAGGGATTTTTTGGCGCTTGTATGGGGAATTTCAACTACACCGGTCTACCAACACTGCTTCAAATAGCTCGAATTGAACTCAACCGTTCACCAAATATCAATCCCTCTGTAATTTTCTAGTTAATTCCCTTCCAGGAACTTCTGATAAGCATCAATGCTCGATCATTCTGACCATTCTGTCATTTGCTAAATTATTACCTACAGCAGCGTAAGCCATCCTTTTAACATCACGAACTTTGCTATAACATCTTTAGCAGTATCCAGGAGAGGCTAACGACTAAAGGATTTCTTCAGCAAGATGGAGTCACATGAAAAATCTATAAAAATTCAGAGGATAAATGGATCTCGGAAACCAGGACTATAAGGAAATCGAGAGAGGCATTCGAAAAGACCTAAGCAATCATAATACTGAGGTGATCAAAAATTCAATCGAAATGATCAAAAGTATGGAAGTTCCAAGCTGCAAAATATCAAACGGAAGGACAAAAATAACCAAAATAAAAAACAAAAGTGGTAGCCATAGTGAACCAAACCAAATAATACTCGCTGTTCATGATTTCTATAAGAACCTATACAGTTCCAAAGTCCAAGATAAACCAAAAGGAAAATCCTGTCAGCTTGTTCATCACATTTGTTCAAGGTGTTAAATAATAACAAAATGCCTGTACAACAAAATAAACTTACAAACCAGAGCAACCCGCAGGATTTCGTAGAGGAAATGGTACTACCGACCACTTGCAGACCCTTCGTACTCTGATTGGCAAAAGTACAGAGTACTTACCAATACGCTTGGCCTTGGTGGATTACCATAATGTCTTTGACTCAGTATAAACCTGGGCAATTCTGAAGTCACTAGATAACGAGAGGATAGACTCTAGATATGCAAGCAACAAATTTATGGTAATGCATCAACAACAAATATGTCGACTTCAAAACGAAAAAAGTACCCCAGGTGGGTAGAGGTACCTCACAATCCCACACCGAAACCTCGGTCAGCCTCATGGTTTCTGGGGGAGGCACAAGAACGACATCCATAACGAAAAAACAAAATAAAAATGGACCTAGCAAAACTACAACTAATTGCTTATTAAACATTGCAACTAACAACACAAGATCAATTGAAACTAGGCAACGTCTGGTTGAATTAGAGTACGAATTGGGGTAAATAAACTGGAACATTGTAGGACTAGCCGAAACAAGGAGAAAAGGAGAACAATACCTCCATCTGGACTCCGGGCATACTATGCTCTACAGGGGGAAGGATGATGATGATAACAATGGAGGAGTTGGAATATTAATAAATAAAAAAATATCGACAAACTTGAAAATCCTGAAAACAATATCTGACACAGTAATATATGTCGTAATCAATATAAATAAAAATATAACGCCAAAATACATATATACAAGCTTATGTTCCAGCTTCCTCACATGAAGATGACGAGGTGGAAACGGTATACGAAGACATAGCAAGAGCAATAGGAGAGAACCCAACGACGCACACTATTCTAGGAGGAGACTATGATACAAAAATAGGCAGAGGAGCAGAACCAACGAAAACACACATAGGACAGTTCGGACTCGGCACCAGAAATGAAAGGGGAAGAATGTTAGCAAACTTCCTAGAAAGAGAAAGACTGTATCTGATGAACACTTTCTTCCAAAAGAAAGAGAAACGTAAATGGACATGGAATAGCCCAGATGGACAAACCAATAATGAGATTGACTTTATAATCTCCTGCCATAAACACATAATCCAAGACGTAGATGTAGTCAATCAATTCAGCACCGGCAGTGATCACAGGATGGTAAGATGCAAACTGCTCATAAACACTAAAATGGAGAGAAAAAGAAAGATGAAACAAACAACGAAGAGAGGAAGTAGAGAAAAGATAGCAGAAAGAAGGGAAACATACAAACAAAGGCTGAAAGAAAACTTTTCCAACAATCCAGGAAAAACAGAAGAGTCATTAGATGATAACAATAGGAGAATAACAAAAATTATAACAGAAACAGGAGAACAGATAATAGGCCCCCTATAGAAAACGCCGGACAAACTGTTGATAGAAACGAAACAGCTACTAGAGAAAAGGAGAAAACTGATAACCGAGGGTAAAAGAGACACTATTGAATACACAGAAACCAACAAAACAGCAAGAAAAATGGCGAAACAGGATATACTAAAACATCAAACGAAACAAGTTCAATCCCTATTAGAACAGAACAAAGGACTAAATATATTTGAAAGACACATAATACATCTAAGAAAGAGATAACAAAAATAAAAGATGCGAAAAACAACATAGTAGAAGACAGACAACAGATAATAAAAGTTGTGGAATCTTTCTATAGAGATCTGTACGAATCTAAAATAGCAAACACAAGGACAAGAGAAGACAAAATACGAATAGTAAATGCAAACTCAGAAGAAATGCCCGACATAAATATGGAAGAACTGGAGAAAGGGTTATCCCAGATGAAAAAATGGTAAAGCGGCAAGAGAAGACAACATTCTGCCTGAAATGCTCAAGGAAAGCGATACTAAGACGAGACAAGAAGTCTTGAAGTTCCAACATTTTGCGCAGAAGTTCTTCAACTTTTTGTTCATTCATTTTTGCTTGTTGTCTTGTGATAGGCATATACAGAATGTTTTGGAATTTCCCTCAAACCCCCCTCAAATATCTTTTCTGGTCTTTTGTATTCGACAATTCTATCAAAAACTTCGAATAAAAAAGTTAGGAGGGGTGACTTTTATGATAGATCATCACCCTGTATATACCTATACTGGCTTATTTCTTAAATACGTTGGCAACGAGACTAGAAAAATTTTGAAGAACTCCAAACTTTACTAGGTTTAGGAATAGGTACCTGCACTTACGTACTTCATTCTCGAGAAATTTGCGGTATAATGAAAGATATGCTATTTTGTCAGCCAGTGAGAGATTACCAGATGCTATAATAGTTATTTATGATATAAGTGCTAAAAGTGACATTTTATTTTGTGAAAAGGGAAGTTTGGAACACGACGCCGAAGGCGGAGTGTTCCATCCCTTTGAACAAATTAAAATTACTTTTAGCACGAATATCATACACTATTTTTTCTACAAACGCACTAAAAGTGATTACTTTTAGCACTAGTGCTAAAAGTAATCATTTTTAACACCAGTGTCATAAAATGGCATTTTAAACACTGACATCATGCGTTAAAAATGACACTTTTAGTGACGTTTGTAGAAAAAAACTATTTTTGGACAATCTCAGAAAGGGACCCATTTAATCTACTGATATACCTAGTTTGCTAAGCAAATTGCATGGATTTTTCACCACGTATGAAAACAAATGAAGGAAGATTGGATAATTTCTGGTTATACCAACAGTTCGTATATGTATAAGATGAAACATGTTTCTTTTTGACACTAGTAATGTAATGTCCCACTTTTCGAAATAAAAATTTATGTTGAAAAGATTACTACCTATTTGTGATTGAATTACAGAAATAATCTTATGATAATATAGTTTAATTTTCGTGAAATAAATTAATTAGTGTAACCTACCTACTCGCTTTATAATTTTATCCCATTTTGACGTTTGAAAATGAAATTATTGAAGGTAAGAAGACGTTTATCACCTGAGTGATTTGACATATTTTTAACTCACACTAGGTCTTTTAACACTTTCGAGACTAAGTGCGCGTTCACATTGACACCGCTCGAGCGGTGAGCGTTGCGCGATGCCGCTGTAGCGATGCCCAAAAATAATTTTAACAATATATTTCAAATGAACATGTTAACACCGCGCGACACGCCGCATCAGTGTGAACTTGTTCATTTGAAATATAATGTTAAAATTATTTTTGGGCATCACTACAGCGGCATCGCGCAACGCTCACCGCTCGAGCGGTGTCAATGTGAACGCGCACTTACGGGACAATACCTATATCCCAAATCAAATTTTATTTTGAGTGCAGGGAAATATATGATCCCAAATATACATATATAAATGCCGGTTCAGTCTTTTTAGTGCGCGAGATAACCTCAAATTTTTCGAGCTCCACAGCGCATGATGATCTTTTCCAGTGCAATTATATGCTGTTTATTGTGTGTAATCAAGTGAAATACCTTTCTATTAGTGTATATAATAGTTTGAAGATATTTTACATATTCCTTGATGCGATATTTTTTGATTTTTTTTTTGTGGGACGTTATGTCCCAACAGATCGGTGGGATTATTTGTCCCACGTAACCTAAGAATGTGTTTTTTTTTCTAGGATGAATAGAAAAAAGCCACTAAATCAAACTGAGCTTGAAAGAATTGCTGAAAATATTTGTTTATTGTAAAATTAGTTACTAAAATACAGTTTTTTGTATTTTTTTTTGTTTATCATTCTTCGATTTCAAGACTAATGGGCTGCAATGTCAATGTCAATTAGAATACTAACCCTACAAAAACACACGTACATACTAACCTATGTTTTTAGTTTTTAGATGTTTGTGTGAAATGTAAGAGTTACTCGGTGCGTCTGTAAATATTGTGTGCGTATGTTTTTAGTTCTGTACATATAATAGGTATGTATTGTATAAGTTCCTATGTTTATAGGTATATGATTGAAAAAAAAATTCTCAAAACTTTCATTTATACAAAATACAAATTAAAATTAATAATTCAAGCTGCCCATATTTCGGAAATTATGAGAAATAATCTTAATTTTTCTTGAACGAACAACACTCAAAACAAATTTGTATCCCTATTTTCTCAAAAATACCGCAAAATACAAATAAAATCAATAAAGTTCGTCAAAAAATAGTACTAACCCACCTAAATTTTACGTGCAGAAGTGTACTCTTGAGAATCTGGCAGACGTGAAACGACTGGCATTTATGTATGTAACAAAGGCGATATCTGCTCCTACTGGTATTGAGAGAAGTACTCTTGATTCAACTTAAGCGGGCTGGATTATACATTTGGAAAATGGCAGCATATCAAAAAAAAAGAACACGTAAAATTTACGTGTGCTATGGCCGTTTTCATCAACTATTTTAGGTAAGCCTTAACGATAAGTATTTCTTAAACTGACATTTTTCCATGGAAGACTGTCATTTTAGGGAATACTTATCATTAGGGCTTCCTTAAAATAGTTGGTGGAAACGGCGATTAGTATTCTAGGGTTAATAACTACATAAATAATAATAGTCCAGAGTAATTTTGCAAGAACCAACAAGAAAATTGTCCTATTGGCTGTACGGAGCTAAGAGGCGACCTGCAGACTGATTCTCGCTAGAAACGCACGAGGGCGCAGGGCAGTGTTCTATTCATTTTCAGGCTTTGTCACTCATGTAAGATTTAAGATGGAACTGAGAAGGACAGGGCACTTGTCTTGTTCCCAGACGAGCGCTGGGCGTTTCGAGAATCAGGTGCCTGGCCTTTGAATAGAAAGGAAAATAATTCAAACACTTTAGGAAAAAAATGTAATTATTAAGTATTTGTATATAGTATAAATTATTTTAAAAAAATGTATATATTTTTTTCTGGTGCGAATTGCCGCCCCTTGGCTATGCCGCCCGCGTGCGCCGCACGCCTTTGCGCTTATGGTAGCGGGGGCCCTGTAAACGGGTGATGGTAAATTCGGTCCGAACCATGTTCATTGCTGAGGGTTTTATAATACTTGCCTGCTTAATCGATTTCGTAGAAAAAAGTAATTAGGATTATAATGGGTGCAAATTTTACCTCCCTAATAAATAGGCAATATTTCCTATTTTAATTCATTTCTGCTGTGAATTCGACTTGAGCTTTCCTCCTAAAGTTTGGGCTCAAAACTCAGCAGAATTAACTTACAAGGACTATCAATAGTCATCCCAAATATTTTTGTTTTTATTGATAAACCTAAGTAGCTTCGAATTGAAAATACAATGCGTACATTAACAGCAAATTTAGAAATCGTAAAATATTTGTTACGAAAATGATCGATTCATAATATGCTAAAAATGGAATAAGTCGTTTGCCTGTGGTTTGCATTTCATTAAATCTGTCTCATTTCACTATGTGGTTTTAATTGTGACTTTTTTTAAGAATGTGAAGATCTTATAATGTTTAGTATGTAGGGTCATATATACCTGCTATATGTAATATTATTTTTCCGCAAACGTCAAAAAATTACGACTTTTTTAACCTCAATTCTTAATGTTGAAGTTTGACTTCACTGACGTCATTTTTTTGGTTACTTTTTTGTTCGCGCGTTCCGTAAGCGTACAAAAAAGTACTTTTTCTCCGAATGACAGTAAAAGTGGCCTTTCAATGACACTTGACCCAACAAACACAAGTACGTCTTTAGTACGTCCATAATTCGTACTTTTTCGGACGAAAGTACGTCCGCGGACGTACTTTTTAGGTCCCGCCGACGTACGAGGGACGTCTTTATGACGGTCGTTTTCCACAAAATAGTGCGTCCCACGTACGTACATTTAGGTACTTACTCAGTACGGCTTTTTCGGTACGTATTTGGGACGTACATTAACGTACGTATTTAGTATAGCTTTTTAGGAATGTGTTTGGGACGTAGGTACAGGGTTTTCCCATATATTTTTACACCCCACCGGCACTGGTTGATTGGATAGGTAGGTATCAAAAAGATGTAAATACAAATGTTGTATTTACACCTTTTTGATAGGTACCTATTCAGTTAACCTGTTCAGATGGGTTGCAAAAATATATGGCAAACATAAACATCACACATATGTATTTATATGTATGTTTATAGCGAAAAATAAAACAATTATCCCTTCACAATCCGATGTCCACAGGTAGGTACAGGTAAAATCACATTTCAATGCTATTTGACAGGGAAAGGTGATAAATTTACCTGAACCTGTGGACATCGGATTGTGAACAGGATATACATATTGTATTTTTAAAGTGGAAATTTTTATACAATAAATATCTTAACAATTACATTAAAAAACTAAAAAATATAAATAACATAAGATCAATTATAAAATATAACATACCCTTAAACTTAACCTTAACCTTAAACAACAGTAAATATAAAAAAAATAGGTAGGTATAACCTACAAACATTGAGAGAATTGTAAACGGGCACAAATCAAGAAAAGTTTCACACAGTAAAAATCTTGGTAAAAGTATTATTATTATACACAAAAAACAAAGCTAAACACGTTGCTGGCGTTACTGCAAATAAAACAAAATGGTTCCCGCGTCACTTTACTTGGTAAAAAAAAAATAGAAGAAAACAACGACCTCACACCACACTACAAACGAGCTACACGCTACACATACAAGACCAAAAAGGCAAAATCAGACAGGAACAACCACAGCCTCAACCAATGAACTATGAGGCAAACGGTGTTGCCAGCTCAATCCATTTCGAGCTGGGAAACGTCAAAACCACCAACCAAATAAATTTTTAATTTTCAACTTAAAATTTAAAAAATATGCATTGAAATTGTAGTTTCAATAAATTATAGTAGATTTAGCTTGTGATTATCGATTATTGAATCGTAGTCAAAATTATAGATTTCGATAATTATCGGGTCATTGGCAACACTGCACCCTGCCGATGCAAGTGGCCGGCGTCCCTTCCTGTTTGCCATTCTATTGGTTTATTTCATGTTTATTTCAACATTTGACAATTTATTAGGGTCACAGGTCAGGTACCTAGATGAAATATAAATCCTTGATTATATGACCTGCCTTATTTAAGTTTAGATCTAAGGTTTAATAATAAGAATTTTCCATGTCAACCTGACCGGCATTTTTGGGTTTAGGGTTTAGAGATTAATTTGGAAGGATCACTTCCGTATCTTTTCCTTGGAAATTGCATATTATTAAAAAATATATTATTATCAGAAATCGAGTCAGCAATTAATAAAAAAATCATGAATAGATGGGAATGATCCAGCTCGTCCTGTATTGTTCGTCTTTGAAACGAACATGTACGTCTTTTACAAGACGTACACAATATAGATTTTCACGTACGTTCTTAGTACGTACTTTTTTGTCTGTATATCAATACAGCCTTTTACGTACGTACTCAAAACGTATTTTTACATCCCCGACGAACCGACATAAAACGGACCTAAAATGTACGTCTTCAGTACGTACTGTGTTTGTTGGGGACAGGATCAAAAGTTGTATTTTTACTGCCTAGGCAGTAAAAGTGGACTTTTACTGCCTAGGCATTAAAAGTGACAGTGTCACAACGTTCCAGGTAATAATTTCACTCAATTTGGTATTTGAAATTGATGGTGACAGTGACAATTGTCAAAATAATTTAATTATTAGGATAATAATAATGGATGAAATTAATATAAAAAAGATGTCCATGTGTGAATTTGAACATTCGGAGAAAAAATTATATGTTTTACATGGCAGAAAAGCAGATTTAATGCCTCGGCTGGTTTCCTAGCCTCGGCTATGCTTCGGCTATGAAACACCAGCCGCGGCATTAAATCTTGTACTTTTCTGCCCAGTGAAACAAATAACTATTTTTGTACGCTCACGGCCGGACAAAAAAGTGACGTCACAAAAATTTCCTAGATTTCATTGCTTTGAACACCATTTGCGGAAAAAAATCGTATGTTTTATTCGGAGAAAAGCACTTTTTGTGGCTCGTCTAAAATTGTCGGCCTTACTACGTTCGGCATTTAGTCTCGCTACAAAAATTATCACTTTTACTCCTAATAAAACAATATACTATTATGTGAAGATACAATTTTTTTTGCTCTACGTCTATGACTTTGTGTAACTTTAGGTAATAAATCACAAATTATTCCATAGGTACCTAACAAGATGTTATTATGTATCGAACCCCTCATAAAACAATTTACCGGGGACCGAATTTACCTATGCAGTATCAGGTAAAAACAAAGTTAGGGGCCGAATTTACTCGTTATTTTTGGACTAATATTTCTTGGGACCGAATTTACCTATAGCCGAATAAACATTCATTTAACTCACTTGAAATATAAATAACTATTAATTTGCCTATTCTTCCATATTGACACTTTTTGCTCATAGCAAATAATTTTTCTCATTTATCTCCATGTCCATATCGTAGTTTTTAAACAGCACCTCATAATGAAATAATGAAATTATTTTTCTCAATGTTGGTAAATTAACTCACAATCATGTTTCATATAAGCTGGTCGCCAGGTTGTCAAGAAAACGGCATCGCACAGAAATCGAAACATTGAAAATGTAAATTTGATAATGCGCTAGCACTGCCAAAATCTCAAGAGAAGAAAACAAACATACCAGGAGTTTTTTTTTTTAATTAATCATATGCAGTGTTTCAGCAATCTTTATATTTGTTGGATAACAGTGAACAGTGTTTAGTTCACCTAGTATAAAAAGACTGGATATTATGCAATGAGGCAAAAAATCACATCTGGTAATGTTTTCTTGACAGTGTGGCAAGTTGAAACTGTTCGTATTTTTCGACAATTTCGCCCATGATTTCTTCAATAAAAAATAGGGGGAGTCCTTTGTATTGATATTATAATAATTGTTAAAATTGAGGCATACATCTTTTTTCACTCCTATTTCCGAAAATTTGAAGTTTAATAAGCAAATAGTCGTTAGTTTTGGTTTCACACAACGGTTTCCTAAATTGGTTTCTCAATTCAATTTGATTATGATTCGGTTAAATTCTGCCTTTGATTTGGTACTTTACTAATTGCAGATTGTTTGCGGCTGATGAAGTATCGAACAATATTATTTTATTAATTATTATAACACCTCTATTCGCCGTTATCCAAGATATAGCAATATTGATTTAAAGGGAGATTTATTTTCTGTTTCACTTCGTCATTTCATCTAGAAAATTGAAAAATACAGGTTTGTAGAAAGGAACAAATTAAATGGATTACAATGTATGATGCGCTATAAAACGGAGTCGGTCACCTATGGTAAACTCACTGATAAATTAGGCGTCAGTGGGCCAAAAATCAGGTTGCGAAATAAAGGTGAATCGGATCATGAGTGAAACGCGACTTGATAATAAGACAGTGAGTTGTGATTAAGTTTTGCGATGATTGTAGAATATCTTGAATAAGGGCAGATAAATTAATCCTGAAAGTGTAGTAAAATTATCATGATCGGCAAAGTTGTTTTAATTATTGAGATCTTTGATTCCATTATTGATCCTCCCACTAAACATGTAATGTTGCAAAATTTGTCAGCAATATTGTATCGACCTTACTTTAGAAAATGTATTACGTAATGTGACGTTAAGCTTTCTAAAATATTACTTATCCAATGTAAAGGGATATAAATTTAATATAACTTCAATAGAGAAACATTCGTTTTAGTTATCAAGTAAATGTTGCAGTAGATACAATAATGTATTACATTTGAAACATTATAAAATGTAAGTAAAGCAAATATTATAACAATGGTATGAAATGTAACTTTTCTCAACTCTATCGCTTTAAAGTTGCGGAAATATTTACGTTTGTAACATTGAAAATATATAATAAAATAAATGGTTGCATAAATATTATAAGCTTAACTTTTCTTAAAACTGTCGCTGTAATGTTGTAGATACCTTTACATGCGTACGTTAACAGTTTCAAGAATAAAAAACGTTACCTAAATATTTCAATATAAACTTTGGAATAGGAAACATAAATTTTCTCAATGTTGCATAAAGCTTGCAGATAGATTTTATTTGCAATATGCTGTCTTTGTCTCTTTCATGCAAAAATATATTTGACTGACAAAAACGGGACAATTATTTGGGAATTCGGAATAGCGCAGACGCACCACCCATTTGTTGTTGTCTGTTGACCTGTTGACGCCACGCCACCAAAAGCCAGGACGCTAGGACGAAGGACGCAGACGACCTTTCTTTTTTCTTGGCTTGATAAATAATACGAGAGAATTGAACAGGACGAAAGGGTTCATCAAGATCTTGAGATGTTGGGAGAGGAAGAGAATAAAGCCAATGTTGTAAGATTTTAACATTTCAATTTTTTGTGATATTTTAATACTGTTTAATTTTTAATTTTAGGTGGCTTTTTTAAAATACCTATGTTGGAGGAATCGAGGCATGTGTGATAAGATCATTTGGAAATTGGAAGTTTATTAACTAACCATTGTGCCGGGTCTGTAGTTGGTCTGGCAGAAAAGGGAATTTGAAAATAAAGGATCTTGCATTAATGCAAATCCTTACGATATATTAAATATCTATCATATATATAATATTTCATTATGTAAATTTCTGTAAATTACCAATAAAAATATTGCAACTGTAATATTTATCTAAGTTTATAAACAACGTTAAATGCAGGTTTCTGTAAGCTAGCATTTTCAATGTTAGAAACGTAATTTATTTTTTATGAAAATACAAGTTTGAGGCGATATTGCAGAAAAGTTTATTCTATAAACATTGCATTTGTGAATATTAGAATAAGTCCGTTTTAGTAATTGCAGCAACCTTGCACTTATATAGCAGCAATAAAAAATGAAATATTACAATATTATCTAGAAACATTACTAAAATATTAAAGCGATATTACATTGCTTAGTGGGCTGTATCTTGTCTTTCTCCTAAAATTTAAAAAAAAAAACATATTATTATCTACATTTTCGAATAAACTCTGATAGCTACTTGCCTGACTCTAGTATTATATTAAGTATAGTTTTACTAACATTTTGAAATATTCCAATTCGTTTTATTTGTGAAATATCCTGTTACCTTAATTTGAAAAGTCGTCATCAGTTACTCATTATTTATTTAGTGGCTTAATTATTTTTCAAGTCTAAACCTTTGGGTTAGGTAAATTTGAAATGTTTTTACCGAAGTGTAGTCTACATCCCTGTAAAAAACAATTGATATACCTACTTAGTTTACACACATAAACTTCAATATATCTTCCGTCGATTTTAATTTGATACTCGGACGAAATATGAGCTGGTGGTTCGCTACATTAGAACGCCAATAGTTACCTGACGTCACACCTGTTTTTGCCATATGAAACACCTCCTCGCTCCTCATACGAAAAGTGTCAGTTAAAAATCGACGAACAATAGGTACTTAATTTAAATTTTGAACCTCTTTTAGTTTTGAAAGATATTGTTTGAGATTTAGGAAGATTTACTTACCTGATACAGGGATGTTTTGGAAGGTTTACGAGAAATTTCAGAATTCTGTAATAATGCAACATTGAATTACTGAGAAATGCAAAATCTGTGATCCCATAGGTATATAGGTACGAAAGAAAAATACCCTTTTTTCCTCAAAATAACTTTGGAAAAGTTACAAAAGAAAAAAATTACAGAAAAAGTTAATTATTCTACTGATTTGGTTAACCATGGGTTAACAGCCTAATAATAACCGTTAAGTTATAAAACTGTTGAACATTTTTGAATTCACACGATATTATTGAGTTTACTTTACATTTTCAAAGGCTCATTGGAAATTATCAGTGTCAATTTTTTGATAGTAGCGATAAAAATATTCTTTGGTATGGTGACCTTTTTTATTCTTAAAAGGCAGACAAATTCATACAACTGATTATAATAATTTTGGTCTAAACTCTTTAGAGTGTAAAGTTCATCACAAATCGATTAATAAATAACATTAAACCCAAAAATGATTATTTTTAACCCATGCCTTGTTATCTACATTTTTATTTAGTCAGTCAATTTGAAGATATTTCAACGTACCTACACATGAACTTTTGGGTGCTTCGCGTCTATTTTTAAATGAAATATACAAGAATAATAGTGATATCTGTCTTAAGTAAGTGAATAGGTTATTTATTTACAGATTTTGATTTTGTTTGGCATGATCATTCTAATAAATTTGTGTTTTTCGTTTCGCCTCTTGAAGTGTAGTGCCTTTAGGTTGGATTGTAAATTGGGGAATGAGTTAACAATGAATTATATCATTGAAAAAAATCCTATATAGCTTCTAAAGCAAAGGATTTGTCAGCTGCCAATTTAGATCCTAAAGCAAGAAAAGACGCATCCAGATTTGCCTTGCTAATTGTATTCAAAATAACTAATATTATTAATAAACCAAAGATAAACAATAGTTAACACTTATCTTTTGGAATTTATTTTAGGTACACTATCATGTATCTCGGACGGCATGCATTATGCTTGGACAGCTCCAGTTATTCCCAAACTTATATCAAAGGATAGTCTATTACCGACAACAGAGGGCCAAGCAGAATGGCTCGAAACAATTCTAATGTTGGGAGGATGCTGTGGAATACCGCTCAATTTATTTCTAGTTGATTATATTGGTCGAAAGGGTACCCTAGTGATATCTTCGATGACAAGCCTGATTTCTTGGTTTATCATAGCCATAGCACCCAGCATACAGTATATTTATGTAGCTAGATTTTTTGCTGGTATTGCTGGAGATACTGGATTCGTTGCTGCGCCGATGTATATAGCTGAAATAGCTGATCATAAGATCCGAGGATTTTTATCTAGCATAATATATCTGATGATGCTCTTGGGAATTGTGATTGTTTATGGTGTAGCACCTTTTGTACCCATATGGGTGCCCTGTTTAATAGGTGAGTTTACTTTCAATTTAATCTGTACCTATATCTCTGTTTGGTCAAATATTTTTTAATGTAAATAATTCCATGTCAAAACGAAATGATGACAATAGAATAATAATAGTCCAAGAGCCGGCAATACTAACGGGTATGTGATCGTTGCAATGAATAATTTCTACATAAAACAATAGTTCATAGTATCCTTTAAACCAAATGGATGGGTGGCCTCGATTCTCATGGCCGTAAAGTTGTTTTCACTTCAAAAGATACTTCAAGAACCATAAGCGCAACAAATAAGAAGTACCTACCTTGCGATGTAGGGGTTCTCATCATATGCGGAAACACTTCATTAACAAAATTTCATGTTTCTTTTTTTGTCTAAAGACCTACAGCCGTATGCAAAATCCTCTTTTAACTTTGAAAATATACAAAAATTTGTATTTAGCAAGCAAAATAACGCGTGCACTCGAGTTTCAATGAAGGTTGCCATCATTTCCGGCCATCAAAATCGAGGCCACCCTATATATTATTTGAGAAGACATATTAAAGAATATATCTAACAATTTTTAGCTATTGCAACGATAACATGGTTCCTTCGGAAAAAGAGGAGTAGTTTACGCCCAGCCATCAAAGGGTTGCGGCCATGAGAATCGAGGCCACCCATCCATTTAGTTTAAAGGTAACTATGAGCTATTCCTTTATGTGAAAATTATTCATTGCAACGATCACATACCCGTTAATATTGCCGGCTCTCCTACTATAACTTTCTATTATGAACTGTTTGTATTTAATACATTTTGGAGTTAAGTGATTGGTTCAGCCTTCCCGGTTCAGCCAAATACCTACCAAACTATAAACAACGTTCATAAAAAGCGTTCCTTTTTGGATGCTTAATTATACTTTCAAAATGTAAACAACAACAAAAAAATGTGTTGGTAAAATTAAAAAAAAAAAAAACTAAATTTCATTTGAACAAATCTAACATGTAATTTTCTGGTTTTCCACCAAATTTGAGCACATTGAATGGTGCGGAAATGTACTACCTACGTTTCGCACGGAGAAACATGCAGAAATCTGCCCTTTCCCGCACACTCATAGACAAAACGTTTCACAGTTTAGCTGTCCATAATTTTCCAAGGCAATACCTAACAGATATAAATTAATTTCCGTGATTATGTTTTGACTTGATAAGTACCTACCGGTTTACAAACGACCAGGAAATACATTCAATTTACACTCAATGAAAATAATGAAAATCAGATGATAACCTTGTTCATCAACAAATTGTTTAAGAAATAAATATAATATTTTAATGTTTTTAGTGGCGCCGACGAAATTGGTTCAATTATTATCGCTGTAAATTATGTTAGCACAGACTACGGCGCGCCGCAAAACGTTTCAATGCATTTGAACAAGTTGAAGAATAATTAGTGGTCAATTTTATTGACTATTTAATCTAACGGTAATGCTAAGTTGGCCTAATCAATCGTCCATCTGATTTATTGGCCTCTTGTAATACTTTCTGGATCCTGGGGTCTCTTCTGCAAGGTCTTACTGGACCATTCAATCCTTTCAAAGTTTTTCAAGTTTTCTTCTGTTTCTCTCCGCATTACACGTCTATGTGATTCCCATTGCAAGTATATTTCTTACGTTTTACTGCCATACGTACCAAGGTGCATCCGACTAGGTATTCGCTGGATGTTTTCCACAGCTTCAAGATGTTTCTGTTATGTCTTGACTATGTGTCCGAACAGTTGAACCAGAATTCTTGTATTCCAGATACTCTTCTGATTCATCGACGAATGAAACCAACCTGTACCTTATTTCGGCCCATTACAATGTCATATTTCCAGCTTCACTTCCATAGCCAGTCCTAAGTACTTGACATCCCTAGACCATTGAATTTGTTATCCTTCGATGTTGGTTGGAGGCTGATGGAACAATAGCTCTGCTTAGCATGATGACTCCAGTATAATTCCGGCAACGCCCATTCTCAGGGTGGTAATGTTGTTGAGGGGCATCACTGCTTTTTTTGTAATATATTCGATCATCGATGGTTGAGACACCAGTATTTAATAGGTGTCAGCCAGTTCTTTTTATGTGGATTTCCTGAGGAATGACGTAATTTCTACCTACGTGTACCTATTTTCCGTAATTTTTAATAAAGTATAAAATAAAAATCGCGATTATTTGAGAGCTTAGTTTATTTTATTGGAACACGATTGAATGCTTCCAAAGTTGAAAACCGACTGTTCGATGTTACAAAGCGACTTCCTCAATTGTAATTTCAAGAATTAAAGTAACCTAAGGGTAATTCTCACCATCCGGATAATAAAATAAGATCTGCAAAATTATACTCTGTCTTTGTCGGCAAGAATACCCTCTATGGGTTATATTTATTTATATTTACAATAATTGGGGTTGCTGCAACTGAACTACCGACAAATGGAAACATTTGGTGTGAACAGGACATTAGTTGTACAGGGTACAGATAAACTGACACATTTTGCAGGTAAATATCTCTAACACGAGAAAAGATAACGAGATGCGGTTTGTTGTGTTTGATGAAAAAATCCTATACACAATAAATCCCGAAAGTTTGAAATCCCTCTGATTGCTTGAATTATTAATTTTTCAGGAGCTTCCAAAGGTGATTAATAGCAATTTTTACATGATTTTTTTGCTCCTGAGTGAGAAAAAATTCCCGATTCCAATTCTGAATCTGAGATTTACTCTAGGTTTGTTTTGTTCCATAAAAAGATCCTACTCAATAAATCCTGAAAGTTTGAAGTCCCTCTGATTGCAAGAAGTATTTTTCAGAAGCTTCCAAATCTGATTTAATAGAAAGTTTTGCATAAGTTTTTTGCACCTAAGTGAGATAATATTCATAATTCCATTTCTGAGCCTGAGAGCCATTTGCGGTTTGTTCTGTTTAATAAAAAGACCCTACTCAATAAATTCAGAAAGTTCCAAATCTCTCTGATTGCTTGAAGTATTTTTAAGTAGCTTCCAAAAGTGATTTAATAGCAATTTTTACATGATTTCTTTACACCTAAGTGAAAAAAAATTCATAATTCCAATTCTGAGTCTGAGATTTACTCGCGGTTTGTTTCGTTCCATAAAAAGACCCTACTCAATAAATCCCTCGATAAATCCTGAAAGTTTGAAGTCCTTCTGAGAGCTTGAAGTATTTTTCAGAAGCTTCCAAAGCTGATTTGATAGAAACTTTTACATGATTTTTTTGTATCTAAGTGAGAAAAAAATCATAATTCCATTTCTGAGACTGAGATCCATTCGCGGTTTGTTTTGCTTGATAAAAAGGCTCTGCTCAATAAATCCTAAAAGTTTGAAGTCTCTCTGGTTGCTTGAACTATTTTTCTTTTTTTTTTTTGACCAGTTGATGGTACCGTCTTCAACAAAGTACATTATTTACGATGAAAATTCAAGATAATTTTAAAAAATTATACATTTCTATAAAGTAGAGATATCAGGCTTTCTGACCATGATGAAATTATATAGTTTCATTGAAAATAAGGCAGTAATTTTTTGTCAAACGTGGTCGTTCAAGCGAGATTTATTCTAGTTTTCTATTCCATCTTCTGGCTATCTTTTCTTTAAGTCCATTTAGTTATAATTTTGTTCTAGCTAGTCAGTAGCTTCGGATTGCTTTGACGTCTAACAACATCAGGCCTATCATTCATGGTCCTTTAGTTCATCTTCGATCGTGACGGATGACCGCATAAATTGCTTCCTCTGCCGGCAGCTGTTAGGTAAAATAGGACCTCATCTTAGAGTTTAGTGTTTCATCCCAACACTGTTGAGTGATCGATGATTTTCTCCAAGTCTCTGAATGACTATAATTTCCTGCCTGTCTCTATTGGTCACAACGGCTTCAGTTTTTTTTCGTCCTGTGTTGAGAGGTGTTGATTGTCTGTGTCGATACCCACTCATCGCTGAAGTTCTCTCTCCCCATATATTCTTAGACTTCCACGCACGCAACATAAAGACAGAACATACCATTGTTTTGTCCCAAAACCGTCGAGCTACACCGTGGTATGCTTTGTTTTGAGATTGAGCTCCACACCTGTAGACAATTCATACCACGTTACAACCAAAACGTACGCACAGTCAGCTTCTGATTTGCAGTAGCACACCTGAAGTTTCCTACCTGTGTCGAGAAAAGGTTATTCACATGTATTGTGTTGTGTTAAAGGTCGAATGGGTGTTCCAATAAAAAAAAAAAAACATTAAGGAAATTGAAAACGTTCTATATCCTTGAAGAGCACAATTTTCCGATTTCAAAAATTATATATTTTTGGAATCGGAAAATTGTGCTCTTCAAAATAATAGAATCAAATATAAGGCATTTCTATTAGAAAAAGTTGAAGATATGCATAATATCAAATTTCTGAAAATAATTTTTTATTATTGAAGATGGATTCTAAAAAATTTAGCTAAAACTGCACAATTTTTGTATTTACATCTATCATCTCTGTAAAGTAAAGGCAGCAAGCACCCTTTACTTACTCTATATCCTGGATGATTTTTTATTTTTGTTAATTCAAAGTCTTTCATTTTTCTGATTCGACTTTTCCCTGTGTATTTTATTTCTTTATAAACGTCTTCAGTTCTGCGAAAATTGTTTTTTCATGTTAGTATCTTATTACCTTGCATTTTTTGGGACTTTACACCTCAATTGAAATTGTTACCAGAAGTTTCTTGATCTTGGTAACAATTTCAATTGACGTGTAAGTCCCAAAAAATGCAAGGTAGTAATATAAATCCACCTCAAACATACAGACATTTATTATGTTAGTATCTACCTAAATATCGTCTTAATATTTCCTCAACATCAACAGACAGAAGGTACAGTCAGCCAATAAAGAAATGTCCCAAAATTAAAAATGTATTTACCTGTAGGAAAAAACTGTTAACTGTAACTAAAAAAAAAGAGCTAAAGGACCCTGCACACCTCTTATGGGTTTTTGGTTTTCTGTCAAACTCAATGAAATTTTGATATGTGGTATATCTTGACTGCCTGATGAAAAGTTCTCATAGGCCCAATCCGATATTATGAATAGTTTTCGAAATACAGGTTATTTAATGTTCAAGAAATATACACATTCAATATGCATTTACATCTACCTGTCAACTGAGCGCGTGGTGAGCTGTTAATCCTGGTATATTATTAGATGACAGGTAGATGAAGACAAGATGACTATTGAATATTATGTAGGTACATGGTGTTTTTTTATATATTGACACCCCATCTACAGCCTTTACCTTTACAGGTAGATGAAAGGTGTAAATACAAAAGTTGCACAGTATTGGCTAAATTTTTAGAATCCATAGTCAGAAACAAAAATTGAATATCAGAAATGTGAAATATTGCATACTTTCAGTTTTATTCAGCTGGGATGCGCAATATTTGGTTCTATATTCTGGAATAGCACAATTTCCAGATTCCAAAACTATATAGTTTGTCTATATTTGGTTGAACCGTCTCCAACATATTTGGTTCTAAAAGTTTTAAAAATACTATCAGAGAAACCAAGTAGGTACCTCAAATTTTACCTGCAGCTTTCACCTATACAGATAGAATGGTTCACAAAATCAGTAGTAGAATAGTATTTTTATAATTTTTGGAGCCGAATATAAGAGATTGCTCAATCAAATATAGATCGGGGCATTGTGCTTTTCAAAAATATACAGTGTGATTTTTTAAGTGTGCAACATATGGGGATTTTTTTTAGTAATATCACAACCCGAATACAAACAAGGCCAAAAGTTGGTGCATGTCTGATAATCATATTAAGTGCACTTAGAATGGTTGCAAGTCAAACAGCATACAGGGTAGCTCAAACAATATCAAAGCTGTACTGTAAAGTACCCTTATTTTAGAAAATTCAGCAAAATGTTATAGAGAAAAGTTGTTTGGAATTAAAAGTTATGCCCAAATACCAAAACATAGCCTCCTAAGATTTTTTTTTAATTTCATTTGAAAAAAATTTATAATTTCTATATTTTTTTTATTTTTTATTTTCGCCCTTAAGACATTCAAAAATTAATTAAAATCAAATCAATTTTACATAACTTTGTTCAAATTCAAGCATATTTGTAAAATTAACTTAGATTTTTAATTTTTTATGGAATCACAAAATTCATGTTTGTTGCAATGATATTCAACACAACTTTAAAATGTCGCAATTTTTTTTTAACAAGTTAAAACATTACTAATGATAATAGCCATATTCAGAAAAAATCTCCTTAAAGTGCAAAAATTTTATCTTATTTAAGTTAATATTACTACAATTTTGATATTTTTTGAGCTACCCTGTATGCTGGTTGACTTGCAACCATTCTTAAGTGCACCTAATATGATTGTCAGACATGCACCAACTTTTGGCCTTGTTTGTATTTTGATTGTGCTATTATAAAAAAAAAATCCCATATGTTGCACACTTAAGTAATGACACTGTAATAGGGCATCCCATTTGAAAAAAGCTGGAAGCATGCAAAATTTCACATTTCTGACATTCAAATTTTGTTTCTGACCATGGTGTCTAAAAATTCAGCCAAAACTGTACATACAACTTTTATATTTACACCTTTCTTCTACCTGTAAAGGTGAAGGCTGTAGGTGGGGTGTCAATATATAAAAAAACACCCTGTACAAATAAGTGGATTATTGCGGAACTTTTGGGGGGCCATCTGTTGGGAAACGGACTAAGAAATAAAAGAACTTGTTAATTATCGATATTCAATATATTTATTATATCGAAGACAGCGTGGAAAGCAGAGCGTGTGAACTCATAGAAATAACTATACGAACTGACTCAACATCAAGACAAAGAATTACAAACCCTTTCTTAAGTAAACGATTCCTCATCTGTTTACCTATCATATAAAAACTATTATAAACACATTCAGTCATCCATAGCTGCGATATAAATTAGCAAAGTATAGGCTAATAATCAAAGTTTAATTTATTAATTTTTGTTTCATTGATATGAATATCAGTTTATCCAACACCATCTACTCACTAATATTCTGTCGAACTGTTCAAATAAGACACTCACCTGAAACGTGTAGTTTCTGAACTAATGAGAAAATTTCCCAACTGGGTGAATCAGGTTAGTATTGTACTTGAACAACATATTGGTGAATAGATGGCTGGGTCCACCCATAAGTTCCGCAACAATCCACTCGTTTGTACTTGAATAACTTGTCACAATATATTACTAGTTCGGTAGAGTAACATTACTAATTCCTGTTGAAAGGGGATTTGACAAAAAGTGGATAATTTTCCAAATTCTGACTTTGTATAATAAGTTATTTTTCAAGTACAAATAACTGGATTGTTGCGGAATTTATGGGTGGACCTCTGCGGAACGAGCGCAGCGAGTTCTGCAGCCATCTACTCACCAATATACTGTTCAACTGTTCAAGTAAGACATTCACCTGAAACGTGTAGTTTCTAAACTAATGAGAATAACTGACATTTGAGTGAGTCAGGTTAGTCTCGTACTTGAACAACGTATTAATGAATAGATGACTGCGGATGACGTTGATTCCTGTTAAAAGGCAAATTGACAAAAAGTGGATAATCTTACAAATTATGATTTTATATAATAAGTTATTGTTCAAGTACAGGGTGTTTTTTATATTTTGACACTCCACCTACAGCCTTCACCTTTACAAGTAGATGAAAGGTGTAAATACAAAAGTTGTACAGTATTGGCTAGATTTTTTGAATCCATGGTCAGAAACAGAAATTGAATGTCAGAAATGTGAAATGTTGCACGCTTTCAGCTTTTTTCAAATGGGATACCCCATTATATTTGGTTCTATATTCTTGAAGAGCACAATTTCCCGATTCCAAAACTATATAGTTTGTCTATATTTAGTTGAGCCGTCTCCAACATATTTGGTTCTAAAAATTTTAAAAATACTATCAGAGAAACCAAGTACCTCAAATTTTACCTGCAGCTTTTACCTATACAGGTAGAATCGTTCACAAAATCAGTAGTAGGATAGTATTTTTACAATTTTTGGAGCCGAATATATGAGAGACTGTTCAATCAAATATAGACAAACTATATATTTTTGGAATCGGGGCATTCTCTGCTCTCCAAGAATATAGAATGAAATATAGGGTATCCCTTTTGAAAAAAGCTGGAAGCATGCAAAATTTCACATTTCTGACATTCAAATTTTGTTCCTGACCATGGTTTCTAAAAATTCAGCCAAATCTGTACAACTTTTATATTTACACCTTTCTTCTTCCTGTAAAGGTGAAGGCTGTAGGTAGGGTGTCAATATATAAAAAAACACCCTATACAAAATATCGTTTTAAATGTGGAAGACATTTGATCTTGTAGGTAGTTTAATGTTCAAGAAACGTGCACATTTTTACATGCATTTACATCTACCTGTCAACTGAGCGGATGGATACCTGGTAATCCTGGTATATTATTAGGTTACAGATAGATGTAAATGCATATAAAATGTGTACATTTCTTGGACTTTAAACTACCTGTACCTATCTCGAAAACTATTCATAGTTTCAGGTTGGGCCTATGAGAACTTTTTATCAGGAAGTCAAGATATACCACATATCAAAATTTCATTGAGTTTGACAGAAAACCAAAAACCCATAAGAAGTTTGCGGGGTCCTTTGAAGGTTTCCGATTACTAAAATCTGCTAAATCATGTAGCCGAAATATACCACGGCTGAACGTATAAGTGTCTTGTACAATGGTATGATGTGTCCGAGGATGTGTCTTTACGCATCCCGGCGCCTACCCATTTCGATGTCGAAAGTGGACTCCGGAGAACCCATTTCTGCTTCCTTTGATACGACTGTTTACTTTTAAGACATTATGTTCCCAAAAATATATATATATATATGACGTTAAATGGGGCTTTTCAAAAATAATGAAATTAGCAGTGTCTAAATTGAACAAGTAAATGTGTAAATGGATATCTTGAAACTTGAGTTGTGAGCATTCGCTGCTAAACATACTACTGTGATGAGCAGATGCATGCATGGTAGTTTTAAGTGTTCAGTGAATTTCGCCAATAACTATTTTTATTGTAACAAGTAACAAATTAATTTTTCTTTTTTTGAAGGAATATTTTTCAACACTATTACCCTATCATCGTTCCCTTTCACACCGGAGTCGCCATACTACCTATTATACAAAGGTAAGCTAAACGAAGCCAAAAGGGCCCTGGAACAACTGAGACCATATGAAGATACTGATAGGGAACTTCTCGAAATATCAGCTGCCATCGTAAGACAAAAAAACGAAAGAGGAAAACCCCAAGACATCGTTTTAGTGAAAAGCAATCGAAAGGCTCTTCTAATAATGATTTGGCTGAATGGCTCCCAACACATGAGTAGCATATCTGTAATGCTAATGAATTTGCATTCAATTTTGGATGACGCTGGATCTAACTACATATCATCGTCAACTGCTGCAATTTTGTTTTCAGTTCTAATGCTTGTTGCAGCTTTATCAGCCTCGTTTGTTATAGATAATTTTGGCAGAAAAGCCCTTCTGATGACGTCAGGAACTCTGGCAGGAATATGCTTGCTAATAGTCGCTACGTATTTTAATCTGAAAAACCATGGCTATGAAGTTGTTTCAGTGAGCTGGTTAGTACCAATGGCTGTTTTATTTTATGCCGCTGCATTCAAGTTTGGTCTTGGCTTGGTACCAATAGTGCTTACTGCGGAATTATTTCCAGCCAAGATGAAAGCCATAGGAATGACGTTTTCGGACGCCTTTTATGTAGGATTTTCAGTTATATCTTTGCAATTGTATCATAAGCTGAAAAGTAGTTATGGTATTCATGTGCCATTTTATATTTTTTCGTGTTGGTGTTTCGCTACAGTGGCATTTACGAAACTATTTATACCGGAAACCAAAGGCAGAACACTGGAACAAATTCAGTTTATTTTAAAAGATGAAGAGTCAGCGAAACTTCTTTCTATAGGACATAATAATAGTAGTTATAGTGACAGAATTCGTGCTTGAATTGTTGATATTATTACTATGTAATAACTGAGTATCTATAGCTTTAAGTACAAATTTTCTTCGACCTATTCTTTCATCAGTTACTTGTTTTTGAGTGATATTTCTATTTATTAATAGGGCTGTTAGAAGAGAAAATGTAATAGAGTATGTGAAGATTTACACATAGACTTACAATATTGATATGGAATCATTTGATTTAAATTTTAATAAAATATAATTATAGCGATTTCTAAATGATCTGAGTAAAAAGCTTTTACGGCTATTTCAAAAATAAATTGTATACAATCCAAATAAAAAGTCCTTTATTGCTAAAGATTTTTTTACAAATAAATATTTATTGGTAATGTTATATAACTTCTCGAGGAAAAATAGTCTGCTGAATCACTAAAAAATAGGTGGCTACAGCCGACAACAAAGAAATGGCTATTTTTCTATTGATCACAAAAAACCTGGCAGCAGTAAAATCAGTTCGCAATAATCGAATTTCATCTGAAACTTCCTGGAGTTTGTAAATTATATCTTCTTCTTTAAATGCTTTGGAAACTGAGACCAAATTGGCGCTTAGTCTTCTTGTGGCTTTATAAGTGATATCGCAGGAGTAGATACACCAAAATAATGGAATCTAAAATAGAAAAGAACTAATTATGTTAAAACTGAATAATTATAAGCAAAGGTTAAGGTAAAATAAAGTTCAACTTGCGATTCTTCAATTGAAATCTAATATCTTAAATCTTGACCGACAATTTTTATGTCTAGAATTTCAACTTGTAAATTTCCTAAGATTTCATAATTTTTAATGAAAGTTTGAAAATTTCAAACAGTACAAGTAGTGCAGAAGTACAGACGGGTAGTGATAATGATGATGTTGAAGAATAAAAGCTTCCACCAGATTAAGAGAGGTGATAAATGAATATTGATTATCCGGAACGGAAAAGAGTGAGATAATGATTAATGAGTGATGTCTAATCTGAGAAAAAAAAACCTTCAAGTAAATAGTCTGATATTTATGCTTTTTTTTTAATGTTTGCAAGAAAAAGCCATCATATTTATTTTTTCAATAATAAATACATTACATCGTAATCACCTATTTTTGTGGTGCTTTCACACGAAATAACTTATACGAATGACGAGAGTTGTTTTTAAAAAAAATTAATTTACAAAAATTCAAATGAGAACAATAATTAGCGATTAAAATTCAACTACTAACTAACTAACTAATGGTTGTTGCTATATCTATATTAGGTTTCGGCTTGAAATTCGATGCTGCTGACTCAGCTGATGACCATCCTCAGAGTTAAATACACCTTCTGGAGGGTTAGTTGGATTGCCGGCTGGGCTTCTGAACAGGCGGTGGTTTGCTTTCTTCCATTCCATTTTTGGATTATGTGTCTGCCCATGATATAACCAACTATGGTTAATAGAATTACATAAATGAATTAATCCAAATACTGGGTGTTCTTGGAATTATGGAGATGAATTGCGAAGGTTCATTATTATCGATTTTGTTTTTTATTTTGTTTTTACGAGCTCCAAGTTTGATTTCCTGTAAATGAAAACTCAAATTAAGTATAGGAAGGCGCGGAAGAGTGGTTTCGAAGTCTAGAAAGATGATTGGCTCTTGATTGACTGGTCATTCGAAATCAATGAATCTTTTATTTGGCATCCAAATGGTAGGTTTATTAAATAGCTTCCGTGTAGCTTCAAGTGTTCAGCTTGTAGTTGGCACTTAAGCATGCGATCTCTTCTTTGGGAAGAACGATTATCCACTTATTGGACGTATCATGTTGATTGATTATTGTCTCGGATATTGTGACATCGAATTGTTGGCAATTGGATGGGCTCTTGGTGAACTGCAACATTTGTACTTCACAAGGACTATTGGTTTCGACTTCTTTGAGGTTTTCTTGATCGCATAGGTACAGTTCGGGTTGAATTCTCTTGCAAGTGTTTCCGTGGTGGGCGTAGTGCAATTGATTTTTTATTAAATATTTATCTCGCGGAATTACTGCCTCAAACCGACCCTGGTGTGAAATTGCTAAAGAATATAAGTGATTATTCCACTCATGTGTTAGAAATCCCATAAGACAAGTGACGATTTTCAGAATTACAGCGAAAATTCTCTTTTCCATTTGTTTAACTAGAGAGAATTACAGCGATAATTCTCCCATGTTATTTTATACATGGTTGTCATGCTAATTTTTGATACAAAGAAACGGTTCCTGATAGCAACCATTTATTTGTACATCTCAACAAATGTTCAAATCATTTAATACATATTTATTTCCATATTTTTTGCATTCTCATACGTGAAATAATCCTCCAAATACCACTTAAGCTTTAAAATGAACCAGATAATTTTGAAGCTCTCGTGGTATTATCCCCGAAATTATTCGAAAATATTGGAATAGACTATAGGTAGGTACTTTAAGCAAAAATGTTATTTTGTTGTTTAGGATAAAGCACTCCATATCAATTAGATTTTCGAAGAGAAAAATGTTTTCCAAATGTACAGGTGTTGATAATTGATTAGGACCAATATTTTTTTGAAGTTCTTTAAGTTCTTTAAAAAGGTCATTCACTTTTATTATACTTGGGTGGAAGGTTTTCAATTTTGAGAAAGTAATAGAGTTCTCTATATCTTGCAGAATCGAATCGATTATTTCATATAGGTAAATTAATGACTTGATTCAAAACGTCTTTGATGAAATGCATGTTTTCTTGGTACGCTGATTTTTGAACAATCATGCAAATTTGACGAATTTTATTTTCAAGATTTTTTTCGTTTCGACCTATTTGTTGAACTATTAGGTTAAATTGATTATTAAAAAAAAAAATAAGAAAAAATAAAAAAATATAAAAATTAAAAAAAATGAATGAAGAACTTGAGATTGTAGGACTGAAGGTCGAAGTGCGTGCAAATTATGCCCTAGCTCAGAACTAAATAATTCGGAGAGTAGGGGTGGGTTTTAGTTTTGGGCGCCACCGACTCTGAACAGATGAGTCGGACTCTCCAGGATGGTATCTGGATTCAGGTCATCACAATTCAAATAATAATTAAGGAAAAAGAAAAATATTAGCAAAAACCAGGCTGTGTGCATAAAACCAAATAAAAGTCAAGAAATCAAGTGCTACAGTTGTTTATTTACCAAATGGCCGCAGTCCACAATGAACAAAAATTTGAATAAAAAAAAAGAATAATCAAGCAAATTAGCAATATTACCAAAGTGTGAAAACTAAATATTTACTAATTTGCTATTTAATAAAATGAATTGTCATCAATTCATTAATAAAATGACCTTGTAATGAAGCGTCAACTAACAAATACAGAAATGCTATACTTTTGAAATAATTACTATAGTCATGAACAATTAAATTTAAATGCAAAGATGTTTAGTAAAAGATTTTTTTTTAAGTAAATTATTATACTTATTTATTTCCACTAATTTTTTGTTAAACTTTAACATGTTTCGCTACACTGTAGCTTCATCAGAAAGATGTAGACATAAAAGTGAAATTGTTATTGAAACTCAATAACCAAATGAATAATTAAAAAAAAAGGTATAAATAGAAAAGTTGTAATTATAAATTGAAGAGAAATAAAAAAAAAAATGAATAATAAGTTGTTGGAGCGGTTATCTTACACTTATGTAACCAGAACTACCAGTAGGTTGACATAAATTCATCAGGTTATGTCTAGCTAAGTTACCTATTTAATAATTCATTTGCCACACTGGGGCAAGCAATGAATTACTCCCTGAAATACCGAAAGTGATCACTGTGGTGCACAAATAGGGACAGAATGTAAACAAACAATAATAATATACAGGTTAACTAAAACTAGTACAATACCAAAATGTTCCAGGTGATGGTAGTTCATACAATTAACCAAATTAGTCCTGGCTACTGGTTGTGGTTAAGTTGATTGAAGACCTGAGTAACCTTCCAATTACTTAGGCTGGTGTCTGATAGTCTTTTAGTTCAATTTCAGTTACGATGGAACGTCTATTGTGGTAACCGGGAGTAAAAACTCGGTGGTAAAATAAAACCCCTCGTAAGACCCTAAGAGAAAAATTGTTATACACACTGTATTTATAATTGAACCAATAGCGAAGCACTTCATGAATAGATTGAATTAGAAAATGAAACTATAATGTAACTCAATTAGCTTCCAATAGCAAATTCACTTGATAAAAGACTATAGCTCTTGAAAATTATTTTAATAGAAAAATTGAAGATTAATGTATTAATAAATTAAATTAGATGAAATCATAGAAAAGCTTTGAGAGTAATTAAGAAAAATGTGCCTCGAGTTTGCAAAAATTGAAGTTAATAAGGTTATATTTTTACCTGTTGGAAATAGGGTTTGTTTGCCTCGAAAATATCTGGAAATCTGGATCGAGGTCTGGATTGAATATCCTGGAGTGAGTGAGATTATTCTCTACTCTTTAGGGCAGCTTTCAACTAATAATTGAACGGAAAAAGTCAGAATCTACTATGGGAAAAAACGTGTAAGCAACTTACCACATGGAGTTGTAAAAATCCGAATTAATCGGCGAAAATTATAACACTACGAAAACGTAAGGCAAAAAGGCAACTAAATATGTTATAATTTCAAATAAGAATTTAAGGTCGAAATCCCACAAGGGCGAAGACAATCTTCAAAAAGACCCTAATTCTCCAACGTCCAGATGTGAAAAGAAATGTGCTACACATTCGATTAATAGGCTAACCTAAAGGGAGGAATTCAGACTCAGAGATGATTCAGAATAACGACAAACATCAAAAATTAATCGATAGAATTTTTACTTACCAAAAATTGCACACAACAATACAAACCGAGAAAAATGACAACGGCTGACGAATAATGATATTAACAACAAATAATTATCCCATAAAACAATCAAAACTTGAAGAATACAACATAGAGGAAGTGAACTGTTTGCAAAATTAGAGGGCTTAAAGAAGAATCGACGATACTAAAAACAATACTAATCGACCGCCGGTTGACAGAAATTATTGACAAGCAAAAGTCAAAAAACCGAAAGCAAGGATAATGCAGAAAATCTCAAAAAGCTATCGAACCAATGATCGACCCGGGGTTCACTAGAACTTGCACCGAGATCAACAGCTCAATAACTGACCAGAGTAAGTACGAACGGAGTAGTTCTGTACATACACTTGAAAACGGGTCATTATGATTTCGGAACATAATCCCACGAAATATTTTTGACAAAAGAATTATTTTTGTTATGAAAAAAGATGGTCGAATTTAAAATTGGAATCAAAATATTGATTTGTTTTGATTTTGAAATTGACTTAAAGTATGGATTAAAACGAGGAAAAACCATTACAGCAAATAGAATTTGACTATTGAAAATTAGGAAATTTAAAAGATCTACAACCGTTGAGATTATTGATGAAATTTTATAGAGAGAAAATGTTGACAAACTTAAGGGAATTTTGAATAGAAAACTGAAAGTAGGTAAGAATTAGTTATGCAATTTTAGCCTGTTACAAGGCGTTCAACCATACCGTTAGATTGGGTAATGATTTAGGCACAGAAATGTAATTTGATTTTATGTAGGCCTAAAAGTTCAGTTACTACGCTATTCTTGAATTCTGTGCCATTGTCTCAAATTTGTCAAAAATTTAGTTTGTTCTAGTGTGTATGTGTCTATGTGTATGATTTCAAAAGGTTTTGATGCTGTTGGTTCGTATTTGCTCGTTTGGCAAGTTTTACAATTGTTTGTATTATTTACTTTTGCATTTCGGTGATCTAGGAAGCGAGAAAAAAATTAAAACATACTTTTCCACACAATTTTTTTACAGTTAAAATTGTTAAATATCTTCAATATTTCTTCTTGGTAGAACCCTAATACGAAACAAGCCCCATTTGTAAAGTTATGTAATTATTTCTGAAGTTAACACACTATTTGATGCCTGATACTCGGATTCTCAACCCTAAAATAGTGCGTTAATGTCAAAAATAATTACATAACTAGATCACCGAAATGCAGAAGTGAATAATGGCTTATATTCCTTTTTTTATGCCCATTCCAACAAGCATTCACAATACATATCTTTACATTTGAAAAAAAAAGTTAGGGGTGGTTTCTACTTTTAAACGAGGGGTGAATTCCATAATAAAGGGACCCGTTTTTTTTATTTTTCCAGGAAATAAACAAGCTTTTTGATACTGAATTTATTCCATTTAAAAATTCCACCCTGTATATAGGGATACCCACAATCGGATCTTTGCTCCCATTTGTATGTATCATCATATTGTCGTCGTTTGGTGTTTCAACAGGAATCTCCTCGGCGTTTGTTTCATTATCTTGGATATTTTCACTAGCTTGTGCCATGGTGGATATGTAGTCAATATTTTGTTGGAATTTTCTAGTTCTTGGTTAAAACTGTAGTATAACATAGGTACCCCGGTTTCGTTCAGTAAGATTGAACGATGAGAATTTTTATTACCTTTTAACAACAAATCTTCTGAAAAATAAAATGAGAAACAAATAGGACCTACGTTGTGGAAACTTACTCAATTTTACTCATTGGACATGCGCCCGACATAGCAAATATTTGGGAAATTTAAGGGAAGTTGTGATATGTAAAAGAAACGAAAAATTGGTGAAACATACCGTACCGTTCTCACCCTGGAACTAACGAGGCGAAAGAGCACAGCAGAGAAACCCTAGATCTAACATTCCTCAAAAATCGAAACATACTGTGTGATTTTAATAATAATTGTGAGTCATTAATTCAATAATTTAAGTCAATAAAAGTTCAAATTAGGTACCATCTTTTGTCTTTGTGCTAAAATATCAATTACACACACTACATTCAATCAACACTAACTATATTCAATACTGAATAGTTTTTTTGTTAGTTAGCTAGTTTTCCAGCAGGTACTGAGGTCCTATTCTATTTGTGAATTATATGACAACATTTTTTCTCTATTCAATGCTGAATAAGATATGTGGCAAAAGAAATGGACTAATAATGATATTGGTAGTGGTAACCATTTGCCAAGAACGGTCATTGACGCGTTTTTAAATACAGTTGAGTCCTTTTTTCCAATTATTATAGATTTGTTACAAATATTAGCAACTTTACCATACTCTACGACAACACCAGAGAGATCTTTTTCGACTCTAATAGCCGTTTACACCAAACATTTTAAGGGAGGTTTAACGATAATCAACGTTTAAAGTGACTTTATTACATGTAAAAATGTCACTTTAAACGTTGGTTATCGTTAAACCTCCCTTAAAATGGTCGGTGCAAACGGCCATAAGACGCCCAAAATCTTGGCTAAGAAATTGAATGGTGAAGGAACGTTTGAAAGGTCAGTTCACAGGGAAATTAATGTTAGTTCCAAGGATGTCATAAATAGATTCTGTCTAAAAAAACGCAATGTAATCATATGAACTTTTTTAAATAAGAATATTGTTGTTTCTAAATTAATCCGATTTTTTCTTGCCCAACCCCCCCCCCCCCCCCCCCATGACCAACCCCTAGCTACGGCCCTGCATGTTATAAAAAAAAAAATGTTATAAACAAACAAAAAAACATAAAAATGGAAAAAATGATATTTGTATAAATTGAACTCTCACAAACAAAATAATAATTAATCAACTAACCTGTGAATGCTTCTTACACACACCAATAACAAATTGGATTGAACAATCAATTTTAATGCAAAATAAAAATGAAAATTGAATAATGAATAATTACAGACACGCGACACGTTTTCTAAGGGACCAGTCCAGCTCGTTCTGTAGTCTAGTTGCGTATTCTCTTGTATCCTCTTCGGTTTCCGTACCTTCGTTTTCTGTGGCGTGCTGGTTCAATCCTAAACTTGAGGGCGCATACATTGTTGCAATATTTACTTTTATTCAGTAAACGTTTTTTTAAAAAGTTAAGATTTTAAGAAATAATATTTTAAATAGGTGGTTTTCCTCAAAACGTTCAATGTATTCTTTAGGTGATGAATATCTTCTGTCTCTTTTGTATGTAATTCGATTCTAGACAAGGACATGGCGTCTGCATTGGAGTTTAATTTGCCCTTTTTATATACAGGGTGTTTGGTACATCGATAGAAATATTTCAATGAGTGATAGTTGGGGTCATTTGGAAGCTGTTTGATCATATTTACCCTTATGAAAAGTTTGGCTGTTTTTTGAGATATCGACATTTTTAGATATTTCGAAACCATGTAAGTATTTTATCACATAACTTGGGCTACATATTTTTTGTATGAACCTTTCCTTATTTTTCGAAAGAGTGCATATTAGGAAAAAAAATTAAGAAAGAGTAAAGTATTTAATACCAAAAAAAAACAAACAATATGTTTTAGAAACAATTCAAAAATATATAAAAATTCTGATATCTCAAAAACGATGAAACTTTGCATAAGGGTAAATGTGGTCAAACAGCTCCCAAATGACCCCAACTATCACTCATTGAAAATTTCCTATTGATGAACCAAACACCCTGTTTAATGTTGTAATCATATTCATCTAGTTTTATTCGCCATCCCAATAATTTAGAGCCAGGCTCTTTCACAGAAAATAGCCATTGCAGAGGCTTATGGTCGCTTAGAAGGTTTATTTTTCTGACAAAAATATAAGGCCTAAAATATTTAGTGGCCCAAACCATTGCAAGAAGCTCTTTTTCGATGGTCGAGTAATTTCTTTCTGAATTATTTAAAGTTCTGGATACATAAGCCACTGGTAAATCGTTCCCAATTCGACCTTGCGATAAAACAGCTCCAATAGCCACATTACTGGCGTCTGTAGTTAGGTTAAATATTCTCGAATAATCAGTAGATTCTTGCATGTTTCAAAGCACTGGATAAATTCAAAATTGCTTTAATTTTATCGAAATTAGGTTTGACGCCATTTGCTATTACTACGTATCCTAGATAGGCCACTTCCTTCCTTAGAAATTCTGACTTATCCAGCTGAATTTTAAAGTTGGATTCCCGTAATCTCTGGAATACACTTCTAAGTCTCTCCAGATATCCATGGAGTGAACTTGAGAACACAATGATATCGTCTAGGTAGACGAGGCATTTTTCATTTTGTATACCGCGAAGAATGTTAACCATAACTCTTTGGAATGTAGCCGGCGCGTACTTCAAACCAAAGGGCATGCGCAAGAGTTCATAATGCCCGTTTTCTGTGCTGAATGCGGTTTTTTCGATGTCGTTCTCATGCATCTGGATCTGGTAGAAGCCGTTAGCTAAGTCTAAGATGGTGAAATACTGGCAGCGTCCCAGCTTGTCTAAGAGATCCGATATGTTGGGTAATGGGTATCTATCATCTAAGCTTTTTGTATTAAGGCCCCTAAAATCGCAAACTACTCTCAGTTTTTGCCTTCCAGGAGCGTCAGCTTTCTTCGGGACTACCCAAAGCGGTGCATTCTACGGTGAACTACTTGGTCTGATTATGTTTTGATCCAGTATTTTTTTTAATTGTTTTTCCACTTCTTCTTTTGTATATAAATGGATAGCGGTATATTTTACTATGGACTGGTATTTTGTCTGATGTCCTTATTCTGTGCTTAAATAGTAAACGTCAACGGTTCGTCTTTGTTATAAAATATATCAGAATATTCTTCAATCAATGCCAGAATTTTGTGTTTTTCTTCTTCCTTGAGATGGTCGATGCGAAACTTAGAAAAGTCTTGGTAGATCTTGGCGTTTCATCAAAATTATGTAAGTCAATTTCTTGTATTTCCTTGATATTAGATTTTTCTACGTCTATGGGTTCAGACCAATCCAAAGTAATGCTATTACAAGTGTTATTTTAACCGTTGTTAATGCATACCTATTTTTTGCTATTGATGAACATTCCGGGATTTCGCAGTTATGCAGTTTTTGATGCGGTTTTTTTTTATCGTGGTTTTAATTCTTACAACTTGTTCTACACGTGGTGCAATTGTAATATTATACACTGCACAGCTTGTTTTATGAAACTGTAATTTTATATTTGTATATGGGGTCATAAGATATCCCTTGTTAAAGTCAAAATTTGCTTGTAAATATTTTAAATTGTCCAATCCTATGAGTCCATCAAATACGTTATGAAATTTAAATAAATAAAATTTGAGATTTTGTGTCTCGGGCAAGGCAAATATGCTAGAGGCTGGTATTACATCGCTGTTTTGATGAGCTGATTTTTGGAATACAGTGGAAACTATAAGTGGGTCAATTATTATTTGATTGGGATATAATTGTTTTGAAATATTTGGGTCAATTAATGATTTGGTTGAGCCGGAATCTATCAAAAATTTTAAATTATTTTCTGGAAAAACAATATTTGTAAGTTTGCTGGAATTTGACATATTATAGGAAATAGTTGTTGGTGTTAGGTTTTGTCTGTTTGAGACAGGGTTTCTTGAAAATTTTTGTTATTATCGGGTTCTTCATCATAATTGTATTGTAGGGGAAATTCTACTTGTATTTGGGAGATACTCGTACGCTTGATCTTGGTAATAAGTTTGTTCATATTGTTCATTTTCAGCATTTTCTTCAAAAACAAATTTAGGTGGATTATAATTATTCGAGTTGCAATTATTAGCATTTACGGCTGTAAATGGTTTGAATTTTGATTTCTCTACACCAGACATAGGTGTAGGAGTTTGGAATTGTTTCTGTTGATTTGTTGGCCTGAAAGCATTATAATTTGGTTTTGAGACAGATTTTCCAAAAACTTGAGAATTAGTGAAATTTTTTTGTAGTGGTCTATTGAAATTGGGTCTGACGTGCACAGGATGTGATGAAAAACTAGGCTTAAAGGCATATCGAGAAGTTTGTTGATTGAAAGACGGCCTGTTAGTGAAACTGGATTGGGAATTATTAGTTTGATTGTTAGTTTTGAAACTATTATTGTTTTTGAAAGTATTGGGACTGGATTTAGTCTGATTTTGAAAATAATTTACATTATGCTCCTCGGTGGAAAATTGAATAGCTCGCATCAAACTTTGAGGTCGCAAACATCTGATTGTAGTACCAAGAGGCTCCCTCAGGCCTAACAAAAAGGTTTTTAGGGCCAGGTCGTTGTATAACTTCCTCTTTAGAATTTTAACTGCATCGGTGGTTTCATGAGAATCAATAAATGAACATAATACATTTAAAATATGTAAAACATTGTCATAAAATTGGCTTGGTTTTTCGTTTCGTAATTGTTTCATCATCACCAAATCCCTATTCAAACAAGCCTCATCTCTCTGATCAGCAAAATTTCGACAAAGGGTGTCTTTGAGATCATCCTAAGTGCTGACATTTTGAACGTTAATGGTTAATGGTAAGTTTTGCTTGGCCTGAAAGTTCACCGTTCAGTGAATTCAACAAGTAGATATTTTGGAAATCGTTTGGATTTTCAGCTTTATAAAAGGTATCTATCAATGTGTGACAAGTAGAAATATATCGATTTAAATCGTTTGGGTTTCCGTCAAAAGTCACAGTTTAAATACTCTGGCTTAAATTGTGACATGTTAGAATTAATATTAGTTGAAGGAGTATTTGAAATAATCAATGAATCCGTATCGCTATCAGAGTCAGTGTCGGCTGAAGACGGTCTTCTTAAGTTATTAAAATTTGTTAAGAGATTTTCAATCAAAATAAAATTTCAATCAATTACACTACTTACCTACATAAGCAAAAACACGGCTCTCATCATTCTCCTATAAGACACTTAGTTTTGATTGGGCCATGTGGTCTTTCTCAAAATCTAAGTCCTTGCGAAGACAGGCGATTTGCTCCTATCCTCCGATGATTGGTTGATCAAAGGTTTTCCACAACTCTCCAATAGATTGGGAATTTTCCAATGTTCGGAAAAATCTACTCTGCTTCGAAACCGTCCACCAACGTCTCAGCAATTGAAAGTTGTTCTTTCCGGTAAATCGCTGAGACGAAAAATTTATCGATTGATTCGTATCAATTCTCGAAAATCCGCTCCGACTGCGCCGAATAACTTATTCGAACGACGAGAGTTGTTAGAACAATAATTAGCGACTAAAATTCAACTACTGACTAACTAACTTAGGTCTCGGCTTGACATTCGATGCTGCTGACTCAGCTGATGACCATCAGATAACTCACGAATTAAGTCAAACTTGACCACAAATTCGCGAAATAAGGCTCGAATAATCTGAGCTAGACCAGTGGTTTTGGCCAACCACACATTATCAGTGTCTTGTGGTTACCGCTGTTTGTAAAACTGGACCTCAGAAAGGCGTGGAAAGGCCATTAACTCCAATCAATTAACATACATCTGTCAAAACTAACATGCCAACAATAAATTTACATGTTTTGATTGTTTATTTGAACCAATCAGATTGGAATTACGTGAAAATTTGTACTAGGGCAAATTATAGCGAATATTTCCCTCATGTATAAAAAATCCCACAAGAGGAATACAATTATCGAGAACTTCCAGCGATAATTGTCCGGCAGGTATCAATAAAGTGCCCGGCAGGTAGTATATGTTTCACAATAAATGGTTGACTCCTTTTAACTACCTGGGCGTTTTGAGAAGGCTCCGCCATAAACATAATGGGAATACAATGGGTACTTTTATTTTCTTAACTCGATACCAATTATTGTGAAAAATACTACCAATAATTTTTCCGGCAGATCTAATTTCGGGAAATATTCCACTAAATAGCATTCGCACTTCAGAATAACCAGATAATTTTGCATTCAATCGTGTTTTCTTTAAAAACTGCATTCGGTGTCGGGCTCTTTCGCAAAAAATATGAAAATCAACTCATGCAGTTTTTAGAAAACATGCTTTCATCCAAAATTATCGGTAATTTTGATGCATTTTGATTTTAATTACTCCCGATAATTGCACAGTAACTGGTGTTTTGACATTGACACAAAATTAAATTTTTGATTCATGAAAATTCTCTCATAAAATACAATTCGTGCAATGGAAATATATTTTTAATTTTTGACAAATTTGCACTCATGTGCTTTTAAATTATCGAGAATTTCCATTGCACTCGTTATATTACTATTGATAATTTATGATTAATAATCTTAAAATATACTAATGTAGTTATACTTACATATGATATTTGAGAAACAACGTTCATAAACAATTGTCCAACGGAAGAATAAGAATACAAAATCAAATTCATCAACACTGATGAAAACACAAAAGTCATCATAATGAAAAACACAATGTTATAGAGCTGCTCTATTAGTCTACAAATTTTATTTAACCTGAAAACTTTGAACCGCACTTTTCCAATAAAATTATGCACAAATCTTTTATTATTTATATTTAATCTCAATTCTGAAACTCTGTCATTCAAATAATTATATCTTAACTTTATATCATTCAAAAATATTACGATACAAAATTGTTGTGAAACCAAGTAAAATGTTGCCAGTGAATAACCGAATGCTATAAAATATGAGTACGATCTTTGATCTGATTTACTCGAATAAATCCACATTATTGCGCCTTGAAGTGTTGGAGTTAAAATTGCGCCAAAAAATATAATGAGATAAATTCTTACGTATTTATTAACATGTTCTATTGCAGATGACTTATAAAATTTCTCATCATTAAGATCAATACATTCATTAAAAAAATTACTCCAAATGTCCTTGCGCATCCAGGTCCCTAGAACAGCTTCTAGGTTAACAATAGTCGTCACTGAAGTTGTTGAATAAATTAAAAAATAAAATTTGTCTAAGCCTGGCCAGATCTCATGACCGTACAATAAACATAAGCATAAACCCAACAGCACTGCGAAAAGTATGGGTATGGATTTCAGATAAAATATAGATTTGCTTTTTACCAGACATCTTTGATGGAAGTCAAATTGGGCACAAATTCCGATGAACCCGCCTAATCTACCTAAAGTTTCGTAAACCGATTTTGGGTGATTTTGCATGTTACTGGTACGTTTATTAATTTCAGAATGAATAAGAAATGAGAAAATCGATGACCTATTCAGCTAAAACGTTAATTTTTATGTTTGCTTACGGAAAATAGTGTTCAGTTTTTTTAATATTAAGTGCATTAGTCTAATTAATTAGATAACAATATTGATAGTGAATATTTTCGGGGTCGCTTCTCCAAACGAAGGGTTTAAAAAAATGATCCTGAGAGAAAATATGAAGTAGGTAACTAAATTTAATTTTTTTTTTCTAATAGTATGTCATGTCACTTCCGAAAAATTAAAATCATGAAACTACCTTAGTTTCCATATTTTTTTTTTAAATTTCATCGACTTTCTAGATTGATACGGTTCCATTTTCCTCATCAGAATTTTTAGCAGAAAGAAGTGAAAATTTAATGGAAATTTTTTTGATAGTTCAAATAGCCAATTAAATTTTGTTATTTTTTGTCATGTGAAAAAAATCACCCAAATAAAGCAACACCTGGACTTATGTATGTATGTATGTATGTATGTGTATGTTGGGAGATTTCAGTTGCACCGCGACCAAGGTTGATCTATTGTACTCCTCCTTCTGCTGCTAAGTTCGGGTTTCCTGCTCAAAGCAGCCCTTCCAGTTCTAGGTCCTTAAGGAATTTTAGGATATCCAGCGGTTCCAGGGCTGGAATATCTTCCAACTTTAAGGGCACTTCCCAAGTTCTGCATCCTTGAGCGACTAACGGCATCGCAGTTCAGTAGAACATGGTGAGTCTTCACAGAATCTGCAGGTGCCACCTTGTTACAAATAACACCAGTTATTTGTACTTTAAGACAAGAGAACCTAGAGGGTCGTGGAATTCAAAAAAAAATTAAGATAACGTGTAGCCCCTTTATGTGCAAATGAAACCACTCAAAATCCAACAAACAATAATTTTATTTCCACAATGTAAATGCAAGTTACTTTCTCGAAATTTTGAAAGTTAACAGCTTAGTGGTTCTGGCGACACTGATAGGTTCTTGTACCTTTCCAATCCGGAGCTCTTCGATGGATGTTGGGGTTTCACTTTCGTGAACTGGAGTTCTTTGTGTTGTTTCCTGTATCCAGGAAAAAGGATAGATTGCTGGGGTGACGTCCCTCCAGCTGATCCAGACTTCAAACAGTGATCTTTTATGTCCATTAGGTACCCAGAAAAGAATAAGGCAGTATCAGGTTCACCAAGATTTGAAATATTATATCCCTGTATTCTGTCAAAAAGCGAGTGTCTTGCAAAGAAGACTTAAATTGAAATTAGTTTATTATAAAACCATTGTTGTGCAGACACTCCGTTCCAACAGAATCAGGTATGAGAAACTATTGCAAATTGAATAAAAATATTTTAATATAAAAAAAAAACAAATAATTGAAAATAATGATAAAATAATAGTAAATAGTAAACTAGATAATAACAGCAAGATTAAATTAAAATGCTCGTTACAAATTGAGCAGGGTGCTGTTTTTCTGGCAGTAGCAATAAACAGGCAAGAATAAGAACAAAATCAGATAAAAAATAAGAAATTAAACCCCTAGATTCTCCCCCAAATAGACAAATTTTCCTTTTAAGTTAAGGTAGTTAATATAGGTACTACAAGATAAACCTGAGGGTGAAATCAATCAAATCCAGGAACTGTCAAAATTCGCGAGATGTTTTAATTGAAACCTTTTTTTTTAAATGAATTTTTGACCTGTCTGGATTTCTATTTTAAAAATTACACCCTTTTTCAACACTCTTGTCCTTGAGAAGGTAATAATTGACGGAGTCAAACAGAAAATGGCTATATAGGCCTCTGCCTGGATTCAATAAAGAGTTGATAGGGATGGACACACAAATTTGGTTTTCACCGACCCCCACACTAATTGATTCTGAAAACCAGAGCAGCAGTACCTATTTATTAGCCCAAAAATCTGAATTGACTTAACTCGGAAAAACGTGGCACCATCAATCGGCGCTCACACAAAATGGAAGCCCACAATTAGATAAAAAATTAAAATATAATATTTATATTTCAAAAATAGATAAGACAAGATTTATCAGGTAAAAACTCAACAGTGATATGGTAGTATGCACTGATTGCAAAATAAATTGAAAAATTATAAGGGAGAATCTAAAAATGTGAAGGAAAAATTATAAAAATGGAAATGACTTGCCTGCTAGAGCACTGCCAGAGAAAAGGACCATTGTAGGAACCAAACCCTATAGGAAACCAATCTTGTGTTTTTTATACTCAACTGCGTATTAACCAGATCAACCAATCGGAAAACTACACACAAAAGATCGTATTCACTTCACAATGAAATATCACCTGGATTAAAAGAGAATAAATAAAAATCCATTAGAATTATTTTAATTGTTTACAAACTACAATAATTTAAATTAAGGTTATGATGAAAACAAAAAATTAGATTAGGTCATTAGGCCAAAAATAATCATTTCAGAATCAGAAGTTAGAGAAAGACAGAAATATATCCATTTGCTAAAAGTGAGATAAATATAATTTATTTCAATGAAAATACAAATGATTGTCAAATGCGAAATAATTAAAATCATACTTTGAAAAATAAATCTATCAGGTACTAGATGGCAGTACCTTCATTTAATAATAGATATTTGCATTTTATGCACATGATGGATAGATGGCAGTACCTACTGATATTATATTGAACTTTGTGGATATTTTTAGATTACTTAAATTATGAATTATTATTTTGCTGATTCTGAAATGGCAAAAATACAACTTTATAATGAAAATGAGAAGAGATGGAATACGTTACGTAAATGATAAATTTATCATAGCAACCTTTTTCTTACCCCAACTTCTATAGGTGTTTCTTAAATCTGGAATTAATGTCCCGAGAGAAACCCGGTTAGAGTCTTGAGACTTTTCTTGCTAAGGATGACCAGCAGTCCTGATCTTTTTTGGTTGAAGTTGCCTGTCGTAGTCCTGGCTGTTCTAGCCATTGTTTGTTTCTTAGCCGGTTCTCTTCTTTTTTGAGGAATTCTTTGAGGTACGCATTGCCGACGCCGCAAAATGTTTCTGGCCTCTGTCTACGTATTCGTTGCCCTCGACACCTATGTCTCCGGAAACCCAGAGGAGGATTACTTTATTTTGTTTTCCGAGCTCATTTAGTTACTGCAGACATGCCCATACTGTCTTAGAATTGATAACTGGGATCTCAATGCTTTGACAGCTGCATGGCTGTCAGATATTATTACAATCTCTCGTTTCCGATAACTTCTGTTCATTTTCCCATTGGCTCCGAGTATCTGGTTTGTGGCCTGAATACTCCGGCTCCAGTTCCTTCAGCAGTTTTTTAACCGTCTGTGTACCATTTGATGGTGTTGCTTTAAGGGATTGGATAGATTCCAGTTTCCATCTCGGCTGACTCGACTGTCCCATGTAGAAACACAGTAACCGATATTTTCTGAAAAAATGTGTTTACGTAATTTTTGTAGTTACTGGGTACCATCTCACATAATTCCTTATTTAAATTGGTGAAAACTCAAGTATTTTAGAATATTTTATTAGAATAAAACACAGTAAATGCCAATATCTGTTATTAAACCTAGTAATTGCTTTACAGTTACTGTGTTTTTTAAGTGGTAAATGCACTTACTGGAAAGTTTCAATAATATTTTTGAAAATTTGTCCCAATAAACATTTTTGTTTTTATAATATTTACCGTAAATGTTATATCACCTTCTTTATATAACTTAAGGTTTTATATCCATTGTAACGCTCTTTTGTCGAAACAAAAGAATTTTCATAATTTGTGCTCGACTATTGCTCAGTGGTTGTTTAGCATGGGGTGGTCCTTGGTGTTGGTACAGTAGAGAGAGGGCGCCACTAGTTTGTATAAATAATTTTGATTACCAAAGAATAGCCAAACTAGGCACTATTCCATTAATTAGTTATTGTTTAAAAAGATAAATTCAAAAAAATCTGAAAAAGGTAAAATAAATCCAAAATCCAATAGCTATCTGACATTCAACCCATTCAATAAAAACACAAGCTTTGGAATTCTAAACACAATTATTTATTAATTAGATGTCATTAAAATTTGTGACAATATGGCGAACTTTTTTCTATTGTTCTAAGAAAAATATTGTCTAGTATCCAAGTTTTATTTTTTTTTTAAATCATTAACACGAAATTTTTTTGGTTCAACTATGTCTGCGTGATATTCTTATACATGTCCCGTAGGCCAGGCACCCCCATTAACCTGTATTTACAACGAATATACTCGTACTTGACTTTGAACGACACAATGCAAAATACGAGTCATCTCGTAGCTGGCACCTGTAATAAGATTGTCTACTACGAGTTAACTCGTACTTGGCAGCGAACGTGTTAAGCAGCTTTCTAAAAGCAAAACCTAATTTAAATAAGTATAGTAGGATTGAAATTCAAAAACAATTAATAGATACCTACTATGAAATTTTCCTAAGTACAAATGATGGAGTCACAATATTATTAACCTTTAATTTTTGACCCAAAGTCAATCAAATCAATAGAAAACAATTTATTCAATGCAGAAAGGTAATAAATAATCCTTAGGCAGTTTTAAATATCAAAAACCTGCTACATGAAATCAAGGCTTCACGGTTTCCGGAAGAGCTCTTACCTTTAAAGTTCAAAATAGGTAACCATAAAACGTAAATTTGACTACCTAAAGATTTTACATTAGTTCACCTTGTGAAGCTACCACATTATTGATTTGAAACTAAAGGTCAGATTTACCTCTAAAAGTTAATGAATCCTAGATCTATTATATCGGTTAGTATTCGGTACAAAAGAAATAAATTTGGAATAATTATAATAATCCATAATGATTGGATACTAGATAAAGATAACGAAAGCGATAATAAAGGCAGTCATCTGATTACGATAATGATTAGTTAATCAATAAAAAATTACAATAAACTGTAATTAGCTATTTTAGCCAAATACTAAAATAAGGTGAACAAGTCGGTAATTGATTTTATACAGATATTAATTAGCTAATCAAGCTAATCAATAGTGGGCGATAAAGAAAAAGATAATAATGATTAACAGTTATTAATATTTCTAAAGATAATTATTAGCTAATAAAGCTAATTGATAGGGAGCAGTAGAAAAGAGATAATAAGTAACGGTAATTAATAAGGCACATTTATGGGACCGATAGGTAAATAATTATACAAGCCTGGACGAAATCCTTGGAAATTTTCAGAAATTTGAGATCCAGAAGCACCAAACTGACGGAAGGCAATCATCCAATGGTCGGGGATCAATCTCTTACAAGACACAACTTTCCTTGTAGAGGGGGCCCAGACTTACTTTGGAAATGCAGTACCGCATGGTCTCAAATTCGTCAAATTTTCACCCAGAAGTGTAGGCGTGGATTTTTAATACTCTCCCAAATTGCCTGAACGGATTGAAGAAATATAAGGACTCATTTATTAAAGGGAAAAAGGGTTTACATACCTCAACGGCCGATAATAACCTCACTTTCAGAAATTTACACAAAAATCAACAGTCTATTGAATTTTCAGGAAACGTTCCAGCTGGCACAACTACTCGCTCTTCTGGCTAGTTAAATTTAAATAATTTTGGGCTCGATGGCCAAGAATAAAGATAAAATTTTTTGGATTTTTTTTTTTTTTAATTAAGAAAATGGACGACCTTTTCGGTCCTACGACAAAATAGCAAAGAACAAGTCGAAAGTACCCAGATGCTTCTGTCTTTCTTCCTCTGTCAAGCCTGTCGAAATTATAAAAATGACAGCGCTACCGGTTTTCAAAAAAATAAACCTAGGTAGGTTCGGAGTTGGAGTAGAGTGAACAAAACTAATGGAGTCACCCGCAATATGGTAAAAAGCAGTACCCGAACAGCTGGAGAGCGAATGAAGTCACTCGAAGTGAACGGAGTGAGCAAGCCGAACGCATCTCTCAATAACAAAATTTTCGTTATTAGGTTAGGAAACTAGTCAGAAAAATCATAGATGTCGCCAGGTGTACGGAATAGTATTTTAAACATAGAGCAGGTAAAGACATAAGGAGTAGGAACGCGCTAGCTTTTAAATTTTAAATGAGTCCTTAATATATGAAATTAATTAAGAACAATTAAATATGTTCTTGTGTCATTTCAAATGTTACACCATTTACGGAAATATTTCTGTTACTCCTATAAACCCTTTAAAGAGCTTAAATTGAGCGTTTATAAAGGTTTCGAAAACCTGTGTTTAGTAACGGTATATAACTTTAATTTATGTAACCACTGGTAACGGGAATATTGTGGTAACCACTATATAACTTTTGTCAATTCTGTCATCATTATAAATACATATTATCTCTCTCTCAAATACATTGCTTTAAAGGGTCTCCTACTATTCTATTCCCACAATTCTATTTCAAGATGTCTGTTACGTTACTAAATAAAAACAAATATGGAGTCCAAATAATAATATTTATTTACCTATTAGAAAACGATGGTACTTTGTTATAATTTTACAGCATTGGTAGACTCAAAATATAGTTGGGAAACTTTTTCTTCTGCAAAAGTAGAACCGGTACTTCGAAAAAACGCAGGGGCCCTTGAAATATTCACTTTTTATTAATTTCAAATCAATTTTCTCACAAAATATGCACCTATAAATATTAATTAAAATGAGATTCAAGAAGAAATTATTTTCATTTCCGTTTTGCATATGCCAGTATTAAACAATTATTGTATATTTTGCATCAAAATCAGCCAAACCTAGTGTTTTTGCAACGCATCTTTTTTATTATTATGATTTTGGGTAGAAAAATAATGGCGGATCACTTTAGTAACAATATAAACTCTGGAAACTATAATATCACCTAAGGTTATATTTTATAACTATTAGTAACATTATATACTTAACTTTTAACCAGATGCCGTCAGCGCCGGTATTGGCAATTTTGGTCTCAAAATAGTGTTATTGCTATAATCATCATGTTTATCAGTTCCCTCAAGTAATTTATTTTCTTGTCTAGAAACTTGTGTATAGTGTCCTTGTGGAAGATACTAAGGGCACTGAATTTGAGATTTTATTAAAGTTTTTTGAAATTTTTCGGCGAAATGATGTGCTGAACTTCATTTTTTTCAAAATCATTATGCACAGATTTTTTATAACAATAATAAACAGCAACAGACACCTGATTATTCTCATAATAATATGTCAAATTAGGTAGTTTCGTTTTACTAAAGGTTTTATAAAAGAAATTATCGTTACCAAAAGTTTTATAACATATACTGCAAACACTACTAGTTTCCAAGTTTTATAAAGGTGATTGACAACACTTCTATATAACTGGGGGTATTCTAGTTATATAAATGAGGTTATGGTAACCTTTATAAAAATTTCTTATAAATAGTTTAGTAACGGATACTAAAAGTTTTACAAAATGGTGATGGAAATATTTACATCACCTTATTACATACCTGTAAGTTATAGTAAGCTTATAAATACTTTATAAAACTATGTTACCATAGGTTGCAGATTATAAAACTTGTAAACCTTCTTGTAAACCTTTGTTACTATTATATACCCATTATATAACTTGACGTTACTATAAGTTGCGAAAAATGTTTATTGGGTTGTATCAAATCGGAACAAAAATTAGTACATTTGGGTTTTAGACCATTCTAAGCAAGAATCTGCTATCAGATTTTTTCTAAAAAAAATCCCTAATACTACTTATTGAAATTTGAGCGTATAAATGTGGACACCCTGTATACCAGTACAGCTGCGGAAATAAAATTATGAGCCAAATAAGTGTCAAATTCGAGTAGATATAAAACAAAGAAAAAATGAATTGAATCGGTTTAAAAATAAAAATTTTAGAAGGGTGGTCAGTACTTAAGCGGGACACACTGTACATACGATTATCTGCCAGACAAAATAAAATGTAAAGCATTAAAACATAAAAAGTCGCTCCATGGTCTAAAATAAACATCCAAATTCTGGAATGGAAAGATAAATGATAATGTTGCAATAGAGCATTCAAAAGGCTAGTCAGGAGATAAAGAAACGCATTAGAAGCTAGAATAAAAAAAAAAACAAAGCAATTAACTAATAAAATAAGCAAATCAGTTTATTTAACTAACAAATTATCACAATTAGTTGCTTCCAAATGGTAAACCTCGCTTTTTCGACGTCCTTTAAGCATCAATTGGATTTCTTCGAGAGTTTTACCTTTGGTTTCGGGAATAAATAAAAATACCAGCAGTACCGTTCCAAAACTACATACAGTAAATAGATAAAATGCTGCATGGATTCCAAAATTATCGAACAGAGCTGAATACATCTCCAAGGAAGCTATGGCGGCTAGCACGTAGAAAAGATCTGCAATAGTCATACCTAGAAAATTAAATAAATTATTGAAATCAGGAATACTTGCTTTAAGTTATGTATCAATAATTCGCAGAATGATCAATCTGTATTTCTAAAATAGGCAAATTGAATTCATTTTTGAAAAAAATAACCCAATAATAATGCAGAACCATAATCACATATTCTTGAAAGACATTCATAATAAAAATTTGTCGGCAACCAAACTTTAAAACAGATGCCTACTTTTTGCAATTTGTTTTAAATTTTCAACAGCGTTGCAAGTCATAAGAACATTGAACTAAGAAACAGTTATCTTATCAACGATTAGACCATAAAATCATTGGATGGATATCTATTAAATATCAGTTAAAATTGTTGAATATCTTCAGCATTTCTTTTTCATAGAAACGTTATGTAATTATTTCTGACGTTAACACACTATTTGATGACTGATACTCGGATTCTCAACCCTAAAATAGTGTGTTAATGTCAAAAATAATTACATAATTACATCACCGAAATGCAAAAGTAAATAATGGGTCATATTTTTTTTATGCCCATTCCAACGAGCTATCACAATACATATCTTTACATTTCAAAAAAAAAAGTTGGGGGTGGTTTCTACCCTCAAGAGAGGGGTAAATTCCATAAAAAGGCCGAAAAAATGTGCCAAACTAAAAATAAAGGGAACCGTTTTTTTAAAATTTTTCCAGTAAAAAAACAGGGCATCTGATACTGAATTTATTCTATTTAAAAATTCCACCCGTATATTGTCCGTCGTTTTTAATCTGACACTTTCCGTATGAGGTGCGAGAGGGTGAAGCATATGGCAAAAACAGGTGCGACGTCAGGTGAACATTGGCGTTCTAATGTAAGGAGCCACCAGCTCACATTCCTTTGGAGTATTAGATTAAGATCGACGGACTTTACATTTGGTAGGTACATTCAGGGCGGCGCTGCTAGTGGCTATGTTCTTAGCAGTTGTGGATGCTGTTATAAAGCGGCTTCGTTTCTGTTGAATGCGTGGCTACAACGAACGAATCAAATGTCAAAAAAACCCAATCCATAAGTAATATTTTTCTCATTTCAATCATCTGTAATATATTCGCATTTGCCAATCGCTTTAGCAGTAAAGGCAATTTACAACAGCAACATATTCGAATTTTCCTAGTACCAAGTAGCGTGATATATATTTTAGTTTGAAAGGCATTATTGTCTAAATGTGAAATACCCCGCAATCCGCTTTTTAAAAAGCGGCAATTTTCTAAGCTGAGCAAAACACTAAGCCGCTGACGTAAAGCTTTTACTCAGCGCTACATTCATTTGGGTTTCTCACTCTTACTAAGCAGTCTCAGCCGCTTGGACCACCTGAATGTACCCAATGTAAATAAGAGTTTCGAAACAAATAGGAGGCGACTTTTTTTTTCTAAAATATTTGACCTAAGTAAGTTAAACCTATGTATATCTTTATAAAATGGGTACCTACTCACCTATCGCTTTAATCGTTGTTGGAAAAATTTCTGCAGTCATCACAATGGGCACAATACCAAGACCCAACTTAAAGGTGGCCGCGTAGAACATGACACATACAATTGGTATCCAACTGACAAACAGAACATCATGACCAGTATTTTTTAAATGAAAATATATGGTCGTTATCAGTAAACTAATTCCAGTTAACGAGCCTGAAGTAATTAATAAAAATTTTCTTCCAAACTTATCTATTATCACAGAGCCGCATAGGGCGCCTAACAACATAATCACAGCAAATAAAATAGCGGCCGTGGAAGACTTCATGTAAACGGTACCAGCTTCTTCTAAAATCACATGAACATTCATCATTATCACACTTATTCCCACAAGGTGTTCCATTGAGTTAAGAAGCAACATTATTAACAAAGCATATCTGTTGCTACGTATAAGTAATAAATCTTGAGGCCTGCCTTTCTCCGTTTTTTGTCTTTCCACGGCCATTTTGATTTCTGCTAGTTCTTTTTCAATATTGGCAGTTTTGGGCCTAAGGCGCCTCAAAGAAGTCATTGCCTTTTCATCTTTGTTATTGTAGATGTAAAAATATGGACTTTCGGGCATAATCGGGAATAATATAACTTCACAACTGGTTATTACGATACCAATTGTCGGTACAGCATAAAATGGCAGCAATGCTCCTGCAGCGTATACTGTGAGAATACCAAGCAAGAGCATAATATAGATGGATGCTGATAAAAAGCCTCTTATTCTATGATCAGCAATTTCAGCTATATACATAGGGGCTCCGATGAAACACATGTTACCAGCCATGCCGCTTAAAAATCTAGCAATGTAGATCACCCATAGTTTATCGGTGGTAAGTATCATTGTCCAGTAGATACAGCCCACTGCTGATGATAATAGCATAGAGCCTTTTCTGCCAAAATAGTTAACGACAAACACTGTGGTTGGTAAGCCGGCGGCCGCTCCAATGAACAACATCGTTTCCAGTCTTTCCCCTTCTGCACGAGTTATGGGAATGTGTGTCTGGTTGCTGAGTAAATATGGTACCATTGGAGCGCTCCATCCATATGCCATGCCATTGGATATGGCCATAAGCGTACCTGGAATAATGATGTGATTAGAAAGGTTTTGTAGAGAATAAAATTCTGAGCAAATTGAAAATATGAAACGTGGGTAATTTTCTTGTACTAGTAGTTATAAATTACTTCTGATTGACATCGGTATTTCTCATGTTCATTTAATAATGCAGAGACAAATTACCATCAATAAAGAATTATGCGTTACTTTAATATCGATGAAAATATTAAAGAATGAGTTTGGGAAAGAAAGATCAGAGAAAAACACTAAATCGTTTGGAAGATTGTAACGCTCTTTTGTCGAAACAAAAGAATGCTCATAATCTGTGCTCGACTAGGCTCAGTGGTTGTTTAGCTTGGGGTGGTCCTTGGTGTTGGTACAGTAGAGAGAGGGCGCCACTAGTTTGTATAAATTATTTTGATTACCAAAGAATAGCCAAACTAGACACTATTCCAATAATTAGTTATTGTTTGACCTTAGGGCAGGCGCGCATTTGAAAATCACATCACTGGGCGCGCTGCGGCACTGCGTGCCTCCAGCAGAAAAACATACGAAATAATTCAAAACATCAAAATTTATTCTTATATAGAGTGAAAAAATACAATAAATTGTAATTCTAGGCATCTAAATGAAATCCTTCATACTAATTTCGCAAAAACACAAAAATGATATTCATAATATTTCTACTATGCCGCTTGTAATTTTACTTACATGACCAGGCGCGCTGGCGGTACGGAATGCCGAAAACTTAACACCTGCAAGTTCAAGAACTCACTGACATCTGAACAAGCGCTCTAAGGTCGTAAATTGTGCGTAGTAGGTTTACTGATATATTCATTTGAACATAGCTAGACAGACAATATGATAAAATCCACAATATTTGCGGAATCGTTGAACTAGTAAAAAAGGCGGCATAAAAGGCCGATAGCGCGCCTGCCCGAGGGTTAAAAAGATAAATGCAAAAATCTGAAAAGGAAAATAAATCTAATAGCTATCTGACATTTAACCCATTCCAAAACACAAGTTTTGGATTTCTAAAAACAATAATTTATTAACCAAATGTCAAACTGTTGTTCATTAAAAATTTGTTGACAAGATGGCGAACTTGTGGTTCAACGGTTCAAAGGGGAATATTGTTCAGTATCCAATTTTATTTTTTTTTTAAATAAGCAGCTTTCCAAAAGCAAAACTTAATTTAAATAGGCATACAAAAAGATTGAAATTTAAAAACAATTAAATAGATACCTTTGATTTACCTAAGTATAACTACTGTTGAAATCATTATACCATTAACCTTTAATTTTGGACTCAAAGTCAATCAAATCAATAAAAAACAAATTTAAAAATGCAGAAAGGTATAATAAACAATCCCTAGGGAGTTATAAATGCCAAAGACGGGCTATATGAAATCAAGGATATCGGGGAGAGATTTATCGTCTTACCTGTAATTAAAATTCAAAATATGTAAACATAAAACTTAACTTTAACTAGGTACCTAAAGATTTCACATTGGTTTATTTTATAAAACTACCACCTTATTGATTTGAAATTAGGAGTTAAATTAACCCTTTAAAGGTTAATGAATCCACAATATATTATATCGATCAGTATTCGATATAAAAGAAATAAATTTTTAATAATTATAATAATCCATATTTATTGGATAATGATAATGATAAAGAAAATGATAATAAAGGTAAATTTCTGATTATGATAATAATTGATTAAATAAATTAATAATTATATTAAACAGTATTTGGCTATTATAGCTAAATACTACTATACGGTAAACGAGTCGGTAAATGATTTTACCTACGAGCGTGTGATAAAGTGCACTTTACCGTACTTATTTGCAAATGGAAAGTAGCACTTTACCGCACACTATGCGGTAAAGTTACTTTACCGCATAGTGTGCGGTAAAGTTAACTTTACAGCATAGTATGCGGTAAAGTGGACTGCAAAGTGTGCGGTAAAGTTAACTTTACCGCATAGTATGCGGTAAAGTAGACTTTGGTATTTGTGATTAAAAATCCTTTCTTTTTCATGAAATGGCTTTTTGATCATTTCTAAATCTATTCTAATTTCATTAATTATTCTGATTCATTAATTAATTGTATTAATGCCTTTTTTCGTAGATGTAGATGCTCATAGGTAAAATTTTGTACCTAACACATGCGGAAAATGCCTTTACCGCCCTTAACGGCTTGACCGAACTCCGCTTCGCGTCGTTCGGTCAACTGCTGTTGCGTGCGGTAAAGTATCACTTTCCGCATTTATTAGGTAAATAACTATTACAAAGATATTAATTAGCTAATGGAGTTAAACGATAGGGGGCAATAGAAAAAAAGATAATAATAAGTAACGGTAATTAATATTTACAAAGATATTAATTAGCTAATAAAGCTAATCGATAGGGAGCGATAAAGAAAAGGTAAGTTACGGTGATTAATATGGCACATTTAAAGGACCCATAGGTAAATAATTATACAAGCTTGGACGGAATCCTTGGAAGTTTTCACAAATTTGAGATCTAGAAGTACCAAACTGGCTGGAGGCAACCAAATAATGGTTGGGGATCAACTTCTTACAGGACACCAACATTCTTTGAAAAGGGAGCCCAGATTTACTTTGAGATGCAGAACAGCATAGTCTCAAATTGGTCAATTTTCACTTGGATAGGTGCAGTCACGGATTTTTTTCGTCCTGCCCAAAGTTGCCTGAATGAATTGAGAAAATATAAGGACTCATTCATCAGAGAGAAAAAGGGATTTACATACCTGTACGGCCGATAGTAACCTTACTTTCCAAAATCTTCAAAAAAATCAACAATCGATTGATTTTACAAGAAACGTTCTAGCTGACACGACTAATCACTCTTCTGGCTAGTCAATTTATAAAACTATGGGCTCGATGGCCAAAAATAAAGACAAAGTTTTAAGATTTTCAAGATTTTAAAAATCTGACTGGACGACCTTTTCCGGTATCAAGACAAAAGAGAAAAGGCACAAGTCAAAAAAGTTACGAACGCTTAAGCTGTGACGTCACACCGGCTTTAGACACCGTATTAACACGTGTTAGAATTTTTTTAAAACAAAAGTCAGGAACCTCATCAGAGCGGCGAATTACGACCACTCAAAGTATAGGGCACGGTTCACTGACGACTGAACGAATAGAAGGCTGCAATTTCGGCGGTTAGCCGGTGTGACGTCAGAATTTCCCGCATAATTTATCTGCATAAGGGATTTCCTCGGATACAATTTCGACGATAGGACTGCGGTTTTCACGAGAGATCTTAGATTTTTTTTCTTGATTTGAGTAGCTCAAGTTGTTTTTTTGGGTCATATCCCTTTAATAATGTTGAATAAAGAACTTTCATTCACCGTTCATCAATCATCTTTTTTGTTAAAACCAATAGTGTCAGTATTATCAAGCGTTAGGAGCAGTTTGAGGAACCGGACACCTGTAGAAATCTTTTTTAGTATTATACCGAGTGACAATAAAAAATTTCCAACTGAGAAGCACATCTTCAAGAGGTCATACCAAGCTTCATTTAAGAAATAAAGGCATCAATAAACTATTTATTTTTCAGGAGCTTTGTTGACTTCTTTTATTTAGGGAGAAGAAACAAGTCTCTTGGCAACAATTTATTCCGTTGTAACGTTTATTAAATAATTACACATCAAAACGTAACCTATTAGTACTAAAACCCGATTAACAATAATTAGGTCGCGATTGACATTAAAGTTGAAGTTAAAAAGTCCCGATTGACAATCTTGTTTGGAGGTTAATTCAAGAATGATCTCTGAGGAAAAAGCTGTATAATATGGAAACTTAATAACTATGCTGAGTGAGCGGAATGCTGAATAAGCGTGGTAGAGTAAAAATCAAACGAGAAGAAGCTACTGTCGTTAGCGCTGACAAAGAAAGCAGATTTCCTTTTCTCTAAGTCCCTCCCATTTAAAGTGAGACAAACGATAAAGCGCGTGGCTTCTTCTCGTTTGATTTCTACTCCAGTTTCGTTGCGCGACAGTAGCAGCAAAACAGTGGCGTAGGTAACATAACATATTCCTCCCCCGTTCAAATTAATCAATAGGTTGATTTGATTGAATAATTTTATTTCCCTTTGGAAATTGATCGTCGCCCTCTTGGCATCAGATAGTTTCGGTATTGCTGAGTATCATCTGGTTTGTTAGTGGTACCAACAACTGCTTTCAACTCGAGTGGTTCTGGTTCTTGTCGATGTCTATAACCGGACGTAGTAATAAGTTTTATTTTAAAAATACTATTTACTTCTTACCATTGTCTGTCACAATAGTTTTTGGTAATCCAAAAATTAGAATAAATTCACAGAACTTGTCGGCGATGGTTTTTGACTCATGATTGGGAATTGCGAATGTAGTATAAAAATAAATTTATTTCTTGCTTCTGTTACTGGTAGAGGTCCTACAATATCTAAGAAGATTTTCTCAAATGCATTGGAGCTTTAATTGGATGACGATTTACTTTATTTTCTTGACACTTGATACAACCTTTTATGAACGTGATGATTATTATCAAATACGTAGAGAATTACTTCATTTGGTATATTGTGTTTAATAGTAGGATTGTAAGATCTTGGATTTTTTAGGTAAAGAGTAGTATTTGTGTCAGTGATTTTCGCCTTTAGGTTTTGAAGAGCGTAAAATAGATCCTTAGGAGATGGTTTTTCAAAATGATTTAAATGAGTTATTAGAACATGTAATTGAAGTATCATTTTCCAATACTAATGTGTCGTAAAATTTTAAGTCGTCAACATTGATTCTATTTAACTCGTATGTTTGATTTAACGTTTCATAATGAGCATTGGATTCATCAAAATCTTTTGAAAATAGCAATATATTTGGAACCATTTTGAATATATTTTCCAAATTATAGGATAATCGATTAAATCTTAATTTTGATAATTGAATTTAATAAAATCGGCATATGGTTTTTCTCGAAAATCAATATGTAATACTGATAGGGCGTCGGCTACTGAATTTAAACGACCCGGTTTGAAACAGGTCTCGTAGTCATATTCCTCCAACGAACCAATCGCGAAGATGGGTCTTTACAATTGAATAGCCTGGTCAAAAGCCTACAATCTTTAACAATTTCAAATTTCCTACCGTAAAGGTACGGACGAAAATGCTTCACCGACAAAACTATGATTAATAGTTCTTTTCCCACAGATGAATATGAAATTTCTACTCTATTTAGCGTACGGCTAGCATAAGCAATAGGAAGATCGTTATTTGGTCCACCTTGCGACAAAACTGATCCAATTGCAAAATTAGAAACGTCGGTTGTTAATGTAAATTCCTCATTGAAATTTGGGAATTGTAATAATGGTGCCTTTTGAATTCGTCTAGAGAGTCTTGTTGTTCTTTATTCCAATAGAAAATTGAGTCATTTTTCAATAAAATTGTCAATGATTTTGCTATTTTAGCGAAATTTGGTATAAATCCTCTGTAATAGCCTACAAGACCTAGAAATTGTTTAATATTTTTTTGAAATTTGGGCATTGGGAAATTTAGGACATTCTCGATTTTCTTTTGATCTGGCTGAACGCCTTTTTCTGAAATTTTGTGACCTAAATAAATTATTCTTTTTTCATGAACTCACATTTATCAGGTCGTAATTTTAAATTATTTTGAGACAATATCTGAAATATTAGTTTTAATTTTTGTTCATGATCGGAAACATTTGATTCAACGACAATAAGATCATCGAGGTAAACAAAGCATTGATCTCCCTGAACTCCGGCTAAAACCATATTCATTAATCTTTGAAATACTGTTGGTGCACATTCAAGACCAAGTGGCATTCCTAGGAACTCATAATGTGCATTAGGTTTTGGGTGCATCTTCCGGATTCATTTTGTTTTGGTGGAAGCCTGAGGCTAGATCCGGAAATGTGAAAAAAGATGCATGTCCTAACTGGTCTAATATTTCGTCAATATTTGGAATTGGCTGAACTTGGCCTACAGTGACATCATTAAGGCGTCTGAAATCGACTACAATCCGTCATTTGCGAAGTCCTGATGAATCAATTTTTTTTAGGTAGGTACCACCCACAGTGATGCATTATATGGGGAAACAGATGGCTGAATTATCTTTTTTTTTTTTTCAACATTTTTTCAATTTGGTTTGAAATTTCAGATTCATGACATTTTGGAAGTCTATACATTTTGGAATGAGTTGGGGTATCAGTAGTCGTATTTATTTTACATTGAATCGCTTGAGCGAATGTCAAGTTATCATTTGGTTGATAAAAATATGATTGAATTCTCGGCAAAGATTCAAAACTGACAATTTTTCTTCAGAATTAGGATGTTCTAATCTTAAATTATTTTCTAACGTTGAAATGCGATCAACCTTGTGAGAATTAGACGTTTCTTATTGTGTAGCATTAAATCGACTTTTAGAATAACACTCTTTGACTTTACTGACATATTTGGACCTTCTGGCAATTAAATGTTTTTCTTCTATGATCGCTTCTGTGAGCGCGTCATTGATATTTTTGGGTTCAGCTCTTCATAAACAACTAGAAATATCGTCGGTTGAGTGGAGGATAAACGGTTGCAAAGCTATTTCCTTTATCATAGCAATTCGACCTACTGATTCATTGTGATTTTGGAAAGAACAAGCATTTAAAGCCAGTTTTTGTAGGGTTTCTATATGATTAAAATAACGTTGCACTGATTCCATTTTACTTTGTTTTAATGTATTTAATTCTTCTAAGATTTGAGAAAGATCTCGTCGATCACCAAATAGTTCAATTAAATATTCTCGAATTTCATCATAATGATAGAATTTTTTGAATCTAGTTTGAGCGCGTGCGGATTCTTTGAGTTTAGATTCTATGTAAGATATGAGTAGAATTTTTTGAGGGCCGCGACAAAGACTCCATGCTTGACCACAGTCTTGTAAAAAATCAAAGAGTTTAGTGCGATCACCATCAAAATTTTGCTGAAATGATTGCGCGAATATCTGACATAGTATGAATAGGAGCATTATTGTCATCATTATCTAGATATAAGGATTCTTGAAGGGATGCGGGACGTGCGGTAGCTTGACTTCAGGTATCAGGTACAATAGGCATGATCATAAGTACGACATAAAATCTAGAAAATGCTTCTGAAAACTTGTCTTCTTACGATGCTGGCAGATGCAATTTGGAGCGATTGATAACACTCTGTCTAGTTTTTCATTTCACCCTAATCCGATCCTCGTCGCCAAAATTTGTTAAGTACTTTTATTTAGGGAGAAGAAACAAGTCTCTTGGCATCAATTTATTCCGTTGTAACGTTTATTAAACAATTACACATCAGAACGTAACTTATTAGTAATAAAACCCGATTAACAATAATTAAGTCGCGATTGACATTAAAGTTGAAGTTAAAAAGTCCCGATTGACAATTTTGTTCGGAAGTTGATTCAAGAATGATCTCTGAGGAAAAAGCTGTAGAAGAAAATATAATTTGGAAACTTAATAACTAAGCTGAGTAAGCGGAATGCGGAATAAGCATGGTAGCTTCGTTGCAGGTCTGTGGCGTAACATAACATAACAGCTTAAGAAAAAAATCTTTCTCGCGATGTAGAAATATACAGGGTATTCAATTTAAGAAAACTGAGTTTTTGAAGTTATTAAAATTCAATTTTTTATTATCACCCGGTATAATGCTAAAAAAAATTTCTATCATAAACTAAAAATGTATTGGGTAATTAAAAACAATGGTGCAAACCGCATCCTTTTATCTTTTCTAGTTTCGAGGATATTAGCCATTGAAATGTTTCAGTTTTGGCTGGGACACCCTGTATAATAAAGTCTAATAATAGGAGCAGTGTTTGCAAGCTTGCAGCACGAAAATTTAATTTGATCGTTTTAATGATTACCACCAATTTAACACGCCACGAGCGATAATTAAATTTGATTGATAAAACAATAATTAGGAATTGTTTGGCGTCTTTTAATCGATACCAATTATTAGGAATGTGGTAAATCAGCGTAACGGTTTATATCATTTAATAACGTATACTATGCGCTTATGCAGTTTCATTTGATATGTTAAATTTGGTTTAGCTTTTATTTGAAAATATTATGTAATACAAGTCCCAGTACCTATGTATGATTGCATTTTTGAATGAAAGTTATATTTTTTACAAAGTAGGTATTGAGTTCGTTTATTTTAAAATTAAATGGAAACATGGGACCAGGGCCGCCGCTAAGGTGTGTGCCGCCCGTGTGCAACTCAATATTTGCCGCACCTCTCCTACATGGGTTTTTTCATTTCAGAGCGGGGGTGCTGAAGCTCGCCGCTGGCGCCGCCGGAGGCAGAATTTTTTTTCGGGTGCCACGCCCAAAAACGTTTATTTTAAGCCTTAAAAAAATCATTTGGAAAATCTTTCGCGGCAGGAGAGGCACTGCCACCCCTGACCAGCCGCTACTTAGCAGCAGGTGCCTACTAATAATATATTTAACAAAATTTATGAAAGTTGCATGTAATTACTTTTTTTCATATAATAGGTATATCAACAGTAATCAGTAAATAGTTAAACTATACCTACTATACCCACTAGAAAATTTGAAGGAATATCCAACATTCGGCAAAGTCAGCGGCATTATCAGTATCAAAGCTAGATAAAAAAAGAAATATACCTAAATAAAATGCATGCCTTCCAGTTTTTTTTATGTAGACTAAGCTTATAAAATAGATATTGGTATACAGGGGAGTCGCGTCGGGGGTGGTAATGGGGGTAATTACCCCTCCCCCCCTCAGGATCGAATTCTCAAGAGAAATATCACGATGCCCAAAAGAAATTACATAATATATTGAAGAAAATAGAATTTGGTTTTGTTTTATTTTTCTCACAAAGGAAATAATTGTTCTGGAAAAGTGAATGACCTTGAAATTTGCACAAAAAAATCATCTGCGGCGCGTTTTCGGAGGGCGCCCCCTCAACCCGTTTACCCCTATTATTTAACCCCCCCCCCCCCCGCAGACTGCTGGTCACGCGTCGCCACTGTTGTTATACATATAAATATTGTAGGGTGACCATACGTACAGCGTTTCGCTATATTGTACAGGATTTTTAAAGTCTGTCCAGCATTTGATTCTGTACAGCAAACGTACAGCGATTCGAATCCGATCATATTTAAGTTTTTCTTAAAAAAAATTGTCCGTAAATAACTTAAGGGCATTTCTACATTTGCGATTTACGTCATTTACGCCATCATCTCCCAGAGTATTCTTTTTAATGCTAACTACCTTTTTTATCTCTCTCTATTCCACGCTGCTTAGAAGAAGACACAGCATAATAGGACTGTTTCTGCAGCAATCACAAACCAGTCAGCGCGAATTTTATTGGTTGAAAATTGTCAAAAAGTCAGAAACAGTCAGAAAACTAGTTTCCACCCAAGGTTCCTAAAGTTAATAGGTTGTCTGATAATAATGACATCATCAGGAAGATCTAATGGAGATTTACATTATGTTTAGGCATCCAGATGGCGTCATAAAAGTTATCAGCCTCTTTCAAACAGACCTTGGTTTCTACCATTAAGGTTTTCAACCAATGAAATTCATTCTGACTAGTCTGACTGGTTTGTGATTTTTGTGCGAACAGACCTAAAGTTTGTTTTTTATTTAAAGATAATTCCCCAAGTCAAAAATTTAGTAAGTATGTTGGCAACAGAAGCCTTTTCTACATAAAAATTTTAAAAGCATTGACAATTTTACATTGTATTGCCAACATAATGTCATTTTGACTTTTATCTTTAAAAAAAAACCAGACTTTATTATGTTATGTCTTTCATTTTTTTTTTTTTTGTTAAGTGGTACTAAAACGGGCTAAAAAGTCGACAAAATTTGCATTTAGTGCTTTCTCCACTCATCTGTCCCAAAATTTAAGAAGTGTACAGCATTCATGCAAAAAAAATATGGTCACCCTAAAATATTGGAGTTTATAGAGTCATTGTTATTTAATTTAAATTATTTTTTTTTGGTTATTTGGAAAAAAAAAGTATTATCAGTGGGGTCTGCTTTGGCCGCCCGTGTGCGGTGCACACTTTGCACACATGGTAGCGGCGGCCCTGCATGGGACTTTTTGTTATGAAAAGAATGTAATAAAATGTTCCTCCTGGTTGTTTCTGAGAATTGAACTATAATTTTTAATAAAGCTTTGGCTTAATTTTGTTCGAATTTGATTGAAAACACGACAATTTGCATAAGATCATGTAGATTAACATCATAAACTTTGTCTTTGACAAGGCCGTAAAGAGAAATATCTATGGGGGTTGAATCGTATTATCTATTGCAGGTCAACTTATGTTACCATTCCGGCAAGTTATCGATGAAAATACACCTGAATGTTATTAACAATTTTGCACAAATATTTAGAAAATATTGTTATGAAAACCTTAACTTATGTAGACGTTTGAGTGATTTTTCATGGTTGAATGGGTGATTACTTATCATACCTATCGCATTCAGTAACGTATTTTCTGTATCAATTTCAACTTGTTTTATATTTTACTAGCTGACCCGGCGAACTTCGTACCGCCTCTGAATTATTAAATATCTCTGAGTTAAATACCTATTAAATGTTGTGTTAACGTATCTACGAGCTGAATTAAATTCAGGTCAAACCAGAGTCGCTTGCCAGTGAGTTCAGTGATGCATTTTAAGAAGCACTCCAGAGCTGCTCTAGAGCGCCCCGGGCTGTTTATAGGCGTTCCAGTGTATCAGAGTTTCGCGCAACTGAACTTTTTTTTCGGGATAAAAAATAGCCTATACCACTCCCCTCTATAGCCGAATTCGATTGACCGGATTAGATCGTTCTGGTTCAATTTAAGTGAACCACACTGTGTTCGATTGAGGTTGGATCAGTGCACCTTCATCAACAAAAAAATGATCTAGATCAGAAGAATTGAACCCAAATCGATCTAATCTAGGTCAATCGAATTCGGCTTATATAGAGATATGTGGTATTAAATTCGAGATCGGTCCAGCCGTTCGAGAACGGCTGGACCGATCATTCATGCTGTTAAAAAAAAGTTGGGCTATGTTGTTATGTAATGTGAATGAGTTTGTTTAAAATTGAATTAATAATTAATTCAAAATGAATTTCTTTTTCTGAGATGCTTAACCTATCCACAAACTTTCCTTGGAATGGCCATAACAACCTACCAAAGTTTTATCGTAATCGGATAAGTGGTGTAGGAGTGCATAGGGCGCAAACCCAGCAAGCAAACAAACATTGATTTTTATATACAGGGTGTCCCATAAGTCACAATCCAAACTGAAAGGGGCGATTCTTTAGATTATTTTATGACTAAAACTTCAGATAAACATAGGTCTGGTAACGCTTCGTTACAGATCTACAGGGTGGTGAAATGTTAAAATGTGTTCATATTAAAAATGAGCAAGAATATGGCGACAAGGGCGTGGCCCACTTCTAGATTTCTACTGAAAATGACCAAGAATATGACGGCGGGACCTCTATTGTCGCCACTGTAGGTAGAAAAGGTATATTGAGTCACTGTAGTTTCATATAGCTAATAACAGAGATTTGTTTTTTATTTTATTTTTTCTCGATAAGGGTCGGTAATTCGAAGAAACTACAAGAGAACAAAAAGTTTCTAAATAAGGTAGAAAAATCATTCAGTTCTTTAGAATCTACCAGCGGTGCACCGCAAAAAAGTTCAGGAGCAGAAAAGGGCACATGACCCCTGAAAAAACATTACCCTGCAATTTCTGGCAAACGTTTGAAATGTGCAATCATTTAGCTCCTATTGTGTCACCTATATTCCAAATTTCAGCTAAATCCCTCAAAAATTGCAGGAGCAATAGAGAAAAAACTAAAAAAATATTGAAATTTCAACACCCTGTAGATCGGTAACGGAACGTTTGCGGATACATATTTATTGAAAATTTTAGTCATAAAATAAACCAAGGAATCACCCCTTTCAGTTTGGACCGTGACTTATGGGACACCCTGTATATAGATATACCTACATTGATACCTACCCATCTATATTGTTAATAGAATAAACTCTAGGTGACGCCAAAATTATTAAAATTATAATCATTAAAATCATCAATTATGATTACTTAATGATTTGGATTTATTTTAATAATCCATAATTGATTGAATCAATATGATTTATTGAAATTAATTTATCGCTTAAATTCTTCTGAAACAATCTTTATGGCTAATGAAAAAATCCTAGATAAATCCAAACAAGTTAGGTATAGGTATGTTTAATAGAAAAAAGAATCCAAGAGTTTTGCAAGTACTAAATAATAATTATCCATTATTTATTTTAAGGGTTTAATGTAAATTGTTGTGCGAAAAATGTATACTTAATAGAACTGGCAACTTTGAATTATAAAAACAAACTTACCCAAAAATGTAGCCGCTATTTGAACCCATAGATTTTTCAAAACACTTGCCTCAACCATTTTTACTAGAAGTCACGATGATACTTCCTATTTTAAAATATTTGCGATCTAGGAGTTGATATGGTTTAATGTATGGTGGTTTAACTAATGAAAATTTAAACAGTCCTGTGTCGTGAATTGGCGAATGTGCCACCATAATATGACCAACAAAATGTGTATTATCAATGCTATATGTTTAACTACTGTAATAATTTTTTGCGCTGTTGCCAAAAAAAACCTTTTTTTCTTTGTTATGTAAATAAGAATTGGTATGAAATGAATGCTCTTGAAATACTTTCGAGTCGTAACTCAGACCGCGCTTTTACGTCCTAACAACGTCCTTATTGAAGTCTTGGCATCAAGGTCACGACGTCAAATAGACGATTATTCAATGCCTATTTCTACAAAAATTGAGATTGATTTTAAATTAGTAGTGACATTGCAAATCATGAGTGTTTTCCAATTTTGGAAGCAGAAACGTCATTATGCACATCACTGTTTTAACGTTCCATGAATTCTATTTCTACTGAAGGTATAATCTCGAGGAGTATTCAGTAGTTTTTAAGCAAATCATGAATTCAAAAAAAAAAAAAATTCCAGGAAGGCCCATTGCCAAAAAACCTCAACTGGATTATATAATGCGGGTCACTGTCAGTCATTTTCCGTGGAGTGGCTATCATTTTCCAAAACATCGACGATTAGGTGGTCAGTTACCCATCAGATGTTTTTCAATTTCTTGATAGATATTTTCTCCTAATGGCAGTGTCACTTCACTGAAACAGATTTATCTTTCTTTTTATGACTAGAATTCGTTGAAACTCGTCTCTCAATAGGTATCTAACTTTAGCCCTCATTCCTCATTCACTTTTCTAGAATTATTTAAAAAAAAAAATAATAATAATTAATTTTACTCAGGAAATACCTGTACATTCATTTAACAAAAAATTAAATTTTATAATAATTATTATTATAATTACTTATTCTATATAAGGTAGTTTAGTACCTATCTATTGAATAATAAAACACACCGACCGACCTTGAACTGCGATATGGTGAACATGAAAAAATCATGGACACTTCGTAATCACCAGCTGTTTTGCTGTTTATATAGGTACAAATATTGTTATTTTTTATTTTTATAATTGAAACTTCTAATTTGTTTTACATAATATACAACGTGTACAGAAGTCGTTCGTATCTATCTTATATTGGGATGGCGCTTAAGCCTAGTACTCATAACTGCGAAATTCGCATTTTTACATTGCTTCGACAATTTGACGTCTGATACACGCATAAAACGTCAAATTGTCAAAGCAATGTCAAAAAAATGCGAATTTCGCAGTTATGAGTAGGTACTAGGCTTTATTTGGAATTAGTTATTCAGTAATCTGATTTTATGTCAATAGAGTTTTGAGATTAAAAGATTTCTTAATACTTAATATGTCACCAGCATCGCAGATACCTAGTTTGAAATAGTTTGATAAGCTCACGTCATTAATTATTTTTCAGATAATTGTTCGCATCCCAATTTTTTATTTTTGGATGCACATATCAGTTATAAATCAATAACTTAACATTAATCTTTAAGAAAAAATTAAATTGAGAATTTCATACATCTGTCAAAACTGGTATTCCAACAATAAATTGACATGTTTTGATTGTTGATTTAAACCAATCAGATTGTAATTACGCGATAATTTGCACTAGTGCAAATTATCAGATAATTGCATACTAACTGGTGCGAAAACTGGTGTTTTGACATTTTTTGACAAAAAATTTAAATTTTTGATTTATGAAATTCTCTCATTAAATACAACTCGTGCAATGGAAATATATTTATAATTTTCGACAAATTTGCACTCATGCGTTTTTAACTGAAAAAGGCACTCGTGCACTACGTGCACTCGTGCTCTTTTTCAACTAAAACTGCATCCGGGCAAATTTCCCAAAAATTATCAATAATTTCCATTGCACTAGTTATACATATTACTATTGATAATATTTTTTTCGTTTGAAGAATAATAAGCTAATAAACAAATGCTGCAAAGTTCTATAAAAAAAAATATGAAGTGCAAGCTAAGGAGAAAATACATAATTGATTATGGCTAAAATTATACAGTGTAGGTAGTTCAACATACCTCACGCCTCCCCCATATACAGGTTGTTTCACGAAAATCGAAACTGGGGCGTTTTATATATTTAAGGGTCGATTAAAAAAAAAAAAAAAAAAACGCCCCGCCACGAAACTTTTTAACTCCATCGGTATTTTACTAACAATTCGTTCTTAAGATATTCACTGTCAAAGTTGCCATGGGCTAAATAAAAAACAATCTTCTGACCCTATTATTCTCAAATCAACACTTTCCTGACTTTCCTCTCGGACAAGTCAATTTTCTTTTTTTGTGTGCTTCAAAAAAAAAAAAAAGCCGTTTCTTCCCATCAAAAGGTTGAAAGAGCTATCAACTAATCAAAGAATAAAAAGGCTGCTGGCTTAGATGGAGTCTCTGGCTGACTTTTTTAAAGAGAGGACTTTGCCATAAAATGGAACAACGAGACAATTTCTGGAGACACCTGTGAGACACGTCTATCCTCGCCATATTCAAGCCTAACAACAGAAGTCTTCAAAATCCCAACCTGAGTGAAGCGTCAAGCCCATTTTCTTTATTTGTATGAGAAGTACCTCAGCTTGCCCAAGAAAACCTGCCGTTGGGCGTTGAAATCTTCTATATAGGACTGACAGTAAGTTATTCAATCTGAGCAGAATTTAAGCGAAGGACATGGTATCCACAACAACTGTATGTGATCTTCAATATGCTGATGATAACCCTGACCTGGCAAAGACCGAGGAAGACATAGGAACATCGGCCTAACAATAAATATGGATAGAACGGAAATCCTTACTAACCTGTCGCAAATACTAATTCATCAGATCCAGCTGTAATTATCAATTGAGCACTTCTACAAAATATACAATACTTTCCATACCTCGCTAGTCATTTTTCGACAAATGCAAACATTGACGCGGAAAACTCCAACTAAAGTGCGCCAGCAAAGTTTTTGTACGTCTCTTTAAAGAGTGTTCGACAAACACGACATAAGTATCCAAACTAAGCTAGCGATCTCCAATGCCATCGTCATACTGTCAACTACTTAAGTAAATATACCTACCGCTCTGTACATCAATTTTACTAAAGTGTGTCGACGAGTCAGCAATAATTTGGTATAAATACCGCATCGAAATCCATTACCGGCAGACAAAGGCTAGTGCTAGGGAAAAGCCCCTCTAGCTGAGTCTCCTCCCAGTGCAAACTACCTTTAATGGGAAACGTCCTTCTGAACCTGTCTCAAACCCAGCTTTAGTCTTCAGTCACGCCATGTGTACAGAGTGTACATAATACAGAGAGGCCTATAAGTAGTACGACCCTCCCTAGAAGAGATATCAAGATACTATTTCTAGGGTAATATTATTATTATTCAATACCTATCTTATTGTACCTACACCAAGCGAGTTTCTCTCTACCTGAACCCCACCTACGCCCTCGAGGCCGTATTCTTGATTTCTGGGAGGAGAACTTGCTCGGGAAGTGAGCGTGGTTCACCTCAAAACGGTACATGTCATATTCTTGAAAATGGGGCTGTGAAGTGAAAGTTCCCGGGAATTCTGAAGTTCCCATCCTCTCACCCAAGAGAAAACGAGTTCCCGCCAGGGTTTCTAACCTCAAAACTTGACGTTGTTTTCAAACTTGACTTGTTTTTGTATTCTCCTTTCAAGTTCACCAAGTTCACGGCTTTTTCGTTTTCATAGGCGTCATTTTTATGAATGTGGATTATTTTAATGAGATTATCTTGAATACAGAACATAATCCAAGAAGACATGGGAAATGCTGCGGAAGCGAAAGAAATAGGATACGATGTTCTGCGTCGAAGAATTCTTTTTCCCTTGATCAGAAATTCATGAAATTTTTAGGAGTGAGCAAAAATGTATGCCACGAAATAGTGGACATGGTTACTCCGTATGTTACCGCTTCAATGCAAATCTCGGCTTCAACCAAAACTACAAAGGTATGCATTGAACACAGTATTCCAGAAGTTGATGAGCCACATGAAGTTCAGGAACAGGAATACGGAATATATACTGCGGAAAATTATGCGGAATATTTCCCTCATGTATAAAAAATTTCAAAGGAGGAATACAATTATCGAAAACACAGCGATGATGCTCATAGGGTACCTAATTAAAAATAAATAAATTATCAAACCCAAACGCCTTTCAGCTTTCAAAGTTTGGAAAAATAGACAATAATAAACATCAAACGTTGGGGTTAGATTACTTCCTCTTCGTTTTTTTCGCTTGAAAATACGTTTTGGTAAGTCCGAGTGACACTCGCATAGGCGGCAACATTGCGAGCGTTTGTGGGTATTCAAGAATACGACCTTTTAGCTCCCGGGAGCGAAAGTGAACTAGCTTTCCTGGGAACGTTCCCGGGAACACTCCCTTCCCGGACAGTCAAGAATACGGGGCCAGGTCACGCTCCTGTTGTGACGTCCCAAGACGAAACGTATAGGGATTGTGATAATACCAACACCTTTATATTCATATGGAACCTAAACGACCTATAGGCAGCACCTTAGATGTGTAGAAATGTATCACCAGCGAGGCTTAGGAAGAATGCTCAAAATAACCACAAAGAATTGTCGAACAAACAACAGTATACTTGAGGGAACCAATTCCACCAGCATTGAGGCAATGCTTATCCAACATCTGCTTTGCTGAGCTGGTCATGTCGTCCGCATTCCACACTCATTTCTTAGTAAGCAAATCATGTATTCCCAACTAAAAAATAGCCAACCCAGAACGGGCAATTTGAACGACACAAACATTTAGCAACCGGCTACCGCTGATTGGGTGTGCAATCCAGGTGGGAGAAATTGTGGGTTCAGAGTAGGCTTATTTAGTCATCAGAAAATCTGCAGATATTGATTCTGCCAATATTCTTGTAATACTTGTTAGGAATTGTCTCATAAAGATATGAAGAGCTGAATGCAAAACTTGGATTAGGGCTATGCAAACACTCTTAACATAAAGTCGGTTGGCGAACTGGACCAAACATTTATTGGTGAAGACAGACAGACCGAATATAGTGGATGGCTGCCCAGAAAGACCTCGGTTTGCCTAATGTATGAATATGTATTTGGAAACATTATATATATCATTATTATGCTCAATTACCAGCCTTTTCAGTTATGGGAGTGGCTCATTGTACCTATACTCTGCAGCCTGCGATTTAAAGCCAAGATTAAGGGACGTGATCCAACTACTATTTTCTATGAACAACAAAAAAAAAAAACACTTCAGCCTAATAGACTTTCATAACTTCTAAACCTTGGTGGGCAATATATAATGTATCGGCTATACCTTCCCTCTGTCTTTGGCTCCGCAATATGACATCTTTAGCCTGCTGTCGTACCGGAAATTTCTTTCTTATTTTATTTTCTATCGCTAACAATACAACATATAGTTTTTTTTTTCTCAACAAAAAACAATAGGTACAGATAAAATATTTGCCAATTTTCACGATTATAGATTATGCGTGTTCAACGGTATTAAAATAATGACGTAGGTACTTATCGTCTTGAACCATGTGCTGCATAAAAATACCGCCAATCATGGGCATTCAATGAAACGCTGTTCAGTTTGGTGGTGGTCCGCGGCGTTTATTATTAGTTAAATTCAGTTTTGGGTAAGGTCATTTACAATGGATTCCTATAATTTAACGCCAGGAACAAACAAAGAGGTTAATGAATGTAAAGGCAACTATTTTTCAACCACCAATGAAGTTCCACTATTACAAGAAAGGCCGGCAACTATAAGGTAAGTGTTAAAATTATAGGTGAAACATTAATTAGGTAGATTTCAATATCACCAATAACATATCCATGAAATCGAAGTTTCTATTCCCCAAAAGCTTTTCTAGCTTAAATAAATTTGCCTTGAACCAAACAATTTTTGAAAAACTGTCAAATATTATTTCAAGCTCTTATTTGATGGGAATTTATCTACACTTACATATGTACTGTAGATACTTAATGCAAGTCTTAAGTGGAATATTGATTAGGTGGCTACCTATAATTTATAAAGAATATTCACAGTACATTGTCCGGAACTTCAACTAAACTTTTAACATTTGCGCCAGCACATTATTGGACAATTTATTTTTTAAAAAATTTATATAATTTGAAGCTTGCTTATTTGTACTAGTGTATTGTTAAATTGTTGTACTTAGGTACAAGGGAAAACAAATGTATTTGCAAGAATTAGCATTATTAAAGTACCAAGTACCTATGTAATAAATAAACAAATTGAAAATTGATGAAAGCATTTCCTTTCAGAAATCTCTGGTTGGAATTATGTCTTTAAATTACCAATTAATTATTATCTAATTCAGCCTAACTTTTTCCATCCTGTATAAGAAGTATACATTAGGTAGTACCAGTAAAGTAGAATCGAGTAGGTACTGGACAATTATTGTTAAATATGCAATTTTTATGAGTGCACTAGCCGAACTAAATCGTTGTATATAATTTGGCCTCGAATTTAGCCAATAATGTTTATAAATCAAGTGCAAAGCCAATTATTTGGAAAAATAGTTGTTACCCGCATTTTGCATTTACGTTGAAAATCATTTCCACTGTTTGTTGAGTTTCAAGACCTCAGTTCCTGCTTCGGTTATTGTAAAAATCTCATTTTCCCTTCCAACCCAACTTTAATGGTTCCCTCTCTAAATAGGGACCTACCTACCTATAAATTATTTTTTCTATTTTGGTGTCATATTGAAGTCTTTTCGACACTAAAAGTAGTTTCGAAAAGAAGCTCTTTGTGACACTCCTTTTTTACTTATCGAACGTTGGTAACACTGGCTGACTGATGGCCATCGAACTGTCATTCGCGATTTTATAATAGAAGATTTCTATATTTGGCAAGAAGTGTTACCAACCTAAACATATGAAATCATGAAAATTTGGAAGACTGATTAATACATAGTTTTCGTGATAGGCTGTCGGCGATGACATGACTTCTTCCTTTACTGTGTTTGGTTTGAGAGTCGTAACTTGTTAATTTCTCTGACCGACGCGCGATTTAAACTTCTGGGTTTTTTTTTAAATTAAGCAGCCGCTGCAAGGCAGATTGGTCGATTCCGGCTAGAAACTTCCTTCCATAGACAAAAGTGTGGTAATACTTAATTGATCTGATTACTGCCAGAAGCTTCTTTCGGGTGACACAATAATTTCTCTATTCTTTTCTCAATGACTTACTAAAATATCCGAAAACTGCGTCTCTGTCACTTTGATTTTGTGAAAGAACAGCTCCTGTGCAATTTTGCGATGCGTTAGGTCAAATGCAAAGGCTCCATCATCCATGGAAAATGCTAAAACTGCAGCTTCAATCTGTTTTCCAGCCGGACGAAATTCTGTGGACATTCTGAAGAAGAATCAAAGTGCGCGTTTTTCTCAATAGGTTGACGTAAACGTTGCGCACTCTTCCCAGAATCCTTTATAAACCGGTGGTCAGAAGCTTCTTACTTCACGCTTCACGTTTGTTCTTTGGTTTGGGCCAATCTTATGCCGTCTGGACTCTCGCTGGATATGTTTTTTTTTTCGAACAGAAATCTTCGTCTTTACTTAGATATGCCTTTACAGTCGGTTTGCTATAACCAAGAATTCTTGGCAAGGATTTTACCTACAATCCTTATTTGAGTGTAACGAGAAGGCTATTCTTCGTTGCCCACCCCACCCTTCTATTAGAAAGTTCACAAATAGGAAATCTACTATGTCAACAAGTATTACTTCTACTTTATGTTGGGTGCTGCTTATCCCCAACGTCACACTACTGGTTTTTCCAGAAACATTCATCAAGCCTTGTTTAGATGTTTCTATAGAAGCGTACAATATCACCTAAGAAACCTTGTCGGAGCATATCACAGTTCTTCATGCCTCTGTGTCGATGGTCTTATCACATTTAGCTGCCGCTGTCTATTGTTTGGCCGTGATTGAGAGTGATTAGCGTGGGAATTATAAATTTGACATTCGTGAGGGCAATTTGGTTCTGGGTTCATCTTTCAGATTCGATTTGAAGTATATCCATATTTAAGAAACTTTTAAATCATCATGAGTATGTTGTGGTCTCGAGGGAGCCTGGGCTGGAACTCTGTAACGGATAGAGATCGTTATCTCTATCGCTATGGCACTTGCTGTCTTCTTCTCTCTTGTCGAAATCAATAGAGAGGAGACGTCAATAGAGATAAAAAAATTATCCCTATTTGTTACAGAGTTTTAGCCCTGTAACCCCTAGAGAGCGCAACCACAGGTGGCGGATAGAGAAATGCCTCCCAGATATGGCTAGTAGCAGGGAAATGACATACCTCCTGCGGGCCAACAGGAAAGCGGCGTCTGATCAAGAATGGGCGACCGCAAACAGCGTCTGTTCCTCATGTTAGAGGCGGCTGAAGTTCTCACTCACCAAGTCGTCCTGCCAACGTGATGTTTTATGGCGAAACCCCTCTTAAATTATAGAAAAAAAAAGAAAGGGCCCTCAGTTTCCAGCAGTTCGGTTAGCCTGTCCAAGGTAGCGGACAGACCAGCGACCGAACAGAGGGTGATAAGAATCCCTGGAGTGGACCAGGCTGCCAACTATACATCGGAACATACCACGCAAGGACCTTGAAAAATGAAAAAATGTTAGAGGAACTAAATTACGAACTCGATAGAATAAATTGGGACATAGTAGGACTGGCAGAAGTCAGAAGAAGAGGTGGAGAATGTCTAAGTCTCAAATCAAATCACCTTCTTTTCTACAAAGTTGATGATAAGAGCAGTAATGGAGGAGTTCAAATCCTGATACACGAACGAATGGTCCCATACCTACAAATACTCAAGAGATAATATACATAACGTTGAAAATCAACACGAATACAACAATCAAAATCATCCAAATTTACGCACCAACAACCGACTACGAGGATCAAAAGTTCGAGGAATTTTTAGAAGAGGTAACACAGTGTCTGCATGAGAACAAAACAAAGTACACACTAGTTATGGGAGATTTTAATGCAAAAATAAACCAAGATGACACCGACTCATGTTACATTGGCAAATTCGGACATGGTACAAGAAACGAGGCAACATGCTTATCAACTTCTTAGAAAGAGAGCAACTCTTTGCGATGAACACATTCTTCAAAAAAAGACCTAACAAAAAATGGACATGGGCAAGCCCAGATGGAGAGACATAAAACGAAATAGACTTTATACTGACACATCAAAAACACATAATCCAAGATGTCGACGTCTTGGGCCCATTCACGATTGGCAGCGATCATAGAATGGTAAGATGTAAAATAGCCATAAACGGCAGACTAGAAAGAGCAAAGAAATTTAACCACACCCAAAAAACAATTAATCACACATACCAGTGAAACACAAAAAATATAATTCGCAACAAAATTTACACAAAAACTGCAGAAAGGCCCAATAAAACCGCACGAAGACAAGTTGATAAAATAATAACGAAAACAATAGAAACAGCAAAAAATATCAATACACCGAAGGGTAGGCCAGAAAAATTTAACAAGGAACCAAAACAGATGCTGGAAAAGAGTAGAGAACTTATAAACAGGGAAAAAAAGATACAACAGAATACAGAGAGACTAACAAAATAGCCAGAAGGATCACAAAAATAGACATTGAAACACAACAACAAACAGCAACAGCAACAACAAAAAGCACAAATCGAAACACTGATGCAACAACAAAAAGGCCCAAACGTTTTCAAACGGAAGAACGCACATAAATGAGAAATTAGAAAGCTGATGGATAAACAGGGAAACATTATAGAAGACAGAGATGGAATATTGCGTATGAAGGAAACTTTCTATAAGGAACTATACAACGCAAAAAGCAACAACGAAAATTGTAACGTTTTCAATTTCTTGGCTAATAAGCTACCTTGTTTTGCCATACTGGATATGATTCCATATAGAGCTACAATGAAATAAATGAATAATCAACTATCTTTTTTGTGCCCAGATTTTGTTACCTTGAGTGCTGCCTTCTACTGAAAGTTTTTTTTGGTGCAGGTTTGCAAGTTTTGTTAATTGATCTAGGAAGGTTTGATTCAGTACGGCAGGGCCCGCTGTTATTGATTAGAATCTTAGGAAAAGGAGTTAGTACCATCATCATCTCTGTTTGCAAATCCAATCAATAATCTGAGGTTATGATAATAATTGTTGTTTACTTTTGACTTTTCATTTCCATCATGTCATTGAACAGCTGTTTTGTCTAGGCGTTTTCTTCAGACCTGTTCTACCTTTTGATATATGTTCTATAGGCACTTTTCAATATTCACCAGTCATTTTTACACAACCGATTCCCAGTGCGTACTTTTGGGGTGAAACTGAACACGTCCTTTTTTATAATTTTCTTTAATGTCAAAATTAGAAGTTTGACAGATGAAAGTCTTCTTCCGAAATCTAAATGAAGAATCTGCCCTTTTGATCTGCGACCTCACGCTGAGTAGTCGTCCGGTCTCGGGCCTCGGCCCTAATTATTTTTGGGGCGAGACTTTTTGGAATTTTGTGCCAGGGAGCTCAAGTTTTAGACCAATTTCTTGCTGATAATTGTCTAGAGTCGTCCCTTGGTCATTTTTGGATTCTGTTTCGGTAAGTTTGAGATTTTCTTCAGGAAATATTAACCTACAACACGTGTTCCATTTTTTTTTAATAGGACTGTTCCGAGCAGCATTTGGAAGTTCAAGACTTCACCTTTGGTCTAGAGTATCCCTCAATTTGAGGTGAGGTGAGATTATTTCTAATATTTGGGGCTCGATTTGTTTTTTTATACGAACATCGTTATAGGGTCCTACTCTTAGGCTATAGTTGGACAATCCTAGTTCTAGGCTGTAGCTAGACAGTCTTAGGCTATAGTTGGACAGCTCCTAGAAAGAGATTCTAGACTAGATCTAGATTGCTCTTAGTTGGCTTTCGTAACCTTTCTCCAGCAACTCTCTTGGTACCACTCTGGCAGAACCACGTCGAGTTCTACGTTAAACAGATACAACGTGGATAGGACTCATGACCCACTTACCATACCATAGTCTATCTAATAGTGAGACCAAACCTGTAGATAACCTCACTTTGGAAAGTTCTGGATTTTCACATACATTTCACTTGTATACACGTAAGTTGCACTTTTACTATTTAGGCAAATCATATATAAATCATCTGACGCCGAATTACGTCAGTACGTGCCCCTTAAATAAAATTCTAGAATTTTACCCTGAGGTTGCCCAAAGAATAACTTTCACCTTTCTGTGTTAAATTTGCCTGTTGGTAGAGTGTAACCCATACTGTTTTTTTCTTCCACAAGTGTTAATAAACAGTTAAAACTGTTTATTTTAAATCCATATATTCATTATTTACATTTTTTTTATTTATTCAAATATTCACAAATTAGGTACAAGCCTAATCCTAAACACCTTTTTTAATAACTTCGTGGCTACTTATTGGCGCAATAGTTAAGTCCTAATTACTTGGTGGCTACACTTTTTGGCGCCTTATTATTATTGTTATTATTTTTTAATAAAGAAAGCCAGATACATTATTGTACCTAATTAGTTGTTTTATTGTTAAGCGCTCCAATTGTACAAGTTTTGTTATAACATCAATAAGTAATCTTCCTAGTTAAGTCACAATTAACTTGGTGGCGCCCAAAGGTAAGATGTATACAAGGAACCCATAGATCCATGGCCTCCGAACTGATGCTGACTAGCCGTATGCAGTATAATTAGGCAATTGCCAAAATAAGTACGTTATAAAATAACAAACAAAAAACATCCAAAATTCCAAGTGTTGGGTCAGAAGAGATCCCTGATATAGAAGAAGAAGAAATTGTAAAACCGCTAAGCCGATTAAACAACAGAAAAGCCCCAGGAATGGACGATATACTATCAGAAATTCTGAAGGAGGCAGGAGAATACCTTGTAAAACAACTGAATACTCTTTCCAATAAATGTCTAACAGAGACGAAAATACCACACGACTGGGAGACTGCCATCGGAGTTCTGATATACAAAAAAATAGGCCCATCAAATCTTGAAAACTATAGACCACCCATCTACCTCCTGTCTCAGCAGTGGTGGCTCGTCAGGGGAGGCAGGAAAGACAGTGTCTCCCCTGTAAAAATGCTACAAAATATATTTTCATATAATTTTAAAAGATTTTCCAAGTTTTGTTTTTTAGAAGGCTTAATTCTGGGCGATAGAAAGAGTTATGAGAAATGCACGAATAGATCAGCGATGTATAAACATAATCAAAAATATTCAAGAAGCAACAAAAATAAAATTGAGAATGCATGAAGATACAAATGAAGTGAAGATGCGTAAGACAAGGCGATATAATATCACCTAAGCTGTTCATTCTAGTCCTCGGAGATGTGTTCAAGAAATTACATTGGGAAAATAGAGGAATCAATATATCTGGAGAAAACCTCAATAATTTAAGATTTACTGATGATGTAATGTTCGCCCCGAACGAAACAGACTTAGAAATCATGCTGAAAGAATAACTCCAAGAAGCCAAGAAAATAGGATTACAAATGAACGTATCAAAAACAGAATTTATGACAAATGAGCGAACAAATAGGGACACAATATCGATAGAAAACCAACAAGTGAAAAAAGTAAGCTCCTACAAGTATCTAGGACAGGAAGTAACACTTGGTAAAAGTCAATCAAGAGCTTGAAATTAATAGGAGAATACGACTGGGATGGACGGCGTATGGTAAAATGCGCCACTCATTCCAGTCCAAGTTGCCGTTGAAGCTGGAAACTGAAGTCTACAACGAATGCATTCTGCCAGCAGTTGCCTGGAAGTGAAACCTGCCCCCGGATTCTATTTTACGAGTCGAGTCGGATTGTCTCGATATCGAATACGACAGCTCCGACGTACCGTGTAATAGGTATCGAAATATCGTAAAATAGAATTGCTATTTTGACAATTCGATACGAATTACGACTCGACTCGTAAGATGGAATCCGCCAGCTGGACGCTCACAAGAAAATCCTAAATAACCTGCAAGTACATCAGAGAGCAATCGCCTGCTAAATCTGAGAGAGGCCTATATCCAGAGGATAGAGAACGGCTAGGAAGAAGAAGAAGAAAGCTTTTGAATGTTAAAAAGATTGACAGTTCAGTTGATTACAGAGAGGTGGTGGCAGGAATTAGCAACGTTGATTGTGGAACACTGGAGGCTATTGGCGCTTGTTGAACTCACAATTTTATGTTGATAAAGAAGAACGATTCCCACCTCATTTTCATTTGTATACGTTGACTCATTGAGAAGTTCAATTCGATCTTTACCTTTTTCGTATTTTTCAAATTGCAAAATAATTTGGCAGATATCATATTGTTCATAGGAAATTTAAAATCCTAATATAATTACAAACCTTTGGAAATTGTTTAACCTATTACTCCCGTATTTTTCAAAATAATAATTCCTGTTTATCTTATAGTATATATGAGACTGACAATTGAAGTTATTTAGTTGCCTAGTCTATTTATAACTGGCAAATATTAGTTGAAACACAATACAATAATGTGTCTATTTTATCGATTATTTCCATAATACCTACTATTTTTATTTCCCTATACCTTACTATTTTGATTCTGATCCTCCAATAAATACCTATATGTTTTATTAAAAATAATAAATAAGTATTTAGTTTATACTTAGCCAATTTAAAATATCATCCGACGCCAGCCTACTAATTGATATCTGTTTTTATTAGATCTTGCACGCATAACATTTAAAGCAAATATTTCATATTGACACAAGATATACCTACCTACAGATTTAAATATGAGGTTTCGTCTTGATCCTTTTCCAGTATTGTGTTTATTTTTGATTCCAGCACTTGCACTCACTGATGTCATAAAAAGAATTGTTACCTAATAACTAACTATATGATCGTGGTGAATAATTATTATTTTAATTACCAGGAACCGCACGTATTCAGAAATGACGGACAAAGGCGTTTGGAGGCATCTTCTACCTCAAGTGGTTGCTACATTATTAGGTGAGTGTAACATTTGAGGCAGACAATTTTCATTTTGAATAAACAGCCTGTGCCAGAACTTTCCCCATTATTTGAAATAATATGATTATATGTGACTAATGTGCTGTTGCTTTATTTAAAAGTACCTACATAGTCTAGGAAAATTGACGATTTTCAAAAAAAAAATCCTACTCAAATGAATTTTTCAGGGATGATAGGGGGCGGGTGGGTGATCATAAAACCGAAGATGTCACATATGCACCTCTTTGGCGTTTTGCACTATAGGGGTTGAAAGTGCGCCATTTGCGATTACTTGGTACCTATTGATTTTACAAAAAAAAATGTTTCAAATAAAAGATGTGCAAAAATATTTGATCTACAATGTTTGTCTAAAGACTTTTTTCATTAAGGGCCGTCTGTGGTCATAAGCACCGTTTGAAATTAATAATGAAAATAAAAATGTTTAACAAACATGAAAACATTTTCTACAGCACATAAGTACAACGTTTTTGCTTTATGAAGTTTTTACTCACCCCCTGTCGTTTTTCAATAGGGGTAGTTTAAAGATTTTCTATTTTTTTCCAAAAAATTCTCTCAATAAAAGTTTTATAAGATTACATTTCCTACAATTTTTCCTCATCAACTTTTTTCGTAACTCACCCCCATTCAGCGGGGGGCACTTCCCTTAGATTGAAATTTTTTATTTTCATCATAAAGTTCAAACGGCCCTTATGACCACAGACGGCCCTTAGTCAGAAAGTCTTCAGATAAAGATTGTAGATCAAATAATGTTGCACATCTTTTATTTGAAACATTTTTTTGTAAAATCAAGGTACCAAGTAATCGCCAATGGCGCACTTTAAACCCCTATAGCGCAAAATGCCAGAGGGTTGTATGTTTGATATCTTCGGTTTTATGATTACCCACCCGCCCCCTATCATCCCTGAAAAGTTCATTTGGGCAGGAATTAACGCTAGCTCCCCCCCCCCCCCAGTGAAAATTTAGAAATTTGTTCATGCTCATTTTGTTCTCCGAGTTTTGCTCCATTTTGCTCCGTTATCGGCGAGTTTTGCTCCATTACCAGGAGAGACCTACAGAGCTCCCAATAATCTCTCCTAGCCCCCCCCCCTGGTAAAATTTTGAAATTTGAACATGCTCATTTTGTACTCCAAGTTTTGCTCCATTACCAGGAAAGTCCTAAAGTCTGGTTTTTTTTTAAAGATAAAAGTCAAAATGACATTATGTTGTAAAATTGTCAATGCTTTCAAATTTTTTATTTATGGTCTAGGAGGCAGTGACGATTTTCGGTACTTATTTTCCCAGTCAGACAACATGGATAGAATAGGGAACTTGCACTTTTCAAGCATTAGAAATCAGCCGTTAATTTTTTATAAATATTTGAAGTTACGCTCGAAACATCGCCATTTGAAACGACCGATTAGTGTGACGTCACTCAGCAACAAAATTCCGTTCACAGTCCTTGGTTGACAGTGACCTGCGAGCAGGTGGATTTAGATTATGGTTATGTTGTTATGTATGCCGTTTATGATAGATTTGACATTGACAACACCAGCAGCACATGGCGTGGCAGCGGTGCGACCCGATTATTACTGCCCTTTAACGTCAGGATCCATAGAAATTCGTTTTTGATCTCGTCAAGAATTTCGAATTATTTGGTATTTTCAATTGAAGATTTTGAAAACCAGAGATAAGATATTATATCCTTTTCCTAATTGCATCATTTATTAGTGTGGTGTTTTCTACTTTTGAAAACCACCTTTTGCAAACTTGGATGGTTAAATTAAACACTGATAATTGTAGATTTATTTTATTTTAATGTTTACTGGTTGAAGGTATAAGATAGAGAGAGAGTACCGTCCAACATGGCTGGTACTTATACCCAAAAATGTACACCTATGAAGAAGGGAGCAATAGTACAATGCGCATGAAGCAAACCGCCAAAACCTACAACTTATAATTTAAATACATTTTTAATATATTACAATTAGGATGATTGTTATTGTATTTTATTATTTATTTCATATTTAATTTAATGTGCAAGTTCCCTATAGTAGGGTTAGTAATTCTAATGGCCGTTTCCTTCAATAAAGCTCTAAGCTGAGAATATGTAAGCGTCCCTTAAAACGTAAACACCGCTTAATTAAATTTGCTGTCCACCACCACCTTTCTGATGAATCTTAACTAAGTGTTATTTAGCTTTGGCAACCTTGCTTTTGTTCGCCATCATAACCTCAAACTCGGCTTTGCGTAGTGATGGAATTTTGAAGTCCAGAAAATAAATAATGTTTTGAAATTATTGACGATAGATTCCTGGTTTAAATAAATAAAAATAAATTGGTCACTTTTAATTTGTGATTTACAATACCTCGCGACAACACCTCCTTTCAACAATGAATGAAAATGAAAAAATAAGAGCTGGAAATTATACTGCCCAAGAAAACGATCTTCTGCTGGTAAACCTTGCGGCAAAGTACAAACATATGATAAAAAACAAGAAAACGGATGCAGTATCGGTTTCAGAAAAAAACAAAAATTTGGCGAAAATTAGCCAATGAGTTTAACACAATCACTCCAAATTCACTTAGGGACGCTTCAATTTGTTCTACAAGTTGCAACACAGTGGGTTTTGTCAATCTGAATCTTCAAAAAACGTTAGATTGTCCATCTCCTCAAAATGATTATTTCTATCATAAATTTTTCTGGGGAAACCACATTTTCATTCAAACAAATCCAATACTTCCAAATCATCTTAGGTATATCCATTTTTCAAACAACAATTTTCTTAAACACAACAGAACGCAAACTTCACGAGAAATAGACCTATCTATTTTTACCTGTTATGCGCGCGCAACACGAGGCAATTTCTTTTTATTGGCTAGCCAATACAGGTGTGAGGTGATCGTTTTGCACGCTGGACATCTCTTTGTCCTTGTTCATTGCACGTGGTCTGACAAGAATAAATCTAAAGTTGATATTCAACTTGGCAAATGTCATTCAAAAGTTGTTTGACATTTTCATTGACAAATACGTTGCACAACACGAGGTTTTTCTTATTCCCTTTTTATCCCGCGCAAATAAGAAGGACGGATTTCTATACGTAAGTCTAACATAATTTGGTACATTTTGCCTCGTCATGCGCAACGAACGTTCTGTGTCTTTTTTTATTTAATGAAGTTTTCGTATTATTACCTCTTTGTCTGGTAAAATAGATAGGTCTATTAGAAAATTAAGAAAAATTTATCTCAATTCAATTATTGCTACTTTCTGTGAAACATCAACTTTAACGTTTGCTTATGTCAACAAAAACATGATGCAAATTGCTTGCGCATATCATCGCCACTCTGTTAAGGGAGGAATAAGCCTAGAAATTCCTGGGCTTAGTTAAGCTTATCTTAATGAGACTAGGTTAGACTGGTGGAAAAGAAATTATAATATAAGCGGCACTTAACGTTAAGTAAACTTAAATTTGCATTGGTGGAAACGGCCATAAGCAAAATACATATATTTTTAGGGGGGGTTTTCCGATGGGTTGAGGGGCAAAATGCATTAAAGCTTACAAATGCACGGCCCTTTTTTTTCTCAGTGATAAAATTAGGTCTACCAATGAGAAGTATACTGAAGTTACGTAAAAAAATAGTCCGGCTAATCTGTGAGTCTGGATAATATGTCTGGCAAGTGAAAAATTTAAGACTCGAAAATTTTCAGCCAGACTCACTTCCACTATCTGAGATAAGCCAAATTGCTATTTTCATATACTTTATGTTCTATTGGAGTAAATGTAGTGTGAAATATTAATGTCTGGGAAAATTAGTGTAGGGGAGAAGCTTGTACCTTGGGCAGGATTTTTTCGAGACGTCGTTATATTCACATTGTTGAATTTTAAGGTAAACTTTTTGGGCTAACTTGTATGTTATATATAGTAGAATATTATATTACATAGTAATATTAGTTAAACAATAAAACACATTTATTTTGGGATTTTATTTATTATTACGAATTTGGCCCAAGGTACAAACACATAGTGTACCTTGGACCAACTAGTCTTGTACCTTGAGGCATTTATACAAATTTAAAAATAAATGTAAAAAAACTATTTCTTACTATTCAACATTGTACTTCTCAAAATCTAAATCGAAAATATGTATCCCTTTTTGCCTTTCGGACAATCCTGCCTGACGTGGGGATGCAAGTTTGAGCAAAACGTCTTCAATATCAATTTGAAATTGTTGACCACTTGGGCCAGAAAATTTGTTGCTGGTGAGAATTCTTTTCAAGTATTGGACCATTAAACAGGGACTTAGAACAGTTACTTCGGCAACATAGAAATGTATTTTTTTTTTCCCTGTTAGTTTTGTGAGACAGAAATCACCTATTGCTAAATCGGTAATTTTGACTTCTGTGGGTTTAGCCTGACATTCTTCTATGGGATCAACTTCAAAATCATCTTCAGCATCTAAGTCTGAATCGTCATCATAGACAACAATGTCTTCAGAATCTTCATCTGAGGATGATGACGACGATGACGACTGTAACACCTTTCTCTTCACAATTTCTTTCTTTGCTGCTTTGGGCGTTTTTGTAACGCTTTTTTTGTTGGCTTCAATTTCCATTTTTTCAGGCGTGTCAGTAGTTAATATTCGGGATTTTCCTTTTTTTCGTCCTTTTGCGGAAGCTTTTCTTGGAGCAGCTTGTGGAAATGGACGAATCATTTCTGGTGTGATTATTGCATGTGATGTGGATGGAGTAACATTTTGTGTGGACGGAGTCGTGTTTAATCTGGAGGAAGCAGCGTTTGGTGTGGATGTAATAATGCTGGATGGAGTTGCAACAGTATTTGATGCAGTTGTAGGAATGCTTGTTGTGGATACGGTTGCTAAATGTAAAGATGGGGTTCCTGATGGGGCTCCTTGGGATGTAGATGGGTCGTCATATGGCCGATCAGTTACTGATGATCCCATGAATTCATGCTCTTGAAAGATATTCTCATTAAACGGCCAAATACCTGATACTCTAAAACCGGACTGAATGTTTGAAGGTATGAAGGCTAAAGGGTAGGCTATTCCTGATATTTCGGCCACATCATAAATTGAAATAGGTTTTCCAGGATGAGAACGCATCCAGTCGGCGCATGCTGTGTTGTAGTATGTTTTGTAAGGCCCAAATACGCTTCGGTCTAGCGGTTGGAGCTTGTGACTTGTGTGAGGAGGTAGGGTAAGCATTACTATTCCGTTTTCTCTTGCGAAATCTATTGCCTCGATGGTAATATGGCTTTCATGGTTATCTAGGATAAGTAGCACCTTATTATTAAAGGAACAATTTACATGTTTCAGAAAGTGGTGAAGATACTGTAGAAAGATTGTTTTGTTAGACCAGCCACTGGGGTGAGCAGATCCAATGGAACCAGGAGGAGCACCTTTAATCATGAAGTCTTTATAATTTACTCTCGGAAATATATATAAAGGTGGCACACTGTTTCCTATGGCATTCACGCATGCAATAATAGTAACATTGACACCTCGTTCACCTGATGTTGCGCTTCCAACTTGTTTCACCCCTTAACAGGCCAAAATCTTATCTGAAACCGAAAAAAAAAAATTATAATAAAGGACTGAAATTTTCCTGACGATGTCAAAAACAAGATAGTGAGAAAAATATTAATTTACCTGGCATATGGACGTTTGTGTTTCCGCTTTCATCTAGATTGTAAATTTTATCAGCAGTAAACTGATGCTTTTGCAAAACCCCCCTGAGCTTCTCGAAAAAAGTGGAAACGTTGTGCTTGTTGAAGCTTGTGGACCGGGCTAAACTTGTCGCTTGTGGTTTTCTTAAGCTTATTGTGTTTCTGCGCTTCAAAAAATCCAAATACCATTGCTTTCCGGCGCGACGTTTGTTTTCCCTAGAAGCAGGAATAGTTTTATTGTTTGCCTTGGCAAAGTCGTAGGCAAGGACCTGAAGATCTTGACGGGTAAGGCCATAATGCATATGAGATGCTGTGAGGAGATACTCGCACAAGCTTTTTTCCTCTGCTTCCGAAAACACTTTTTTAACCGCACAATTTTCGTAAGATTTGTAAGCTACGTTTTGCTCAAGTTTGATCAAATACCTTTTTAGTGTAGATCGGGACACTTTAAAGTCTTTAGATGCAGTACGCACTAAAATATGTTCATTTTGTACAGCATTTGATGCGGATTGTAAAGCGGCAAGGTCGGGGCATTTTCTCTTTACACCCTGTTTACTTCTTGGCATCTAAAAAAAAATATCCATGCAATTATACATCCGAACAAAAAATTCAAAACAGCGATTGTACCTTGGACCATGGCCCAACGTACAAGACAAGGGCCATGGTCCAAGGTACAAGCCTATTAGATATAATAAACAAATATTTTTCTTACCTATATAAACAAAAAATTAAAAATGGAAAATTATCAATTTAATTTCTCTACATACCTAAGTTTAACATATGGCATGCGAAATTTTAATTTATGTATTGTAAAACTGAATAGAAAACTTTAAAATCACATCAAAATACTTACTTTTAGAGGCACTTAAAACATACACTCGCTCACAAGACAACCGTTTCACAGAACTCATTTAAACAACGTGTCACGCATTGGCGGTGGAAGTGATAACCAACATAACAGAATTTGACAGAGATTTACGCGCCAAATTTGAAATTACACATATGGTCCAAGGTACATGATGGATCAAGGTACAAGCTTCTCCCCTACTTGTATTTTCCATTGATCTTGTGAACCCATCCGAAAATTTTAGCCAAACTCAAAAATTCTTGTTTGTATCACCAGGAGAACAAACTATTTGATAGACACCAACTGGGAAAGTAAGTGCTAAAAAATTTCACTGCCTCCTGGACTATTAGAAAAGGCTTGTGTTGCCAACATAGTTATGCGTGAGTTACTAAATTTTTGACTTGGGGAATTATCTTTAAAAAAAAAAAACAGACTTTACAAAGCTCCCAAAAATCTCTGCTAGCCCCCCTCCCACCGGTATAAATTTTGAAATTTGTTGTTCATTTTTTTCTCCGAGTTTTGCTCCGTTTAACTCCATTATCAGAGAGTTTTGCTCCATTACCAGGAATGACCTACAGAGCTCCAAAGAATCTCTTCCTGCCCCCCAGTAAAAATTTTTAAACTTGAAATTACTCATACCGAGTTTTGCTCCATTTTGCACCATGATCAGCTCGTTTTGCTCCATGACGAGCCTCTTCCGGGTGCCACGCCTTGAGCGCTCTCGAGTTAGTCCGAAGTACTTCGACTACAATTTTACACATTCAGGCAAACAGAGCTTGGCGCTCTCGAGCTGCTCTCACTTTCCTCGCCTCTTTCCCCTGATGCACCTGTAACTGATTTCCAAGCGTTCGAGTGCAAAGCGCATTGAGTATAATGGCCGTGAAATGCTCGAGGTGCTTCGCACACTGCACCCGAAAGCAGCTCTGGAATGAACTACACAGCTCCCAGGAATCTCTCCTAGCAACACGAGTGAAAATTTTGGAGTTTCTATATGCGCATTTTGTTCTCCGAGTTTTGCTCCATTACCTGGAATGACTTCTATTAGGGTCCTTATTCTTGGAACAGGGGAGCAGCGTTTCCATGAGAACGAGTGTTCCGCCTTTATTGAAGTCCACAGCACGGATCATGACGGACGACGTCTGAAGGAAGAGAGGAAGCCAATGCGACAGAACTCATAGCGACAGATTTTATGAACCTAGCAAACGTATCAAAACGATCGAGATATACTTAATAGTCTGTTGACTAGACAAGGACAACAAATAATGCGTAGGAGTTTTGTGTGTTCGCGGTCGCACTCCTTCGGTACTTCAAGATTTTTGCGGCGGACTATAACTCATAATATTATTTGCATAACTTTAGGTCTTTTCGGAAACACTGATCCGATTGAGCTTGAACTTGAAATCAATAAACACTCAATAGCCACACTTCTGTATATTTCAAAATAAAACAATAGGTTCAACAATAGTTCATTCCAGAGCCGCTATCGGGTGCAGTATGCGAAGCACCTGGAGCATTTCACGCCCATTATACTCAATACGCTTTGCACTTGAACGCTTGAAAATCAGTTACAGGTGCATCAGGGGAAAGAAAAGAGGCGAGGAAAGTGAGAGCAGCTTGAGAGCGCCAAACTCTGTTCGCCTGAATGTGTAAAATTGTAGCCGGAGTACTTTGGATTAACTTGAGAGCGCTCAATGCGTGGCACCCGGAAGCGGTTCGTCATGGAGCAAAACGAAGAAGAGATTCTTTGGAGCTCTGTAGGTCATTCCTGTTAATGGAGCAAAACTCGCCGATTATGGAGCAAATCTCGGAGAACAAAATGAGCATGTTCAAATTTCAAAATTTTACCGGGGGGGGCTAGGAGAGATTTTTGGGAGCTCTGTAGGTCTCTCCTGGTAATGGAGCAAAACTCACCGATTATGTAGCAAAATGGAGCAAAACTCGGAGAACAAAATGAGCATGATCAAATTTCAAAATTTTTACCGGGGGGGGGGGGGGGGGTAGGAGAAATTTTTGGGAGCTCTGTAGGTCTCTCCTGGTAATGGAGCAAAACTCGCCGATTATGGAGCAAAATGGAGCAAAACTCGGAGAACAAAATGAGCATGATCAAATTTAGGAATTTTTACTGTGGGGGGGCTGGGAAAGATTGTTGGGAGCTCTGTAATTCTCTCTTGGTAATGGAGCAAAACTCGCCGATAACGGAGCAAAATGGAGCAAAGCTCGGAGAACAAAATGAGCGTGATCAAATTTTTGAATTTTCAGTGGGGGGGGGTAGCGTTAATTCAGCCCCCCCACCTAATAGGCCACATAGTCTCTCTACTGTAATGGAGCAAAAATCGAAATTAGTGGAGCAAAATGGGAGCAAAACTATGGGATAATTTTCATCCAGAAATTTTCAGTGGGGGGGCTAACTTAACTGACCCATATTTTGCTGCTAGTCTGTTTAATACCTATTTTTTAAATGTTTGATTGAATACTGAATACTTTCTAACTGTAAATAGTGAAAATATGGAAAAAAATAGTTTTACTTTTCCCAACCATAGATTTGAATTTTCACCAAGTATCGGCTCATTCAATTCAAATTCTTCTATTCCTAGCGTTGTGAGGTACCTTCTTAGTAGGAAAGTTCTGAAATTAACAGGTTTCAAACCTTTTATAACGCGATAGAAATAATAATAGAAAATAATCATTTATATTATCAATAGTAATATAACTAGTGCAATGGAAATTATTGATTGCAAATTTGTCGAAAATTATAAATATATTTCCATTGCACGAGTTGTATTTAATGAGAGAATTTCATAAATCAAAAATTTAAATTTTTTGTCAAAAAATGTCAAAACACCAGTTTTCGCACCAGTTAGTATGCAATTATCTGATAATTTGCATTAGTGCAAATTATCGCGTAATTACAATCTGATTGGTTCAAATCAACAAGCAAAACATGTCAATTTATTGTTGGAATACCAGTTTTGACAGATGTATGAAATTCTCTAGATAATTATTTTTTTGTTTATTTCAGGTACAATGATGGCTATGTCAGATGGCATGTCCTATGGTTGGACTTCCCCGATGATACCCTACTTCAAGAGTAACGAAAGTCACATAGCCAACGTCACAGAGTTCGACACAGAATTAATGGAAACTATAGTACTATATGGGGCCACTACCGGGCTTCCGTTCACCATTTTGGGAGTTAACTATTTAGGAAGAAAAAATTGCATGATTATCTCGGCCGCAGTAGGCTGTATTTGCTGGATAATATTATTAGTAACCAATAGTTTAGCTTTAGTATTCACAGCCAGATTTTTTTGTGGCATGGCTGGAGATATGTGCTTTGTCGCTGCCCCAATGTACATTGCCGAAATTGCTGATCCACGGATCAGAGGATTTTTATCGGCTTTAATTTATTTGATGATGCTTGTTGGCATAGTTACAGTATATGCAGTGGGTTCCTTAGCGCCATATTCTGCAGTACCAATAATTGGTATTATAATTACAGCCTGTCAAGTAATATTTTTTCCATTTATGCCAGAGTCTCCATACTATTTGATATATAATAACAAAAATGAATCTGCTAAAAAGTCCCTCGTTCGTTTACGAGGAGTGAATGCTGATATTGATAATGAGATAATGGAAATCAAACAGGCCGTGGATCGGCAAAAGTCTGAAAAAAGTCGTCTACAGGATGTTGTGTTGATAAAAAGCAATAGACGGGCATTGATAATTATGTTAATATTAAATACTGCTCAACATTTTGTTGGAATTAGTGTCATACTAATGAATTTGCATGTTATATTAGACGAAGCGGGTTCAGTTTACATGAAATCATCAACCGCAGCTATTACTTTTTCTGTAATCATGTTATGTTTTGCTACATTTGCTTCAGGCATAATCGATAAATTCGGAAGAAGGATTCTACTTGTGTCTTCTGCAACTCTTACTGGTATTATTTTACTCGTAATTGCTGTATATTTTCACTTGAAAAATTTAGAATACGATGTTTTATTCATCAGTTGGGTACCAGCTGTTGGTATAATGATATACGCTGCTACTTTTAAATTAGGAATGGGCTTAGTACCAATTGTAATGACCGCTGAAGTATTTCCAACCACGATCAAAGCCGTAGGTATGACGCTATCCGACGTCATCTACGTCATTGCCTCAATAATCTCTATCACGTTATACTCGACATTGTTTCAAATGTATGGAATGCACGTGCCGTTTTATTTGTTTAGTGCTTGCAGCTTTCTTGCAATATTTTTTATGATAGCTTTTATACCGGAAACGAAAGGTAAAACTTTGGATGAAATCCAACTAATGCTCAAAGGTGATAAAAATGGAAATGTGGGAAAATGAAAACAGGATTGTGGTGCTTGAAGTGGAGTAAATTTTGAGTGTAATTTTTCATTTAGTATATTTGGGAATGAAAACCTTAGAAGTAGGAGTAGGTAGTCTATGTTTCGTAGTAGAGTGACCCTACAAACCCTGTCAGCAGATCAAGAAATAATAGTCCAATTTATTTTGTATAGTCATAGAAGCCAAAGTATCAATAATTTAAATATTTATGTATAAACTTTTTGAAGAGAAATACCGTTGTTGATAATGTTGAATATCATAATTAAAGTGTCTCTCAATGAAGCAAATTGTTATAGTTAATTAGATTTTTATTCAATTTCTATCGAGAACCTTTTGCTTTTTATTCTCGCTACTATCGAAGAGCATAATGTTTGTATTCCTAATTTTCAATAATTGGTTCGTTTTATATATTATGGGTCGTTCAGTTTCGTCTACGCGCCCTGTATATAGTTGTAGGTTTAATTGGATATTTAGGATGTCAAATCTTATTAGGGAATGGAAATCGGTTTCGTTTGCACTCCTTCGCATTGGACTTGAACTCCCTTAAAGAGGTGGCCAACTGAGTGGAGTTTGGAAGTAAAACCAAGTAAGGTGAAAAAATATCCTTTTCAGCTTCGATATCTTTCAATTTCAATTTAAAATCTTTCATCGATTACCATTCTATCAGCAACCTGTTGATTTTCCTGTTTTAATTTCGCATATGGGTTAAATAATTGCATAAATAAATAGGTATCGTCAAGTTGAGGTGTCTGCCCGTTTACACAAGCGTCCACGTTCGGAGCAGTGACATGTGTTCCCAGTTAATATCAAGTAAAAATGCACCTTTCCTTAATTTTATCTCATTTTTTCTTAGAGCATGTTTTAACTACCTATGGATAAGTACGTACCTTCGTACTTTTTTGATACACTAAATTTCTCACCCCTTTCAAGATTGAAACATTTTAACCCAAATGGTAAATTTACATCATATCTCAGCAACAAATGACTTATATTTTAACCTCAATTGACTAACTTTAGTTATTGGTTTGTGGGTACTATTCAATCTCGGTTTGCTTCCCCTTTACATAAATCTCCTTCAAAATTTACAGTTTTTTCAGTACCATGACTTATAAGTTCAATTGTATTTTTGTAGACATATTCTGTATCAAGTGCACCCATAATATGGACTGTAGCTTGATTTCTAGGAAGTGGGACAGACTTTGAGCTTATAAGATTTTTTTGTGTTTACTCAGTAATCATCTCTAGTTTTTTATTCATTGTGAAAAACCCTGACGTAGTCTTGTCTATTTTTTTCTTCTTGTAACGGATATTGCAATTTCGCTGTTTGATGAATGAAACTTTTCTAGGTATACACAGGTTCAGTTTGACAAATTAATGTAACTTTTCTTAAGTGAAACTTTTGCAATTGCATTTTCTGTCCAAGTTCGGCTATTTTTACTTTACTTAGCTGTATAACCACATTCTTTCATTTATTTAATTTTTCTCATGCTTTTCATTCAATCCTTGCCTATAGGAGTTAACATTTATTGGCTGTTTAGTGCTAATTTTTATATTAAATTTATTGGTAACGAAAACTTGCTGTGTCCTATAAGTATTCTTTAATTTTTAAGTTCCTATTTCTGCTACTATTGTTCATTTTTGAATGATTTATTGAATATTAGTTTGGTACTTATTAAGTTTGAAGTACTTATATGAATATTAGTACCTGCTACTTAATACAAATACATATAATGTAGTATTAGTAAGTTTACAAATAAATGAAACTGGAGTTTACCTACCTACTAGAAATTTACTTACCATTGAAATTAAATGAATTTATACTCGAAAAAAATCGTTTAATTATAATTAAGTATTTACTATAGCTAAGTTTCAATGGTAGATATTCCAAAATAAAATTTACAGATGATGAAGCTCGTGTAATAAAGTATTTTTACAAAAATTAATAATTTATTCTTCATTCTGCTCTTACCTGTCTTTTACTCGTACTTGTACCTACCTACTACAGGCAGTAAAGTATTTACAAAATTACCAGACGTCACCAATGAAGCAGATACAAAAAAAGTAAAAGAGCCTAATCGAAAGAGTAGACAAATATTAATGGTTGAGTCATGCTGGGGTGCATATATGTCTTTTTCCTGGCAAGCATGTTTCCCGCAAGAGGAGGTAAGAATATTCATTTCTGGTTTCCACATTGAGCCTCGCCTCCCTTGAAAAAAATGGTAACTATGGAGGCATCTCTAAGTTTCGCAGGTATCGTCTCAGTAATCCATATTCAACTTATTTTAGGATGTGGGTTTGGGCACTTAGTGTGGTGCCTCCTTGTTTAAAGAATTCAGCAGGAATGTCGTCAGTACCAGTTGACTTTTTGTTCTTTTAGTGGTTTCTGTGGAATTTTGTTGAAGATGTCACTATAAATGTGTGATTCTCCGTCAAATAGTTCTTGAAAGTGTTCCTACCACAGAGAATGATTGAACGAACTGTAAGGAATTGAGTCCTTGAGTGGTTGGCCCGTATACCATCTTAGTAGCCGAAAGAACGCCTTTGTGCTGTTGGTTGGATTGAGCAACTGCATTTCGTTTGATTTTGTTATACAGCATTGATTCTTTAATGCTCGCGTTTGCCTTTGAACTCCTGCTTTTACTTGTTGGAATTGTCTTTTTTACAGACGAGTTGGGGTCGCTGATCGCTTTTACATTATGTGCTCTTCTTTTTCTTTCTACAAGCTCTTGAATTTTAGTTTCGTTCTCATACCACCTGTATTGATGTTTCTTTTGTATGTAGCCGACCATTGCATCCGAGGCAGATGTTATTATTGTCTTCAATATTTTCCAATGCTTTCCGGGTACTCTAACGGAAGTTTCTGGCTTAGAGAGGCTTGGAAGTTTGTCCTGATATGATCGTCTTGAAGGCGTTCTAGGTTAAATTTGCGTTTGAACTTCTTTTTTTGACACCTACACGTTAGAAAGATGCGCAAGTTCATTGTGATCAGTTTGTAGCATTTTCAATTTCTCTTGAAGTATGCTACTTTGTTTTGCTCTGGTGGATATATATACATATAGAACTATAAATAAATAAATGAATAAATAACTATCTTTTCTATGCCCAGATTTTATTACCTTGAGTACAGCCTTCTACTAAAAGTTTTTTGGTTCAGGTTTGCAATTGTAGTTAATTGATCTAGGAAGGTTTGATTCAATACGGCAGGGCCCGCTGTTATTGATAAAGGGAGGTTGTAATATGTAAAAGAAACGAAAAATTTGTGAAACGTCTACTTTATTATTAAAATAATTCGTACCGTTCTCATCCTAGAACTAACGAGGGAAAGAGCACGGCAGAGAAACCCTCGATCTAACATTCCTCAAAAATCGAAACATACTGTGTCATTTTAATAATAATTGTGAGTCATTAATTCAATAATTTAAGTCAATAAAAGTTTAAATTAGGTACCGCCCCTGTTCTTGTGCTAAAATTTCAATTAAACACACTAAATTCAATCAACACTACCTATATTCAATACTGAGGAATTTTTTTTTGTTAGTTAGTCAGTTTCCCAGCAGGTACTGAGGTCCCATACGGGAAGCTACTCAGCTATAGTTGTTTTTGAGCCAATCAGCCTCATGCAGTAAGTACATTGACTTTAATTTCAATATTAAAATAATTTCAATAAATTTTTACTTTTATTTCAATATTGAAAAAAAACGGTACCTATGCTGTAAGTACGATTGATTTAACTTTATTGAAATGAAAAAACATTGAAATTAATGTCAAGTTTTTATGTGGCAACGTTGTGAAATCAGAGTAAAAGAAGAGTTTTTGAGGGGTTTCTAACCTAAAAATGCAAACTGGAAGTTTGTTTTGGTTTTCCTTGCCAAGTCTAATTTCTAATTTTACTTTCTTGACCCTTTTTGTGGATTTAGAGTGAGTGGAAATTTATTCTTGAGCTTATGAAAAAATCTAAATAGATCATTGGCAAATTAGAACATGGGTAAAACAATGCTTTGGGGTTTATTTTCTCAAATAGATTTTGAGGAAATCAAGAATCGAGAGCGAAGTCGAAAGCCAGATGAATTTATTTTGTATAAAGATGGGAATACATATAGTGAACATATACCTAGGTCGAGACTTAAGTACAGTGTCTAGGTATTCACAATTATTTCAACTTATCTAATTTTGTTTTAGGAAAGTCCGTTGATGTAAAAATACATGGAAAAAATTCAAGGCTCTAAACATTTATTTATTTGCCATAGGAAAAAGACTGCAAGTCCTGAATAAATTAAATATTATTCTGATATTACTTCAAATAAGTAAATAAAAACATTACCAAAATATGCAGTTGTATTTATTATTAATTTCAGGACAATAATTTTCCACCACACTGTTTTTCATAATCGACCCTGTTGTAAATAAAGAATAGTTTCCTTTAAGACAATCAAAATTCACTCCTCCTGAATTTTCAACTTGATTTTTTCAGCTCCAATTTCGTCATCTATCATCTATCGATTCGAAGCTCTTCCCTAATCAAGTTTAAATCATTTCATATCATAGATCATATCTGTACTGTATTGTAGAAAGTCCATTTTTTAATAGACAATTGTGCTTTTGAGACAAATTTTAATATGTAGGAAGCTACACCAGCTGTTACAGGTTCAAATTTCAATCCGATTATTGGCTTGATTTCAATATAGTAAATTAATTTTTGATCAATATTATGCAATGAATTATTCCTAGTTGTTGACAGGTCTCCGTTTACTAAAATATTATTATTATTGTGAACTAGGCTTAAGTGAATATGTACATTTAAAACAAAGAACTTATCGGTTGCTCCATCTGTTGTTCCAAGTAAATAATTTTAAATGGTAAATTTCGTCAATAAAATAGGATTTCTTTCTATAAACAAATGAAAAAAAAAAAAAAAAAAAAAAGGTAAAATGAAACCTTACAATAGATAGCGTATTTATGTGCAGTTTTCTGCTATTATGGTTTTTGTCTTTTACCAAAAATTTATTCAGTGACTTCATAAAATTGTCGGTACCATCTGGTTAATTTTAAGTAGATAATTGATTTATTGTTTTTGAGAGATAGGCAGCTATTTCTGAGTTCTGGTTCTGATGAGCTGGTATCCTATAAAAACAAAGTGGAAAAATAGTTTGGATGTTTTAATTAAATAGGAAAGTTTACATTACTTTAGATTAAGTTCTACCATTGGTTCTACCAGTTCCATATTGACAAAGATGTCAATGACGTCTTGGGTAATTCAACTCAGGTCGGTAGAATTCTCTCAATTGACAGGATTCTGGACTCGTGCTGGAGGGGATTCGTAACCTCCTGCTTTTAGAAGAAGATTCCTGACCAGGTGGTTGATTTTTCTTCTTGGCTCTGCCGATTTACTAAGTAGCCCGCCTTCACTTTAATTTTGAAATTAAGTTTCGTTTTGCCTTCCTTATTACGCTGTGCAACTTATTACGCTGTGCTGTGTTCTGGCTTTATGCCGATTTAACATAATTAAAGTTAAAATTGACAGACGGTTACGATTTAACTTTCCACTTCGAGACCATCCAACAATAAGGGTAAGATTTCTCAGTTTTCTTAGTTTCTTTATGTTCCCTTCCCAAAACCATCCTTACTCAAAAAATGTAACTATTAACATACTGCTCATGTGCTCATAACTGCTTGCACGTCCCTATAACTGATTACACGTGTCTCTATTGGCTTCCATCTACCTCTATCTGCCTCTATCAGTTCTACCTACTTCTACTGGCTTATAACTGCTTCCATCTGCTTGCTTATGACTGTCTAAGTACCCAAACCTAGTCCTGGTTTCGAGGCCTAGCTATACCACCCCCATTAGTGGCAAATTACAGAATAGACTTCCCCTATACTAGACCATCCTACGTTCTATCTTCTGGAAGGTAATGCTCGAGGTACTGTTGTAAGTTTTGGCAGTTTAAAGGAACAATTGTTGGGTAAGCCCCTTTTTATTATCAACAGTGGATTCTGATTCATGGGCAGCAATTTAAAGTATAGCCTAATTCCTGGATGAATAGAGGTATATTAAGTTTATAGGTTAGTTTCATATATTATTAATCAGTACCTTTTATATTGAGCTCTATGACTGATTATTTCATTCATTATAAAATAGACCCATCAGACAACGTCATTTTTTGAATGAATTTTGTTTAAATAAGTGATTATTTTACAAGACCTTGTTTATCAGCGATTAAATTCTTGTTTACCTTTATTGGCAGAATTTTGATAGAAATATTCTGACATTTTATAATAAATAGAACTCTTTGGATAGGATTGACGCCAACAATTCAATCCTAATTATACAGGAAATAATCTAACCGTATACCACTCGACCTATAAATTTAAATGGATTAAACTATCCAAATATTTTTTGCATAATTTTGCTTTTTGGCAAATAGTTTCATGCACAATAACTTTTAAATAAAAGCCCTCGACCGCTTCGCGGTCTCGGGCTTTCATTAAGTTATTGTGCATTCAACTATTTTCCAAGCAAAATCATGCTCAAAATATGTTGGATAGTTTAATCGATTAATTTCTCGATAAACTCTTGTGATATAATATATGATTATTGGGACTATAATAACTAGAATATAACTTACGTATTAAGGTAAAGCTTTGCACCTCAAAACTTTTGATAGTATTTGTGCTTTTGATGCAAATTTGCATTATTTAATTTAATAATAATAGCTTGACTTGGGTAAACAGATGGTCACTTTAAAAATCAGCTGATGAATACTTATTAGGTATTAATTTAGAAATGAATTTAAGACACGTAGGACATATTCAATTGTATTATAATTAGGATTTATGAAATAAAAGAACCCTCATATTAGTGTTTATTTTGGAGCACTTTCATTTTATTGAATTTCTTAACACAATTTCAGAGTGACAACATCAGGGCTTCTTATTTTTAGTGAGGTTTGTTTAGGAGAGTACTTTTGCTATGTTTCCTGTTTTGTATTTAAGAGCGTATACTTTTCTGGAGGGCTAAAACAGGTGGCGTCCTATATTATTTATAATCCACGACCACTCTACTGAAGAGTTAGCTGGCTGCCCTATAAGAAAGTACTCCAGTATAGTAGCATTTCGTTGGCTACCTTCTGTTATAGTAGTTCTGGTCCTGGACTGACAATAGTCTGGGCAAATCAGGAGAAAATCTATGTCACAAGATTCTGATGTCACAAAATTCAATTAAATATTATAAGAAAAATCAATTGTGACAAATTTTAATAAATTTTCTTATGACAAATAAATTATATTTTTTTTTTCTTTATGACACAGCATCAGTTGTAGAATTATGAAACTTTAAAAGACAGGGGGGCCTATGGGTATAGGTAATACCTACCTATATTAGAAGATGAAAGGAGTGTGAGTATATGGGTATACATGTACCTTCACTGCTTTAAGGCCCTATAACTGGGTACTGCAAAGCAAATTGACTAATTTGCACTAAGCGGCGAAATGTGATTTGATTTGAATTACCCATTTCTGAACTTTATTTTGAATCGATATAGAAAAACAAATTCATTTCTTTTCCACAGCTTCATAAAAATTGAATTTTATATAATTAAAATAAAACAAACTCCCAACAAAATCTCAAAAAATAAATGTTTCAGGTTAAGTTTTGTTGTTGACATCATTTCAAGGTGTCTAACGGGTCGAATTTTGCGTGACGTTAGGATTATTGACTTTTTTCAAGTTGACTTGGAATTTATTTCAATATTTTTCCTTACTGCATACTAAATATTGAAATTCACAATGTTACTTGACTTCATTTTAAGATCTTGAAATTATAAAATGTCAATAATTGAAAAGTGGAGTTACTGCATAGCAAATATTGACTTCAAGTCAAGGTACATACTGCATAAGGCTGATTATCTCTAGATTGATTATTTCAATTTGCTAGGATATTCTCTCGTCAGGGTAGGAAAATGTTATTAAATTCAACAAGGCCCTAATGTACGCTCTAAATCGAAAAATCAAGATCCCAGCACAAAAAGAGAGCACATAATTTGTCTAGGTTTCAATTTACTCTTTATCTGTGTTGTTTACAGCATGAAACGATTTTTGGTAAATACATGAACAATGCATATGTTATAAAAAATGTTATAAACAAACAAAAAAACATAAAAATGAAATAAAATGATACTTGCATAAATAATTGAACTCTCAAAAACAAAATAACAATTATTCAACTAACCTGTGATCGTTCCTTGATACTCACACTAATAACAAATTGGATTGAACAATCAGTTTAATGCAAAATAAAAATAAAAATTGAATAATGAATAATTACAGACACGCGTCTTAGGGACCAGCCCAGCTTGTTCTCTAGTCTAGTTGCTTATTCCCTTGTATCCTCTTGGGTTTCGGTACCTTCGTTTTCTGTGGCGCGCCCCGTTCAATCATAAACTTGACCGCGCATACATGATTGCAACATTTACTTTTATTCAATGAACGTTTTTTTTAAGATTTGAAGTAATAATATTTTAAATAGGTGGTTTTCCTCAACGTTTTTGAGTTTGTACAAAAAAAGGTCAATTTCCCATTGGCCTTTTTATGTTTTTCTCTTGTTTCTGTATCTACACCCTATCAAGCAAGTGGCAATAGTGGTTTAACCCTATCTTGAAGCCAAGCATTCAAAGAAGCCTTGAATGTACTTGGAGATTGGTTATTTTCCCGACAAGTAGTCCTGGACCTGGTGGATCGCCCGTAGAATTTTGAGGACTTTGTTGTCCTCTCACTCTTCTAAGAGCCGACGAGACCCATCCAGTATCTATTAACAAGGTTTCAGTATTATTGTGCTGTCTTTGGGAACCATCCAAGCTTCTAAATTAATCATCTGGCAGTGGATTTTCCATCTTATTGAGAGCTGGAGCCTCATTTAATTACCAATAGCTTGAGGGTATTTCTGGATTATAAAACCAGCAGACTTTTAGTCCTATTTTGCTAAAAGATTATTATTTTTTATATTTTAACCCTTATAGTTTTAAGTTAAATTCTTACCTTCAAGTTTATGTTAATCACTTGGGTATAAATTACACTCAAATTATCAGACATTTAATTATTTCCACTACACACTGTACACCAGGTATAAATAGATCTATTTACAAAGGTATTTTATGTGAATTGTTAGAAACTTAAGGAACATATAACCATAGCGAACTACCGCCCTATTTGAATTCGAACTCCTCTGCTTATTGTAGATAATTTTAGGAACATGTATAGAGAACACCACCTTAAAGTGAGGATTTGATTTACTCATGTTTCGACGATTGTGTAGTTATTTAAAGTAGGTAGGTACCGACTATTTCTAGTATCCTAGCTTATCAGTTATTATTTTTTGTTTTGTTCACCAGCTGATTTTCGCCGGGGACTATTTAGGAGCGCTTTCAATTTTCAATTTATTGTAAGTGTAATTAATATTTGAGGTCAAATTCGATTACATTTATTGATCTGAATCGAGGCGTTTCATTGTACCCTTTCAGGCAGTTTTAGTTTGACAGGTGCAGTAACGTTTAGCTGTTGAGTTTTCCTGTTTTCTTTTTTTTTTTTTGTTATAGGAACTTCGTTGAATTGAAGGGCATTTAAACAGGTGGCGCTTTTTATTTAATCACCCACACCACTCTCCACTGCAAGACTTATTCGGCAGCTTTTAGAAATGACGGTGTCCTTTCTCGTCTTGTAGTACTGTGGCCACCTTGCTAGATTGTCACGTCTCTATGTTTTAATTTTCACTTTATTTCTATTTTTATTTCATAACACATTAGCTTTCTTCGTTTTGATCTTGTATTTGTGCTGGTATCCATAGGTGTACGAATATTCCACCTGACAATATTGAGTTTGTTTTGTTTCGACAGACAAAATGGGGTGCACCCTCTGGACGTGGTGATTCAGTCGGGCAGCTGTTGGATGGCGATTTTTAGAGCAACTCTTATAGCACCGTCCCTTTCAGGGTGAGCAGAGTGGATTCTAAATAGGGCTGCTCAGTCACGGATGCAGCCCACGAGTTGCTCTACAGCCAATCCTTGAACAAAACGGCGATCACACTATCCGCTACCTACGTGCCGGTTTGTCACTAAGAGCCTCCAGACTACACTCTTGTCGTAACTTGCCGATCGCCAAAGGTACGCCGATAGTACTACCACTGCAAAGTTTATTAAACTCTAACACTAACATAATATATAAATCCAGTATTTATTTACAATCAAGTTTAAAGAAACGATGTTGGATGCAAAAAATTATTAACAGTTTCAACAATGGAATTAATTGGATTGGCAATTATATTTTTAATGGTGCTCAGGATTAGGTCATGAAGAACTCCAGTAATAACGAAGCTCATTGCGTCGGTAATCCAATCAATAAGAGAGTTTCCAGATACTTTGATTGTAATAGACCTGAAAATATTGTCTTGAGTTAAATTAATTTGAACAAATCTTAGATTGGTTATACCCAGTATGTTTGAAATTAATGGAATTCACGAATAGTAATCCTTGTTTTAGGTCAAATCCAAGTTGCACGTTGATGTGGACGTGTTTCACATTTCCATGAACGTGTCCAGTCATACTGATAAATGTAACTTTAGTATGATATTTGTAAATAAACTGAAAAAAAAAAGGAAAATATTATAAATTACTGTTTATACAAATGCAGATATCAAGTTTTCTATAAGGTTCTGACGATATTTGAAGTCACTAGTACCTACTACGTGATGCGTGATGTGTGGGATTATACATAGGTAAGTGAGATTACTTTTCCAACCTTGAAAAAATAGACATAAAACTCAAAAATCACGACAAAACTTCTAGCACGCAATACTATATTACTATTTATGTTCGCTTCGCCGTTCAATTTAAATTTTTTCGTAACTTGTTTGACGTTCAATTCTAAATCCTTCTCAACTCATTTTCTCGTGAATTTCTTCTAGAAATCTATTGTCAGGTGGATCGATAATTAATTCAACCGGTAGATTATTCCTTCAAGGCTAAACTCGTCGAACATAACATTCATCGGGTCTAAATCCGATAGCTTGGTTTCAATTTTGACTACATCCACTTTTGTTTTTGTAATCGAATCACCCGTTTCTCTTGTTTCCAGCATTTCTCCGGACTTTGTGATTCTTGTTCTTACATTTTGATTCAAGATCCGGATCTTTGCAAGCAACATACAGTCACTGAATTCTTTGTCTACTTCTGATGGAGCTACATTGGAATTTTGTCGGTTCTGAATGTCCCTTAATTTGCAATTGACTCTTGTTCTACCTACTCTAAACTGTGAGTGATTTGCTTTTCTGTTAATCACTATACGAAACCATTTGATATCTTTATAGCTAGAATTTTCTTTTCTTGATAGCTCCATTCATTAACCGGTTAAAACTTAAAGTAAGACGGTTAACAGAATGAGTTCCTAATGCCGACAAGGTGGTCGTACGTTGCCGGCATTGACAGTAGAAGATGACAAGTCAAAACAATTATGCACGTATTTTTTTTATTATTTATTTCTAAACGTACCTTTAAATCCTCAAATCTTATAGTCATTTGGGCAATTAGTTTTTGTGTGTCCGTATTATATGAAAGAGTGGCATTTTCGTATCTTTCGATTTTAGAAGTATCATTAAGCTGCCCCTCTGTCAACTTAGTTTTACCAACGTGAATCTAGAATAAGAATAAACGCAGTAGATATTATTTCTATAAATATTCGATTGTATGAAATCTCACGTCAATTTTTTGGTCAGGTAAAGAAGTGGGATCAATTCCATTTTTAATTATCAATTCTCTGACGTTCGACAGGAGCCTATCCATATAATCGTTTAACTCTACTTCGATGATGGTATTTTGCAGTTTCCTTGAAATAATTTGATTAAATATTAATTGGGCGACATTTTTTATAATCTCCATACTATTAATATTAAACTAGAAATTTTTTTAACTAAAACTAGTAGAAATCACGTGTTAGCCGCCAACCCGCAACTATTTATTTTGGTAAATTTCACACTGGAGTCATTCAAAAAATTAAATAGGAAACTTCTCCTGAAGGAAAAGTTATTTGTTTTAAAAAAAATCCTCTTAATATGAAATATAATATAATATAAATCTATAACTTACGATAAATCATGAAGATTCAGTTCCTTATTGACCAATCCCCTAAGTTCCTCAAGTTCTTCCGGAGACAAATCTCGATCAAAATCGAAATTGCGAACTTCATTTTCATTTATTGCAAAAGCAATCGAAGAGCAGAATCCAAAAAACAAGCAAATAGGTAAATAAATCTTCATTATTGCTTCTTTGTTTATTAACGTATGTTATTTCAGATGATGAACTCTTATCAAAAAAATTTGATCATATGAAATAATGAGAATGACAAAATTGTTTCTGTTGGATTTATCAGACAATGGTTATAAGTAGGTACCTGATGACGTATTTTTTAAATTATTTTTCAATTTTTACACTGTTACAAAATTTAGGAAAACTAGATTGGTTTCTACTTATCTACTCGAGAAACAGGTGTTTCCTATCAAAATTGTACAATCTTGGAATACTTGGAATCAGAAAAGTTATCGAGTCTTATTTCGACAAAATTACGAGAGCATACTTTGAGTTGCTTGTTAAAACAGATTGATAAACAAAACAATATCCGAGTCATCATCTGAAACAAGTATTTTCTACATAAATCTCTGAAGAAGATGCAATTATCAAAAAGGAAAGGGTTGTTGTGAGATATGGTACGTACGTTAAAATCGAGTAGTCAATAATCGACTACTTACTCGAAACATAAAATGGACGCGAAACTAGGTATATTGACGTATCTAAAATAATAGGGGCATCTCCCTTCGGTTAATTAAACCCAATCGTCGTCCAAAAAAAGTTCATGAGCTTCAGGAAAATCATTGATCACGTTATATTTAAATAACATTCGGTTGCAAGTTGAACGAATTATTGAATTATTAATTCGTACGTACAAGGAACCTAAACCCACGGAAGGTCAATGTCAATGACAGTTCACTAGTAATTATTATAATCAGCGGTCACGCATCATGGTTGCTTGATTAATATAGAATAATGGTTATTGGAAGACGATTGGGTTTAATTAACCGAAGGGAGAAGCCCTATTATCCTAGATACGACAATATACATCCCAATGTATTCCGAACTGAGAAGACGTGAAGATTTCCTCAGGATTAGTTTTTGAATCCTATAACAATCAATACAGATCCAACATCTTTAATATCATCATAATTCATCACTCTTTACAACTACAAGCACCACTGATGCCCAAAATTAGCACAACCTAAGACAAAACTATTATTAGCACCATTTGAATATTGTCACGGATTCCGAGTTCACTAAAATTCCCTACAAAAACAGTTAAAACTTTTATTAAACTAATTGACTTTATACAAAGTTCACTTATCAAAACACACGACAAATATCGAATTAAGTCTGACTTACTCAAGGTTCTTCTTCAGTATATTCGGAATTCATCTAGAAAATCCTGGATTCCTACTTGACTAGAATTCTCCGAATTGTTTACGCGACGCGCAGACAATTACATTTCTTAGAATCCGTCCGGGCTACCAAAGCAATTTAAAAATGATAATGCTTTTTCATAGGTAAAAAAATAGCTATTTTCCTAACGAGTGCGGAAATTTCTTCCCGCAAGAGTTAGGAACTATATTTTTTCTACGAGCATACTAAAGCTGATGTTACGAAGAGTTTAATTTAAATAAAATGCGATTATATGCAGAAGGTAGAATTAAAAATGTATTAAAAGGCATTTATAAAAAGGTAAAGGTTCAGGTATAGGTGTATCAACAATACAAACAATTCCATGTCACAATGATTATTTCAAACTCTTCCCGCACTGAGTGCGGGAAGAAATCTCTTCCCGCACCGGTGCGGGAAGAAAGTCTTCCCGCACAGCAAATCGTGCGGGAAGAGCCATTTCCCGCACGCTCGTAGAAAAAGTATTTTGTCGTCAAAGTGTTTAATGAAATTTTTGTCTATGTCCCACTGATATACTTTTAAGATCGGGCACCTAGGCAGGACAATCTTCGCTGTTTTATTTCATGTTTAACGCAGTTTTGAGCATGGAAAAGGTAAAATTTAACCATTATTAATTGAAACTTCATAAAAAAGGCGGCTCAGTTGATTTCTTTGAAGTCACGTGGGAATCCATAGGCGTCTAAATATTATTATCATGACAAATGAAAACAAATTGGTTAATAAAGAATAAACATACTCCAGATATTTCTATAAAAACTGAAATGACAAACGCCATTGCCCCGAAATTCTAGCTGATTTACCTCGAGAATACAGTGGAGTTAATACATTAAATAAATGGGCAAAAATAATATAGTAGGTAATCCTTAAAATTCCGTTTTAAACTATTGAAATTAAGGGGTATTTTTCTAATTTTGAGTAGTCACCATAGAGGTGCGATTTTCAATTAATAATGGTAATACTTTACTTATTCATAACGTGGGTGGTTTTAAAGTTTCTGATTTTCCTTTCAGAAGTGATTACTGGCTGTATGATGCTCTCTCAATGCTGTAATATTGAACTTTCTAGCAATAAATTGAAAATAGCAATTACTGCAGATTTTGTAATATCTTCATGTAAGTACATATCTTACGATAAATTTCACCATTTTTATTGATTCTATCTACTCGCCTTTATTTTTCTAAATAACTAATAAATAGATAATTATTGTAAATTTAATGTGATTACCGCCATCTGTTGATCAATCCACGGACGACGGCTTTCTGATTTCATTTTTGGTGCAACAGCACCTATTCTCTCTTTTTAATATTCTACACAAAAATATCCTTATTAGGATTAAGGCCATTTAGCTGACATAGAGAAGTTCAATATTATTCCTTTTTCGTTTTTTTTTATATTGTGGCGCTTTCACCAGCATGTACAGAATCAAATCTGAAATCTAGAACTGACTACGTTTCTCAGGAGAAGAGATTATCGCGTTTCTGGATTCAACAAGAATGGAATACGGATATATAAAGGCCGGTATTAGTTAGTAGGTTTGGAGTTTAGGATTGGCTGTGATGCGTTTTAGATAGTGATTATTCTAAGAGTTGTAAAGAGTTAAGTTGTTTGAGTTAATTAGTGAAGTAAATTAGTGTCAGAGTGTGTAGTAACGTGGAATAAATTATTGTTGTGGTAATTGGACTTCGATTTTGGAATAAACGAGTCCAAGATTTGTATCACGCAAGCCAGAGCCATGACATTAGTGTCAGAAGCGGAATATAAATCGAGGACTGCAAAATTAAATCCGATTGCAGAGTAGTGTGGACACTAAGTAAACACTGGGACAATTAGTCAGTGTCAGCAGTGACAATAACAATAAGAGACTTAACCGATTGTTTAAATTACCCCGAAAGTGACTGTATACCCGACTTTGATTGTGTTAGTGAATTTCCAAGTAAGTTCTAGAAAATTCTATTTGGAAACCAAAGGAGATATCTAATTTGTGATTTCACCGATGTGTTTGCTATATCAATCGACATTCAGAGAAGACATTTCAAGAAAATTCTAGAACAATCTATTCGGGAATAAAGCAAGTTATATACCTAATGTGAAACTTCAATCAAAGACCAGGAAAGATATTTCAAGAAAGTTTGAGTGAAATTCCAGAACATTCTGTATATGCGTATTACAAACAATAAGCAAAAATGGAAGAACAAAAACTTGAAGAACTTCTGCGCAAAATGTTGGAGCTTCAAGAGACCAAACGACAACAAGAGAAACAAGACGAAGAGGCCAGGTGACAACAAAAAGGCTAGAAGACATTGGACAACTGAGGAAAATATTTCAAGCCATACAAGAAACTGTCGCTAACCTAGAACAAAAGATTACGGATGTAGAAGCCGAAGTTAAGCAGGATGTTCAAGAAGTTAAAAACGATGTTCAAGAAGTTAAAGACATTTTTCGAGAAGTCAAAGACGATGTTCAAGAAGTTAAACTTCCGGTGCTAACGTGGATTTATGTATATACTAACGTCGGACTCACAGTTCGCATCTCTTTTTTCATTGAAAAAAGAATGAAAACCATGCATAACTAAATCAGTTTTGGAGAAAATATATAAAGACATATCGAATGTTCAATAAGAAACAAAGCTCAAAATCCTGTTTAAAATTTTTAAATTGTAAAAATCACATAAATCTAGAACGTACAAAACAGATAAAACGGACACAGAACTTCTAACAAATAAAAAATGTCTACATTTTGAAAACCAAAACTTTTATCCTAATCTTCAAATGGCTAACTGAAATAATATCGTCAATCTTCGACACTTTCACCAGCCAAGCAGTCATTACACATGTAGTTGGCATGTTCCAAACAAATTGTTTTTTTACAGTATGCACAGCTAAATCTTGTAGGTCTATTTTTTTTCTGTTACAATAAAAGCAGCGTCGTGTTAGGTTTTTGGCTTGTGGTTCGGGTAACCCTTCCTGCAATGGCAAACGTAAAATTTCTCTAAGGCGAAGTCTAATAGTACGTGGTATTCGATTATTAGCAGCTCTTCGTCGTAATTATTCGTCTAGTAATTACATACCAAGATTCTCCAGGAATATTCTTCGAGGTGTATTATCCATATATTTCGAATTGCTCTTGGAAATAAGGAACAGCTATATTTAGTTGCATATAAAATACAACCATTGGCCAGCGAGGAGTAGCTCTGGTACAATCATAGGCCGCAAACATCTTGTCCACTGTATCAACCCCACCTTTTGTTTGATTGTAATCGATTATTATTTGTGGTTTTCCAGTTGCTTGATCTATTTTATCTTCATTATGGTGCATGGTTGATAACATGAGAAATTTTTTATGGGTATATACGATGTTATGGTTGCTTTGTCTTGGAATGCAAACATGCTTGTCTTTTCGGGTCATTTAGCAGGTTGGACAAATTCAAGTGGAAGCTCCCTTCTGTTTTTTTCTCATGGAACCTACCTAGAATCGTGAGTTTATAATTTGTTAAAAGTGTGTTAGCAACAGCCATGTTGGTAAAGAAGTTGTCCATTATAATGTTTCTGCTGGTTCCTGAGATGAGGCGACAAAGACGGGAAAGCAGGGACACATTCTCAGTTTCAACTTTATAGGTTCCAATCGGTTGTTGTCCAACATAAATTTCCATATTTGCGGTATAAAACAATTTGGCGTCTACTAGAGAATATATCTTGATACCATATCGACTAGGTTTATTGGGCATATATACTCGACAGTTGCATCTCCCTCGGAATGCCACCAACATTTCGTCCACTGTTATGTTTTCGGAAATACAAAAATATTTGGACACATTAGAATTGAACGAATCAAAGATTTCCCGGATTGGAGCTAATTTGTCGTATTTTTGTCTCTCTATTCTAGTATTTTTATTGTCAAAATGAATAAAATGCAATAAAAATCTAAGCCATTCCCGAGACATTGTCAAAAGAAATATTTCCATGGATGTTCCATTTGTTCTAAATAAATCAGAGGCATTTTTTTGACATCGAACATATATAAAGCAATTCTATCAACTCAATAATGTCTGTGGACCTTGCTGATCAGTTGTTTGGATTGACATTGCAAATTCCAATGTAGATATTTGTATTATCAACAATGACTTGCAACACTTCACTTGTAAAAAAAAACTCGAGATCTCTGCGGCAGATTTAAATCCTTTTGCATTCCCCTTCACCCCAGGGAGAAACTTGATTATATTTAGGGCGCTTGTCCGTACCTGAGAATTTCCTGGATGCTTTCTCCACTTGGTTTGGCCATCTTTTCCAATGTAATATGCAACTTTTTCGTACGCCATTTCATCTGAAAGATCCAATATATTGTTTGGTCATCAATATATTGCTCATCATCCGTGTTGTGATCTTGAATCCCTTCATCATCATCCTGCAAACTCGAGTCGTCGTCAGATGGCTCGACATCAGTCTCAAAATCCTCATAGAGTTGGCGACGATATTCTTGTTCCCTTTCGTAATTCATTTTGAATATTGTAATCAAATGTGCAGAAATTAATTTAAAATGTTTACCTTGAAAAAATTAACACTAACACTAACGTGCGGAGTGAGAGTGAGAGTCCGCATAAGAGCCCAATTCGAACACGAAGCACCCTGCTCTATTTACCTCCTAACACTAACTTCGGGTTCTCAACGGCAACAGCTACTCAGTGGTACAGACGCCTACTCGGAATAGTTTGGTAAATATTGTTCTTTTTTCGTCGGTGCAAACTCACAGTCCGTTATTTAGTGAATGGAAAATGACAATGATCGACATAGTCGCATAAACCAATGCCAAAACACAATGGGTAAGAGAGAGAGGGAGTACAGAGACTCGTTTTCAGTGTTGCCGTTTTTAGTACATTTGTACTAGATTCAGTACACTACAGTGTAATTTAGTACGTCAGTACACCATCGATAATTTTAGTACTATTTATAGCGAATTTCATTGGTAGAACCAGTGCAGAAAAAATGTATTTTTATTTTTCTCTTATACAAACTGATAGTATTGTATTGTATGTATAAGGGCAGGTATTATAAAACTATTTTGACAGATGGCAAAAAGTTAACTTTTGGAATTACTGTGGAAAGTAACGTCATTCCAGAAGTTAACTTTAAAGTTAACTGTCAAAATATTTTAATAATACCCACCCTTATAGGTCTCTTTCTGCAGAAATCACAAACCAATCAAAGTGAATTTCATTGGTTGAATCTAGTTTTCTGGCTGTTTTTAATCAATGAAATTCGCTCTGACTGGTTTGTGATTTCTGCAGAACAGACCTATTATCGTTTAATCGAATAAACGATGTCATAACTAGAAATATTACAAAAAAATTAGATTTTTCGTTACTTCACCCGCATAAATGCTTAAATTTGTTAGGATATTTAGTAAATTTTTACGTAATTTAGTACAAATCATCGCCTGACTTCAGTACAAAATTGGTTTGTCTCGCGGCAACACTGCTCGTTTTGACACCTACCGTCTTGTGACGTCATCCTGCGTTTTGGCGCGAAGAGAGTTATTTTGAATTTCTATATTTTTTTACAGAAAAACTATTAGTTGAAAATTTAAAATTTATGTGTCAAGTGACTTTTTACAATGTGAAAAATTTAATAAGAGAATAAAAAAAAAATCTGCAAATTCCTCATTAAGACAAGAAGTTGATGACCGAGTTCAAGCACTTAGAGGCAAGTTGAATAAATTAGAAATACAGTCCATCAGTCCAGGTAGTGTTGAAGCATTCCCTAGTATGAAGATAAAACCACCAACTTTTGACGGTTCTACATCCTGGACCATGTAACTCCGACAATTTGAAGCTGCTGCAAACACCCACGGATGAAACGACCAAGAAAAAGCTACAGCATTGATAGTGGCGCTACGAGGACCTGCCTTAGATCTTCTTCAGTCAATTCCTTCAATCTACCAACAGAATTACCAGCATCTAAGTCGGACGTTAGAATTGCGCTTCGGAGACCATTACAGACAAGAAGTATTTAGAACTCAAGTAAAATCAAAAGTTCATAAACCTGGCGAGAGTCTTCAAGAATTCGAATCAGAAGTTAAAAGGCTAGTGAGTTTAGCGTTTCCTGCAGCCGGGGAAGACATGCAGGAATGGATGGCAGTATCTGCGTTTATTGATGGTCTCAGAGATTCGAAGATCCAGGAAAACCTGAGAATGTCTAAGTTCAGACAAAATAGCGAAGCCCTTGTCCGAGCATTGGTGCCTCACAACCTAGAATACGAGCAGTGTTCATTGAAAATAAAAAAAACTATTACTAGAAGGTAGACAACTGGAAAACAACTCTAAACAAACACTAACATCGAGAAACCAAGTAAAATATTACCAGTGCCATAACCTTGGACATATGCAATGGGATTGTAGAGTAAGGATATCCTCTCCACCTAGAGATTATTAAGATAATTAAGCGCAAACTGGTTATTCCAAAAGATCAAGAAAAAAATGTATTAAAAGAATAGCTATTTTCCTAACGAGTGCCGGAAATTTCTTCCCGCAAGAGTTAGGAACTATATTTTTTCTACGAGCATACTAAAGCTGATGTTACGAGAAGTTTAATTTAAATGAAATGCGATTTTGCAGAAGGTAAAATTAAAAATGTATTGAAAGGTATTTATAAAAAAAAGGTAAAGGTATCAAAGGTAAAGGTATAGGTGTATCAACAATACAAACAATTCCATGTCACAATGATTATTTCAAAGTCTTCCTGCACTGAGTGCGGGAAGAAATCTCTTCCCGCACTGGTGTGGGAAAAAAGTCTTCCCGCACAGCAAATCGTGCGGGAAGAGCCATTTCCCGCACGCTCGTAGAAAAATACATGACAGAACTTCAGGGGCACATTTTGGAGTTAACAAGACTTTGGAAAAAAAATCGGGAACCTTTTTACTGGTTTCACTGTCATGAAAACGTTAAAAACTGGTGCTGAAAATGCGACATCTGTGCTACCAGTAAAGGCCTTAAACTAAGTTCTCGGGGGCCGATGATACAATACAACATCGGTCTTCCATTTGAAAAAATAGCGATAGATGTTGCTGGACCGTTCCCTGAGTAGAGCGTGGTAACCAATACATCTTGGTTATCATGGATTACTTCTAATATTTTATGTGTTAATAAATCAATACTTGAAGTTACTAAGGATTCCACATTACTTCAAAGGTAGCAAAATTCGTCCCGATATATGAAAATACATTCTTTAAAAGTGGCGTACAAAGTACGCCAAGCGACCAGTTATGTGAAATAAAATCTAGAGACCAGTTAAGGGTTAAAAAAATTTGTGGGATCATGGGCATTCATAAAACAAGGCAACACCTTTACATCCACAGTCTGATGGCATGGTAGAAGCCTTTAATAAGACCATAGAGAAATAACTAACAAATTGGGACAAACATTTGCATCTATTTTTAATGGCTTCCAGAGCAGCTGTTCACGAGTCAGCAGTTGAAAGTCCAGCTAGAATCGTTTTTGGAAGGCAGGTTACCTTGTGATCTGATGTTTGGAATACTTGAAGAAGAACGAAAAGAAATCTGAGATTATGCCGACGAAGTATGGGTACGACTTCTGGGAACACATGATTTAGCTCGGCAGCATATTCAGGTGGTCAGTGACCGAATGAAGACCAGATACGACTTAAAAGCCAATCCAGTCAGATTTCTAGAAGGTGATTTAGTGTGGCTGTATAATCCAGCAAAAAAGAAAGGTGTGTTGCCGAAACTGTCTTCAGCATGGGAAGGACCCTTCAGAATAATCAAGAGGATCAATGATTTGGTTTATCGAGTTCAGCGCATCACCAGGAGTAAGATGAAAGCTGTACATTTGGACAGATTGAAGAAATATCATGGGCGCGAAGTTGATCGTGACGATCAACCTTAAGAGGAGGGCAGTGTGGCGCTTTCGCCAGCATGTACAGAATCAAATCTGAAATCTAGAATTTACTGCCTTTTTCAGAAAAAGAGATTATCGCGTTTATTCTGGATTTAACAAGAATGGATTACGGATATTTAAAGGCCGGTATTAGTTAGTAGGTTTGGAGTTCAAGATTGGCTGTGATACGTTTGAGAAAGTGATTATTGTAAGAGTTGTTAAGAGTTAAGTTGTTTAAGTTAATTAGTGAAATAATTAGTGTCAGAGTGTGTAGTAACGTGGAATAAATTATTGTTGTATTAATTGGACTTTGATTTTGGAATAAACAGACATCCCAGATCCGTGACAATATGTTGATTGTAATTCCCGAAAAATTTCAATTTCTTGTGTTTTTTGTAATCCAACTTGCAACCTCAGGAACCAAATTTTAAATTGAAGTACATACCAGACGCCACTAGTTCTTTTGATAAAAAACGACTCAAGGAATTGATCACATACAATTTACAAAATATCGCTAAATTTGTACGTATATAATATGTGATCAAGGTACTGATAATCGAGGAGCTTTGAGTTTTTTAGGTGTTGCTGATAACTGTAAATGTTGTATGTCTAATGATCCCAAAATTGGTAATATAATGATAATAAAATCAAGCTAAGTAGAATCTCCAGGGTAAAAATTTAGGTATGCTAAGGAATTCCTAGAAATAATTCTAGGGACGGTTGAAATGTATATGTACTTACTGCAGCGTTTACCTATTTGTCATTGATATCACTTATATCGCATACTTTTTCGCGTTTTGTAATGAAGATGTTATTTGTTTGAAGCTGCAATTTTGATAGTATTTCTTAAATAAAATAATAAATTGTTTGAAACATTTTTTGCAACTATTACAACGTTAGAAGTCTATATGTATAGTAGTCGTCTTACGATTTCACAGATACAGTCGCAATAAACCTTTGGGACAGCGGTGTTTTTTTTTTTAGTGGGAAAGTCGTCTGCTGATTCGACTCCGAGTAGCGCCGCATCCAGAGGCTTATTGTGCTAAATCTTCCTGTTAAATGCACATATTCCATTCCAAAACCCTGGTTCCTTGCAAGAGGTGAAGTAGGTCTATTGAACGTTTGCCGTATGTGTCTGGATCTAGTTCAGCTTCTCCAAATATATTTTGTCTCCTGCAAGTTAGTGCATTGCATTCTGATATGTGTTGGGCTGTTTCGGTTTTTGTTCCGCATAAAGTCTGCAGCTCGTGTCTCTGTTGTGCAAGCCCATTGTTGACAGGTGCTTTTTTATAGACCGGTGCATAACGACCATTTTTTTTAAACGATTTTCTCCCGTCTGCCATTAAGGGTGGTTATTCTTTATGCAATAAAAAGTGGAATGGCTGAAATTTCAAAGAGCCCCGCGTGTGACAATACAATGATATGCTAATTTGAAAATGTAATGAAAAGTGGAGATTTGGATCAATATCATCCCGTCTGCCACACATTGTGAAGGTAATTTAAACAAAAATGAGTAAAAGGAAGCTGAGAAGCTGAACGGCGGAAACCCTAGATTAGTATAAAGTGTCATATTACTAATTTCAAAATGTCGCAAAAATCGGACATGTGGATCAACGACCTCCCATCTGCCAAATTAAATTTATGTTACATTTACGATGTAATACATCAATAAGTAAATGGCAGAAAATCTCGGTTGGTATAATAATATTTAACAATTTTTGAAGTTTTATCAAAATGCTGAGATGTTGAAACAATTTTCTCCCGCCTAAAACATGTTTTGTTACAATGGATTTTAGATAAATAATGTACCTTTGCACCGGCAGAAAAATTGAAGTGGTACATATATTTATTTTTAATTTTTCAAAATGTCAGAATTTTTGAAATTTGAGATCAATTATTTCCCGTCTGCCATTAATTTATATTAAATAAGTTGCTACCAAAAGCTTAAGTTTTGACTGGCAGAAATTGCAGACTGGTACAAGTCCTAATAGTCCAAGAGCCGGCAATACTAACGGGTATGTGATCGTTGCAATGGATAATTTCTACATAAAACAATACTTGATAGTAACCTTTAAACCAAATGGATGGGTTGCCTCGATTCTCATGGCCGTAAAGTTGTTTTATAAAAAGATACTTCAAGAACCATACGCGCAACAAATAAGAAGTACCTTGCGGTGTAGTTCTCATCTTATGCGGCAAAAACTTTATTAATATAATTTCATGTTTCTTGTCTAAAGACCTACAGCTGTATGCAAAATCCCCTTCACAGAGTCCTCTTTTAACTTTAAAAGTGACTTTGAAAGCTGTCACTTTCAAAAATTTGTATTTAGCAAGCAAAATAACGCGCGCGCTCGACTTTCAATGAGGGTTGCCATCATTTCCGGCCATCAAAATCGAGGTAGCCCTATATATTATTTGAGAAGACATATTAAAGAATATATCTACCAATTTTCAGCTATTGCAGCGATAACATTGTTCGAAAAAATAGGGATAGTTTAGGCCCAGCAATCAAAGGGTTGCGGCCATGAGAATCAAGGCAACCCCTCCATTTAGTTTAAAGGTAACTATGAGCTATTCTTTTATGTGAAAATTTTCCATTTCCATACAAAGTGTGCGGTAAAGTAGAATTTGATATTTATAATCAAAAATCCTCTCTTTTTCAGAAAATGGATTGTCGATCATTTCTAAATCTTATCTAATTTCATTAAATAATTTGATTCAATAATTAATTTTATCAATGCATTTTTTTGGAGATGTAGATGTTCATAGGTAAAATTTTGTACCTAACACATGCGGAAAGTGCCTTTATCGCCCTTAACGGCTTGACCGAACTCTGCTTCGCGTCGTTCGGTCAACTGCGTGCGGTAAAGTATCACTTTCTGCATTTGTTAGGTAAATAACTATTACAAGTCAGTAGGGTCAGTAGAATTATTTATTAAAATTGTATTACCTATGTATTATTTTTTTATTTATTGTTTACAAATGAGTAACAAATAAATTATTGTACGCCATAACTAATGTCACCTTTTCCATTATCATCGTCATTATTGATGTCATCCAAATCTGATAGATCGCCAAAATCTTCGTTTTCATTAATTTCTTCTTCACTTTCATCCTCTTGAAGGTGACAAGCTCGCCTGACGGCTCGCTAGTCATTTCCTTCAATCACCAGTAAAAACTGTTTTACCTGGCTAATAATGTAAAATACCATTTTCCAATGCCTATCACACATATAGGTTTTCCTGATGAGGATGAAAGTGAAGAAGAAATTAATGAAAACGAAGATTTTGGCGATCTATCAGATTTGGATGACGGCAATAATGACGATGATAATGGAAAAGGTGACATCAGTTATGATGGAAGTGACTTCGAAGTGATAGATAACAATAAATACAATACAATTTATTGTTCTGCCTTATCATATTTAGGTGTCTTGAGAGCAACTTTAATTTTAATTAACCGATTGTCAGACGGGAGAAAATTGTTCGGACACACAAATATTTTTCGCAATTTAACAATAATTGTGCAACGTATGTAGCTGATTGCGGTTTCTGCCATATTGAAGATATGCATATTCTCATAAATACATTTCATTGAAACATACGGCAGACGGGTTAAAAACGTTAATGATATGAACAATTTTTGTTCCAATTTTGTTATTCAATAATTATAAGAACTTGTATCAGCCTGCAATTTCTGCCAGTCGAAATTTAAGCTTTTAGTAGTAGCTAATTTAATATAAATTATTGGCAGACGGGAAAAAATTGATCTCAACTTTGAAAAATTTTGACATTTTTATTGTTTCTGCCAATTGCTAATATACCTTGGATACATCTGCCAATACATTTCTTGGATTTTACTTTGCATGTCAAACTTATCTTCCAAATGGCAGATGGGAGAAAATTGTTTCAGCATCTCAGCATTTTGATACAACTTCAAAAGGTGTTAAATATTATTATAACAACTGAGATTTTCTGCCATTTCTTTATTGATCTCTTAGTCGTAAATCCAACATAAATTTAATTTGGCAGATAGGAGGTCGTTGATCCACATGTCGGATTTTTGCGACATTTTGAAATTAGTAATATGACATTTTATACTAACCTAGGGTTTCCGCCGTTTAGCTTCCTTCTACTTATTTTTGTTTAAATTACCTTCATAATGTGTGGCAGACGGGATAATATTAATCCAAATCTCCACTTTTCATTACATTTTCAAATTAGCATATCATTGTATTGTCACACGCGGGGCTCTTTGAAATTTCAGCCATTCCACTTCTTATTGCATAAAGAATAACCACCCTTAATGGCAGACGGGAGAAAATCGTTTTGAAAAAATGGTCGTTATGCACCGGTCTTACTAGGGCATGTCCAGTAAGAAAGCCGGTTGCAGTAGCAACCGGCAGTAAGCTGGCAGTAAGCAGGAATCAAGTTGTAGCAGTCTTTCTGTTCTTTTTCTGCATTTCTCGCACGCATGAAGATTTTTCCGTGTGCATGCTTGGATATTTGCTTCCAGTATTGAGCATGTTTTGCTTTGATCCCTTTTTACTGTGATTTTGGGTACTCCGTGAGCTAATTCGGGACCAAGGTCTTCTGTGGATGACCCCCTGCATGCAAGTTCATCAGCCTTTTCGTTGCCCGGGATACCTCTATGTCCTGGCACCCACATCAATCAATGTGACGTTATTTTGGTGTGCCAAGTTGTTGAGTTCTTCTTCGCATTCTATCACCAGTGCAGAGTTGGTCTTAGGGTTCTTTAAGGCCCCCAGTGCTGCCTGACTGTCTGTGAGTAAAGTGAGTCTCCTGTCTTTGCAGGCCCTTATATTGTTGATTCTTGCGAATTGTAGTTTTGCATATACCTCTGCCTGGAAAATAGATGTAGGTATGTGAGTACTTAGGAAGTGCATAGTCAGTTATTATGTCGAATAATGTCAGAGTTATGACTTCCCTTATTTGTGTGTGACCCGATCTGACTGTTAGTTTGCTCAGGTTGTTTCGTTGGCTATAGGAACATGACGTATTCAATTACCATAAGTTTACATTAGCCTTAGTTGTTTTAATTTAATTTATACTTGTGTCAAACTCTTCCACCAAAATCTAGTAGAACTATAGTTCTTGCAAACTTTGTCATCAAAATCTAGTAGAATTATGATCAGTCAAACAATTGAGACAGGCCTCTCATGTTTATATACAGTTTAATATTTTTCAAAATAGCCAATCGGAGATTAAGTGCAAAAAAAAAAACAAAGTACTTGAAACTTATCTGCCAAACCAATACATTACATTTTCAAGTACCCACGTGTTGCATGACTGATTATTATTAATTCACATTTATTGAAATAATTCAAAAAATTTAAATGTTTGCAATTATATGTACCTATAGACATGTTTTAACATACCTATATAGGTAGAAAGGATGAAATAGCTGGGTGAAAGACTTTGATTTCTCAATTTACCTTTATGATAACTTTTGTCTCAATAACTGTCGTAGTGGGCCCGGCAAGAGGGAATCGAAATAGGATGAAAATTGTAATGATAAAATATTTTTTCTCATAATTACCTTCCTAAAAAAAATATCCTACAAATGCCATCTTTATAAATAAATTTTAATCTTAAGTGTGCGTATGCGTAATTTTTTATACAAATATTGGATAAAACATCTAAGGGACTTATATAAAAGTGAGCTAATCCAAATCTAATATTTCATACAAAAAAAAATATGAAGTTTTTTTATCTTATACCTCTTATTTTGACGGTAGCGCTTGGCTACAATTTGGTTGAATATGGAGAAGTTATGCAAAAACAGATATTAAAAGAAGAAATTGTGAAGCTGTTCAAGGATGTTATTCAGAAACTTGCTCTTGTTCAAAGTGAAATCGGACTGTAAGTACCTATATTCAATGTCGTATGTGTGTGACTGTTGGAATGAAATCTTGTTTGATGTTGTTATAGTTTTCTTTATTGATTTTTGAGTTGATTTCGCAGACATCTTATTTACTGCTTATTAACTTCCCACTTTATTTTGAAATAACTTTCTCGCAAAAAAAAGCAATAATCTCGATGATTTGGATCAAAACTCAGATTTAAAGTATAACATCCACTTATAAATAATTTTGTGAAATGTGAAAATTTTGAAACCAAGTTGACCAGTATATGTTGAAATTTTATTCTGATTAAATATCGATTTGTTACTTTTCAGTTCCAATGATTTAGCTGCCAATTTGAATGACTACTTGGATCAATTACTGCCTGGAATTAATCAAGCTATTTCGAAAGCTGGATATGATCCAAAATCGCTTCCGGATCAGTCTGTTTCAGTAAGTGATAAAGATCCATTGCAATAAAAAGGTTTCATTATACTTCGTGCGAGCAAAGAAGTAGGTTTTTCACTTCCTAAAAAAAAAAGTTTCAGCAAATGTAGCTGACAAAAAAAAAAAAAAAACGTTTAAGTTTTGATATTTTCAGATTGTTATTGGAAAATCAACGCTGAAAGAAGGCACACTTTCAAAATTAGCTACCATAGAAAGATACCAAAATGTAACCGTTTCATATGATAGTGACGCTAGAAAGGTAGCAATGGATTTTATTTTAAGATGGGAAGATTTGCAGGTAATTTTTGCAGCACTACTTTGAATATTCTCATAACCTTCACCAAAATGCATTTTAGATCATTTACAAGTACCACACCAAGGTGGCATTTGTTAGTATCACTGGACATGTTACCGCAGATGTAGAACACATGAAAATTCATCTCAAATTAGGGTTTGACTACAACACCAATCACATCACCGTCGATTCGCTGGATTTCAAACACACTGGGTATGAGTTAACGTATATTCTTTAGAAATTTACAGAGAGGACCAAGCTACTAGACACATAGGCTTCAATAGGACCAGTTGACTGATACCCGATACCCTGATGATTAATCTATCACTGCAAGCTGCATTTTATGAAAATTCGTGCATCTTCGGCAGCTCGGGTATATTCGGCTTCAGGAACACCGCCTCGATTCGCTACGGGGTACAAGCTTATTCGTCCTATTATTGCCCATGTGTCTAGTAGGTTGGTCCAGTCTGTATATCCTAACATTTAATTTCAATTAAATCGAACTTTATGATTCGGATCGAAGTCATTGCTCTATCGGTTAAATGAGCTAGCCATATAAGTACTCAGTGAAGCAAAAACCTAACAATTTTTTTTACCTAATAGTAATTTTTTATTAATTAAACTCATATTATATTATTATGTCTTACCATTTTTCTTTTTTTTTTTTTCAGAGATATTTCCCTTAAATTTTCTGGGCACAAAATAGTCGACTACATAACCAATGCTATGACAACAGTATTTACCACTCTGTTCCACAGCCTGGTACTTTCAGAAGTCAAGAAAATCACAATGGATCCGGTGCAAGACTTAGTGAACACCTTCAATAATATGATTGATCAAGTATTACATAAATGAAAGCGATAAAATTAGTATTTTTGTCTGAGCTTAGAAATACAAAAGATTGTTTTAAAAGTAAATTATTTTGATTTTGCAGTTTCCAGACCGTCAATAATCAGTGCTTGAAGAGTTCCGAAGAAAAAAAATCCATGGTATAATATGGAAACAGACCAGGTTGACTTTTGTTCCTAAAGTTGTATTACATGTTGACACGGCGATCTATGCAAATATGGTATACCTAAATCAAACAGTGCTAGAAAATGTAAATCTCCAATTGAATAATTGAAACAGAGTCATGCAGATTCTGTAATATTTTGTCTAGATGCAACGACTTCTTATTTTAAGTACTCGTTTCATTCAACAAGAAAACTCCAGTTCGATATATCAACTAACTGGAAATGATAATAAATACAAATGAGAAATAAGACTGAATTTATCCCTCGATGGCATCACTAACGAATTTGATACATTAGAAATAAGAGGAAATGATAATGTAAATTTTTCAACTCAATTTGAACCACAGTTTTTACATTTTAGGATTCTCTGGTGACGTGTGAATGATTTGTGCATCTTCTGGAGAATTTACTTGAGGTTGTCTTGGTGAAATAGGATTTTCAAGTGACGTAGGAGTATTTTGTGCACTTTCTAGAAGATTTTCTTGAGCTTGTCTCGTTGGCATTATGATTTGGGACAGAATTTCAAATTTGGAGGTGGTTTTTGTGGTATCACTATGTCACGAGGTGAATCACGAAATGAGTCTGCTGTAATAGTAGATTCTGAAAGTGATTTGTTTTCGTGTTCATTATCTATTCTTATTTCTTTGCCTTTACTGATGGGTAATTTCGGTTTTTGAGGCATAAAAAGATTAGTACCTTCGAAATATTTTCGTAATATTTCGTCGTTATCTAAAGGTATATCTTTTAAAATTGCTCCTAGGGTTTCCTGGAATTTTTCGTCAGAGTCTGATTCAGTATGTGAACTTGACGTATGAGAGAGAGCTTTGACCTGTAAAGGGAGTCTGGCTAATTCATCTACATTCATAGTTACTTTGGCAAAGTCTTCCATGAATTTACGATAATATCCAAACAATCCTATGACTGATTCTGACTCTTTAGTGGTTTTGGGAATTTTTTGATAGCGTCAATTTTTTTCGGGTTTGGTTTAATTCCTTCGGGGTTTATTACTTGAGCTAAAAATTCGACTGTTTTCTTCAGAAATTTTGACATGTCTAGTTGAATTTTCAGATTGAAGTCCTCTAGAAAGAGATATTCTTTTTAGATTTTTTATGTGTTCTTGACGAGAAGTACAGTAAGCAATGATGTCATCCATATTGACTAAACATATTTTCTTTTGTAGTCCGGATAAAACATTGTTCATCATTCTTTGAAAAGTGACTGGGGTGTTTTTCAAGCCAAAGGGCATGCGTGTATATTCATAATGCCCGTTTTCTACGTTAAAAGCAGTTTTAGGAACTGAACTTGGGTACATTTCCACTTGGTGGAATCCAAGATCTAAAGTTGTAAAATAATTGCTTTTGCCACGCTTATCCAGAATGTCAGATATATTTGGCAATGGATATTTGTCATCAATGGTTTTTCATTTGGTTTGCCATAGTCAATGACCATTCGCTATTTTTGTTTGCCTGAAGCTTCTAATTCCTTGGGGACTATCAACACAGGGGATGACCAAGGGCTTGCGGACGGTCTAATAATATTTCCGTTTATCATTTTTTTAATTTGTTCATTGACCTCCTGTTTATGAACGTGGGGATAACGATAAGTTTTTACGTGAACAGGAATCTCGTCTGTTATTTTTATTTCGTGTTTTATCTGATTGATAAATGACAGTTTTTCGTCTGGTTTATGAAATATCGTGGGAAAGGACATAACCAATTGTTGTAAAGCATTGAGTTCTTCTTTATTTAAACGATCAGTTCGTAGAGGATTTAAGGGAATATTTACGTAATGATTGGAATATTGAGGTAATATTTGTTCCATATTAAAGATTTCAAAATGATCTTTTTCGTAAATATCACAATTGTCTTCAAGTTGATCGATATGATAATTCAAGGTAAGGGATTCGTTTGTACGGTTATGTACTTCTAATGAAAGCGTGCAATTTTTGACTTTAACAGTTGTTGGTAAGATAACGTGAGTTTCGGAATTTATGAATGGAGTTAGAATTTCTGTTCCTTCTGTTACAGTACCTAGTATTAAAATAACAGATTTGCATTGTTCTGGCGGGGGTTTCTAAAAGTTAATTATCGAAATCGGTTCTGAATTGGAATGGAATTGTGACTTCATTATTTAAAAGACACATGTTGGAAAAATCGCTATTTAGATGATTTTCTTGCAAGGTTCTTGTGAGGTTTCGATGATTCAATCAAAATAATCGTGGAAGTTGGGTGTTTCACCTAAGGAGGTAACCGGATATATCTCAGGACTAGAAGTCCTAGAGCTTCCAAGTAAATTTTTTTCCATAAAAATGGCCATGAAAAATTGATGGAAATAGTTGTCAAGCTTGTAAGTTGACCGCTAGGGGGGCGCAACGAACACTCGAAAACATAATACTGTGATTATCTTCAAAAAACGCCCAATAAAGGTATTCTAAAAATATGAATATTGAAATCTTGATGAGATTACGAAAAAATGTTATTGTGTGAACACCCGGTATATATAATTGAGTTGAAATTTTTCTCAGGAGTAATCCATAGTTTGAAATCCAAAAAACTCATATAAAATAAATCTTTACTGAAGCTAAATTTTTTTCTGGATCAGGATTGTATTTAACGAGTTGGCGGACGTCTTTCAAATGCTCACGTGCCTTATCATCAGAAATACCCTATTATACTCCCATCAAAGTGCTTTGTCGTGAGACTACTACTCTAAAGAGAATATATCAACTTTGGTAATTTTGGCCCGCAAAACACTCTTTCAAATATGCGTTTAAAATATTGGCCTCTAGATGGCTTACGAGAAATTAAAAGAATAATATATAACTGCATCACCTGTTCTCGATGTAAAGCAAAGTAAGTTGCTTCTCAAATCATGGGTGAGTTGCCTAAGGAACGCCTCCAGATTTCCAGAGCATTTACAAATGTAGGTGTTAATTATGGCGGCCTATTTTTACTCAAAGCTTCAAAGTTACGTAAAGCTCCTTTAAGCAAGTGCTACATTGCAATATTTTTTTGTCTGGTAACGCGAGCTGTGTATATCGAACTTGTTTCATCTCTCACAGTGTCCTTTTTACTGACATTAAAGCGCTGATTGCTCGAAGGGGTAAACCGGCCTTAATATATTCGGGATACGAATTTTTTGGGGGCAAAAAACAATTAAAAGAATTTTTTGAGTATTTTAAAAAACAAGATACATCTGAAGCTGTGCAAACCTATCTCTCTACCTTGGAAATTCAGTGGAAATTCATACCGGCTCGCTCTCCACATCATGGTAGAATATGGAAAGCTGCCATAAAAAGTGCCAAGTACCACCTAATTAGAATTGTAGGAAATTTTCATCTTTCGTTTGAGGAATTCTCGACTGTGTTAACCCAAGTTGAGGCAATTCTAAACTCACGACCACTTTGCGCATTGTCAAGTGACCCAACTGATTTCTCTTATCTCACCCCTGGACAGTTTCTCATAGGTTCAGCTCTCACCTCCTACCCCGAAAAAGATGTAACAGAATATCTCGAAAATCATCTGTCTTTATGGCAGAAATGTACAAAAATTCAGCAATGTCTCTGGAAGGCTTGGTCAGTAAGTTATTTGAACCTTCTTCAAAATAGAGCCATCAAGTGACAAACTGTGTTTTGATCAAGGATGACAGTACTTCACCCCTCAAGTGGCCTTTAAGAAGAGTGGTTGAGATTTTTTCTGGTAAGGATGGAAGGGTTAGAGTTGTCAAGGTTCAGACTCAGTATGGAGTTTATAGACGGTCGATTGTAAAGATTTGTCCACTTCCTATCAATGACCAATATTAAACAAAGCATGCACTATTTTTACAGCTTTAAATAATTCTTAGTTTTAGTAGTTTAATATAGATATATTTTTCTTAGTGTTGAACAGTTGCTGAATATTTTATTTTTTGAAACTGACGTTTCAACGCGGGGTATCTATGTTGGAGTTAAAAACGCAACATCGGCAACGTCGCACGTCGTTGTTGTAAAAACCCAATGACAAAGAAAGAACAAGTGAGTCTGTCTCTGGAAAACGTCAATACACAAGTGTTTGCTCGTTTTGGTTTTGGCAAAAGAGGTTAGAATTTAACTCCCTTTGATTTATCAATCTCGATTAGCAATTAAGTTAGTTTCTCGATTAGTTAGCAATTGCGATTGCAGATTTTGTGCCCCGGAGTATTAGAAGAAAATATAAAGTGTTTTATTTATAAAAAAATCCTTTAAGCCATTCTTTATCAACAATAGGGTTTCTAGGTACCGGCAACCTGTGGAGAAAGTGAGCATTTTCATTCGCAAAAGGACCTCGCACACCTTACATAGGATTTCGGAGATCGGTCGATTTTTTTCAATTTTTGAATTGTTGTAGAGGATTTAATTCTTAACAACCTTTAAATGGGACGAAATATTATACGTATTACGGCCTTTGAGATATGAGCGTTGAAAGATGAACTTCTTTGCGACTTTTTGTGTGGAAATTTCTGTTGAATGTTTCTCATTCTCAAGAATTTTTGGTAGATTTGTTGTTTGGTTTCTGATTTTCAAATATTTCGGTTGGATGTTTTCTTATACGGGGTCCCAACTATTTCATAGGGATAGCATTGCTATCTCGGGAACTATTAAAGTTACGATGGCGTTTAAATTAGAAAAAAGTTGCCATTTTTAAAGAATATTAAAAAAATAATACTTTGGAGTTTAAAATATGTCTCTAAAATCAATAGATTTTAAAATATTTGATAACATTGTTTTTGATAATTTCCAAAAATCACCCTGTATTGGCGAAACTAATAGAAATTTGGCAACAACGAAAATATATTTTTATTATTCTTCAAAAATGGCAACTTTTTTCTAATTCAAACGCCCTCGTAACTTTAACGGTTCCCGAGATAGCAATACTGTCCCTATGAAATAGTTGGGACTCCCAACTAAACTGCTGGAACTTCGATACGCATAACGAAATATTTTGCCTATTTTTGTAGTCAAATATCTCAGAAAGTATAGGAGATATTTGATTGCGGCTTGAAGCATATTGGGGCGCATTGTTTGGTGTTGAAAGTATATGGTATCATGCTGATGAACAGAGACATTATCTACAACATACAGGGTGGACAATAAAACAGTGCAAAGTTTAATAAATTTCAGGGCTTCGCCATTTCTTTTCAAACATACTTCTGCTTTTTTTCTGGGTTTAAGAAGAATCAGTAGTTCAATGGTAAAAAACAACTTGAAGGGTTTTTGAATAAACCTCGTAGTTTTGCAGAAATTTCAGTTTAACTGAAAAATGACTTTCATCACCCTGATTTTTTGTCTCAGTTACTCGAAACAATGTGTTCTTCATTATTGTTGGTTCGACGTTTTCGTCTTTTTTTGTTTTGAGAAAATTTTATACAGGGTGAAAAAAAAAGAGTAAGTTTTTAATAAGTACCTACTAATTATTGGGTGGTCCGTCAAGATAATTATTGCGCCTCAGAGTAACTAGAGATAGTACGCGTCCAAACACGTAACATGTACTGCGATTCATAGGGGGCACAGGTCCTCTTTGTCAATTGATATGGTATCAACCTTTCTCTGCTTTATTAGGCAATTTTTCGTGAGGATAATCAAGCATAATCGATTATGCTAGATTATGAGAGGTGTCAATAATTGTGTCATACTTCCCTAACTCCCCCACCATCAAATTTTGGGATACTCGAAGATCAAGAGCACTTAATTTCTTCTGTGAGAACATACCGAAAATCATCTTTTCTACATTTAAAATCGACGAAAAAATTAACTCACTACCACAGCCTGAATTGCAAGCATCCCATAGAGGTCTGCGGGTGACGTCATCACGATAAGCTACTGATAGTGACGTCACTCGCAGGCCCAAAATTGGATGTTGAGGGAGTATGACACAATGGGACACTTTCACGTGTCAGGAATATGGCAAATTATGATATTTTTTGACGCAGATACATCAATGCAACATGCAATCGGGAATGAACGATATTTTGCAAGCTCGATTATTGAATAAATCAATAAATAAAAATTTAAAATTTAAACGAAAAATCACGTGATTGAAAACGCTCTCTGATTGGCTAAAGCCGATTTTGATGTACTTGTTGCCATATGTAGAAATGCGAAATTTAAATGAGTTTATAACAATTATACCTATCCATTATTTTTTTTATAATGTAGTAACGGACAAAAATAGTTTCTAGCTAGTGAAATGTGTAATGATTTACTAATGAGAAATTTGGCACCCTCGCATTTTTGTTGATTTTCTGGTTTGTGACGTCACAAACCAGTTTCGCGTTGTCGCGCCAGTTTAAAAATTCCATTTTTTTTTTTCAAAAAGAAGGTTTTTTTTTCGGAAAAAAAAGTATATGTGAAAGTAGCCCATTGACACATCACATAACCCAGCATAATCAGATTATGCTTGATTATCCTCGCGAAAAATTGCATATTGTATAACCATTCTGAGAGCAGAATATGATTATACATATTATGTTTCCTAGGTGAAAAAGCTATTCTGTTCTCGAGACGCTGAGATATTTGGTTAATTATTAGCACGTGTCATGTCATAAGGGGGACTATTTATACCGGGGTGGTAAAAAGTACCGGAACGGTTGAATTTCTTTCAAACCCGTTTAAAAAACCTGCATTCTCAAATTTTGTTATCTGGAGGTTTCCGGACATACAAACTTTAATGGTTCAATGATACCGGCGCTGCTGCCAGATTTACCAGCTTTGCCCTATATCATTGTCCAATTTCGTTTGCCCAGAAACCTCCAACGAAATTTGGGAAAGCAGCATTAGTGGGTTTGAAGAGATTCAACCGTTCCGGTTTCTTTTACCACCCCTGTATAAGTAGCCCCCTAATGACATGGTATGTGCTAATAATTCACCAAATATCTCAGTGTCTCGAGAACACTGAGAACAGAATAGCTTTTCCACCTAAGAAACATAATGTAATTATATTTTATTCTCAGCATGGTTATACAATAACGCAGAGAAAGGTAGGTGCCACATCAATTGACTGAGAAAACTGTGCCCCCTAGTCGCAGTACATGTTACGTGTTACGACGCGTACTATCTGTAGTTACTCTGAGACGTAATTATCTTTACGGAGCACCCAATAATTAGTATTAAAAACTTCCTTTTTTTTTCACCCTGTATAAAATCTTCTTGAAACAAAAAAAAGACGAAAACGTTGAACCAACAATAATAAGAAAATTGTTTTGAGTAACTGAGACAAAGAATCATGGTGATGAAAGTCGTTTTTCAGTTAAACTGAAATTTCTGCAAAACTACGAGGTTTATTCAAAAACCCTTGAAGTTGTTTTTTACCATTGAACAACTGATTCTTCTTAAACCCAGAAAAAAGCAGAAGTATGTATGAAAAGAAATGGCGACGCCCTGAAATTTGTTAAAATTTGCACCGTTTTATTGTCCACCCTGTATGTTGTAGATAATGTCTCTGTTCATCAGCATGATATCATATACCTTGAACACCAAACAATGCGCCCCAATATGCTTCAAACCGCAATCAAATATCTCGTATACTTTCTGAGATATTTGACTTCGAAAATAGGCAAAAAATAGTTATTTTCCTAACAAGTGCGCAAAGTGATACTTTCCCGCACGAAAAAGCAGTTAGACGAACGACGCGAAGCGGAGTTCGGATAAGCTTTGAGTGCGGGAAAGGCACTTTGCGCAAGTGTTAAGAACATTATTTTTTCTACAAGTATCTTAAAAAAGTAGACTTTGAATTGTTAAAATATTAGAAAAATCAATCAAATCAAAATCTTCAAAAATCGTTTAAAATCTATTGGAATTCATCAGAATGTCTTTTAAATTAAATCCCTAAATATCTTATCTTCTGGAATTTCTAGAATCAGCAAGAATATTTTCATGAGAGTCTTTTCAATATCAAATTTTTTACAAATTTCTAGCAGTACAGGCTGGTCCAATTTGGACATCTTTGATAGGAAACGTCATGTTAACTAAGCGTTAATTTCAACTGAAACCCTTCATTTCGAATATTAGTTTATTCAGAAACCATCAAAACATTGAAAAATCAAGTATAACTATGGTAATTATGCGTAACAAAAATGAGTGCGCAAAGAGTTTCCGTGCGCAAAGTTCAACTTTGCGCACGCAAATGAGTGTGCAAAGTGATTACTTTGCGCACGCAAGTAGAAAAAAATATTTTCAGTTATCTGAAGTTATTAAAACTGAATATGATGTGTCGTAAAAAAAAGTCCGACTGTTTAGTTATTAAGAATTTTGTATAATTATCCATACGTTTTTTTGTACATACCTATATCATATAGAAAAATATTTTGCGTTATATTTTTGCTAAGGGCAATTATTTGTTTGGAGTCATGAAGATATATATTTTTTAAAATTATTATGTTAGAAAAACTCTCAGGAAAACCTTTCTTGTCTTTAGTTTGTTATATTATTCATGAAAGATTGTTTTGTTTTTAATTTTATACAATATTTAAGTACCTAAACCAACCAAAACTATTTTGTGATATTTTTTGCAAAAGTTTGTGTTAGAATATATTTTATTTTGTTTTCAACATTTACCATTTTCGTTTATAGTTGTTGAGTTCCTTTTGTTTCCAAAGAGATATTAATTAAGTATGTAAGTTTATTATGTTTTTTGAATAAAGCAAGCATCACATGATATATGTTTGTTTGCGTTTTATTATATACTCCTGGACAAAATTATCTCACCACCACTGCACATAAGCACCATAAGCAGTGGTGCGATAATTTTGTCCAGGAGTATAGATCTTGAGGTCATAAAACTATAATACGAATAGTTTGCTGGGAATTTTGAACGGATTTCGGGGAATTTTGGAGGAATTTCAGGGAATTTCGGGAAATTTTGGAGACTACAGGGGAATTTAGTGAAATTTCAGGGAATTTCCAAAGTTAGTAGGTATTTTGGGGAATTTCGAATACTTTAGGGGAATTTCGGGGATTTTTTTCCGGAAGGGGAATTTTGGTGTACAATTTTTTGTAGTGATTTCCTCCTCGCCCCCCCCTAAACCAAAATCCTGGATACGCCAATGTATGATTCTCAGATATTTCGGTTGTATGCTTACTCATTTTCAGGAATTTCTGGTGAATTTATTGTGTGGTTTCTCATTTTTAAAAATGTTTATTGAGTTGGTTGTCATTCTTGAGAATCTGTCTTGTAGTTTTTCATTCTAGAAAATCGTTTCATCTGCAAGCTGTTTCCCATTCGCGAAACTATTGATCTCTTTTTTATTTATCTTTTGATGCGCTTACTACTTCAAGGTCGGGTTTATTCAACTTCTGATAAACTATTAAATAATGTAGTCTGACGGATAAAATTGGCCAGTTATCCGCCGACGAATAGAATTATAATAATATGAGGTTCAAAATAATGAATAGCTTTGAAGTGAACAAACCCAACTGAAAAACAACACATACTTAATACAAAAATGAAGAAGACGAAAAAGATCTTATTTTATATTTAAGTTATTGTTTGCTTTTTTCATGAAATTATTTTAGGTTTTCGACTACAAATGTTCATAACAACGATGGCATTTATTGAAGTCATTTTTTTTTTTTTGTAAAACGTTGTTTGCTTTTCGCTATTTTTAATAAAACTATCAAAAATATGTGGTACCTATATATGGGTGAACACTTTATGTAATTTTTCACTTCCTATTAGATGTATTTATATTGACAATTTCTCAAAAAATCGATAATTTTTAAGATAGTTATGTACAAAAATATCAACAAAATCATAAAGAACAAAATGGCGGCAATTTTAGTATGTCATCAATGACCATAAAACAATACATTTTCGTTGAAAAACCCATGTCTTTGATTTGTTCCACCCAACTGCCAATTTGACCACACTATTACTAGGGATTCTGGAAAACAGTAGTATAGTCCAATTACAAGGGATCTTACATTGTAGTAAAATGAGAATGTCCTCCAAACGATCCATAAGGAATCGAAGGTCTACCGAAAATGTAAAGAATTCAAAGGTAGGTGGGAGTTGCTAAGGAAGATCTTTTGGAATTCAATACAGCCCAATTGATTTTGAAAATCAGATGAAAAAGAACTGGAAATAAATAAACCGGTTTTGGAGACCTTAACTCAGAAAACAATGAAATCGTTAGTTGTTGATGTCATACTACGCTAATAATTAGGGGTTCACAAATAAGCCATCTTGTCGAGGTTTGAGTTTTACCTCTTTCTGTATCCAAATATATCCGATATTTTATATTTTTTCGAATTTTATCGCCGCTTTTTTTACCTAGAGGACTTAATTCAAGAGGACCTACTTGATGATGTGGATTGCAAAAAAATATAGTAAAAACACCTATTAATCATTTTTTTATCCATTGTCGTACTACTTGCACTATGCATCTTAAATCCTTTTAAGCTCTTACAAAGATTGATTAAAATGTTATTGTTATTATCCAATCTTAAAAAAACATAACGAAAACAAAAGGATTAAAATAATTACTTAATAATTATAAAGATATGTATATAAATATATTAGACGATTTGGTTACTTACTCAAAAAGTCGATCATGAAGCTAGTGATTTTGTGCTTAGTGAGTTTATTCTCAATAGCTTGGGGAGAGCGCCCCATAAACGATCTAGTTGAGAATAATACACAATTCAAACATCTAAATGTTAAGCTAACAGATATCGTAAATGAAGACAATCTAGAAAGTTTTTTGGAAGCCCTTAAGAAATTTGTGCAAGATGGAGAGTAAATATCTAATACCTATCTTCTATTTATAGTTTAGATCTATAAGTACATTATTTATTCATTAGATCTTAGCCATTTATAGAAAGATACCTTATAAATACGTGATAGTAAGAAATGATTAATTTTCACTGTTAAAATAAGAGTACACAGTTTTTCAATTTGCACCGTTTTGGTTCTAGCTTCTTCCAATTGTGGTTTTGTTTTCCGGCTTTACAGTACCGACTATCGTCCTAAGCTGCTGCAGTTTTAGTTTACATCGATGGCTTGTTTCTAAGTTTTTATAATTTACTTCTAATTATTTTACCCTTAGAGCAGGTAATTTCCCATGTGGTAGGAACATGAAGTTGAAGCCGTTTTTTTCCAGTTATTTTGAGATCCAAAATAATGGCGGTATAGCTAATTCGATGCTTTATCTGTGATTTGGTGTGAAAACACCTGCTAGAAACTGGCTTCACTTTAGTTTCATATCAGATTGGCGCGTTCCTACTCCTGATGTCCATAGGACAGCACTTTACCTGCTCTAAGATTTTACCTAAAATTATTTTAAATTTGTTATAAAACCAATAGGGCGAATAATTTCTCTATTTTTACAATATTAATCCATAAAATATTGGATACAATGATAGAAAAGTTACCCGAGTTTTAACTAAGTAGATATCAACTAGGTATTTTTTAATCTGTGTTTATATTTATTTATGAGATACCTACTGTTTTCTAGCGTCAGCGGCATCTTCAATTTAAAGATGAACCCGACAATCGATGAGGCAATAGACAAGTTAAGAGCCTACTTTATCAGTTGTGGATTTGATCCTCTTGAATTAGATGATCAAAAATTACAAGTAAGTTTTCATGGCTTTATAGATTTTATCTTACTCTGCAGTCCATGCGTTATACAAGAGGTTTCAGAAAATGGTCCGAAATGGGATAATATGGCACTTCCGGTCAAACCGGACAATTATTTATTTTTATGCTGAAATTCTGCATCGATATCAATAACATCCCCAAAATTTCAAATCTATATCGATTTCCATGCTTATAGCTTGATAAGTGATCTCATGGTTACCCGGTATAGTTCTTCCATATAAATACTGATGAAAACCCTCACAACCATAGACAATAGGCAAGAGCTTTTTCTCAATTTCAGCCCACATTTGTTCATTATCTGTGAGATTCTTAGAGTCATATGCTACTGGAAGATTATCTTGCAAAATTATTACTATCCAGTGAACACAACAATCAAAATACTTTAAAACAGGGGGCTTCAATATCATTTGAATTACCTTCAAAAAATCAGTTATTATTTAAATCAGCTCATACAAAATCGATGTATTTTTTAAGTAAAACCCTTAAAGAATTTAGTCATGGAAACATTGTTGGCAAAAACTCACTGATCTAAGTTGTCATACCTAGGATTGTCTGTAGCTCTTTCCTATTTTTTGGCATTTCCAGTCCTTCTGATGTCAATACACATTTCCCAAATATTTACACCTTTACACCAGGTAAGCCTCCAAAAATATCTGATAAGATAAAGTACGTTGAAAAACTCCGGGAGCCGAGCAAACATCAAAAGGCATTCTTTTATAACATCTCCATTAAATATATTATATAGTGAATCTTTATGTAGCATTATTTGATAAAATCCTTCATTCGTATCTAAAATGGAAAAAATTGTAGGCTTGCCTATTTTTGAAACAAGCTTCTCAAATGTAGATAATCGATATCGTTCTCTTATGACATCTATTTCTTGGTGCCTCCGTCACTTGTTCAACAACTGGCTTTAATTTTATTTTATAACTTATATATTTTATTCGTACAATTTTTGAAGTTGGTATTTGAATTTTGAAAATGTTGTTCTAGTTGCTTGGGATAATTGGCAGCATTAAACTGACATCTGGATGGCTTCAAGACATATCTACCATTAGTAGAAATGACGACGTGATTGTTAGTTACAACAGCGCTACCAAAAAAGTGGCATTCACTTTACCGTTGAAATTCAATGTTTTATTGGTAAGTTAACGGGCTGTGAAAATCATAACTGAAAATAGTTTGTTTTTTTTTTGTTGTAAATGCAAGTCTTGTACGTGATGATAACATCATGCTTATTTTTAGTTCACCTACAAATATGTCACTAGAGTAACTTTACTTAAAATCAAAGGCGATGTGCTAGGAAAAATCCAAGATGTGGTAATGAACTTAAATCTCATATTCGATGGCAGTACTGGAAAATTTGTTTTGAAAAGTGTTAGTATGAAAGACTCTGGGTAAGTTAATTTCAATATTGTATCGATATGAATTTCTGAAGGCAATATTTTTTTGAAGGAAAATTACCGTTAAATTTAGTGGACACAGTTTAGTGGATTGGATTACTAACGCAATGACCAGCGTCATCACTGAAGTCCTCCATCCTCTGCTCATATCGATGTTACAATCTGGAGCCATGTCTGTGGGCAATGATATTACCGATGCCGTCAATGAATATATAAAAAATCACTTTTGAAAGTTTTATATAATATTGACTCATAAATATTGAAGCAAACAGTTTAGTATTGTTTTTTTTTAATGATTTAGAATTTTTGTAAGTACAGTAGAACTCCGATTATCCGAGCCAGTCTAAAGACACAAAAATCCTAATTATCCGAGGTACGCACATCCGTACTCCGTATTAGCCAAGTTTCTAGAATATACATACATATACATAGATTCGGATTATCTGAGTTTTTATTTATCCGAGAAAGGTACCCCCCAACGTTACCTCGGATAAGCAGGGTTCTACTGTATTTTGTTTTTAATCACCTCACCAGATGCCAGATGGCATGAAACCTGCGACTAAGATTACATATTTTACAAAAAATGGCTGTAGAAAATTCGAAAAGAGAAACTCGTATTGCAATAGTGTTCCTACCACACTACTATCGTACACAGGACTTTCATTACAAAACTTGCCACCCAAGTTATCTGATGCGCAAAGAGATAGATTTGTGAGAAACACCGAAACACGTCAACACATTCATTGAGAGCAAATGTTTTTTACGCAAAACTGGAATTCGCTCCTTTGTAAATCTGTCTCTTTACGCAGATAACGTAGGTGGCAAGTTTTGAAATGAAAGCTCTATTGTGCATTCAATTGTAGAGTGTCATCAGGCAAATAACTAATCTGCCAGAATCTTTGGAAATAAATTCCTAGTCCTACTTGGTAGGTATTTGTTGCCTTGCGTAAAGATGATGTAGACCTGTAATTGTTACGCTGAGGAAAAATGTGCTTCTAAAGCTAGTATTAGAATTTCCTTTGCAGATTCTGTATGCATGCCGTCAGGTCCTCCATTTGATTATGTTTACATGATTCGTTCACTTTTTAGTAAATTTTCGAATGTCATCCAAGAATTCTTTCTTGATCTTATGTATTTTGTTAGAGCTCGTCTGTAGAAATAACATTTGCTGTTGTTTTCAGAAATCTTTCTGTCCATGTCCCTCAGCTGTTTCAGCTAGTTGGCCCGCCAGATTATACTTAGTTCCAGGTTTTTCCACTGCTAGATCTAAAACGCCCACGTACTTGATGATTACCGAAAATCCCCGTAGACCCTCATGAAGGAAAATACTGCATCTTTCTAAACTAGTTTTTTTGAATATCTGTTGTGAACAATATTTCATCTTGAGCGAGAGTGTTTATATTGTCAACTTCTCAAGTAAATACCACTCTGTACATCAATTTTACTAAAGTGTTTCGACGAGTCAGCATTAATTTGGTATAAATACTACGCCGAACTCCATTACCAAGAGACTAAGCACTAGCCCAAAATACCTCAAATGGGAAAAGCCCCTCTAGCTAAGTCTCCTCCCAGTGCAAACTACCTTTGATGGGAAATGCCTTTCTGGGAGTATTGAACGCAGCAAACTAGGTCCAGTGCAAACATTCCTTTAATGGGAAACGCCCTTCTGGACGTGTCTCAAACCCAGCTTCAGTCTTCAGTCACGCCAAGTGTACAGAGTGTACATAATACAGAGTGGCCTATAAGTAGTACGTCTTTCCGTAGAAGAGGCATCATGATACTATTTCTAGGGTAATATTTCTATTATTCAATACATACCTTATTGTACCTATACCAAGCGAGTTTCTCTCTACATGAACCCAAACTACGCCCCCAGGTCACGCTCCTGTTGTGACGTCCCAGGACGAAACGTATAGGGGATAGGGGTTATGACAATATTGAACATAGGTGCCGCATGAAGGATCTATCGACACATTAGGTTTTTTTTCACATTGTTTATCCTGTTTGTACATATTGTACAAACAAGAAATTGTAGGTTTTAAGTCCAGTGATGTTGCTTTTTAATCTGTCGATGATCCAGCAGATTATATGGTAGGTAGCAGCACTTGCCACTTGGCCTGGACATTCCATTTAAGATGCCTCAAAGTTATCGGAAGACGAAGTCGACTTGGGAATAAACTTCATTACTCCCCGTAGCAATGGAAAAAACGGCCACCATATTTCGAGCCGATCTGCTAGCTATAAATACCTGTACGCCGTGAAAGAGATCTCCGGGTGTCCCAGGGAAAACAGTCCACCCCAATTTATTGGATTTAGAATGAGAATCTGGAAAAACGTCGATGTTTGATTTGAGGGGGAACTATTTTTCAGTTTTATTCATCCCCGTAGCTTCAACCCCCTAGCTAGGGGGAGAACAACCCCCCAAATTTGAGTAGGGCATAGGGGTCGTGTCAAAAGGGGCGTTTGAATAAAATGTCATTTACAGACCTTCACAAATTTCTGTTCAATTCCAAATTTAGACCACTTCTCAGTGAAATGAAGTTATGTTCATAACAATAATAGATTGGAGTATGGTTCGAAGCATTTTTGGCTGCAAAATAGGCATTCTAAATAGTAAAATTATTACGAATTTTGTTGACAATAATATGCAAATTTTGGTCACGGATTTAAATGAATAAGGGATAAACACATAGAGTAGCACACCAACAATAAATTTCCAAAATTTCGGATAGTAAAATGCTGGAAAAAAATGAATAGAACAGAATTTTCGAAAATTATAATGTTTGTATCACAAAATTAATCAAAATCTGCCAAACAACGAGGTGATTGCTGTCATTTTCAGCAAAAACTCAAACCAAACGTGTGTTCGGCGCTTCGCTGAGTTCGGGAAGGGTAGTCACTTCTTTTAAACGTCAGTAAAAACTGTTTTACCTAGCTAAAAATGTGAAATACTATTATTTCATTTGTATCTGAATAAAATTATTTAGTCCACTATAAATTACTGTGTAAACGAATTGATATTGAAGATGTCGCCATCTACTTATAAATAAGTCAATCACTTACAAAGAATTTGAACACCTGTGATTAAAAAATATTTAATGTATGTCATAAAGCCCAAAAGATGGCGCGCTGGCTCTTATCTGACGCCCCTCCTAATAAAAATACCTACAATTTACAATTCTCGTGTACACCTGATTAATAATAATAATTAAAAACCTCAATTTCAAGTATTTTTATTGAGGGAGGTAAGTATCGCTTTTACTTCCACTAAAACAATAGTCTATTTCCAAGATTTTGACAAATAATGAGACGAAATTCTAGGACCATACAGAACTCGATAAGACCTTTGAAAAGAGACATGGCACGACTCCTATCCCCTATCCAAATTTGGGAGGCTGTTCTTCCCCCTGGCTAGGGGGTTGAAGCTACGAGGATGAAAAAAACTGAGAAAGAAAGTTCCCCCTCAAATCAAAAATCGACTTGTTCGAGCGTTTGTCCAGATTCTCATCCCAAATCCAATAAATCGGGGTGGACTGTTTTCCCTGGGACACCCTATATTGTCGGATAGCCAACCGGCACTATCCAGGGCACATAGGAGGACCTATGACGCGGATACCCAAGCTACTGTCTAAACAATGGAACAGGCTACACATGTAGGGGTACAAGCAAAACACATGTCCAAGGAATCCAAACGGAAGAAAAAATCAACCAAGAACAAGCAACCACTAAGCCAAGACCTCTAGCAGAAGAAGTCTGCACACTAGAAGAGAAACTGTGCTCAAAATGTAAGACAGAACTAAACGGGACCATAGAAATGAGTACTCATACGGACTTCCAAGACTATGCCCGGGGAGATCAATAGGCTACTAGAAACGGAGGCGGACTTCGAAGGCCTAGCAAAATTCATAGACAAAACATGGAAGGAAGACGCCTTTAAAGTCACTAAAATTGAAACGGGCAACCCAACGAATTACCCTATGGACTGGGACGTGATAATTATGGCGAACCCCACAAATAACTGCGAGACCGGCCTCATGAAACAGGTCAATACGTCCTTCCCAGAGCTCACCAATCTAATATCGGAAGACTCACAGGACATAGAGTTCATCGTTCGCTCAAAAGCTCAAGGCAGGGGGCGGCTCGAGAAAGGTACTTCGCAGTTCCACAGGATGTTATAGATCCAGCGGTAGTCTTCAAGAAACTTGACCTACTCAAACAAAAATCCAATAGCCTTGGGCGGAGGAAACTTGCATTTGCCATCGCGGATGATACGAGTATCCAGTACGTCAGAAAAATGCTTGAACTCCTATTTAGACACGAGAAGAACACAGACCGGACCCTGAAGATACTTGTTCCAAAGCCCCCTCGACACGAGACAAACGAAAATCCGAGCAGACCGAAGAAGCAGTTTGAAACGGTCATTGTGAGAACGGAGGGGAAAAGCTATTGTGACATCCTAACGAACGTCAAATCTCGGTGGACATAGACAAGCTAGGCATCAAGATATCCTCCCTAAGAAAGACCGGGGACGACTCCCTATGTCTTAAAGTAGACGGGAGTAAACAGGACGCAAACTCGCTGAAAAACGAGATCCAGAAAAAATATTACTGGCACTCAAGTTAAGGTCAAATCTAGAGAGCAAATTTTCTTCATACTAGACATAGACGGAGATACTACCAGCGAGGAAGTAGTAGAGACTATTGCTAGGGTAACCGGCATTGATCGAAAAAATCTGGAAGTTAGAGCGATGCACATCTGCAAAAGCGGAAATCAATCTTTCACTGTCGCCGTGCAACAAGGCTTCGGCGGTAAACTCTAACCGCTGTATGCAACATCCTCCTTTAACTTAAAAGCGCTTTTTAAAACTGGTCACTTTTAAAAATGAGTATTCTAAACCATACAAATTTTCACAGGTACCAGTTTTAAAAAGCGCTTTCAAGTTAAAAGAGGATGTTGTATAAAGCTGCTAGAGTTTAGCAAGATTAAAATAGGATGGTTCACCTGTAGAGTAAAACTCAAGGTCCAACTAACACGCTGCTATAAATGCTAAAAGGGCTCAGATAGATCCAAGAACTGCATCAACTGCGGCAGCACAGAACACCAGGGTAAGCTATGCTCCCAGGAACCACGATGCCTAAGCTGTAATAAAAAATGGCACAGAATGGACAACACAGGGTGTCCCAAGTTCCGATAACTAATCGAACATAGGAAAAAGCTGGTGGAGACCTGCAAGCTAAATGGACAGTAGTGTTTACATTCCCAGAAACCACAGGACCTCCAAGGAAGATCAATACAGGCCTAATAGCCCATCCTCCTTTATTAAAATAATGCAGGTAAATCTCAATCGCTGCCACGCAGCACACAATCTAGCAGAAGCAACCGCAAGGGAAAGGAACATCGATATTCTATCCATCTCGGAACCAAACCATAAAGAAATCACGAAGTGAGGATGGCGTACTGACTTAAGAGTGAACGCTGCCCTCAGAGTTACTAATCGAGACTTTCCCTTCAACAGCTCGGGATCAGGAAATGGTTTTGTATATATTGAATTCAAAGATTTCACTTTGTACAGCTGCTACTTTCCGCCAAATGCAAGAACACACGAGTTTAAAACACCCCTGGAAGCCTTGGGAAGCTCCATTGACCTATTGAAGTCCAATAGTGCAATCATCACGGGTGACTTCAATGCCAGCTCTCGGTCCTGGGGCATGCCTTTCACAAACGGTAGAGGTGATATACTCGCCGACTTTATGGCCTCTAAAGACCTAGTCCTCCAGAATACGAGACAGGAACCAACCTTTCAGAGAGGGCAGTCTGCCTCCATAGTGGACCTTACTCTGACCAAAGGCCAGATCGATTCCAGAATCGTAAGCTGGCGAGTTCTCAACCAGAAGACTATGAGTGATCATAACTACATCTACTTTGAGGTCCAAATCGGTCCTCAGCACAAGACTCCGCGTAAGGACACTTCCTGGAACCGAAAGAAGTTAAATCTGGAAAGAGTGGAAGAATTCATGAATTGGATAACAATCGCAGATATGCCCGGCATCCCCGAACAACTAGTCTAACTCCTGCACAGCTTGTGCAATGCATCTTTGCCCAGAAAATCGAGTAATACCAACAAAAACCTGTCTATTGGTGGTCGCAGAACATCGCAAAATTAAGAGCTACTTGCCTCAAAGCTAAAAGGGAATTGACCCGCAAAAAAACCGCCAACAACGAGAGAAAAATTTGAAAAAAAAAATAGGTACAGAACCAAATACCCAAAACACAAAAAAGAACTGAAACTGCTCATCATGGAAGCCAAGAGATCCTGCTGGGGAAAGCTGTGCGAGGAGATCAATGAAAACTGCTGGGGAGATGGGTATAAGATCGCCATGAAAAGATTCAAAATCATAACCACAAACAGTGCTTTAACCATGAAAAGAGCCAAGGAAGCCGCAAAGGAGCTCTTTCCAGCTAGACCAAAGATTGCATGGATTGACCCCCGAGAGAGAGGCCAGGAAATTCTGGAAGTCACAAACGAGGAGGCCACTGAGGCTAGTCTCGCATAGAGCGCCTGTTTTGGATGGGGTTCCTGTCGACGTCATTAAAGCGGCGACCGAGTCACCCAGGAATATTTCGTTACACCTTCAATAACCTGATCAAGAAAGGAGAATACCCAGAAATCTGAAAAAAGGCCAAATTAGTCCTCATTGAAAAACCCAACGAAAGAGAACCAGGTGACACCAAAGTACAGGCCCCTGTATCTCCTAGATACTGTAAGCAAGCTCTTGGAGCGTATTATCCTCGCAAGGCTCTCCAAGGACTTAAATCTCAGCGAGACTCTCTCAGCAGACAATTTCGTTTCAAAACGGGCGAATCAGCCATAATGGCCGTTCAAAGTGTGCTGGAATTTCTAAGGCAAGGTATATACAAACGAAGCCATAGACACAGTTAAGTGGGGATCATTGTTAAACTTGATATCAGGAACGCTTTCAACTCGGCCCCATGGAAAGAGATTGTGGATGAAATCGAAAGGAAAGGTGCAGCCCCATACTTGACTAAACTCATCCAGAGTTACCTGACATCCAGAGAAATCATTATAGTGGCAGAGGGGAAAGAGAGAACTTTCAGATGAGGTGTGGGGTTCCACAGGGCTTTATTCTTGGCCCCACTTTGTGGAACATCTTTTATGACGGTATTCTGAACATCAACCTCCCTGCAGGGGTCAAGCTAACGGGGTACGCTGACAACGACGCTGTTAACTCTCTGGGCAAAGACCTGGAGGAGATTAGAACTAAAATCACAGTGGCCATGACGCGGATCCAGAAATGGATGAACAGCAAACAGCTGATTCTAGCAAAAGAGAAAACGGAGGATGTCATTGTTTCCTCAAAGCGCCAGGTACCTCATACCACCTTTCAAATCCTGGATATGAAGATTGTCCCCAGAACGGAGATGAAATATCTAGGGGTATGGATGGACTCCAAACTGAAGCTCCCTCGGAAGCTCCGGACTCACCTACAGAAAATCGCGACACAAGCCAGCAGCGCGATTGCTAGGGAGGCTATGCCCAACATTGGTGGCCCAAGGGCAAGCAAGAGAAGATTGCTGTGCTCAGTTGAGAGATCTATCCTGTTGTACACTGTTCCTGTGTGGGGATCCGCAATGTCGACGGATAACAATCGGGCCATCTATGAGAGGATACAGAGACAGGCCGCAATCCGAATCACCAGCAGCTATCGTACCGCGGAATTGCCTTATAGATAGAGAGCCAAATTTTTAACTGAATATTATCCTAGTAGAGAACTACAAACCCTAAAAAAATCGTGCTAAGGAAAACCGCGGGTAATTTCCCTGATATGAATACCGGGACCCAGGACATCAAGGTGTGTGACAAAAACAAACCTCAAGTATAATTTAGTTGAACAACTAGGTAGTTATAGTTTTAAGTAATCCTCTTACTATAAATACTGAATAGGATAACTTCCCACGTGCGAAATTTTCTCTTGTAGGATATATAGTGGGTTTATTGGTAACGACTAAGCGTATTTCCTCGCAAAACAAGAGGTTACAACGCTTGTCCAGGGCCCAGAGCCGCCCTGTGCACTACTGATGAAGGCCCACCTGATGGAATAAGTGAACAGATGGAAAAAGAACCAGACTAGCTCATTAGAGATCCACTCGGGTTCTGAGACAGGCAAAGAGATTTATATCCATCCTATCAAAAACATCCGAACAACTTTTCGACATAAACAGGCATTAGAACAGTCGTCGGCCTGCTCATTGGGCATTGAAAAGTAAACTTTCACCTTGTAACGATAGGCAAAGCAGAGAATGACTTCTGTAGATTTTGCGAATGTGAAAATGAAATAGCAAAACATCTCTCTGTGAATGCCCTGCTCAGTCTTGCAAAGGGCTAAAATACCTCGAAGGGGCACGGCTAACGTCCTAAGTAGTCAGCATTCGACAACACGAAAAGCTGTTTTCTTTTGGGAGAAGACTGAAAATTTTGACTAAAACTAGGGTCTTGCATAAGCGTAGCAGTCCACAGCGACTTTAGATGCAATCTGCATTCCACATATTGCTATCTGTCTAGGTTTTCTTATCAAGTAGCTGCACGAAAAAGTGAGGTTGTTGCTTGTGTTGGCAGTAAAGAACCCTTCTGCTAGTGGAAATTGGAAGAATGACTCCGGTTTACGTGTAGCCGGTTATTCATTTCGCTCCTCTCTAGCTTCTTTTAGTTCACTGATTTGGCCCACTTATGCCCTTGTCACTTGGAGTACTTCCAAATACTGTCCACAGCATTATTTCAACAGTATTAAGTTACCTGTTACTTACCTCCAGCCTCTTGAAGATTCAATCCCTTTTTAGGTTGTCTGCCTCTGAAGGTGGTACAAAGACTATGTAGGCTTTGGGATACCTATACTCAATCGAGTGCTTATATTTTTTATTTTGTCCAGTTTCACAGTTTCATGAAAAGATTCATATTAAGAGGCGGTTACACACGGACGTGGATGTCTTGATACATATACGTGCATACATCAACGTGCAAACAACAACATCAATGTGTATGCAAAATAACGTCGCGTTTTTGAATGTGGAATCGCTAGAAATTTTGTATGCACACTCGGATTACTGTAGCAAGAATAGCAAGACTGCAGTTTTGTGCGAGAGTCTGTACAAACGCGACATGCACGTTGTTGTTTGCACGTTGATGTATGCACGTATTTGTATCAAGACATCCACGTCCGTGTGTAACCGCCTTTTAATATGAATCTTTTCATGAAATTGTGTATAGAATAGCTGATGATGGACGTCTTTCAGAAAATTAAAGGTCGCAAGTTCCACATGTTCAGTTCCTTGCAATATTTCTGCAGGTACACGAGTACCTACTTGTGTTTTTATAGGAAAATTTGGAAACTTTTATCTCATCAACCTTCAATAAATGATACTGGATTATTAAATTTTAGTATTTGCTTTGCTTTACGTTGACAGTGATAATAGTTTTAAATAAAAACAATAAATAATTTTGTTTGCGTTTTTATTTGATTCTAAGAACTTGCGTTGGTGGAAACGGCCTATTGATTGATTAATAGTTATTTATGTATCAAGGGAATTATGCAGGTGTTAATACCCCAGGGCAACGTTTGTGTCCCGAGGGCCTCCGGCCCGAGGGACACCAATTGCCCGTGGGTATTAACTCCTGATAATTCCCGTGGTACATAGATAATTTTATATCCTACTGAATTTACTGTATTCTGTCTATTTTTATAAAGGAATAAGCCATAAATCAAAATTTCTATTTTTTGTCAAAGTGTTACCTATTCAAGGTAAAAGCGGGAGTTATGGAAATCCTTAACTCCCTTGGGAGTTATGATATCCTTAACTCCCTTCCTTAACTCCCTTGGGAGTTATGAAAATCCTTAACTCCCTTGGGAGTTAAGACCCTGTTTATGATTATCGTAACCAAGGTATTATATGGTTTTAATAGTTCAGTAGGATATAAAACATATTATTACCTACTTTTTCAGGTTGAATTGCGTTGAAATAAATAACATATCTATTCTATCTAGTAGATCCTTAAGTTTGTACTCGCTATTGTATTTATGAGGCGTTAGTCACTATCACTAATTTAATTCGTAGGTATGAATGAAAGTACATAAGTGGTAATATTTAGCTATTGACACAGAAACAAAAAATCGCGCTCTAAGAAAAATAACTTGCATCATAATATATAATAACTAGCTGACCCGGCGAACTTCGTACCGCTTCTGAATTATTTAATAACTATTGAATGTTGTGTTAACGTGTCTAGTAGCTGAATTTAATTATTTTTTTTTCGATGGTGAATTTGGCCTTGGTTGAAGAAAATTGCTGTTTACTCTCTAGACCAAAAATCGCCTGAAATTAAAATTTTACATCATCCCTTTTTAGGCACCTGGTGGGCATTATTCTTGTAAAGTGTACCACCAAATAAATAAACTCAGGCACAGGTTCTAATGTTCAAAGAACAATCATAGGCCCGGTTTATTCATCTTGAGATAAACTTGCTGGTAACCATCTGCAAGATAAATTTAAAGATCTATAATCCTGTTGGTCACTAGATAATTGGTTGACCAATGAGATTACATATTGCGTTTTTATCTGTCAAATTGCATAACCTGACAGTTCATTAGAAAGTGAATAAACCGGCTCTTATACATCGGTATATTGGATGTAGTATTTTGCAAATATGCCTTTAATGAACTTTACCATTACAGTAGATTCGACCCGGTACTACATTTCGCTAGCTACCATCATTTGACTAAATACTGTAAATGGACTGCTGGCAATCTGGTCTCAAAATGTCGTTCATATCGGGTCTTCAAAAAAAAAACCAATCGAAGATTGCTTTGATTACGAAAACGTACGTCGCATTACTGTTTCTTTATTGGTCAGGATTTTTGACATGACATTTTGACATTAAAGCTCATTGACAAAATTAAAGACAAATATAGCCAAGACATACGTTTAAAAAATCATAGCAATCTTTGATTGGTTTTTTTTTGAAGACCCGATATATTAGACCATTGATAGTTTAAGATTTACGACCGCTACTTACGACACAAGTAGAACGGTGTATTTTCGAAGGAACTTTACTGCCACTAGTGTCGCATTGTATAGGACTAGAATTTGTTCAATTTCAGAACAATATTGACCCATCAATCATCTTACTCTATCGGATCCATTTAGACTGTTCCTATTTGTTCTTCGAGCGTTTCCATTTCTACCTTGACCGTTTCTATTTTGCCTTTGCCTTCTCGGAAGTTTTTATAGAAATTCGGCGTTGCTTTCACTATATCTACAATGCCCCGCAAAATAACTTGTCGAGAGCTGGCGCGGGTAGGCGTAGCCGTTGGTTGAAAATCTTGTGAAAAACTGTCATTGCATTTTCACCTCTTCGATATATACATATATTTTTTTTTTCATAGATACCCGAGACGAGAAAATTTATTGGATACCCTCAAAAAGTGAAAATTACCATAGTTTCACCATGTATCTTCAAAACGAAAAGAGGTACTGACCTGCGGTTGGGGGCATTTGAATTACTATGAAAAATTGGCCCGGGAATGTGACATCAGAAAGATCTACCTACACGAGTTTAGCTGATAACCCCGATTCCCATCTTCAATGGGACACCCTGTACACGCCACTACACCCCATCCGTTAGCCGAGGGTAGGGTTTACCTTTTTACAGTTCAGTTTACGCCTCTACCATTACCGAATTTTGTATAGGTAGGTACTGCGCAAAATGTTTTATTGCTAACTTATTTAGCGGGACCTGTATCTGTCCTTGTTCCCGGTCTTCCAGTTGTTCTTCAGTTGCCGAGTCTTCTTGCTGTTTTTCTATTTGGCATCAATCTTCTTGTTGTTTTTCTCTTTTTTGCTCACAAGTTTTAATAGATAAATTCAGTTTGATATTTGAAATCAAAAGGCATACAATAATAAACTGCGTAAATCAAAAATATATGTATGACTAGACATATATTTTATTGTCTTACGAAAAATAATTAGATAATTTCTTTGAATACCTATACTTCAATTGCTTTTCGATTAAAACAAAAATCATATAAATAGGTTGTAGTGCAAAAAAAAAACACTTTTAATTGTTTTTTTTTTCTGTTATCGTTGAAGTGTATCACAATGAAGGCCACAGCACCTTTATTATTATTATTCGCCGGCCTTGTTATTGCCGAAAATTATAAATTAAACCCTGATATCACCACCGAAAAATTACAACCCATAAAAGTGACCGACGAAGTTTTACCAGCCATCTCGTGGAATCTTTTCAAGGAAATTCTTCTTTTGACGGGACAGCTGGAGTAAGTTGTTTATATTTTTCAAATAGCTATGTCATTTATAGTTTGGAATTAATGCCTATTTATTTTCTAATGTGTTTTAAAAGGATCCCCTCTTATTTTGGTTTTCTGTCAAACTCAATGATATTTTGATATGTGGTATATCTTGACTTCCTGATAAAAAGTTTTCATAGGCACAACCCGATACTATGAATAGTTTTTGAGATATTGGTACTTATTTTAAATGTCCAAGAAATGTACACATTTCATTATGCATTTACATCTACCTGTCTCCTAATAAATACCAGGATGGACAGGTGTCACGCTCAGCGGACAGGTATAGAGAAGTTATTGAAATAATGGTTGCAGGTCATCAGTGACGTCGAAATTATTGCCAATTGCATTTTGTAAGAAATTAATATTCGTTTTAAACTCAGAGCGCATTTTCTCTTTTTTTTAACCCTAGTTAAAAAGAGATAGAATGCTGTCGGATCATATAACCGAATCTGCCGATAAGATCAGATTTAGGTTGGCACTCGTGGGTAATGTTGCTAATAGTTGCCTTCTGCAAATCCTTGGTTATTGATTTTAATATTTTGAGGTTTGTTGTCGGTTTCTAACGAGTCGAATTTGCTATAAAATTGTATTAATAGAATTTCGTTTTTTGGTATTATAATTATTCTTACCAATTGATTAATAAAAATTTAATCTAGGAAAATGACAAACTTTAAGGTATGTCAAAGTAAAACGAAGTTGATGCGGCAACATTGCGACATGCTAACGTCATAAATTTTGATTCCCTACATACATTGTTTTATTAATTTCCCTATAAATGTAAATGCATGCAAAATGTGTACATTTCTTAGACATTAAACTACCTGTATTTCGAAAACTAAAGTCCGTTTTTTTTTTAAAGAGAATTTCATACATCTGTCAAAACTGGTATTCCAACAATGAACTGACATGTTTTGATTGTTGATTTGAACCAATCAGGGGGGCTTTATTTGAAATCGATCGCAAATATTTGCGTGCACGTAAAGTTGCATCAATTTGTTCGTATACGCAACTTATTATGTGCGAATAGCTTTATTTGAAATTGACATTGGACGTGTGCATCTCTACTTGCGTGCACGCAAAAGATGCACTCGCTCGCTGCGTTGCCAGTTTTCTTTTCACAAAATGTTGAAAATCTACCATATAAAAATGAGTGGATTTTTGAATTTTACGATATTTTGGCTGACGGTGACGTATATTTTACGATGACATTTATTTATTATGATTTTTTTGATGTTTTGAGGTTAGAATTTTCAAAAATATGTTTCATGTTCATCTATAAGCAATTTACCACAAAAAATTAATATTATTTCACCAAGCCCTATTCCTGTAGATAGAAAAAAGAGCTCCGCAAACGCAGATGCGGAGGAAAAAATGCTTCTTGTCCAATTTGTCAGGGAACGCCCCAACCTTTACCTAAAATTCGAGTAAAAAGATGTTGCAAAAGCCTCAGCGGTATTATACGGTGCTCGGTGGAAGATGCTTTTCTTGGCTCCACTAAATAACCCTGTAAAGTCTCATATAAGTCTTCAGAAGTAGCTTTATTTAGCCGAAATTTTTTTACGAAAGTCCGGTCACTTAGGACGAAGGCATAAAATCGCGGCCTTACTACGAGGTTTTCGTTAAAAGCCTTCGCTAGTTCAAGACGAGACGAGAGTCAGCCCATTGTTGTTAATAACGTTATTAAATCATATATTATTTATAAAAATCACCACAATATTCGAACTTATTTGAAGTGAATCATCAAAATTAAAATAAATTGACAACACAACTTGCGTGTGCGAGCTAGATTTGCGATCGGTACACCCCCATGCGCAAAAGTTGCGAGTGGTGCAAAGTTTGCACCAGTTTTCAATCGCAAATAACGTCATTTACGTATACGCAAAGTTGCATCAATTTCAAATAAAGCCCCCCAGATTGCAATTACGCGATAATTTGCACTAGTGCAAATTATCAGATAATTGCATAGCTGGGTGCGAAAACTGGTGTTTTGACATTTTTTGACAAAAAATTTAAATTTTTGATTTATGAAATTCTCTCATTAAATACAACTCGTGCAATGGAAATATATTTATAATTTTCGACAAATTTGCACTCAATTGCAGCCAATGCAGCTCGTGCACTACGTGCACTCGTGCTCTTTTTCAACTAAAAATGCATTCGGGCAAATTTCCCAAAAATTATCAATAATTTCCATTGCACTAGTTATATTACTATTGATAATTCCCCAAGTCAAAAATTTAGTAACTATGTAGGCAACTCAAGCCTTTTCTACATAAAAAAAACCACCAGCGGCCCCACGCATAGATAAAGATCGCCCGCGTCAGGACAATTAACGTGGCCGAGTGCGTGAGCATGTTCCAGCCTGTGTGTTTACATATTTTTACGGGTAGAAAAAAATATTTTTTTGCTGTTTCTGAACCAATTAAAGAAATAATATTATATTATTGAGCTTCCGCATTTATATAATAAATATGTTCAAAATACATTGATGTGGCATTGGTGCGGCCAGCCTATGTCTATCAAATTAATCTTGAACCACGAATTCGCCGCTCTTTCGCATCTGTTAAGTTATCTGTGTTATAGTATCGGGTTGGGCCTATGAAAACTTTCTATCAGGAAGTCAAGGTATACTGCATATCAAAATTTCATTGAATTTGGCAGAAACCCAAAAACCCATGAGGTGTGCAGAGTCCTTTCCTTTTACATTATACAGGGTGTTGAAAAAATAGTGTACCGAACTTCGAGGGGTGAGACTATACATATGAAAATAGGAAAAAAAGTTTCTATGAATCTATGCCCTAAGATGCTTCCTGAAGAAGTTACAGCCCTTCAAACGGTAGATGAAAATAATAGATTTTATTTATTTTCAAAGACAGCGGCAAACTATGTTCCTTGAAATTCGGTATTCTGACATACATTTCGATGCCAAAGCGAATAGTAATAGTGGAAAAAGTCATAACAGCTCTGACTACCCTCTACCCATACGGGTAGAGGGTAGTTACTCACAAAACAAAAAAGCATCTTAGAGCATGTTCATGGAATTTTTTTTCCTATTTTCATATGTAGTATCACCCTTAGAAGTCTGGTACACTATTTTTTTACACCCTGGATATTTAGGTCATCCTTATAAAACTCGTCCTCGAGAATAAAATAATAATTTTAATACGTAGGACTTCCCCTATTTTGCGATTTCGTTCTTTTTTCGTCACAATTTTTAGTTATATGTTTCTGATCTAAGATCTTCATTCTGTTCCTGATTATCGTTCATAAGGTACAAACACAAGGTTTGATAATTTCAGACCATCCATCGCATGATTGCAGCGACTCCATGATAAAATTATGGATTTTTTTTGTGTTCAGCAGATTTCCGACACTTTTCTCGCGGAAACTCTGATATATCCATGAAAATTCTTTGATGACACATTTCTTTCGCCCATTGACATGGTTCTTTTTTCTCTCTAAACTAATATCACATCAATTTTCCAAGGTAAAGCCCTTTTGAAGCCCTTTATCCATATCTATCTTGATCAATGTTGATTTTTTACCTAATTCCACCGGTTCAATATTGGAATAATTTCTAGTTTTTTTAAATAGCTTTCTTCATCAATACTGTTCATTTCAACCACCAACAATTCTTCCTATTTTCACTGTATTTATATGAGTGTCCTGGAATAGTTGTATATAGCACCATAAAAAATTCGTTTCTCTCTAGCTGAGTCTACAGCTACGATAATTTTGCTTCTGCAAAAATGTCTACCTTTTCCGGTTCAAATTAGCAAACTTTTCAATGGTCGTTGTTTTCAAGTTAAAATTGAATCTTGCTTGTTTTACGTGTTTTTTTTTTAATCACGAATTCTATAACCTACTTTCTGCATAACTAACATGTTTTAAAATATTTAGAGATGGACATATACAAGCAGATGTTACGGAGTATGCTAAAAAAGTGTTAGAATACGTTCAAACATTCATTGTAAAGAAAGGTTTGGAACCTTTAGTGTTATCGGATCAAAAAATCAAGGTATGTATACAAAATATTGAAATAAGTCAAAAGGTTGATGTTTACTATTTTCTAAGTTGCCCTAGAAAAATATTAATTTGAAAGAAGAATCACAATTTTCTCAATAACAAAATATTTTCAGTTAGTTCCAACTGGTACCTGTACTTTAACTAATGGAACACTCAACAATTTGTCTTCTATATCACTTTCGGACTCAGTTATTGTTAAATATAGCCATAACGGCGAGATAATGGAGGTTACTTTGCCGCTAGCATTTGAATCGCTTTCGGTAAGCAATATTGATTACCTATTTTTGCAACCCAATATCAAGATTTCTATTACACAATTTTCAGATCGACTACAAGTACCGCACAAAAATTACTCTGCTATCCGTTAAAGGGGGCGTCCAGGCCAAAATTAAAAACGTCAAGCTGAATCTTCACTTGGGTTTCAACTTTACTAGTTTTTATGCGTTTGTAGACAAGGCTGATGTAAGAGATTCGGGGTAAGTTTAGTTTGAATTCACTAATTCTAAACGGATGCTGGATTCGGCAAACAGTAAGCAAAATTACCAATGGTTCGCTGTCTGATAATCTACAAACAAGGGTTATCAAGGTGAGAGACCCATGGAAGGGTTACAAGTTTCTTTCTCGGGTGCCAATATAGCATCACGTCGATCATTTGTATATTTCATGGTTACAAAGTAACTAGGAAATTTCTCAAAAGACAATGAGGGACTCTCAGGAGACAGTAAGAGAGGTCTAGGTTTCAATTTATTGAGAAAACTTTCTGAAAAACTAGGTGTGTGATTGCAATCAATTTCTGCTTTCGACATGTCTTGGTAAATTTGATAAAAGTACATCTAGGAAAGTTATATTATGTACTTTGTTGGATTATTTTTTCAATTGTAAATTGAATTCTATTGCATATATTCAGTATACTCAATTTCTTCTCGATATTTTAGGAATTGATATGATATCATCAACGTTTATTTATAAAACAGAAGCTGGAATCAAAGTTCTTTTATACAGAATTCATGTAGATCTCGCGTCACCTAATCGGAGCAAACTGGTGAACTAAACCATGATTTTTTTTTGAAAAATCCATCTTGGTACTAAAAATAACTGATCTTAAAATTAAAGGTTAACAGAGCTATCATCATTCATTCGCTAAGATATTTGGCAGGTTTCCTCTGAACCTTTCCCAGTGTTTAAGAGGAGGCAGAATACGACCTGCATCACTTAGTGTTGGAATATATTATTTATTTGCCTAAACCTCTCATTCAAATCTAGAAGGATTTTTTTCAATCGCTGCTCCACACATGACTCTGAAAAGCCATCTTCACCTGCATATATTAGTAGGTAAATTGTATCGTCCACTTTGAAATAGCATAGCTTAGTTCTTCTGAGTAATAATGTAAATCTTCTATTGGTATATGAAATTCATTTCTTCCTGGAGTCTTTTATCAGTGGTTCTGTGCTAAGCATAACCGTATGCGTAAAAGTAAATCATTTTGTCTTGCGGTGTGATTGGTGTAGATCTAGGTGCGGTAGTGGAACTGACCCTTGGGATACTCTTGGAGCGTTGCCGGATAATCTTATCTGAATTGTTTTGGTAGCTTGATTGATTTGAAAGGGGGGCCTTTATAGGCAGAAGCTGCAGACCCGCTCAGGCCGGACATGCTTTATTTCATCAGGTTCCAGGTAACTGTACCCGAGGTATCGTCGTCTGCGACTGACGAGGGCGTCACATTCGCAGACTAATATGCTTGGTAGTTTCATCTACTTCGCAGCAGAACCACATTCCGTCTCATTGCTGACTTAGATTTTGTGTAGGTGCTATTTGACCACCCAGTGTCCTGTCAGGACGCCTGTGATGGCTCTTACTTGATACTTGTTCAGTTTTAGGAGGATTTTTGCCTCTTTGCAGTTTGAAGTCTGTTGTTGTCTAAAGATCCTTGACTGTCTGAGGCCTTCCTGTCCCAGCCATTCGTCTTGGATCCGATTGTTGGACCGGTTCCTGATCTTGTCTTTTACCAGGCAAGAAGCAACCCCAAGAGCAAGCTCTGGCCCAATAAAGGCAATTCTGCTATCTTCATGAGCCAGCTGGTCTGCCTCCTCGTTGCATTTTATGCCCCTCTGACCTAGGACCCAAACAAGGGTGACCTTGTTGAGCCCACTGAATAGTTCGAGGGTTGTTATACCGGTCTGGCAAGTGAACATCTTACAGGCCAATTTTAATGCAATAGAATGAAATGTATAGAAAAAGTCTAAGGTTGAATAGAGAACGAAAACGATTTCCTCTGTTCCACCTCCAGTATTTCCAGCGGTCTAGAAATTTCATTCTAATGCATTTAAATTGGCCCGTAAGATGCTGACTTGCCAGACCTGTACAGTCAAACGAGAGCCTCGAGTTGACCTTGTCTGAGCCAAGGGCTCGGAGTGCTAACTGGCTGTCGCCGCATATATAAATATGCTTGCCCGAGGAACCGCTCTGGAGATTCTCCTGAGCATATTCCTGTATGGCGTAGATCTCAGTCTGGTATACCGTTGGGTATGGAACCAGTGCAAGAATAATTCTCACCACAGGTCTCTTCCCATATACACCAGGGCCTGCACTCTTCCCCGTCAGAAACCCGACTGTGTACCAGATGAGCCTTTTCGACTTGAGAAAGCCTGGATCAGGCTCTAGCCAGTCGTCCCTTGCAGGAAAGACGACCTTGTATTGTCTAGAAGAGGCTGAAGTTTTTGGCATTCCATCTCTTCTGGTGAGAAAGGGGGCCTGCCTGATGGTGTCAGTGCTTGCATGTCCCATAGTCAGAACCTCTGTGAACCCTTTATCCCCAACCGTTGAGTCTGACAGAAACCTCCCGGGCCTGTGCCTCCACAAAGAGATGGAGAGGCATTATCTCAGTATGGCCTCCATTGCCAGCGTTTGGGTGATTGTAAAGGCTCCAATTGTAGCCATGCAGGCAAATCGTTGGAGCCTGTCCAGCTTTCCCGTGTAAGTGGATTTGCTAAACGCGTTCCACCAAACTAAGCTGCCGTACCTGATCATTGGCCTTATCACTGCTGTGTAAAGCCAGTAGACTAGATCTTCAGGCCCAAAGGCTAGCAGTGGCTGTCTGGACGACCCTGTTGATGTGATCTTTCCAGGTCAGCCTGGAGTCAATGACGACTCCTAGATATTTGACCATACCGGATGGAACAAGTCTCAATTTGTAAATGGTACTACCTCGGTCCGGATTTACCGAAAGCCCGTGATTTTTACACCATCCTTCTACAAAGAGCTCTTAATATCTCTTTGCATGATCCCTTTAATGGTGCAGGGTACCCTACCAGCCACAACAATGACAAAATCATCTGCGTAGCCTTGAGTGTATATATCTTCCTCGTCCAGAGTGCGGAGCAGCCCATCCAGTACCAGGCACCACAGCAGAGGTGACAGTACACTCCCCTGTGGGCAGCCTCTAGCTACGGTTGGGCTGATGTTCGCACTACCAATCGAGCTTGTAATGATTCTGCTTTCCAGCATGACGCAGATCCATTTGACAATGGTGTTCTCTATCCTAAAGTTTTCTGCAGCATTTTTTATAGAGTCGAATAAGTCGTTATCAAATGCCCCTTCGATGTCTGGAAATACATCCAGATCCATCTCTTTATGAGACATCCCTCGCTCTAGCCTTACCAAATGACTGTGGAGAGCCGTCTCAGTTCACATGGCAGTCCTGTAGGCATGTTGATTAGGATGCATGGGCATTGTTTCCCATGCCCTTCCCTGATGAATGTATCCACCAGTTTCTCCAGCGTTTTTAGAAGAAACGAGGATAGACTGATGGGTCTGTAATCATTAGCCGATTCGTAATTATAGCGTCCTGGCTTGGGGTGAAATACCACTTGGACCTTATGGCAGGAATGTGGTACTCGAGGCAGGCCCTGAAGAGGCGTATAAGGTGCGGAGTCAATAATTATCTCTCACTATTAAAAGCTCCAAATGAGTGGATGGCCCATCTTACGAAGTTTTCTGATACCACCCTTGCATCTATCTTCCAGTCAGCTGGCCTTGCTCCAGCTTGTGGAGCGTGCATTGGTGGTTCAGCAGTTTGCAGGATTTCAGAGCCTGGAAAGTGTGTTTCCAGGAGCCAACCAAGGGGTTTTTCTTCTTTCCTCGATAGGCCCGAAGCTCACAGCTTCGTTCATTCGCATTGGTAATTGCGTTTTGTATGAATTCGGATGTTTCCTTCACTTGCCTTGCGCTGCGGAATGGCGTAAAAAACTCTTCTAGTTTAGCCCTTAGGAACTCAATGTTTGGTCCGAGTTCGTTCAAAGCAAACTACTATCGATCTGCTCTATCCCAGTCTGTCCTTAAGGCATAGCTTCACCGCTACTAGGGCTTTAGAGCAGAAGTTAGCAGTTAGAGTGGACTCGATCCGTCTATCGACAAAAATGCAAGTCCTTGGGTTCAGTCCCTTTTATAGAAAAGAGATCTTTCCACTCTGCCTAATCCTCTTACGCGACCCTTGTATGCCCAAGGTTTTTGTAGGAGGTATACCTTTGCTATGTTGCGAGTTACTTTGAAGAAATAAGGTCGCTTTATCCATGGTATGAGATAATGATTGGACCTATTTCTAGGCTTTAGATGGTCCATTTCGTGTCCTTGGTGGAGTATTATCTACATCCACTGAGCTCGGTCGGTTTGGTAGCTAGGTAGCTTTAAAAAAACTTGCAAGTCTTTGTTTGTAACTCAGTAGCAGGTTTGACCTGCGCTGAGTCCAAATTGAGTCCTTCACTTTCTTTTTGTACTCTCTGGTACTTTGCTCGAAAATGTCAAGAGATATCACATGGTTATCTATCTTGTCTTAGAGCCAGCGCTTAACTGATCATGCTCTTGTCGAAGTCTCTGGCTATTTGAACGGCTTCTGAGGTATTTTCCAAAATTGATATATTATGTTCATTACATTAAGACTTCCAAGTCCTTCTAGTAGGTCCGTAGGTTTTCCAGGACCGATCGGCATCGTATTTCCCCAGCTTGACTGCTTTCCGTTTATGGGGCATTCGAATTCCAGCCTGGGAATTTACTGTTGAAGTCACGAATTATGTTAGTGGGTGAATAAATTCTGTATATCTTCTTCAAGTGGTGTTAAGTAGTCTGAGAGAGGTGCTCTTTATCTGAATTCTGATCGTCTCTCACTTTAGTGATTGTAGGTATCTACCGAGGTATCTACCTACATATCATTACCTCTCATAGGATGTCTATTTTAACCACTTGATCAATGTTTGGACATTCACATCACGCAAAACCAAAGAATTTACATCGCACCACGTTCACGTCCTGGATCTTGTCATGTTTTCACTTTTCAAGAATTATTGGAATCCGAATGATTATCATTTTTTCTGTTGCTTCTCGTCTGTAAATTTTGTGTTCTTTTCAAATTTCCAGCTTCTGATGAGTCAAAGTTAAAATTGGGTATTCTATAATAATTTTTATAATCCTATACATATGCTTTAATTATTACTTATTTATTTTGTTATGTACCTATTATTTATTTGTAAACTTTATTTTAATTGAGTGAAATGTTTGTAACCTTTTTAAATTCCTCATTTTTAATAACAATTATTATTATTATTATTATTTTTTAGGTCAATTTCGCTGGAATTTTCTGGACAAGGGATTGCGGACTGGGTTATTGATCTTTTAGCTGGCGTACTTACCACTTTGTTCCATGGTATTATTTTGAATGTAGTTAATGATATTATTGACACTCCAGTTGAAGGTGTCGTTGACTCCATTAATAATCTTATTGATACTTTGTTGCTGCGTAATACCTCAATTTATTAATACAGAATATATGTTATGGTAAATAAATAAGTCTTAAATTATGACACATTAAAATATTAATATATTACTTGGAAATATAAATAATTTAAGTTAATGAGAATAGTGGCTGTTTTTATTTTGTAAAGATTTCGTATTGATCAAAATCTCAAATACCTACGACATGCAGATATAAATGGGAAACTTTTATCAGGTGAGTAGTTTCAATGTATTATTTTTTCAATGTTTGATTAATTTACAAATGTATAAGTAGGTAAGGCTAGTTTGTTGCCTGAGAGGTGGTCTAAGAGCAGAGCAGAGCACTGAAATTCTCACTTCAAAATTATTGTAGAACAACTTTCACATAATGCATATTTCTGAATTTGCAATAGTCAAAGTTTCGAATCGAGGAAAATTCTTATAGAAAAATTACATAAACAATGATAATATGCGTCAAAAATTTACAACTAGACATTCTACACAAGATAGTTATTTTTCAAAATAAATCAATAATTGATTTTTGATAAATGACATCTATATAAGTAAATGGAGTGGTATAAAATCGCATTTCATGAAGTTTTCCGATTATCGTTGAAGTGTGTTTCGCAATGAAAGCCGCAGCGCCTCTGATATTATTATTTTCCGGCATTGTCATTGCCGAAAATTTGAAATTAAGCCATGATATTAACCCCGGAAAATTTGAAGCTAAAAAAGTGACACAAGAAGTGTTACCAGACATCGTGTGGAAACATCTGAAGGAAGCTCTTCTTTCAGAAGGAGCTTTATTAAGGTAAGTTTCTTCTTCGAAAATGTACGTCTTTATGCCGTAATTTTAGTTTTTCAAATAAAACAAAACTATTAAGAAGTTTTATATAGATATTCATAAATCACGTTTCCTCTTTCTGAAAATTCCACAAACTCTTCTCTGAACAGGAGTAAATTATTAATCGCTAAAATTTTCGAAATCTTGTTTTGATGAGATATCTAATTTCTTCTCCAATATAAATAATCTAAAGCATTTTAAAACTAGTCTATTTTTTAACTTTGATATCTTGAGCGATTTCCCTCCAAGTTTACCTAAAGCATTAAACTTAAGCAAATTTAGTGATTCGTGGATATCATTTAAATATCTATCAATCAATAAACAAATTCCAAAAACGTTAAATGCGATTATTTCTAAATTGCTTTCAATAAACTCTAGAGAATCAGCCAGCTTCAAAGCTTTCTCTCAAAGAGCAGATTTTGTGTGAACTGGATCTTCTAATCATTGAACGAATTTTTATCAATACTTGAAGTTGTAGAGACTTCCCTCTGAAGTCTGTTCATCAAAAAAAGGAAACTCCAAATTCGCCAACCTATTTATGTTTTGAAATCCCTACCTAATTCTTCACCTTACACCTAACTCCATATCATTCATTCTCTATAATCTTTGAAAGCCTTTTGAAGACTGAAGACCTAATTATCTATATGATTCTGAATATATTTCTTTTTTTCCATTAGAAAGATTTTTATCATCATTGAACGAATCCTAGATATTGAGCTTTTATAAAAACGTCTTTGTCGCTTAAAATCTCCACTAAGGGATTGGAATTTGGAGGTTCTATAAAGGCACATTTCTATTTATCACGAACCTAATTTTTATATAATAAACTTATTTTGAAATACTTAGTGATGGATATATCCAAGCAGATGTTACAGAATATGCTATAAAAATCGTAGAACACCTGCAACCACTCATTATTAAGAAAGGCATGGAGCCTTTATTGTTATCGGATCAGAAAATCAAGGTAATATAGGTGTATGATTAGCTACCATTGAATTCCTTAAAATGAAAAAGTTAGAGCTTGTTAGATGCCATACGTTTCGGAATCAAAATTGATATATCGATAATAATAATTAAGACATTATATTAGAATTTCACAATCAAATCAATAAATTATAGGCAGACTATCTGATTTTCAGTTTCCAAAATGTTAGCAGCCCTAGAAAAAATAGTTCGGAAGTACAATTTCATTACGTTAATTGACAAAATGAATATATTTCAGTTGATTCCAACTGGCACCTGTATTTTAACTGATGGAACAATTAGCAACTTATCCACCATCTCAATTTCTAACCCGGTTATTGCTAGATATAACCAAAATAAGGACATACTGGACCTTACCTTGCCGTTATATTTTAAAGCGCTTGCGGTAAGCACCTCGTTAATATTACTCAACAACTTTTGAACTAAATAACAAAAAGTCAACTTTCTTTTAGATCGATTACAAATACCGCATTAAAATCGTCCTGCTATCCATTAAAGGAGGCATCGAGGCCAAAATTAAAAATGTCAAGCTTAACCTTCACATGGGCTTCAACTTTAGCAGTTATCATGCGTTTGTTGACAAGGCTGATATAAAAAGTTCAGGGTGAGTATAGCGGTTGTTTATTTTCAATTCTCTATTGGTCGTGAATCGGGTCAGCACCCTTTCGACTGCAGAATACGTCACGAAAAATTCCACCGGACAGTAAGTTTCCGTAGCTGTCTGCTAGCTGGGTCACCCGACACCCAAGAACAAGTACGGCTCGGGCATGAATTTCAGACGGTAAAAAGAGGGATAACCATATGGCATTGGGAGAGTGATTGGATTAGTGAGAATATCGATGGACGGTGATATAGGTTTTTGTCTATTCTAAGTTTTTCTATCATTTGTCCCTTACAAAATAACTCGCACACATTCCGAATATTCATGTGGCTGATTAGACATGAAATACAATCTATTTCGAATAAAAAATAAAGTGCTACAACTGAATGAACCTTGGCAACGTATGAAGTAGCAGAGGGGAAAACGAAAACCTATACTATACGACGCGATGGGTCCTCGACGTGGTGCATTGCAATAGCGGATCCCTGATGCGACGACCCGCGTATAGATTTGATCTGCCACCAATCAGGAGGGTTTTGCCCGCATTCCTTCCACACAGGTTCATTCAGTTGTCGCACTTTACATAATTTCATAAATAATGTAAATTCTGTCACAGTTGCAGAAATAGATGAGCCATGTTATATGAAGCATTGATATTACTTGGTATAAAATTATTGTAATTTTTTTTTAGTTCGATCTCGATTAAATTTACTGGACAAGGGATTGTGGACTGGGTCATTGATCTATTAACTGACACACTAACTACTCTGTTCCATGGAATTATCTTGAATGTAATTAATATGGTAATTAACATTCCAGTTGGCAGTATGGTTAGCTCCATTAATAAAATAATTGATAATATTTTGGAGCGCAATTCTGAATTAATTTATTGATACAGAGTAAAGGTTCTAATAAATGTATCGAAATAATTATAGTTGTATGCTAATAAATAATCCGAAAATATAATTGTGTATTAAATTGAGTAACTAGTGATATTCAATAATGGAATCATGTAGAGATACGTACCCGACCCATCAAATAGTTGAGAGTTGAGAGCAGTGTGTGAATTGATACAAAAATCAATAAAATTATATATTGTCACGGCCCTGGGGTGCATGACAGAAATCTTGGGTTAGTTTATTCCAAAATCAAAGTCCAATTAACACAACAATAATTTATTCCACGTTCCTACACACTCTGACACTAATTACTTCACTTATTAACTCAAACAACTCTTTACAACTTCACAATAATCCACTATCTAAATCGTATAACAGTCAATCTTAAACTAAAAACTACTAGCTTATACCGTTCTTTATATATCTGTAATCCATTCTTGTAAAATCCAGAATAAACGCGATTATCTCTTTGTCCGAATAAGACAATATTTTCTAGATTTCAAGTTAGACTCTGTACACCATGGCGGAAGCGCACCGCGACAATGCCCTCTCTTAAGGTCGGTCATCCCGATCAACTTCACACCCAGATTTGGTCAATCTGTTTAGATGTAAAACTTTCATCTTACTCCTGGTGTTGCGCTGAACTCGATAAACCAAATCATTGATCCTTTTGATTATCCTGAAGGGTCCTTTCCATGCTGAAAAAAATTTCGGCGACACTCCTTTCTTTCTTGTTGGATTATACAGCCACACTAGATCACCTTCTTGAAATCCGGCTGAATTGGTTTTCAAGTAGTATCTGAGCCGGTATTCTCGTTCTCGAAAACGCTCACCGCTTTTTAGTCGCTCGACACTTTCAATGTGAATTTACAGGTCTTCATTCGGTCACTGACCAGCTGGATATGCTCCCGAGCAAAATCATGTATCCTCAGAAGTCGTGCCCTTACTTCGTCGGCATAATCTAGAATTTCTTTTCGTTCTTCTTTAGGTATTCTATACATCAGATCGTAAGGTAACCTGGGTTCCCTTCCAAAAACGATTCTAGCTGGACTTCCGCCTGTTGACTCATGAACAGCTACTCTGTAAGCCATTAAAAATAGAGGCAAATGTTTGTCCCAATCTCGCTGGTTTTTTGCGACCACTGTTTTTAGTCATTTATTGTTTGACTCCTTCATTAGCTTCTGGAGGAAAGAGAGCGCTGGAAGAGTGAAATTTTAAGATAGAAATCCGGCGGATAGGTTGAAATTCATTTGAAAAGTTTTAATTAAAACATTTCAAGAATTTTGACAGTTACTTGGATTTAATTTATTTCACCCTCAGCTTTATCGTAAGATGCACTTTTTTTCTGTTGTTTGTTCTTGCGTTATATTCTTTGTTCATATATTTTATTACTTTTTTTTTTAACTAGGTATGTACATGATTTGATATTTTATTATTAGCATTTATATTGTTTGTTTTTACATATTATTATTTTGAATTGCATAAGTAGGTATATGGTCTTCAGGATTTTAATTCATATAAACTGCTGGAACTTCGATACGCATAAAGAAATTTTTTGCCTATTTTTGAAGTCAAATATCTCAGAAAGTATAAGAGATATTTGATTGCGGTTTGAAGCATCTTGGGGCGCATTGTTTTGTGTTCAAGGTATATGGTATCGTACTGATAAACAGAAACGTTACCTTCAACATACAGGGTGGACAATAAAACAGTGCAAAGTTTGACAAATTTCAGGGCGTCGCCATTTCTTTTCAAACATACTCCTGCTTTTTTTCTGGGTTTAAGAAGAATCAGTAGTTCAATGGTGAAAAACAACTTGAAGGGTTTTTGAATAAATCTTGTAGTTTTGCAGAAATTTCAGTTTAACTGAAAAACGACTTTCATCACCCTGATTCTTTGTTTCAGTTACTCAAAACAATTTTCTTCATTATTGGTGGTTCAACGTTTACGTGTTTTTTTTAAGAAGATTTTATACAGGGTGAAAAAAATAAATAAATTTTTAATACTAATTATTAGGGGGTCCGTAAAGATAATTGCGCCTCAGAGTGACTAAAGATAGCACGCGTCGTAACATGTAACATGAACTGCAATTTATAGGGGGCACAGTTTTCTTTGTTAATTGATATGGCACCAATCTTTCTCTGCTTTATTTTATAACCATTCTGAGAGCAAAATATGATTTTATTATATTTCCTAGATGGAAGAGCTATTCTGTTCTCGAGACGCCGAGATATTTGGTGAATTATTAGCACGTAACACGTCATAAGGGGGCTACTTATATAGGGGTGGTAAAAAGTACCGGAACGGTTGAATCTCTTCAAACCCACTTATGCTGCTTTCCCAGATTTCTTCATCTGGAGGTTTCTGGGCGAACGAAATTGGACAATGATGTAGGGTAAAGCTGGTAGATCTGACAGCAGCGCCGATATCATTGAATCATTTAATTTTGTATGTCCGGAAACCTCCAGATAAAGAAATTTGAGAATGCAGGTTTTTTTTAAGCGGGTTTGAAAGAGATTCAACTGTTCCGGTACTTTTTACCAGCCCAGTATAAATAGTCCCCCTGATGACATGGTTCGTTGTAATAATTCACCAAATATCTTGGCGTCTCGAGAACAGAATATATAGCTTTTTCACCTAGGAAACATAATATAATTTTTTTTTGCTCCTAAAATGGTTATTCAATAGGCAATTTTTCGCGAGGATAATCAAACATAATCTGATTATGCTGAGTTATTTGATGCGTCAATTGTGTCATACTTCCCTTACTCCCTCTCCATCCAATTCTGGGCCTGCGAGTGACGTTACTATCAGCAGCTTATAGGAGTGACGTCATCCGCAGACCTCTATGGAATGCTTGCGATTCAGGTTGTGCTAGTGAGTTAGTTTTTTCGTCGATTTTAAATGTAGAAAAGGTGATTTTCGGTCTGTTCCCACAGAAGAAATTAAGTGTTCATGATCCTTGAGTATCCCAGAATTTGATGGCGGGGGAGTTAGGGGAGCAGGACATAAAATTGACACATCACATAATCCAGTATAGCATAATCGATTATACCTACTTGATTATCCTCGCGAAAAATAGCCTAATAAAGCAGAGAAAGGTTGGTACCATATCAATTGAGAAAGAGGACTGTGCCCCCTATAAGTCGCAGTAGGTACATGTTACTTGTTGGACGTGTACTATCTCTAGTTATTCAGAGGCGCAATTATCTTCACGAACCATCCAATAATTAGTATTAAAAACTTACTTTTTTTTCACCCTGTATGAATTCTTTTTGAAACAAAAAAAGACGAAAACGTCTAACCAACAATAATGAATAACATTGTTTCGAATAACTGAGACAAAGAATCAGGGTGATGGAAGTGATTTTTCAGCTAAACTGAAATTTCTGCAAAACTACGAGATTTTTTGAAAAACCCTTCAAGTTGTTTTTTACCATTGAACTATCGATTCTTCTTAAACCCAGAAAAAAAGCAGGAGTATGTTTGAAAAGAAATGGCGACGCCCTGAAATTTGTCAAACTTTGCACTGTTTTATTGTCCACCCTGTATGCCGAAGATAACGTTTCTGTTTATCAGCACGATACCATATACCTTGAACACCAAACAATGCGCCCCAATATGCTTCAAACCGCAATCAAATATCTCGTATACTTCCTGAGATATTTGACTTCAAAAATAGGCAAAAAAATTCTTTATGCGTATCGAAGTTCCAGCAGTTTAGTTGCGTATTAGCAGCTGTATTGTTGATCCATATATTATAATATATTTGTATTATTTGCGACAGTTTTGTCAAAGATATTATTCTGTCTGTGTTATCCTGTGAGATTATCTATTCTTATAACAATAAAGCTTTTTTTTGACTTTTGACTTTGACAGGCAAGTTCTCCATGTAAGGCCTCGCAAAACAAGATGCATCAGTCTCTCAAACGTAGCTGGAGCATTACATAATCCGAAAGGCACTACGTTAAACTGGTATAATCCGCTTTCGTTACTGAAAGCAGTTTTCTCTTTGTCATTTTTGTGTATTGCCACTTGCCAGTATCCACTTTTGAGATCCAAGGTGGAAAACCATTTGCAGCCCGATAGAGTTGTTAATGTATCGTCTATACTCGGTAGAGGAAAGCTGTCCTTCTTGGTGACGTCATTAAGCTAACGGTAGTCCACACAAATCTATCTTTCTTCGTAACCAATACTACTGGCGCAGACCATGGACTATTTGTCTCTTCAATAATTCCCTCTTGAAGCACTTTATTAATTTGGTTTTCCACTTCCTGTTGTTCAGCTACTGGCATACCTCGAGGTGGTTGTTTAATTGGGTGTGCCAATCCAGTATCAATTTTGTATTGAATTAAATAGACCGTGAGATAGGGCCTGTTTAGTGGAGTCATTTTTTTTTGTCTGGCATTTTGAGGGATGAATGTGGCTAGTTAGCTGATGAGAATATAGGTGGTTTTAGTGCTTGCCACCTGTTCGAAATGTCAACAGAATGTTTCGCCGGAAAACTCGACTTCGAACTGGGATTACCGTCTGGCGATTTTTTAGTGATATTTTCACAGCAAAACCTTTCATTCTCTCGATTACCAGAAAAAAAGTCAACGCGGAAGGTTACTTTCTTTTCACTTGGAAGTTGACACTCATCCCCACTTTTTCAGCTATTGAAAAGCATCTGTTATTTTTTATGGGTGAATTATTTATCAATGTCAATCTTTTATTTAGACGCCAAAAAATTTGAGATCATTAAAAAAAAAATCCTCATGTAAATCAATTTTTTTCTTCTGCAAATCTTCGAACGGGAGGCAGGCATTAAAACCACCCATATTCTCATCAGCTTAGTAGCCATATTCAGCCCTCAAAATGCCAGACAAAAAAAAATTACTCCACTAAACAGGCCCTATCTCACAGTCTAAAACTGGTCCGTCCGGTTTGATTATCCATCAAAAAAACATCTGCTTCTTTCAAGATGAAATCTATGGCTTCCTTCCTAACCCAAACTAACCCAAAATAAAATCATCTTCTATAGCGGCGACTAATGTTCTGTGCCTAAAGGTGATAGATCCAAAAGTAGGCTCAATCATAGCTTCTCCTTAAACTGGTGCCGATTCGCCCATGACTGTTCGTATTAACATTTCTTTAGTGAGCGGTTGGATTGCCCGAGACTTGACTGATGTTGTTCTAATTATAGAAACTTCAGCACCCGTATCAAAAGTGATGGTTTTAAATTCTTCATTAATTCGTCCTTCGAATTTTAATCCTCTATAATGACTGCCCAATAATTTTATGTAAACAACCCTGGGGGCTTCGTCATACTAACCAGCATTTGCCCCTCTATACTGGTTAGTTGTCGTTTCCCTGTCTGTTATTAGGGCTTGCGTCTCTAGATCTCGAAAAGCGTTGGAAATTATCTCTAGATGGAGAGGATATCCTTACTCTACAATCTTATCCAAGCTTATGGCACCGGTAACATTCTACTCGGATTCTCGGAGTTGGTGTTTGTCTGGAATCGTTTCCCTTTTTTCTACCTTCTAGTAGTAGTTTCTTAATTTCCTCTCTTCAATGGACACTGCTCGTATTCTGGGTCGTGAGACACCAACTATTGCTTTCAGTTCCAATGCTCGAACAAGGGCTTCGCAACTTTTCCTGAATTTGGACATTCTCAGGTTTCCTGGATCTTGGAATCTCTGAGACCATCAATAAACGCAGATACTGCCATCTATGCAGGAAACGTCAAACTCACTAACCTTTTAACTTCCGATTTGAATTCTTGTAAGCTCTTGCCGGGTTTTTGAAGATCTAAAGCAGGTCCTCGTAGCGCCACTATCAGTGCTGCTGTAGCTTTTTCTTGATCATTTCATCCGTTGGTATTTGCAGCAGCTTCAACTTGTCGAATATACATGATCCAGGAGATAGAACCGTCAAAAGTTGGCGGATTTATCTTCATACTAGAGAATGCTCCAAGACTACCTGAATAATTGATGAACTCTGTTATCTTATCTTCAAGTGCTTGAGCTTGGTCCTCAACTTCTTGTCTTAACTGCTGAATCTCGTCTTTAACTTCTTGAACATCTTCTTCAACTTCGGCTTTCACTTCCCTAATCTTTTGTTCCAGGTAAGTGACAGATCCTTGTATGGTTTGAAATATTTTCTGCAGTTGTCCAAGGTCGTTTTGCTGTTCTTTTTGTCGGTTAGCCTCTGCTTGTTGTTTTTCTGTCGCCTGGCCTCTTCGTCTTGTTTTTCTTCTTGTCGTTTAACTTCTTCTTCTTGTTTTTCTTTTTGTCGCCTGGCATCTTTGTCTTGTTTTTCTTGTTGTCGTTTCGTCTTGAAGTTCAATTTTCAATTTTTTGTTCTTCCATTTTTGCTTTTTGTCTGGTAATGGTTGAAGTTCCAAATACGTCGGTGAGGTCACAAATTGAATATCTTACTTTATTCGCGAATAGAATGTTTTAGAATTTTCTTGAAATGTCTTTTCTGAATGTCGATTGATATAGTAAACACGTCAGTGAAGTCACAAATTCGATATTTCTCTTGGTTTCCGAATAGAATTTTCTAGAACTTACTTCAAAATTCACTATCACAGTCAAAATCGGGTATACAGTCACTTGCGGGGTAATTCACACAATCGGTTAGGTTTCTTTTTGTGATTGTCATTGCTTGAACTGACTCACTATTCCAGTGTTCACGTAGTTGTCTACTAGTAGTCCGCACTATTCTGCAATCGGATTTCACTTTGCAGTCCTCAAATTATATCTGACTTCTGACACCAATGTCACGGCTCTAGCTTGCATGACACAAATCTTGGGTCCGTTTATTCCAAATTCAAAGTCCAATTAACACAACAATAATTTATTCCACGTTACTATACACTCTGACACTAAATACTTCACTAATTAACTCTTAAGCAATTAAACTCTCTACAACTCTGAACAATAATCACTATCTAATTCATATCACAGTCAATCTTGAACTAAAAACTACCAACTAATACGGTCCTTCATATATCTATAATCCATTCTTGTAAAATCCTATAGACGCGATTATCTCTTTGCCCGAATGAGGCAGTATTTTCTAAATTTCAAGTTAGATTCTGTACACCATGGCGAAACCGCACCGCGACAATATGCATGGCCAGCTAACCAGAAACAAGGGATACCTTCAGCCTTTGCCTTCAGCTATAAATTATTTTCATAAGGGTCAAATTATGGACCAATTGGTTAGTGTCTGGTTGTTACCTAGCAGGTACTTTCTATTATCTAGAGCATAGAAAGTATCTGCTGACACCAGTGTGCGAAATATCTATAGTTCGCGCACGGCGTCATGGGAATGTTAAAAAATCAATACCTGGGAAAAAAAGTGTCACTTCGCAAACTGTCATGAGTGTGCGAACATCATCATTTTTTGACAGTTGTAGAAAAAAGCATTTTTTCTACTGGAATTTGTTCCAAGTTGTGAGTTAACTCCATTATATTAGGGGTATTCTTTCGATCAATCGAACTGAACAAACTGATCTGATTTAACAGAAAGTGATTTTTATTTTCACATCATTTCGCTAAGTTTTGTCGCATCGAAAGAAAAAAAAAAGAAAATAATCAGCTGATTTTAACTCACAAATGATTTGAAAGAAGTGAACATAAAAATTCTGCGATCACTTGGAGCTAGGATTAAACGTATGATTAAACTGATTGCAATCATTTGGTGGGTAAACATATAGTGGGGTAAGTAATCCGAAACGGAAAGAACATGGTTCAATCAGTTCAGGTGACTTCAGAAGGAAAGAATACTAGGATTAGGAATTAGGTATATATTCAACTTTAAATATCTCACCAATCTTGAAAAAGACATTTTGATAGTACCTAATGTTATTCGAAAGGTAAGTATGGATTGAAATTTCTAAATAACATATCACACACTTTTTAAATAAAAACAACAATAATGTCAGAGGTCGTTTGTTGCAATATTGCTACAATACTTATAAATACATTCTATAAAATTTATTTCAATTGTGTTTCGAAAGCTGTACGATTAAGTTCGATTGAAGATATGGCGAGTGCAGAGGATGAAGTTTTTTCCAAAACTTTAGTTTTCTTTGTGAATGGAAAAAAAGTAGGTGAATTATTATGATTTACTATGCATACTTGAATGCCGTTTTTATTTTATGGCATTTTCTTCAAATATATTTGTCAAATACCTGCAAAAATATATTTTGACAGGACACCGAAGAAAATGCCATAAAATAAAAACTTTGAGGACGTCTGACCCCCTTTTTGCAACGAACTAGACGTCTGACGATTTACATACGATATCTGTGACCTTCAAACAGATAATGTGCAAAATTTCTATAAATTTTGAGCTTTGAGAAAACAGTTTAGATGCTTCTGGAAATTACAACTTTGCCCGCGTCCCAGAGCCAGCTGTCCCGGAACTGTGAGTGCTGACTGTACACTAGCATTCTAGCACTAAAGTACGACCTATTTTGAAAATATCCGCCTTGCGAAAACTCTTGCATGTTTTTGGCGCCACCTCCTGGACTATCATTATATGTAATGCATTTCGAAATGGTGATGATGATTTAAGTACCTGATAATCTTTTTTGAAAAATTATTATCAACCACGTCCATATTATATTTTCAGTATTATGATGTAATTTTTGGATATAATCCTGTACACATGTGTTCAGAGGCTTCTGGGTCAGTGACTCTTTATGCACAATTCTATCGGTGCGCCAACTGAAGCTGACTGAGACTTCGACTTACTTGGCATAGAAATTTATTAATTGGTGTTTAAACAATTTAGGCAATTATTGAATAGCTAAGCAATAAAATGAAATAGTTAGGTATCACCATGACTGGAATTCAATTAGGTACCTAACGTAGGTGTCTCATTGAATGTTATCTATAAGCTTTAATTAATTCTTATTATTAATATGGATGAAGTGAAAAATAAAAACACTGACAATTAAAGTCTTAATATTATACAATAGAGGAGAATTAGCAAATTTGTTGTTGTTTATCAACTTGTTTAAAATTAGAATCTATTTTATACCTAAGTATTCCTAGTTTATGTTGTTTGCTATAAAAAAGTGATAAGACAAATTGAGTGATGATTTAATTATATGGCCACTCCCGACGACGTATTATTAAAATAAGGAGTTTAAGCAAGCTTTCGGTTATTCAGCATTTATTAATATATAAATACAGGCTTGCAGCAGTACAGAATGGAGTCTTCAAGTCAGCTCTGCCATAGAAACATATATGCAATTTCGTGTTTTAATTAAAATAATAGTATATTATTATGTATACCTAGGGACTAAAGTGACTCTTTTTATCCCGAGGCGAAAAGTTTGTCGTCGAGGGATAAAAAGACACTTTAGTCCCGAGGTATATATACTATTTTATGTACTTTAGAGGATAGAAAAACTGTAAAAAAAAAATAATTAAATGCCACTTGACTTGACTAGACCGTACTCTTACAAAACGTGGTTATGATGATTTATTTATGTATTTATCAACGAGCAATTATTGCCCAATTAAAAGACAAGTATAATTAACAAGTGAGAATCTTAACCTAACCTATCACCTAGAATATCAAAACATAAGAAAACAATAAACAGTAACATATTAAAAAATATATATCATTAAATTAACATAAAACATAAGGTAAAAACTCGGGTAAAAACTACAAAATACTTAAAAAAAACTTAAAACTTTTTTTTTTCCTTAAATTATAACTATTCTTTGGGACATTAAAATATCACAGAGTACAGGACTTAAGCTGGGATTTAAAAACTTTTTGATTATCAAAACAGTCCAACCTCTTAGAATTCTGATTAGCAAATCTATAGCCGATCTTGACAGAAAATAAATATATCCGTAGTTAGTACGATGGTGTCCAATTTGGAAAGGCTGATTTAGTCTTGTTTGTCTAGAAGGGACATGGATATTGACTTTTGCCAGTAGCTCTGGGCCAAAGCTGTATGAGTGCAGTAGATTATAGAATATGGTAAGATCCTTGTGCATGCGTCTGATTTGAAGAGTAGTGATATTAAGGGAACTTTCAACCCTTGAGTAATTAATATCTTCAACTTCATGGCGTTCCTTAAATGAAATAAATCTCAAGAATTTATGTTGGACTCTCTCAATAGCCTGGATATGGACGTTGTAGACATTGTAGACATGTCATGTGAAAAAATGAATGCACCTTATTTGACATTCAACATGTTACTCAAAAATCGAAATCTCGGTGTGTTGTGACAAGTTGCTAAGATGAACAATATACTATTATAGTTACCTGAGTTTTTAATTCTTATATGTACTAATGCAATATTGCTTACCTACCTATTTATTTTAGGGATTAAAATCATTTTCAATCCCTTGGGGATTAAAATCGTTTTTAATCCCTAGGGAAAAAAAGTGCCACTTTAGTCCCTGAAAATAGGGACTAAAAGAATACTTTCAGTCCCTAAAGTACATAAATATGTTTTGCTAACATAAATTTCTCCTAAGAGTGTGTTGTAACCCCAATAATATAGCACAGCAATAATTGTATTAACATTTAATAATTATTCTTATATTTCTAATTTGTTTTATTGTAACCAATCTATTTCACAGAGAGGCCCGACGATGTCTTTGTCGGTTCAATATTATCATACCGACCTTCTTTTATTGTTCGACCCTTAATACCTTAGGTTCTTCATCGTCCACACTTGTACAAACTTTCTAAGTAACAGTGGCGTAGCCAATCCAAACGTGGACGTCGGTCGGCGACATCCGAATTGCGACGCCCTTTTATGAAGGATGGGGGGAGGGTGAAAAGACAGGGACGGATGAAAGATAACCACCGAAATCGAGAATTTTTTGAGTGTCACGCCCCCTTTTTCGGGCCTATTATTATCATCAACGGTATTCGATAACAATATTTAGTCAAAAGTATTAATATTTTTCCGCTAACAAATCCCTCTAACCAAAAATTAATTTCTCACAAAATCAAATGCTGGACGGACTTTCAAAATGCTGTAGAATGCACAGTCGCAGGTGATTATCTACAGGGTGATTCAAAAGTAAGTGGCATCCTTTCGGGGGCGTATTCTTTGCATAAAAATAAGACAAAAAGTTCCTATTAACACGGGTCCGGAAATGCTTCCTAATAGACTGTGAGATAGGGGCTGTTTCGTGGAGTCATTTTTTTTTGTCTCGCATTTTGAGGGCTGAATGTGGCTCCTAAGCTGATGAGAATATGGGTGATTTTAATGCCGGCCTCCCGTTCGAAAATTTGCAGAAGAATAAAATTGATTTACATGAAGAATTTTTTTTTAATGGTCTCAAATTTTCTGGCTTTTAAATAAAAGATTGACATTGATAAATAATTCACCTCATGAAAAATATCAGATGCTTTTCAATAGCTGAAAAAATGGGGATGGGTGTCAACTTCCAAGAGAAAAGAGAGGAACCTTCCGCGTTTACTTTTTGTCTGGCAATCGAGAGAATGAAAGGTTTTGTTGTGAAAATAACGCTGAAAAATCGCCAGACGGTAATCACAGTTCGAAATCGAGTTTTCCAGCGAAACATTCTGTGGACATTTCGAACAGGAGGCAGGCATTAAAACCACTTATATTCTCATCAGGTAACTAGTCACATTCATCCCTCAAAATGCCAGACAAAAAAAAAATGACTCCACTAAACAGGCCCTATCTCAGGGTCTATAAGGGAGCTACGCCCCTTCGAATAGGACACCTGGAAGACGTATTTTTCTCTATAACATTGAAACCCGTCACAAATGTATTTTGAAAATTGGTGTATTTTATAAACATTTGATGGCAATCAAGATACTAAATTGAAAATTCAAAAACCTTAATCAGTGGCGTCACATACTGGGGAGAGTGAGGGTTAAAACATCCCTATTTTTTTACTCGTAAGGTTTTTGCGATTCTGATTGAAAATTCAGAAAGTTTACAATTTTTTACACAGAAAAGCTACTCTTGGTTCAATTCGATACAGCGTACCGTTAACGAGAAAAATTTTCTGATTTGCGTATGTTTGGCAAAAACCTGACGAGTAAAAAAAATAGGGATGTTTTCACCCTCCCCATGTGACACTGTTTGAGATTTTTGAATTTTCAATTTAGTATCTAAATTGCCTCCAAAAGTTCATAAAATACACCAATTTTCAAAATCCATTTGTGAAGGGTTTCAAAGTTATAGAGTAGAAATCAAACGAGAATGGGAGGGACCCAGAGAAAAGGAAATCTGCTTTCTTTGTCAGCGCTAACGACAGTGGCTTCTTCTTGTTTGATTTTTACTCTACAGAAAAACACGTCTTTCAGGTGTCCTATTCGAAGGGACGTAGCTCCCTTAGGAAGCATTTCCGGACCCATGTTAATAGAAACTTTTCGTCTTATTTTTATGCGAGGAATACGCCCCCGAAAGGATGCCGCTTACTTTTGAATCACCCTGTTTATTTTGCACCCACACCTATCTCACCTGGTTGAAGAGATACCCAGAAATGTCAAATGTAAAAGTTGTAAGTAATATCAGAAAGTTTTCAATGATGTTACTTTTTGCCACACTTTTTTGACACACCCTGTATACTTGTAACTAACATCATTGAGGACTTTCTGATATTACCTACAACTTTCACATTTAACATTTCTGGGTATCTCTTTAAACAGGTGAGATATAGGCACAGCATATACAAAAACAATCAGCAGGCTAACTCTCACGCGCATCTTTTCTGCGCACGCCGCCATTAGGGGCCATCCTGTCATTTAATGGCAGGAGCGCCGGAATTTTATTTCATTTGATTATTTCTGACGGAGGTCATAGGCGTGCGGTGTAGAGCCGAATTTCAGTTATGATTTCCGAAGTAATTTTAGTATATTCGTGTTGTCATTTATAGTGTTATCTTTTATCATTGTTGTATATTTGATAATAAAAATAATAAATTAGTAATTATAAATATCGTTATATGTAACTATGTAAGTAATAATAAATTAGTTTATCTAAAGCTAATACGACTCTGTGACAGGAGAGAAAAAAACCTAAATTATCGTTAATCTGGCCCTGTTTCGTATCCCAAAATGGCTGCTAGTGACATTTCGACGATGAATTCCTTTATTACACGGGCTGTTACTCAAGTTAGCCTGCTGATTGTTTTTGTATATGCAGTCTTTTTCTACAACGGATTTTTGGTCAAATATGACAATCACTGTCATTGCCGACGGTGTAGCTAATGAGCCCGTTTTACAATAGGAAAAATTGGGTGTCCCATTTTTAATGCTCACGACTATACAATACAGCGAAATACTGTACGCCACAATTACCGATTTATCGAAATACCGACAATCTAACGATAAAATAAAAACCATATGATATGAGAGTTCTAGGTTAATTTTCAGTAGAATTAATAGGCTTAAGGGCTCAATAGCGAGTCACCTTCGGGTTGCTTTTAACTCCAGGGCACAGATCACCTACATACAGATGCGAAAGAGCAGTAAATTCATGGTTCAAGGTTATATGTAAACACAACAGGCTGGAACATGCTCACGCACTATAAATATCCTGACGTGGACGATCTGTGCCTATGCATCAGGCGGCTGGCCTCCTTGCGGAGCCGTGGTTTCTTAGCTTGGAATCGAAGACGGCAAGGATACTTACTCACGCATCTGTATTCAGGTGATCTGTGTCCAGGGTAAGCGTTTCCAGTTGCTATGTTTACCCTTGCCTTGCTGCTTAACCCGGGGGTGACTCGCTATTGAGAAACCGACCCTAAGTGAATTCTATGATGATGAATTCTATGAATTATGATATATTTCGTATAGGATTAAGTCTATTTGTTCTCTACGTTTTATTTTTGGAAACCGAAAAGTGTCAATTTTTGGGTTTGGTAACCTCTTTTTTGCGAGACTCCTTAGGGCGCGAGGCCGTCGGCAGTCGCCGACGCCTAGCTTCGCCACTGCTAACTAATATAGTACCTAATAAATAGATTTTAGCACATTCATAAACTTTGTAAAAAGGATTAGGTAGTTTTAGGAAATTGTAAAATACCCTTCTTTCGAAAGGTCCAAACTGGTCTTCCTGGATGGAAGATAGTTGAAGAGAAGGGACATTCAGATTTCAAACTTCATTCTGGACAGTCGGGTTGCCTCTCAATTTTTGTCCCCCCTCAACGAGAATTTTAATAAACGAAACATTTTTATTCAATACCGAGTTTTAATTATCGAGGTACTCAACATTCGTGGCATTGGTCAACTCGCGATCCCCAATATTGGTGGCAGCGGTAAATCGATTCCCAACGAGTGTAACAAAACAATTAAGAAATATTTTTTTGATTTCAGATAGAAGATGATCAAGTTAATCCGGAATGGACGTTGTTGTTCTATTTAAGAAATAAATGTATCCTTTATTCAAATTAATTGAAAAAAAAAAATGTATCGGGTGTGTAAACATCCTATTTTATTTGTAGAAAAATATTTAAACATTCATTAAAGTATAACATTACGAAGCAGTTTGTTTTCAAATAGAAATTGCAAGTATAGTTTGCAAATCGAAAGTAAACATTTGCATAATCTGTTCAGTTTTGGATAAGATATCTGTTGTGAAATATTTTGTTCATTTCAAAATAATAATATTATGATTATTTTGGCAAACGCTAATGACGTCAAATGAGACAAAAGATATGACGTTATATTCAACTTTTTATTTATTGTGTTATCTATGGTATTGTGTTTGGATAATATTCTTAACAAAATTTCAGTGAAATTATGTGGCACCAAGTTAGGGTGTGGCGAAGGAGGGTGTGGAGCTTGTACTGTCATGGTATCCAAATACGATAGAAGAAATAATAGAGAAATGTATCCTTTTTTATTATGTATTTTCTTCACGTAGAACAGTTAACATCGTATTTTTCTGTAGATGATGCGTCTCACAAATAGAATCCAGGTTGGATTAGATTTCGTATTTCGGAATCATTGTTTTTAAAATGAAAGATTAATAACTAGACTGTCTGTTTTCTTTAACTTTTCACCTTCCAGACATTTGCCTGTAAATGCATGCTTAGCTCCATTGTGTTCTATGCACGGTCTGGCTATCACAACAACAGAAGGTATTGGATCCACTAGAAACCAGCTTCATCCGGTGCAGGAAAGGATAGCTAAGGCGCATGGATCCCAATGCGGTTTTTGTACGCCAGGTATTAGTGATGTCGCGAGACTCGAGACTGGTCTCGTCTCGTCTCGTCTCGACTTTTCAAGACGAGACTGGCTTTTGGTCTCGTCTCGTGAAGTCTCGACGAGATGAGACCAGATTCGGCGAGAGTCTCGTGTAGTCTCGAGTCTCGAGATTACACTTAAAATTTTTCTTTCATAGCTTTATTATTGGACTATTCTGGGCTATTTGAATATGAAATCAGTAAATTGAATATCACTATTACTCTTTACTGTGATTTTTTACTAATTGCTTTTTCACTGTGGCAGTTTGAACTTTCGTTATAATATAAAAATAAAAACCATAAATACAGGGTGTCCGAAAAATAGCGTAAAAGCTCTCCTCGTAGTAGGGGACCCTTTGAGAAACTCTAGAAAAATAAATATATTAAAAAAATCCTTCTCCAGCATTTTTCTTGGTAATATGAAGAGGTAGATGTGAAAATTCACCTTCGAATTCTTCAGATAAAAACATGGGTATTTATTCTAATTCTCTGACATATTGTCAACGGGATATTTTCAGTGTTGCCAATTTTGATAAATATTAAAATGCAAATACCTTTCTTAAGAATGCCACTAGAGTTTTCAAAGTATTTTTCTGGAGTTTCTTGTAGGGTCCTCCACCACGTAGAGAAGAGTTTTTTTCGCTATTTTTTGGACACCCTGTATAACTCGAGACCAGACGAGACGAGACTTTGGTACTCGAGACCGAGACTAAGTCACGGTCTCGTCTCGAGATGTCGAGACGAGACGAGACCAACCCTAAGTCTCGTCTAGTCTCGTCTCGCGGCATCACTACCAGGTATAAAATAGCAAATATCGAAAAAGCTGATCCATTTAGGCTGTAGGATTATAAAGTTATGCTCTGTAACTCAAAATTAAAATTAAAATTATTTTTAAAACATACGGAAGATATTAGCATTCTGTAATCGAAACAACTAATGATTTTTGTCGAAACTGGCGAAGGTTAGTGGGGATGAAAATCAAAAAATAGAGCCGAGCCAAATACCCTATAGTTGAATTGGGTAGCCTTGAATTACAAGATATTCCTTAGGTACTGTAAATTCCTGTATTGGAATTCAGGAGGATGCTCAGAACACTTGGTAGTTCGTGGTTTGAGGCTTGTAGGTTGGGTTAGTGTAGCCGGGAAGTTTGGTAACTGGGAAATAAGAACCACTGTTGGATTAATACTGATTTTTTATTAAACAATGGACCTTTCTCATGCAATGAACAACAAGGATAGTTTATTAAAATTACTGTAATAAAGAAAGAGACACATATAATGACGCGCGATACCTGTGTGGAATGACTTTGATTTGTTCCACTTGTCAAATTGTGCAATTTCGGTTATGTTTCTGTTTTTGTTTATTTTTAAACATAAATATGACAAATATGCGGGGGAAAAGTTTAGAAAAGTTTGAGAAGTACGAATTTGCAAGTACTAGCACACCTTTAATTGTAAAGTTATTATTGTATTTTATATAGAAATCGTTAGTTTACGAACCCTCAAATCTCTGTTCCAACTTAAATCGTCTTCAGTCAGGTTGAGAGCATGTAACGATTGTTTTCTTGAAATTTGATTGCTTGAGAACTTCTGAAAAGAAAGGTTTGCCTTCTTTTTCGCCTTACTCTGACAAGTTCTCACACAACAGATTTGAACCGCGCAGCACAGGTAAAATGAGAAAAATCCATTAACAACTATTTACATACAAAAAATGCAACTTTGACAAACTTCATGAACAATGGTACCTAATTAATTAAAAAGAATAAATCGCTGACATAATTTGTTGTGTGCTCCACATCGAAAGATTTGGTAATAAAACTTTTGATGACGCTGCGTCTGGTATAGATCGTAGAGTATTGCCTGTGTTTTCTGGTGACCCACTGGCGGTGCGTTGATGTCGATGACCTAGGAGTACCTGGATGTTAATAATTAATTAATTTTTTTGGAAGGGAATTCACGAGCTCTTTTTTGGACAAAAATTTCTTTATTGTCGTTAGATTTTAATTTTCGCCGACGTTTCGGTAATGGTTTTTTACCTTCTTCAGGGCTCAATTACATAACGACATAGTCAAAGTTGATGGTGGGTTGATTGTTAACATTTTTTCAACTGAAAAACACTGTTACGATATACAAGAGATATTCTTCTGTTACACACACGAAACCGAAGACAAAAAAACCATTACCGAAACATCGGCGAAAATTAAAATCTAACGACAATAAAGACATTTTTGTCCAAAAAAGAGCTCGTGAATTCCCTTCCAAAAAAATTCATTGCCTGGACGTGACATCGCCATTCTAATTAATTTTTGTAATGATTTTGATAGATATAATTTAATGACTAAATTTTGAAATTAGACAGGTACTCATAATACTTTAAAACGATGATTGGGGATTGGAGACTTGACTTTAGATGGTTTATTTTCCTACATTTTTTCTTCAAATTTGTAGGCATTGTTATGTCAATGTATACCTTGCTCAGACAGAATTCGAAGCCGAAGATGAAAGACATCGAAGAAGCATTTCAAGGAAATCTGTGCAGATGTACTGGTTATCGATCGATCATAGAAGGCTATAAAACGTTTACTGAAGAATGGGAAACGTGGCAAAATGGCTCTAGTACGATAAGTAATGGCAATAATGGCGGTTGTGTAATGGGAGGAAAATGTTGTAAGCTTGATACAAACTCTTTTGCTTCTCAAATTAAGAACGGTAAGCATTTATTTTAGATGTGAAATAAAATTATTCAACTGTATCAGTTTTTCAAAAGATATTACCTTACAACACCGATTTTTCACTTGCTGAATAAAGCGAAAATCATAGATAAACTTTATATTATTCAATTAGATTCGATCATGCAAGAACTACTATTATAATATCGCCAATTTTTTATGGATTTTAGATGAAAAAATATGTAATAAGTTGAACCAGAAAGATAGTCATATGGATGTTAAAGCGATGCCATTTAACGTCAAAGAATTTACTCCTTACCATTCAACTCAAGAACCTATTTTTCCTCCTGAACTTAAGCTAAGTGATAAGTATGATAAACAATTTTTGAAAATAGAAGGTAATCTCCTAGATTGAAAGAAGAAACAAATATGTAAAAATACCATTTCTAGGTCTAGCAATAACGTGGTATAGACCACCAACCTTACATAGCCTGCTAAAATTGAAAAGTGATCATCCAGATGCAAAAATTGTAGTTGGAAACAGTGAAGTCGGAGTCGAAATGAAATTCAAAGATATGTTTTACCCAGTTTTGATTCACCCAAGTCACATAGAAGAGCTGAATCAACTAACAGTAATCGAAACTGGTGTGAAAATTGGGGCTTCAGCATCAATTTATGATATTGACTGTTTTTTAAAAGAGCAAATACAAAAGCATCCCGAATATAAGACGAAAATTTATCAGGAATTGGTACAGATGTTTCAGTGGTTCGCAGGTAAGAAACGATTATTTAAACGCATGTTTCACGAAATAATCATGATAATGTGAGTAAATTATAGCTATTATGTGCGAGTAGAATATAATGTAAGTATCTTCATTTCACCTATTTTAGGAAAACAAATTCGATCAGTTGGATCCCTAGGAGGCAATATCATGACGGGATCTCCAATAAGTGATATCATACCTATACTTCTAGCTGCGCAGGTTAAATTAGAGGTCCTAAAAGGAAGAAAAACTGAGATGATTAGTCTTGATGACAATTTTTTTATAGGTGAGTTTGTGTCTATCATGTATGCACAAAATCTGTGTCGAAATCATTAGAAAATTCTCCATGGCTTTTCCCATATTTTATGACGGTCTGTTTGTTAGGTTATAGGAAAAGCTGTTTGGATCCCACAGACATACTTTTGGCAATTCATATACCATTTTCCAGCTCGAAGCAATATATCAAAGCTTATAAGCAAGCGAAAAGAAAAGAAGACGATATAGCTATTGTCAATCTGGCAGTTAATGTTAATTTTGAGGATGATTCATGCCTAATCATATCAGATATTCACTTAGGTATAGGGGGTATGTCTTTTAAAACGATTTCAGCCCCAAATACGGAATCCAGAATGAAAACCCGGAAATGGAATAGGGAAACCTTGGACTTAGCTTCGAACTGTCTTATGGATGAATTTTCACTGCAAGCTGATGCGCCTGGAGGAATGGTAAAATATAGAGAAAGTCTGGTGTTGAGTTTATTTTTTAGGTATGTACTAGTTTCAGTCTAGGTTTGCGATTATAATTCATTTGTTTTTATTCAGAGCATTTCTAGCAATTAGTTCAAAACTGCCAGATTTTAAATTGAGTGACGAAGAGAACAGCGCCATCTTGGAGATTACTAACCCAGAATATAAGAGTTCTCAATATTTCCAGGTAAATATTTCACGACGAAAGTTCTCCTGCGTCTTTTTTTTAAATTCTTTTGGAAAGTTCTTCGAATGGGAACCAATGAATTTATAAATGTAAACTGTGGAAACTAAATGTGCTGAAGTGTTTATGGTGACGTGGCAATTCTCTCGGCATCTCTGGTTTCAGAATGGTGGTAGAAGTCGTCATTATCTGAACCTTTGGAAAGCTATATTAAATAATAATTTGGAAAAATAGAAAAAAAGCGACAGTTTGTGGAGTACCCAGAAGGAAGTAAAATTTTATATATATATATATATATATATATATATATATATATATATATATATATATATATATATACAGGGTGACCCATGGTGGATGGCGTATTACACGTTTATGGAGAACTAAAAAGCGGATCATTTTGAAAATTTGGCAACCGGGATAAACGATCATAATCTACACTTTAAAAATATTTTTGTTTATGCGGTGTTTCCGCTTCTACTCTAAACCGTGGCAACATCGCTATTCTAAATAGAACACCCTGTATGTGATTACATATTTGGATTCTACGTAAAATTCTGAGCAGATTTCATGTGATATACCCTGTACCTAAGTTCAACTGTTTTGGAAATATTGACAGTTGAAAATTGACTTTTTGCAACTTTGACAGGCTGTAAAACCTGAACGGTTAATTTTAGAGAAAACCCGATTTTACATTCCTATCTTAGATTTCTATAAACTATCATTTGATACCCACTTCAAATTTAATCCATGATTAAAAATTCCAATTAAAAATCTCAGGTTAAATTCAAAATTGATGTCAAATGATAGTTCATGACAAGATTCTACATAAAAGGGCAGAAATATCTCGTGTCAAACTTTAGATATCATCACGTGAATCATTTCCACGGAATACCACCACATCAGCAACTTAAAATCTCCTCGAATATTTTTAAATAAAATAAGTGACGTTTGATTAAGATTTGGAAAAACATAGGACAATAAAAAAAATGCCTGCATCAAAGGGTCCAAATTAAAAATGTTAATCACATCATCTCGCTTAAGCGGACGGTTGATCCTATCAAAATACCTACTGTGTTCAAGATCATGATCAGAAAAAGGGCTGACCACTATTTCTCAATCTTCACTTTCATCGGATTTCTCAACACGAAATACTTTGACACAAAAAATATATTTACCATGCAGGATTTCTATAGTATCAGCCGGAAAATACAAATCTAAAACAATTTTTAATATCTGCTTATATAATAATGCTTTATTGTCAAAAAAATTATAACATAATTTGTAGACTAAGCCTTAAAGTTAAAAATACATATTATATACATCTACATGTATACAAAGTCAAAATAAAATGATATAAACATAAACAAATATAACATGAACAAATACAAAAATGAACAAATTACCTATAAACTATGATCCAGTGTGTGGAACGCTCAAAATTAAGTCAGAAAAAAGTCATTTACTTTATATAAGGCTCTCTCTGATAAATAGGATTTTAGAGCTATGCGAAATTTAGGAAGAGATGCTATGGACTTGATGACTACTGGCAGATGATTGTGCATTTTTTTTGCGTTGTATAGAATGGAGCTCTTAATTAACTCGGAGGATGGAGTTGGCAGATAAAGATCATGCTCCGCGTTTCTAAGTGGATAGTTATGCAATGGCCTTTCTGAAATACTGGGTAGGTGTTTGCGGATAAGGCAGACTGATTCTAGTATGAAAAGGGAAGGAAGTGTTAATATTTTATATTTTTTGAAAAAATCTTGGCAATGAGCTCTATTTTTTAATTTTAGGGAATATCTAATAGCTCTCTTTTGTAATTTAAAAATACGGTCAAATTGAGTCGCACAGCACGAACCCCAGAATGGAAGGGCGTATCGAAGATGAGATTCGAAAAAGGCAAAGTAGACTGTTCTAGAAGTTGACAAGTTGAGTTCCTTGGAAACTGATCTTATCGCAAAGCAAGCGGAACTTAATTTTTTTGATAAAGAATCGATGTGCGAATTCCATTTTAGGGATTTGTCTATAATAAGGCCCAAAAACTTTACGGAATCAACGACGTCAATAGTAGTAGTGTTATTAAGTACAATAGGTTGCATCGTACTTCTATATGATAGAACTTTTGTTCTCGCAGCGTTGAAGCAGAGGAAGTTAGAGTCGCACCATGTTTTAATAGCCAACAAGTCGATGGACATGGTTCTATGAAGAGCTACAATATCCGGGTTGCTCCAAGTGAAACTAGTATCATCAGCAAAAAGACAGATTTTACCGCTGATGTCTAGACTAGCAATATCGTTGATAAACAGCAAAAATAATATTGGACCCAACACGGAACCCTGTGGAACTCCACATTCTATTGGCTTGCATGAAGACGTCGTCGTATCAACCCTCACAAGCTGTTTTCTGTTGTTAAGATACGACTTGAACCATTCCAGAGGAGAGCCTCGAATTCCATAATGCTGCAATTTGTTAATTAGGATATTATGACTTACACAGTCGAATGCTTTAGAAAAATCACAGAAAATTGATGCTGTGGAGTGCAAATTGTTCAAGCTAGAGAAGACATTATTGAAGACAGAGAACATAGCATCAATAGTGCATTTGTTGGTTAAAAATCCAAATTGGTGGATAGTTAGTATATTATATTTATGCAGAAATGATAGAAGCCTTTTCTTAACCAATCTTTCAATGATTTTGGATAAAGTAGGAAGAAGTGCAATTGGACGATAGTTCGACTCTTGGTCCTTATCACCTCCCTTGTGCAGAGGAATAATTATAGCCGTCTTGAGGCAATCTGGGAACACTCCTTGTTGAAAAGATTTATTTATTAAAGCAGTGAGGAGATTTAATGTACACTCCGGTAAATTGAAGAACATTTTTAAAGTTAGTCCATCAGTCCCAGATGACACTTTGTTTTTTATGTCTTTAATTGTGCTGAAAAGCTCTAGTGTTTCTACGGGTGTTAGGAAGAAACTGTGTAAATTCATATTGGTACTGGAAAGATATGAAAGCGGATCGCGAGAAGGAGCTATGGTGGTCATTAAATTTTTTGCCACATTTACAAAGTAGTTATTCAAGTTCTCAGGGGAAGTAGAGGTTATACTGGAAGAGATAGCCTTATTTCTCAAGTCGTTGACAATAGACCACGTTTCTTTGGCAATATTTTCAGTTCTAGCGAACCGGTTGTTATAATAGGTGTCTTTGGCGGCTTTTATAGTTTTATGATAAATTTTTCTATAGAGTTTAACGTAATTTTGAAAGAAGAGACTGTCTGAAAATTTTTTTAGGTGTGACAATGAGCGCATGTTCTTTGCCGATGTCCTCAAGCCTTTAGTAGTCCAGGGTTTATGTTGCTTATTTTTGATAGGCCTGAGGGGAAATGCTTTGAAAGCCAAACCAGATAATTTATTTGAAAATGTTGAAAATGCATTATTGATGTCATCAGAGAGGCAACCCCAGTCAATTGTTTGACATGAGCGCTTGAAATTGAGGAAATTTTTTTCCGAATAAATTCGGCGAAACTTACGTGGGGCAATCCTGCTATTGCTCTTTAGAGAAAAGTTTGTGAGTACTGCTTCATGATCTGAAAACCCTGAACTTAAGACAGTACAGTCAACAAAGCTTGGATCAAAAGATGACACGACGTAGTCGATAGTGCTAGATCTGGTTTTAGTTATTCGGGTTGGAGATTGAACATGCATGACCATACCAAAAGAGTCAAGTATAGACTGGAGAGAATCTTGAGCAGCACACACACTGGAAAAATCTATGTTAAAGTCGCCACATAAAATTAATTTACTCTTAAGAGGGAAAGACTCAAGCAAGCTTAGTAAGTTTTGAAAAAATGTAACCAAGTCAGCGTCAGGTGTTCTGTAAATACAAACAACGTAGAGGTCGTAGATATTGTTGTAGACTATAGAAAATTCGAATAATTTTTCAGATAATAAATTGTCGAACTTGGTTATCGCCGAAAAGTTCTTATTAGTGGACATTATTACAGTACCTCCATGAGATAGTATACTTCTAGTATACCTAGATACTTATGTCTAGGTTTTTAGGAAGTTTCAAGAGAAATATTGTTTCAGGTATATCCCAATGCAGAAAAATCTAATGATACCCTACAAAGACCTTTAGTGCATCTTTCTGCATTTAAACAAGCCACTGGTGAAGCTATATATGTCGATGATATGCCTAAGTTTGATGATGAGCTTTACCTTGCATTCGTATGTAGTACCAGACCACATGCAAAAGTAGGTACCTACTTGGTTGGAACCACTAAAAAATTCATATCCAAAAAGAGTCGAGTTATTTTCGGGTTAAGTTAAAGTGCAGTTCCAAATTGAAAGGATTGACTTCAAAATGAGAAATATTTTGCTTGCTCCTTCACAAGACGTTACACCATTCGGAATATTCCCAAACTTAATTTGATAATTTATATTTCTCAGATCTTTTCAATTGATTTCACCGATGCTATGAAAATAGAAGGTGTCGTGGGTACATTGACTGCTGACGATATACCTGAAAAAGTTAATCATATAGGGACTCATATTAAGGACGAAAAGGTATTTTATTCTCATAAAGTTACTAGCGAAGGGCAGGTCCTGGCTGCTTTGGTAGCAGTAGACCAAATCACAGCCCAAAGAGCTGTTAAAAAAGTCAAGGTAAGAACCTCCAATTGGAAAATGCTATTTTGTTTTATTATCAATTAAAGTTGAGCTTCAACATCAAAAAAAGTTAGGTCAAGATACAGCCGGAACATTGAAAATGGCCGCGTTCACCAGATACAAACGTTGGTAAAAGCTTTGCGATTGTTCTGCTGAACGCTACGTTGAATTTGTGTTGAAACCAAACATGTTTTCAAACGGTCGCCATTTTTTCAAGCATAATTTAAGAGTGTTTATAATTTTCAACACTTCGTGTTTTGTGTGGTGACATGACATTCAGAGGGTGACCGGTGACCTATGAGGGTGACGTTCTATCATTGAAAAGTTGAATCGTTTAGCAGAATCAAGAGTTTACCCAACGTATTCTGTTGGTATTGTGAACGGTTTACAATCCGTTTTAGTTCTGGTGAACGTAGCCATTGATGCAGTGAAATGCAAAATTTATGTGATAAAGATTGGGATGGATATACGATTTCTTGAGTGTGTTCTTCCTTCTCTTTTTCAATTTTAATTCTATTATTTCTTCATGTTTCTCTTAATGTCTTTCTTTATCTTCCAATTGAATGCACAATTTTAGGTAATATATGAAAATTTAACACCAGTTCTATTGACAATCGACGACGCAATAAGGCATGATTCCTTTTTCGACGACAAATTTAATTTATCTATAGAAAAAGGTGACGTCGATAGAGTTTTTAAAGATGCAAAAAATACTATAGAGGTAAGTGTTGATTAGAGTATGAGAAGGTTTCCAAACCCTACTATCTATACAGGGAGAATCAAGGATAGGGGGTCAAAAACATTTCTATTTGGAAACGCATGCTTTTATTGCAGTTCCTTTGGGAGAGGATTCTGAGATGGACATTTATGCTACGTCACAGCATCCAACAGAAATTCAAGTATTATAATTGCATTAGAAATTGGAAATTAATTTTTTATTTTGTTAAAACTGTTTTTAGAAAACAATAGCTCAAATATTAGGAGTTTCTCAACATAAAATAAACGTTAAAGTTAAACGACTGGGAGGTGGTTTTGGAGGAAAAGAATGGAAAGCTACAATGACATCAATACCCATAGCGATTGCAGCTAAGAAATTTAATAGGCCAGTGAGGTAATGAACTCATTTATTTACATTATTGCACTTCTTTTAATAAATTCCTTCTGCTTTAAGGTGCATGCTAGATCGAAATGAAGACATGTTTATGCACGGTGGACGAAATCCATTTTATGTTAAATATATGGCAGCGTTCGATGATGATGGAAAGATTTTGGCTGCGGACTACGAGGTCTATCTAAATGCAGGATATTCAGTGGATTTTTCATTTTTTGTAATTATTATTTTTTTTTTTTTTTTTCTGATGGAAAAGTCACAGTAAACAGATTTCGGAAGATGTCCGTTTTGAAACAAACCTATTTTTGAGAAAGATTTTTACTGCGTTTTCTTAAGATAATCTTTGAAAAGGCAGGGAGGGAGTCTTGTAGAAACAATACCTTGAAAGAGTTCACAGCACAACAGGGTCCTTATCCTTCAAACAGGGCAGCAGCATTTCCAGGAGAACGAGTTTCTGTCTTTGTTATTTATATTATCATTTGCATATCATTGAGAAAGATGGAACACTCTTGCTCCTGGGGATGCTGCTTCCCGGTTTCAAGAATAAGGACCCAGAGAGGATACAATTATCCAAAGTCTTGCCTTGGCTGAAAACAAATTTTATATCTTGAAAAAAATGTTTCGATATGGCCAATAATGACAAATCTCCAAAACAACATGTGGACATTTTGATACGTTTTGTACTCTCAAAGTGCAAAATTCCGAGTCCTCAATTATTTGTTTCTGAAGATGTCAGAGATCGAGTATACAAAACGTTGGCGGGTGATTAGATAATCAGTCCATATCTGTTTCTTGACAGTCTTCTTCTTCTTCCTAGCCGTTCTCTATCCTCTGGATATAGGCCTCTCTCAGATTTTGCCAGGTATTTCTATTCTGTACGACCTGGTACCAGTTTAGTCCTCATGTTCGCTTGATGTCGTCGTAGCAGCGTTGTTGAGATATGCCGACGGTTGTTTGTTCCCCTCAAGGTCTCTATATTGTTACTTTTTCGCTCCAGTTGTTGCTTGTGTTTCTCGCTACGTGGCCGGCTCAATTCTATTTGAGGCTGCATAGTCTAAAGTCCGTCGTTTTTAATCTGACACTTTCCGTATAAGGAGCGAGGGGGTAAAATAGGTGTAACGTCAGGTAACCATTGGCGTTTTAATGTAGGGAGCCAACAGTTCACATTCCTTTGGAGTATCAGATTAAAATCGATAGACATTATGTGTAATTTCTTCGACCTTTGTTGTGTTTCTTATCCACTCGTTGGTCTTGTGATCCTTTAGGGCCGGTATTAGGTATTATAATGTCCGGTTGACCGAAGGTTGAGTTTCAACCGGAGATTAATCGCACCTTTAGACACGGTCAACCTTAGTTTGAAACTCAACCTTCGGTTAACCGGACATTATAATACCGGACCTAATTGTAATATCTATCATTCTCCTTTCGATTGCTCACTACACCTTTTCGATAAGTATTTCAGAATGTATCACTTGTATTTCAGATTCATCAATTCTAGTTCAGAATGCGTCAATTGTATTTCAGTTGTGTAAGTTCAATTTCAGAAAGTGTTATTTGTATTTCAACTTTGTCAGTTGTAGTTCAGAAAACATCATTTGTGTTTCAGATTCGTCAGGTGTATTTCAGAAAAAGTCATTTGTATTTCAGTTTGGTCACTTGTATTTCAGAAATCGTCATTTGTGTTTCAGATTATTTATTTGTAGATCAGAAATTGTAAATTGTATTTCAGAATTCGTCAAATGTATTTCAGATATTATCAATGTAGTGTATTAAATAAAATTTATAATGAGTCACCTATACACCTATCTTGTGTTGATTTGGGGAAATCTGCGTAGATACCTACTAATTTCAGAACTACATCTGACAATTTCTGAAATACAATTCACGTTTTCTGAACTACAATCAACTAATCTGAAATACAATTGATGCTTTCTGATATAAAATTAACTAATCTGAAATACAATTGACACTTTCTGAAATAAAATAAACTAATCTGAAATACAATTGATTCTTTCCCAGATAAAATTATTTATTCTGAAATACAATTGACGCTTTCCGAAATACAATTTACTAATCTGAATTTCAATTGACGCATTCTGAAATTAAACTGACGATCTCTGAAATACATATGGAAAAGGTGTAGTATACTTGCAGATTATTTAGGATTTTCTTTGTGAACGTCCATCTTTCGCATCCATAGGCAACTACTGGCAGAATACATTCGTTATAGACTTTAGTTTTCAGCTTCAGAGGTAAGTTGGATCGGAATATATGGCGCATTTTACCATATTATGCTGCCCATCCCAGTCGTATTCTCCTATTAATTTCAAGCTATTTCCTGTCCTATGAGATACTTGTAGCAGTTCACTATTTTCACCTGTTGGTTTTCTATGAATATTATGCCAGTGGCGGATTGAGAAATTTGCCGCTCGTAGGCGTAGGCCTTTCAATAATTGCCGCCTCATGCTTGGTAATAATAATAACAATAATACCCTTTACCTTTTAAACATTATGGTTAAAATTGAACATAACATAATATAACATAGCAATAATATAAATAGTTAATTTGTGAACAATAACAAGTTGGTAGAGCTACACAGTACAAAGTGTAGCTTTACCAACTTGGCCAACTTGCTACAAAAACAAAAATACTTACAATTGGTGATCATATAGCGCTACTGAAGTAAAACTTTCCCAAACACAAAAACATGCCAGGAAATGAGTCAAGGAATTGGTTTAGTGGTATCATTGCATTGAAGCGCGCCCATGGTTCAGGCGATCCCCACTACTAACTCGACTTCGTGGCAGTAGAGTTCATGCCTAGCGTTGCATGTTTTCGTTACATATCAATTAGCATGAAACGTACTTACCCTACCGGGCGTAATATTATTCATTCGAAATGGTTTACACTCGGATTTTCAAAGTTCCTTGAACACATCTTCCCATAGCCTGCGTATTTTGCTGCTTGTTTTTTAGGTTGGTAATCATCTAATTTCCTTTCTAGGCGGTTGGTGATTATTCTCATAAACATGTTGTATATCTGAAGAAGGCTTATGGGTCTATAGTTTTCAAGATTTGATGGGTCTCTTTTTTTGTATAGCAGAACGACGATGGCAGTCTTCCAGTCGTGAGGCATTTTCCCCTCTGTTAGACATTTATTGAAAAGTGTTTTTAGTTGTTTTACAAGGTACCGTCAAACGGGGCGAATCGGGACAGTTTTGACATATTTTTTTAAATAACTTTTTTTTACTACTAACCTGAGAAATTGTCATTATTCAATCTATTTTTCTAGGAAAAAATTGAATTTCTCTCCCTAGGTGAATAATGAAAATAATGAAAAAATACCTAGGTTAATAATGAAAATGACGTCATGACGCAAGGATATTGTCATGTTTCTATTGGTTCAATTTCATTTCCATACATCAATTTGAAAAAAAATACAGGTTTCTGTAGGTACATAGGAACTTATCATAAGCTGTTGATAGAGGGCAGCACTTTCAAGAGGGCGTTCAAAAAAAATAATTGGAGCACAGATTTTAAACAATTTTTTCATTTTCTACTAGCAGTAGTAAAAAAAATTCTATATATTCCTCGGTAGAGAAAGTCATTATATACCTCACTCATTATAAACCTCGGCGCGAGCGCCTCGGTTTATAAAAGCGCTCGGTATATAAGGACCAACTTCTCTACCTAGGTATATAATATACTATTTCTCTAATGGCGTTTCCGATTGATAGATTCAGTGCACACTGAGTGTATTTGCATCCTTTTAATCGAACTGTAGAAGAAAAAGACAGAGATAACATTCTTGTTTGATTCTAGGGATGTAATTGGAATGTTATTTTTCGCTTCTAAATAATGCTTCTTTCAGTCCTTTTATATTAAAGGCAGTGAAAGAGTTGTTGGAAAACACAAGTGTTTTACCAAAACTCCGGTTTCGAGCTTGTTATGCTCTCTTCGCGGTAAGCACGCCAACTGAGAGAAACAGGTTCCAAGGTGATTCAAACGCTAGGCAAGATATAGATCTTTAATAGCGCGTGGCTCCCTCTCTTGAAAGTCCTACAAAGCAAAAGAAAAAGGATATACCTATAATATTTTTAGTAGGTTTTAGATAGAGCATTATTGTTTAATTGTTCAATTAAGATTTTTGAGTAGGTACTTTAGATAATTAGGTGAACAATATGAAAATGTTCTTATCATGGTTACCTACCTACATAAACTTCTCAGCACAACTTGGTAAGTATATTCTTAATACTTGATAGAGATATCCCACTAAACATGTAATGTTGCAAAATTAGTCAGCAATATTGTATCGACCTTACTTTAGAAAATTTATTACGTATAATGTGACGTTAAGCTTCCTGAAATATTACGTCTGAAACATTATAAAATGTAAGTAAAGCAAATATTATAACAATGTTATGAAATGTAACTTTTCTCAACTATGTCGCTTTAATGTTGCGGAAATATTTACTTTTGTAACATTGAAAATATATAATTAAATAAATGGTTGCATAAATATTATAAGCTCAACTTTTCTTAAAACTGTCGCTGTAATGTTGCAGATGCCTTTACATGCGTACGTTAACAATTTCAAGAATAAAAAACGTTATCTAAATATTTCAATATAAACTTTGGAATAGGAAACATAAATTTTCTCAATGTTGCATAAAGCTTGCAGATAAATTTTATTTGCAATATGCTGTCTTTGTCTCTGTCATGCAAAAATATATTTGACTGACAAAGACGGGACAATTGTTTGGGAAATCGGAACGGCGCAGACGCACCACCCATTTGTTGTTGACCTGTTGACGCCACGCCACCAAAAGCCACTAAAGCCAGGACGCTAGGACGGAGGATGCAGACGACGCTTCTTTTTTCTTGGCTTGATAAATAATACAAGAGAATTGAACAGGACATCAAGATCTTGAGATGTTGGGAGAGGAAGAGAAAAAAGCCAATGATGTAAGATTTTAACATTTTAATTTTTTGTGATATTTTAATACTGTTTAATTTTTAATTTTAGGTGGCTTTTTTACAATAACTATGTTGGAGGAATCGAGGCATGTGTGATAAGATCAACTGGAAATTGGAAGTTTATTAACTAACGATTGTGCCCGGTCTGTAGTTGGACTGCCAGAAATGGGAATTTGAAAATAAAGGCTCTTCCATTAATTCAAATCCTTACGATATATTAAATATTTATCATATATACAATATTTCAATATGTAAATTTCTGTAAAGTACCAATAAAAATATTGCAACTGTAATATTTATCTAAGTTTATAAACAACGTTAAATGCAGGTTTCTGTAAGCTAGCATTTTTAATGTTACAAACGTAATTTATTTTTTATGAAAATACAAGTTTGAGGCGATATTGCAGAAAAGTTTATTCTGTAAACATTGCATTTGAGAATATTAGAATAAGTCCGTTTCAGTAATTGCAGCAACCTTGCACTTATATAACAGCAATAAAAAATGAAATATTACAATATTATCTAGAAACATTACTAAAATATCAAAGCGATATTACATTGCTTAGTGGGATTAGCCGAAAGAACATTTTTTAGGGTACATTATAATAATGTTCTTATGACAATATTCAAATAATATTATATAAAGTAGGTTCTTAGCAGAATCTTCCAGGTAAGTGCATAGAAGCAACATTCCTAGTACATAAATAGAACGTCCAAAAATTAATATTTCAATCGAAACAATCTTAGAATATTCATTAAACATTCCTAAAAGAACATTCCAAAAAGCACTTTGAGGGAATATTCTGAGAATATGAATGGTCTTTCACTGTTGTGTGGGATCAGAGAACCCTTCTCACCCAACATTTAGAATTTTAGATGTTTCGGTTTCTTGTTTGTTATTTTCGTTGTTGCTTTTTGCATCGTATTGTTCCTTATAGAAATTTTCCGCCACACGCAAGATTCCATATTTGTCTTCTATAATATTTCCTTGGTTGTCCGTCAGCTTTGTAATTTCTCTTTTGTGTGCGTTCTCCCGTTTGAAAGCGTTTAAGCCTTTTTGTTGTTCTATCTGTTTTTCAATTTGTGCTTCTTGATAGTTTTCAATGTCTTGTTTTATCGTCCTTCTGGCTATTTTGTTAGTCTCTCTGTATTCTGGTGTATCTTTTTTTTTTTCCTTGCTCTATGAGTTTTCGTTCTTTCCCAGCATCTCTTTTGTTTCTTTGCTAAATTTTCTGACCTAGCCTTCGGTGATATATTTTGCTGTTTCTTTTATTGTTTTCGTTATTGTTTTATCAATTTCATTTTACGTTTTTTTGGGGCTTTATGGATACTATCTCCAGTTTTTGTGTTAATTTTGTTGATAATTCTGTTTTTTGTATTTACTGTTTGCTCTTTCTAGTTTGCCATTCATGGCCATTTTACATCTTACCATTCTATGATCGCTGCCAGTCGTGAATGTGCCTAAGACGTCTACATCTTGGGATTATGTGTCTTTGATGTATCAGTATAAAGTCTATTTCGTTTTTTGTCTTTCCATCTGGGCTTGCCCATGTCTATTTTTTAGTAAGGTCTCTTTTTGAAGAATGTATGCATCGCAAAGAGTTGTTCTTTTTCCAAGAAGTTGATAAGCATGTTGCCTCTCTCATTTCTTGTATGTACTATCCGAATTTGCCAATGTAACATGAGTCGGTGTCATCTTGGCATATTTTTTCATTTAGATCTCCCATAACTAGTGTGTACTTTGTTTTGTTCTCGTGCAGACAATATGTTACCTCTTCAAAAAGTTCCTCAACCTCTTGGTCCTGCGTTGTCGGTTGTTGGTGCGTAAATTTGAATGACTTCGATTGTTGTATTCTTTTGGTTTTCAATGTTATGTATATCACCCTGTCAGATTTACCCTTGAGTATTTTAGGTGGGACCATTCGTTTGTGTATCACGATCCCAACTCCTCCATTACTGGGGGTATTTCAATGAGAAGAAACGAAAACAGTTCTGTTTGCTTACCTTTTTGCCGTGCACAAAATCACTTCACATCCAACTTTTTTCGAGATAAAACAAGTAAAGTTCAAGTTAATTCTCAATTTGAAAAAGCGGTAACAATTCTCACCGCGGTAGATTGCTCACAAGTGGGCCCTCCTTTTTATTGATGCAGGGACTCTCCGCGCATGCATTATCTTTTAGGCTAGCTGACAATTGTTTTCGCGAAAATATTATAAGTTTAAATTTGAAACTTGAGATATGGATATCTTTTGGATTGCTCAATTGAAAACTATAGTCATAATAAAGATAGTTAAATTTAATTTTTAGCAATATACTTTTATTAAAACTAGGTATTAGAACGTGCTATGACCCATCTGGAAAATGCATTCAATATTCAAACCATACGAGGCAGAGGATTTCTGTGTAGAACAAATATACAATCGAATACAGCAATGAGAGGGTTTGGCGCTCCGCAAATTGGCTTTGCCATTACTAGCATGGTGGATGACATAGCTAACTATCTGCGAAAAGATATTAGTGAAATCAGCAGGATTAATTTATATAAGGTAACCGTAGATTTAGTAAAATCGGGAATAAACTAGGGGAGAAGTATCTAGAATCCTCATTCGACATATTATTTAGTTACACAATTCCTTTATCATAGGGTATAATCAATAAAATCAAATATCTTTTGAAAGAACTTGTAGAGGTAGCTGCTGAAGACTTCGTCACCTATAGATGTTTGAAGCAGTCGTTGTTCAGATGAACGTGTTATAACTGAGCAGTTTATTTCAGTTTCTTTTTCACTGGAAGTTTGAAGTTGTTTTTAACAACCTCTATCGCAGATTTCCAAACCAACTAGGTTCAGCAACGGATCTTTTTTTTCCATAAACTTATTGGTTATAAACAGCCAGTTGTGTGGCGGGTAGAATAAATATTTAAAAAAATACTCATTATATCAGAATTGTTTTTCATATCAAACTCACTACGTGTACGTGTATTATTGGTATAAGTTCCCAATTGCAGGAAGGAGATTCAACATACTACGGTCAAAAGTTAGAAAATTGCACTATTGAAAAGTGCTGGGAGGAATGCATAAAATTGTCAAATTATTCTGAAAGGAGAAAGAAAATAACGAAATTTAACAAGTAAGTTGTAGAAAATTATATCGATACTAAAGGCAGAAGCCTTACCAGCCTTACTCATTTTGGGTGGATAGGATCGATTTTATTTTCGATTATACCTCAGTTTTTAATTTCACATTCAAGGAAAAATTGTTACAAGAAACGCGGTCTGGCTATTGTACCAAACAAACATGGAATCGGAATTCCGGAAGTATTTATGAATCAGGGAGCGGCTCTGATCAACGTTTACGCCGACGGATCAGTGCTTTTGCATCACGGTGGCGTTGAAATGGGTCAGGGACTGCATACGAAAATGATTCAAATAGTGACAAGGTGGATAATACTTAATATATAAATCGATTTAGAGTGTATTTAATTTTTTTTAGAGTCTTGGATATACCTGTAGATCGGATATTTACCAGTCACACTAATACTGCGATAGTACCAAACACCTTTGAAACAGCCGCCAGTTTGGGATCGGATTGGAATGGTGGTGCAGTTCTTGTAAGCGCTACATTATAATATAATGTTTATCTAAAAATCATGGTGAAATAGTGGTCTTCAACTTAAGTATTAGGGGTGCCTTCCATTAGGTGAAGGAGGAAGTTTGGGACATACCTTAGACCAGTTTTATAGACAGGATATAGATTTGAAAGGAACTAGGAGAAGAGAAAGGATTTTTGCGCTCAGCTCATTATTAAAAAAAGCAAGATCTAATTATTATATAATATATATTTTTTTTAAAGAGCCCTTTTACATATTCAATTATCTTATTTTATAAGTAGGTATAACTAACATTTTCACAGTATCTTTTTTAGAATGCTTGCCAAAAGATCAAAGCCAGACTAAAACCATTTCAAGATGCCAATCCAAATGGTACCTGGGAAGAGTGGGTTAATGATGCACATAGGGGAAGAGTTAGTTTATCAGCAACAGGTAAGCTCTACAAACATTATTATTAGAGTTGGATTCACTGAAGATCAATGACCCCGTTCAGCCGATCCGATAAAGCAAAATCCCAAGTATTTCATGGTATAAACGATATCAATTTTATTTGACTCAATTAAGGCAAAATGTCGTTCATAAAACATATGCGTTACTCTCTTTGATTTCTCAAGATCGGAAGCAGATTGACTAAAATTGATCGAATGTTTCATGTTAGAGACAAGGTTGATTGAAAAGTCATTTAATCCGATGAAATCTATGTAATTGAGGATTCACGAAATAAATTTAGTTACAGCCAATGACTGAAATAGCTGCATTATTTCAGCCTTTCATTATTTAACAGCTAGCTGCAATTAACTACAGAACACATACACGATTTATCTAATAATACTGCTAATTAATAGTTTGTCCGTTAACATTTTCCAAAAAAGAAGAAACAGGTTTGGATGCAGTATGTGGACCAAGTAGATCGAGACCTAACAGCAGTTATTACCGTTTCATATTCCTCCTTGAGAAACAAATATTGTTATCAATCACAGGGAATGCGATGTTGTAAAATTTCAGTATTTCTTAAGTTAAGGTAAATTGTACTCAACCTAGCAACACCGCATGGGGGATACGGAGTATTAAGCCGTTTTTTGTACTTGTCGTTCAACCCCTGTATAAAGGATGTCCACCAAAATTTTCGAGAATTGGATTTAACGTTGGTGAAATATTCAAGCGAATTGCGTCACTTCTCGCAATTCGGCTATTTATAAGAAATTCTAGGAAGGGAATTTGATAGAAAATTAGAGAAAGTGCTATAAAAAAAGTCGCACACAGGCAATAGTGAATCGGACAGTGAGTCGATTTTCAAAGAGTTAGTTGATCAGTTATAAGTATGAATTTTAGTGATATTGATTCGTGAACAGTTGTTGATCTATAGTGATTTTATGTTATTAGTCAGAGGATTCAATTCAATAATATGTATATGGGCCAATTAAAGCGAGCACTCGACCACGAGTATAATTTTCTCCTATTCTATTCTTAATCTCATCAAATATCCGTTTTCTGATGGCTACATAAGCCAATTCTGGAGCAGCACACTCTGCCACAGTTTTGGCACTCGGGCATCATGGTCTCTTCCTCTGTTCTCTTGCTTCTTCCTACGACCCCTATTCTCGGTCTCGTGTCTGCGTCGCTGTTCTTCAAAAGTTTTCAGGTCCGTCGTGGACTAGATACTCGATGCAATGAGGGCCTATCATTTGCCGTCGTCTCCCAATGGTTGATAGCGATGAGGCACTTTGTCATATTTTCCTTAAAAACATCATGGAAATATATTTATAATTTTCGACAAATTTGCACTTAATTGCAGCCAATGTAGCTCGTGCACTACGTGCACTCGTGCTCTTTTTCAACTAAAAATGCATTCGGGCAAATTTCCCAAAAGTTATCAATAATTTCCATTGCACTAGTTGTATTACTATTGAAAAGATTCTCCTTATAGGTACATCGTTGCCTAACACTACGGTGGGATTTACATTATCATGCAGCAGGTGGAGTATATGAATGTACTTTTGCGGAGACCCAACCTTTACCAATATCTTCCAAATAGCTTCTTTGTTGGACGAATCAAATGCTTTCACTAAATCTATGGAGGCCATTTGAAGAGGGCGACTTTGTTGTCTGGATGTCTCTTGTATTTGTCTTGCTCTGAAAATCATGTACCTCGGTTGGGTCTAAAGACACACAGTGTCTCTGGACGGTTCTCTTAGGCCGTTGGAATTGAACGATTTGATAATATCCTGGCAAATATCTTTCCCGCAATAGAAAGTAAAGATATTCCTCTGTAATTTCCACATTGAGCCTTGTCTCAGTAACCCATATTTGACTTTTTAGGATGTGGGTTTAGGCACTTATTATAGAGCCTCCTTGTTTAAAGAATTCAGCAGGCATGCCGTGAGTACCAGCTGACTTATGGTTCTTTAGTTGTCTGATTCAGATTGCCTTTTCAACCTCCTATAATCGAGGAACCTCGCGCAGCACTTATTCTATTGGTTTCTGTGGAATTTCGTTAAAGAAATCATTAATTATTTGTGATTTTCTGTTGAGTAGTTCCTGAAAGTTTTCCTTCTGTAGTATAATATACCCAGGTTCGTTTAGTAAGATTGAACGATGAGAATTTTTAGTACCTTTTAAACAACAAATATTCTGAAAAACGAAATGAAAAACAAATAAGATCTACGTTGTGGAAGCTTACTCAATTTTACTTACTGGACATGCGCCCGACAGCAAATATCAGGGAAATTAGGGAGAAGTTGTGATATGTAAAAGAAACGAAAAATTTGTGAAACGTCTACTTTATTATTAAAGTAAATCGTACCGTTCTCATCCTGGAACTATCGAGGGGAAAGAGCACGGCAGAGAAACCTTCGATCCAACATTCCTCAAAAATCGAAACATACTGTGTCATTTTAATAATAAATGTGAGTCAATAATTCAATAATTTAAGTCAATAAAAGTTTAAATTAGGTACCATCCTTTGTCTTTGGGTTAAAATTTCAATTAAAAACATTACATTCAATCAACACTACCTATATTCAATACTGAAGAGTTTTTTTTGTTATTTAGCCAGTCTCCCAGCAGGTACTGAGATCCCATACGGGAAGCTACTCAGCTATGGTTGTTTTTGAGCCAATATCTCTAGATTAATTATTTCAGTTTGCTAGGATATTCTCTCGTCAGGGTAGGAAAATGTTAGTAAATTCAACAAAGCTCTAAATTCACAAAATCAAAATCTCAGCACATAATTTCTTAGGTTCTAATTTACTTCTTTATCTGTGTTGTTTACAGCATGAAACGATTTTTTTCTCCAAACGTCAAAAAAACATCACTTTGTCAACACCTGTCAAGATGGTAGAAATTCAATTTCTATGTTGCTAGGCAAATCCAGGAGGTTAACACCTGTCGAGGTAGTATAAATTTAATTTCTATGCTGCTTGGCAACCCCAGCGGCAGCAAAAGTACTTTTAGTGCCGCTCGTACTTTTACTGCCGCTCAACCATCCAATTACCCCCGAGCTTACCACATTCGTCTGGAGAAAAAATAGCGTGTTGCATACGGAGTAGAAGCACTTTTTTGTGCTTCAGCAGTATTGCAAGCCTCACTACGTTCGGCTCGCAAACCTACTGCTTCAGCACAAGAAAGTAAAGCTTCTACTCCTAATACAACAATATACTATTGTTAAATACATGAACAATGCACATGTTATAAAAAATGTTATAAACAAAGAAAAAAAAACATAAAAATTAAAAAAATTATACTTCTATAAATAATTGAACTCTCAAAAATAAAATAACAATTATTCAACTGACCTTACCGCTCCCTGACACACACTAATAACAAATTGGATTGAACAATCAATTTAATGCAAAATAAAAATGAAAATTGAATAATGAATTATTACAGACACGCGTCTAACGAAACCAGCCCAGCTTGTTCTCTAGTCTAGTTGCGTCTTCTCTATCTCCCGTTCGCAGTACCGTTCCTTGTGGTCGAACGCGGTCACCCCTAAATTTGATGGCGCAGACATGGTTGCAACATTTACTTTTTATTCAGCTAACCTTTTTTAAAAAGTTAAGATTCAAAGAAATAATATTTTAAATAGGTGGTTTTCCTCACTTCTAACGAGAATTAATGAAGAAACTGTCTTTAAGCAGTCTTGTGCCATCCTTGGATCGTAGGGAATTGAGTCCTTGAGTGGTTGGTCTGTATTCCATCTTAGTAGCCTGAAAGAAGGCCCTGGTACTGTTGGAATCAGCTAGTTGCTGCATTTCGTTTGACTTTCTTATTCACCATTATTTGATATAGATGATTAAATTCTCTATTTAACTGTGTTAAATTAGTTCTTGTAGCTTGGATAGTTTTTGAGCCATTGAAGTTCAAAGTTGAAGTTCAGTCGAAATTTCGTTCTACACCTAAGCCTATGGATGTCAACTAATATAATGTTCTGAAGGATTTATTAGAACCTACAATTTCTGAAAATTTCGACCTATCTGGTAAGGTTATCGAACTATTACAGTTTATAAATTTTTGAAGGGGCAGGCACCATTAAAAATGTCCCAAATATTCAGAATCTTTTGAAAACTTGACATGGTAATGAATAAGTGCTCATATTTTTAATATTGCTGAAGCAAATTTATTTGATTTATATACAATGAAAGAGCTATAAATTCCCTATTAAACTGTTCTGAATGGGTTTTGTTTGAGCTCTTAGGTACTGTTTTCGAGATATTTACATTCAATAGTAGGATTTAGGCAATATATGTTCACGGATTCCGGGTTCACTAAATTTCACTAACACAAACAGTAATGTTACAACTTTTTTTTATAAACTAATTGATTTTATACAAAATTCACTTATCACTTATCGAAAAAAACACAAGTATCGAAATGAAACTGACCTACTTAAGCTACTACTTCGCGTGACATTTTTTCTTACACCTCAATGGAAATTTGTATTAGAAGTTCCTGAAAAGAATAAATTAACACTCGCTCTCAGATTTTTGTTGTCTCAAAATTATTTTTAACTACTTTCCTAATTATTTGCAAAAAATTAAATACTCAAATCTGCTACCGTTGTCGAAACTTGGGGTTTCAAAGTGAGAAACTTACGCATAAAAAATATGCGCGGTAGAACATTTTTGTGCTTGAGAACTCCAACTGGATTAATCAAATTATTTAAAAATTGAATGAAAGGACCAATTATTCAAAAAATTTATTTTTCAATATTGCTCACATTTGACTCAACCAATAGATAGTTGAGTTAGTTGAATACGACTCTAACATCATTTCCAAATGACAAATTTCAATGACAAAAAAATTCAAGGAAAATCACATTTTAAGCTTTGAAAATCTTTTGAAATCTTGAAACTGCATATGAATAATTGCTGAGTAAATTCAGTAATAAGATCATCTGGTATTATGTATTTGCATTGTTAACAATATTAATTTTTGTAGGATTTTATAAAACGCCTGACATAAATTACGATTGGGTAAAAAAAAAGGGCAACATGTACAATTATTTTACTTATGGCGTTGGATGTACTGAGGTTGAAATTGATACACTAACTGGAGACCACAAGATTATCCGAACAGATATTGTGATGGATATTGGTAATGTTGCCATTTCAACAAACTATAGTCTAAGTGAATATGGCAGCTTTTTTTATCGTAAATATCCCAAAATACTTATATAAACTGACCAAGAAATAAAAAAGCTAAAAATTTTGGGATTGATCGAATTTCTGACACAAACGAATAGGTACATGATCTAACGTTCGTTAAAGTTACGATATTATTCAAATCAAACTTTAACCGATGATTGAATTAAAACACGAAAAGTTCATGGAAGAACTGATAAACAAAGTTGCCATTATAAACTTAGTTTACTGCATGAATTAATACAGAGTCAAAATACATGAAATTTATAAGTGTTAATCAAAACCAGAATTTAATGGAAAATGTTTTAGGTGAAAGTTTAAATCCAGCGATTGACATAGGTCAAATAGAAGGTGCTTTCATGCAAGGTTATGGCTTGTACACATTGGAAGAACAATTGTTTACGCCAAAGGGTTCTATAATAACTAGAGGTCCTGGAAATTACAAAATACCTGGATTTGGGAATATACCTGGAGAATTTAATGTATCGCTGCTCAAAGGTTCATCCAATCCAAGAGCCGTGTATTCTTCAAAGGTACGAATAAACTAAATGTTTTTAAACTTCTTCTTTTATTAACACATTTTTTGGAATCAATTGTATTTTCGTAATTTTTGGTAAATTATGCGTATGCTATAGTTTCTATAAGTTCCCAAATGGTCATTCAAAGTTTATGACATTTCGTATAGCTTTTTATTTTGATTCCACCAAATCAAACCAAACTTCATTACCTTTATGATATGACGCCACATTTTATTGTGAAAAATTTCTTTATTCCCATACTACTTCATAGATAGGCTGTTTCCAAAAAATGTCGGCATTACACCTCGAATAGTAAATACAAAAATAATTTCATACTTTTATTTTTTTTTGTAATTTACGGCAAGGCCAATTTACAATAACAATAAAAATACAATTTACAAAATACCTAATTTTACAACATACCATAATTAGTAATATGGAATGTTCCATAAAGCAGCTCAGTACCTCTCACCCTTCTTCAAACAAATAATAAATAAATAAACAGGTCTTTTATTTTTTTCAAAAACAAATTATAAAACATATATTTATGATAATGGTGGCGAGGTCTAGCAATGCTTTTCTACCTAACCAATCTTTCTCCTGCTCTCAACGAAACGAGACCCAAAAGATCTCGGAGTCAATAAACTCTCTTAAAAATTTGTGAATGAGAGAAAGATCCGCCTGAAGTTTCCTGCTTTGCAATGTATGTCATAAGTATACTCATCATGAACCAAGCCCAATCTGTAAGCAGCCACCCTTGGAAATCTATTCTGAACCCTTTCCAATGCTGCGTCGCACAGTACAATATTTGTCATTTACTCACAGACATATCAGTAGTGGACCTGTCATATGAAGCTCAAACATCTAACAGCCCTTGAGAGAGTATTGATAATATGGGCATTAAATGACAGTCAAATTGCACTTCCAAATCACGAATGCTCGCTTCTTTCCTGGTAGATGTGTTAATAATTGTGTTAGGGAATTTTACCGTTTGGGGCAACCTAGAAAAAGTTATCTAATAACATTTGTCAATATTGAGGTCCATTTGACCATTTAGTTCGAGTCACACCATATTTAACAAAAGAATCGATATCATCCTACAGCAGTTGTGAGTGTTCCAATGATGATACCCGACGATAAAGTTTGAGGTCATCTCATCATGAAATAAATGAGCTGTGTGCAATGGAACTACCCACATCGGATATAGACAGATTGTATAGGATGTGTTTACAGTGAGACCCCTGAGCTACGCCAGAAGGAACATCAAAGACACGAGACACAACACCGCCACACCTATTTGCCTGAGTTCTCTTAACAAAAAAGTCAGCAAACCAACTCAAAATTGGACCTCTCAACCCCAAACAATCAAGCTTCCTGATGAGCAATTGATAGTTAACCCTGTCAAAGGCTGTAAAGAAGTCCGAGTATACAGAATCAACCTGAAACCCCCTCTCCATGCTGTTCAAAATTTAATTCTGATACAAAACCAAATTTGTTGATGTCGACCGACCCACCGTAAACCTATGCTGTTCCAGATTTAAAAGGTACCTATGGTCCCAGCTGAGTTTCTTGGTAATGAGATAATCCAGCTACTTAGGAATCTCAGGCTATGAGTAAACAGTCCTGTAATTTGGGATTTCTTGAACTACGTTTAAATATGTATTGGTTTCAAAACGCTGAACTGAAACTGGGTAAAAACCTGTCGATAATGAATGGTTGAAGAGACTAGCCAGAGGCGTCGCAAGGGTTTACAGATATTTCCTTATGAAGAAGAACGGAATTCCATTTGGCCCGCATGACAACTTGTCAGGTGAAATTTTTAATTTTTCTATAATCTCAGCACAAGAAACATTATCCGGAAACATCAGTGACGTTGGAAAATCAGTATTCCGAAGCTTTATTAGTGATACGGCTCGAGTAAACTCTAGAAAAGTCCGCAAACAAGTCTACAGGTCTCTTTATTACTGCAGCCAGTAGAACTAAAATTGCTGAAATGTGTTCAAAGTGATCAAGGATTCCCATTAATGCTATTTTCAATTTTGAGCAGGTACATTCTATAAGAGGAGTCGCTCAAATTCTTGCAACTATCCCTCACTTCAGAGAACAACAAAAAATAGTCCAAATTATCTCCCGTTCCTTTAAATTTTTTGTGAAGCTTCATCTTTCCAACAATCTACGCAGCTCAGTGTTGTGGATGGAATGGAACATATAAAATTAATGTTTAAGTGTTTAATAAAACCATAGGGTAGCCTGATCAAGGGCCAAATCATTCATTATACACCAATCAACACCGGCCAAAATCATTCAATGAAATGTAATTGCCATTTTTAAAAACAAAAAAGCACTCCTCATACTTAGAACGTTTGCATTCTACATTATGGCTGAATCTCATAGATATACATAGCTGTGTGGTGAACACTATTACTGAGAATCATATCGGTGGCTCTGTCAATCTCAACAGTGCTCAAATGAAAACACCACATTGGTGAACACGTGATAGTGTTCATCTGACGACAATTGTAATAATTCAGACACTAGAATTCTGGGATCCCCAGCTGAAAAATGATTAGTGAGAAACAAATCAAAATGCTCTGGACAGAGATCTGCATCAAATACCGTTTACCATGACTCCAGAGGCATTACAACATCATAGTGACAACATTCAATAGCCTGCCGAACCTCATTAAGTTTAGTCCTAAGACCACCAGCAATATTTTAATAAATCATAATATTTTTTTTTTTTTTTACGGATATGCCCACTCGCAAGGAAATGTCCTATCACGCTCGAGAAGCGGCAAGTGCGCGGAAATGTCGGTGTATGTTGGTCTTGAAACGGTTCAGGTTGTAACCTGCAGGGAAAACCGTCGCAGGGAGTTTATTCCACAGCGATGCTGTTCTCCAGAGATATGAATTCTGATATAATGAGGTTCTTGGTGCCTCTAGTTTGACAGTAAATTCATGGTTAGCGTCTGTTTGACGGGTTCGCCTGGTAGGCGCTACTCTCGGTGGAATCATACGTGCCAACTCTTCAGAGCATTTTCCGTGATAGTACCTGTAGAAGAGAGATAAATCGCCCACAGATCTGCGATGTTCGAGACCATCCAAGTTACGAGTAAGTGCGGGGTCATTGATCAGCTTGATAGCTCGTTTTTGCATGGTGTTCAAAAGCATTAAGGCATGTTTGGGTGCTGCACTCCATATATGTGAGCAGTACTCCATAGTTGGTCGAATCTGGGCTTTGTAGAGTGTCAGCAATTGGCTTGGTGTGTAGAGATGTCTTGTACGAAATAGCACCCCCAGCTTTTGGGACGCCCTTTTAGCAATATCTGCCACGTGACTGTGCCAAGACATGTTGGTCTCTGCAGTAACCCCCAAGATGTTCAACTGACTCTGTAATGTGACAGCACTTCCAGATAGCATGATGTTTGGCTCACTGGTGCTGGTCTATTTTGAAAACAGAGCTGCTTGGGTTTTCTGCGCGTTGAACTGTACAAGGTTTTTGTTACCCTAGTCCTCTATTATCTCCAGGTCGTTATTTATCTGCGATATTTGAGTTAGTCTAAGATGATGGAATTCACGTGCGGAAAGACCTGTGGGTGGTATGAGTGAGGAGACTACATTGCCATCGTCTGCAAAGCAATAAAGTGGATTTACTGTTTTATCTATGAGGTCATTTATGTAAATCAGAAAAAGAGTTGGCGAAAGGATTGCTCCCTGTGGCACACCAGCATTTATTTGGTAAGAGTTGTAGTTCTGGCCATCCAGTGCAACATAAATGGATCTGTCCTTTAGGTAACTTTCAAACCAAGTGCAAAGTTTCGGCGATAATCCCATTGCTTTGAGCTTGTTGAGCAGATTTTCATGCCAAACTTTGTCGAATGCTTTAGATATATCTAAGGCAATTGTTCTTGTTTCACCCCGCAACTCAATCGCTTTTTGCCATAAGTGAGTGACGTATGTAAGTAAATCGCCAGTTGACCTATATTTTCGAAATCCGTATTGCTTATCGTTGATAATTTTGTACTTTTCCAAGTACTTGGTTAGGTGATTGTTCACAACTCTTTCCATTACTTTTGATATCACCGGAAGTAGAGCAATTGGTCTATAGTTTAACGGATCTGTCTTTTTTCCTTTCTTTGGAATGGGTTGTACTGCGGCAGACTTCCATGATGATAGATATACTCCTTGCCTGTAAGACAAATTGAATAATTTTGCGAAAGTTGGGGTGAGTTCGTTGGCGCAATTTTTGAGTACTATTGCGGGAATGCCATCCGGACCCATTGCTTTGTTTGTATCTAGCTTTTTAAGGGATTTTCGTATTTCTCTGTGACAAAAGGGTACCTCTGGCATACTATGGGAAACCCTTTCAATGAACGGTGGAGTTTTTCCGTTTGGCACTGTTAGGTTGGAGTTGGAGGAAACCAGTTGTGCTGTGTCCACCATTTCCAGTTATACACTGGCCTAATTCACTTGATCTCAGAAATACATTGTTCTTCCAGAATTTTTGTATAACAACGCCCTTTGGCCAGACATTCGGTCCTGAAAACTTTTCCGTACAATGCGAATGGATGCTTACCTTGAAAGAGATAGTTTCCCATTTAACTGGCAAAGGTTCAACCTCAAGGTCTTTGATATGCCCTCTGAGAAAAGCTTGCGAAATTCTCAAAAACTAAACTTTGGTTCTTTTAACGGTTTGTTTTTCGATTTTATACTAGCGTAAATTTCTGATTCTCAGCAGATTCCTTATTTTTCTTCATATTTTCTACATCTTATTTTTTCTCCTCCATCGGTCGACGAGCGCTTTTGTTTTTCCATCGCGTGTGTACTTCCTGCTCGATTTGCTGTAGGTTCACTAGTCCATGAAAAGAAGAAGAGGGAGGTTTGGCAACATTGGTCTACCTTGTTTGAACTTAAAAAACTGTTTCATTATTTGTCACGCTTTCTGCTTTCAAGGGGGGGGGGGGGGGGAAGGAAATCGGCGCTGTTACGTCTACCCTGGCTTTCGGCAAGTTGCTTTCTTTTTGCTCTTCCAGCAAAAATCGCAACAGATCCTTGTTGCTCTTGCTCTCCAACACATCTTCGACCGAATAGACGTCCTTCCATCACCTCTAGGGTTGCATTAAGTAGGCGTTACTTCATCATTACTAGATAGCAATTGTGTGTAGTTCGCAGAGTCCTCCGAATTGACATTATCTAAACTCTCATCCAAAAACGCTTCTTTCTAAACAATCAAATTCAATGAATTCGACGAATAGCACAATTATCTTACGTAATTCACAAGCACAAAACTATACTTCTTACACTGATTTTCATGAGCCACTCAAAAATAATCTTAAAGACAATTCAATTTCCATCATGTTCGGTCATTTTCGACTCAATTTTAATGTGGTTGATAGTCGTGATTTAAAAGTATAGTCGTAGCTTTGCATATAACAACTATATTAAACGCTCCTTAAGTAATATACAATTATATCCATTTGTTTTTATTTCAAGGCTGTTGGAGAACCACCTTTATTTTTATCCTGTGCTGCAGTTTTTGCTATCAAAGATGCCATACGATTCGCAAGGAAAACTAATGGTGCTTCTGAAGCATTTCAACTAGACTGTCCGGCAACATCCGAACGTATTCGATTAGCATGCCATGACAAACTTTTAGAAAAAGTAAGTGAAAATTGAAACTAAAAAAATCATATTATATTATATAATGGATTGTCAATCATCGTTACGAAATGGAAGTTGGAGATTTATTTCATCACGATATTTGTTATTTTCAGGTTTTTGATAAAACCGATGACAAAGTACCATGGAGCCTTACCATTTGAAGTTTTGTAACCAAATAAAAAAAAATATATATTTGTATAATGTAGGTAGTTGATTGGATAATAATAAAAATAAATGGATAGTATCTAGTATTTATTTTAATTGAACATTTTTCATTTTTATAAAATCTAGTGAGGAAAACCACCTATTTAAAATATTATTTCTTAAAATCTTAACTATTTAGAAAAATGTTTATTGAATAAAAGTAAATGTTGCAACCATGTATGCGCCCTCAAGTTTAGGATTGAACGAGCGCGCCACAGAAAACGAAGGTACCGAAACCGAAGAGGATACAAGAGAATACGCAACTAGACTACAGAACGAGCTGGACTGGTCCCTTAGAAAACGCGTCGCGTGTCTGTAATTATTCATTATTCAATTTTCATTTTTATTTTGCATTAAAATTGTTTCTTCAATCCAATTTGTTATTAGTGTGTGTGTGTGTAAGAAGCGTTCACAGGTTAGTTGATTAATTATTATTCTGTTTGTGAGAGTTCAATTTATACAAATATCATTTTTTCCATTTTTATGATTTTTTGTTTGTTTATAACATTTTTTATAACATGTGCATTGTTCATGTATTTATTAAAAATCGTTTCATACTGTAAACAACACAGATAAAGAAGTAAATTAGAACCTAAGAAATTATGTGCTGTGGATTCAGAGCGTGTAATAGGGCCTTGTTGAATTTACTAACATTTTCCTACCCTGACGAGAGAATATCCTAACAAATTGAAATAATCAATCTAGAGATATTGGCTCAAAAACAACTATAGCTGAGAAGCTTCCCGTATGGGACCTCAGTATCTGCTGGGAAACTGGCTAACTAACCAAAAACTCTTCAGTATTGAATATAGGTAGTGTTGATTGAATGTAGTCTGTGTAATTGAAATTTAAGCACAAGAGCAGAGGCGGTACCTAATTTAAACTTTTATTGACTTAAATTATTGAATAAATGACTCACAATTATGATTAAAATTACATAGTATGTTTCGATTTTTGAGGAATGTTAGATCGAGGGTTTCTCTGCCGTGCTCTTTCCCCTCGTTAGTTCCAGAATGAGAAAGGTACGATTTACTTTAATAATAAAGTAGACGTTTCACAAATTTTTCGTTTCTTTTACATATCACAACTTCTCTTAAATTTCCCAAATATGTGCTATGTCGGGCGCATGTCCAGTAAGTAAAATTGAGTAAGTTTCCTCAACGTAGGTCCTATTTGTTTTTCATTTAATTTTTCAGAAGATTTGTTGTTTAAAAGGTAATAAAAATTCACACCTTTCAATCTTACTGAACGAACCCGGGTATGTTATACTACACTAGTGTCAACCTATTTTCATTTTCTATTTGAATAAAATAAAGCAAGATTTGCAAGCTTATATTAGACATAATCTTCTTTCATAATAATGCTTCAGTAATTCTCTATTAATGCCTAAAAAAGCCATCTTAAGTTGACGTCTGGGATTTTACCAAGTTCACAGGAAAGTTTCAGGTAAACAAATCGTCACATAATTAGTAAACTCACAAATATCAACTTACTAAAGATATCATGGAACAACTAACCTTTTCACAATCGTTCCAAAAACTGAAACAGCGCCTATAGGTATTCAGTAACCTACTAAGATCTAATAATTTAGATGCCTACCTATAACAATATGTTATCTATCACTTTTGAATCAAAGCCATTCAGAAAATTTATTAATTCATTCATTGCACTACCAACAAAAACAAAATTTCCTCTTTATTCGACATTTATTTTAGATTCAATTTACAGACGCAGACATTGTGTGCAACTTTCTTTTGCTATGGAATATGTATAAGTATATTTTTTAATATTAAATATAATATGGGTATATCGGTTCCACTCTCCTCCTTTTAGCAGTATATTTTCTATACACGAAAAGAGGCCTAAAAATTGCTGTCTCGGCAGTAGCCAAGTCACCTTCGGTACCATTGCTATTCAAAAACGCAGCTCCTTGTATATTTTCATTGGATAATTCTACATTTTCTTCAATTTTCTTGTCGTCAGAAACTGTTGCTGCAGATTTAGGATCTGAATCAGAGGGATAGGCGTGAATGCTGTAGAGAAATAGAGCTGCCACAATAAATACGTACTGGAATATAGAAAATGTTTTCAGTAAATGTACCTATAATAAAAACCTCACGTGACTTTGGGCTACTTTTGCACAAAATATCCCTTTTTACCCACAAGAAACAATTAATTGTTGGGATAAAAATGCATACAAAAAAAAGGAAAAAGTTTTGGTCTCTATTTTTAAGATCTTCATTGGGGCTATGGAACAAAAAGTTAGCAGAGAAAACGTTTTCTACATTATCAATATCAGAATAATATACTATGAATATGAAATTACCTCTTCCTATAGGTACCGACATTTTTTCCTTTTGGAGGTATGCTTAAATTTACAGAATCATAAAATACTTAGAAACTTACTCGCTTCATTTTCACACAATATTTCAAGCCACAGTTCTGCAATAATGTTTTATTATTTCTATGTTCAAATAATTATAGGCTTTCATAAAATAAATAAGCCTTTTTCCGACTGACGAATAATAAGAAATCAATAATTAAATATTAATATACACATTTTATACCTAATAGATAAACTATACTGACCTTTTTCTGCAAAAATAACGATAACTTGAATACCCAATCAGAATGTTAGATTTATGAAACAACAAAAACAATAAATGTATGTAAGTATTATTTATTTCGTTTCTCCACCAATTTAGTTGTTTTTCTTTAAAATCAAAATGAAAATACACACTTAAAAAGAACGATATTTTCAATTAACATAAATTTACACGAGTACAAAAGTTCCAAAACCCAGCTAGAGATAATGTTATATAAACAATTTCATGCTTTTGCAAAATTATAATTTTTATTGAAAAAGATTACTTTTGTCCTAGCGTCTTAATTTCCCTCTTGCAATTTTGATATAGCTTTCCTTAATTCTTCAACAAGTTTATATAACTTTTCAATTTTGTCTTCATTGTATTTATTATTATATTTCGCGTTGATATTAGTGAAATATGCAATAGGAATGTTGGTATGTTGTGAAATCCATCTGAGAAACGGAGCAATACTGAGCACAACAGCAGTGCGACTACATTTGTTAACAGCCACAGCACACTCCGGTTTTATTGTGAGCAATCCTATAACTTTACCATTCACGCTCAAAGAATTTCCAATCCAATTTGGATAACTATCATGTGACATTTTGATACAGATTTCCTGGTTTAGAAACATTTCATTTCCAAACAAAAATCTGCAGGTATCTTGGCTACTAAGTCGCACTGCTGCTACTAATAAATCTGTATTTGCCGAAGCCTTCCAACCCGTAAGATTAGCATCAGCATTTTCATCCAGCGCCATTTCAATTTCCACTTTAGTCGCAAGCTTAGCTGTTCTCTCATGTATTAGTTGAGGTAACTTTATCAAGGCTATATTATTCAAATATCGATTACCGTTATTGTCGGTACGTAAAAAGTCTTGGTGAATCTTTATATTTTGAGCTACGTAAACTTTCATAGTTGGATCACCGATGCTGGTGGAGTACATTGGATTTTTGCGATAGTCAAAGTAAACCGTCACTTGTGCTGACCTAAAACAGGCCTTACATCAATTTTACATAAAAACAGCTTTAGGAGGACACATATATATTTTCGGGTTTTAATAATAATCATAGATATAGAATATTCAATTGACTTACCCATTGATACATGAAGCCAGAGTTAATACATAGTCTTCACTGATCAAAATACCATTGCATCTAAAGATTCCCTTAACCATGGCATGATACGGAAATAATTCCGCGGAAGGGCTTGGCAGCTCCAGTGAAGATGTCGCCGGAAAATCCTGAGCGAACTACAGAATGCAGAATGTTATTTACATTGAAATGTTCAGTAGTTCGTGTGATGCCGAACACGATAACAATGCAGTTTCGATCGGAGGACCGGATTTGCAGATAGAACTTATAAATGTACCTTAGCTTAGATTTCATCATTTCATCAAGTGTTTTCTCTCTGCCGGACCTTAACCGTGCTGATGAGCTGTTGTAATACAGCGAAACGCGTCCACGGATGGTCCGGCAGAGAGAAAAAAACTTCTCAATGGTCCTTAATTGGGCCATTACCTAATTAGATTTCATTGCCTGAATGGGAATTAATAAATTTTTTAAAATACGAATCAGTTATCATGATCGACCTAATTGGTGCAGTCAGTAGGATAGGTAGGTATCATAGTAAGTTTTGCATCGCATTGGAAGTTACCCTTGTTTTCAATCCCTATCTAGAACCGCACTCATCCAAAAAAACCCAGGCTAGCAGTTGGAGTTGAGACAAAGAAAGACAGAACAGTTCTTGCATTCATTTTTGTTATGTTACAAAGGTGTAAGAAAAGGCATTGCTGTGAGTAGTGGGAAGTAAGGTTCTTTCGGCGTTCCGCCAGATATGCAGTACCTTCGTGTCAGTTCCTGGGAACGGGAACGAAAAAATGACCAATTCAAGTATGTGGTTCACAAAGGAAAATTTCCTAGGTATATCTTTACTAGTGATAATTTATTTTTTATAATAAACCTGTAAATTTGCGGAGAACAATTTGACCTGTCACCGAGATACTCCAATGTCTGTTGGAAGGGTGTTTCTCCATGAAGTTATTAGGCTGAATCGCACCACATGGGTATTTTTCTATTAACACAAGTTATTACCCAAGTACAGTTTTGTTCACTAGGACTCATTGGTGCTTGCTTATGAAGCTTCAATAAAAGTTGTGCAGGCTTGTATGTTATCACCGTGATTATAAACAAACTTTTGTAACGAAAGTAACCATACCCCATATATTTATGAACACAACTTTTACATACCAAAATCAGAACACAAGAAGCAATTATTTTCATTTTTAAAAACCACAATATACTTAATAAACGCTACGCCAAATATCTTTGAACTAATTAAATTTAGTCAGTTATTGTGTCTCACATTTTTATCGGTTTGAATTATACTTTAGGAATGTATTTGTAACGTTATCATTTATGGGAGCACAAAGGTCAGGCAATTAATACTCACAATATAACATCAAAAAAACTACTGGGAAACCCGACTTTGTTAAGATATGGAAAAATAATATTATAATATTTTTTTGCCAAGTAGCCTCACATAAAAGCCAATGACCTACTTGGCAAAAAAATATAATATTATTTTTCATGAAACCAAAAAAGTTTTCACCAGAACTTGGTTGTGGATAGGATGCATTAGCATCTACTTTGTTTTTTTTTTTTTTTTTCAATCGGACCTAATTTTATGTATAGTGTTTTCGGGGGTAATTGCACAAGTGCATCAAAACTAGCGATAATTTTGAATGAATGCGTGTTTTCTATAAACTGCATGAGTTGATTTTCATATTTTTTGCGAAAAAAAGGTGGAGGGCTCTTCCAATTAATATGAAAATTAACAAATGCAGTTTTTCAAGAAAACACGCTTGAATGCAAAATTATCTAGTTATTTTGAAGCACGAATGCTATTTAGTGGAGAATTTCATACATCTTTTCATACATTTGTCATAACTGACATTCCAACAATAAACTGACATGTTTTGATTGTTGATTTAAACCAATCCGATTGGAATTGACGTGTCTCGCAGAAATAAAAAAAGAGAGCTTAATTGTAATAAATACAAGTTAGAAAGTAATAAAAAATGACATGCGCCTGCAACTCGTGGCTGCAGTGTAGCCAGATTGTATTGTTGCAGAACAAATGTAGACAATACATATCGAACATTATAACATTAAAGAAGTGATATATTGTCAAGTGTTTTACAACGCCTTAAATCAGACAATAGAAGAGCTTTAAAGTGTAAGTTAACATCAATGGCACTTTTATTTTGATAAATGTATCATCCGGCAACATCGCACAATGAAATTGCAAAGAAATATGTAAAGTCTAATCTAAGATAACCTTTAACGACACTGAGATAAGTTCAAGTAATACGTAAAGTATTAGTTTGCTCTTTGTCGAACTACACGTTACAAAGAAAGAAGGAACGATTAATTCTGATCTCGTCCCTGAATACGAATATGACGCAAGCCTGTAACAAACTCAATTTTCATTGGATGCTCACCTGCAACCCACGAGTTGCGCGCGCACACCAGGTATTACGAGACACGTCAATTACACGATAACGGCATTTATTACGCCCGAAGGACTCTATGAATACCCTAGGGTTCCGTCTGGCTTGAGTAATGCACCAGCTATTTTTCAAAAAATGATGACTGATATAATTGAGCCGTTACGGGAATTTGGTTTAGTCCCATATTTAGATGACATCATCATGCCGTCGAATTCAATACAGGAAGGTTTGGAATTATTAGAAAAATTCCTACAAATTGTCCAAGAGTACGGTTTAACCATTAAGCTCTCAAAATCTATATTTTTGAAACACACTTGGGATATATCATTTCCAAGGAAATGTGAGTGTAAATAATGACAAAATCGAAGCAGTTCAACATTTTCCAGTAGTTGAGACAGTACATCAATTGCGACAATTTTTAGGTCTTCTGGGGCAAATTTATACCCAACTATGCTTCCAAGACATGTTCGCTTACATCACTATTAAAAAAAGGATTGTAAATGGAAGTAGGAAGACACTCATGCTGATATCATTAATGATTAACAACAAGTTATTAGCTCAAAACCAATCTTAACACTTTTTGATCCATTTCAGAACAGTTCTCTTTATACGGACGCGTGTCCGTGTAAGCGTACTTTTAGGTGCGAGGTGTATTTAAATAGCCGAGGCGAAGCGAAGCGCAGCCAAGGGTGTTTGAATATCTCCGAGCACCCAAAAGGGCTTTTGCAGCATGTAATGTATTAAAATTTTCATTCGTCCCCCGAATTTATATAAAACCATTCAGGTTATAAAACACACATTCACAGAAGCTGAAAATCCTCTGGGCCTAACGCGGTTTCTTGCCATAACAATACTGCAGTGGCGGTTATTCAGGTGCATTAGGTAAAGTGTCACTTTACCAAAAAATTAAAAAATAAAACCAAAAAATATTTATAACCAATATTCAGTTTTTTCCAGCCGCCACTGAAAAAAAGTAGAATGACCACAGTTTTGACGACAGTGTGTTGTTAACGTTAACGTATTTTGGTAACATTCTTGTCAACAAAAAACATATTTTGACAGTTTTCAAATAAGTATTATTTTCCAATACAAAGTTGATGGGTACGTCTCTTTAAATTCAATATTTGGCTAAAATTTAGTTAAAAATGAAATCCATTGAAGAGGCAGCAATTATCGCGTGCAAAAGTTTGTTACCGGGCAAATCCAAAGACCGTTATGGTGAGTTTATAAAAAACATTTAACATTTAATTTAACATTTAGCATGTAACATTTAACACTTAAAAAAAGTTCGGCTACACAAAGTAATGTAGCGGTTCATAAAACCCATTCAACATTTAACATTTAGCATTTATCATCTTAGAGTTGGCCAACTTTTATCTTTCTTAAATTAAATTTTGAATGAAAACGAAAGTGCGCATGTGCAACAGGATCATCTTTTTTCGTCAAACTTCACCCATTATTTATTTTTATTTGTTTATTGATTTTGTGCGATAAACAAGGTGTATTTCTGTTGGTTTTTGAAACTTTTTAAATTATGGATGTACCCAAGTGTAAAGGTTCGCTCAGAGCTGCAGTCAATTCAAAGCTAACTTAAAACTTAAGAAGTAAGAAATTATATTATATTCCTAGGTTAGGATTCCATATTTATCTAGTATACATGTTTTATAATATTATATTTTTATTTAATTATGAACTGAAAAGAAATTTAACCACCAGACACAAAACAAAAACCAAAACAATCAAAAACATAAACAATCAAAAAAACAGGTGGCCAAATGTCAGTTTCACGATCGGCCGCTAACGAAACCTCGCGATCCTTAACGGAAACTTAAGCCGTAAAGCAGGAAATGGAATTGAACCATTTCTTACTGCTTAAGTCCATTTTACAATGGAAGTAACGTAACCGTAAAGACGTAACATAAGTCCTAAGCATGCGCATATCAGAGTTATTTGCGTCAAATATGTTACCGGAAACGCAACTTAAGAGATGACCAACTCGTCGAAGACCAACACTCATTTCTCTTACGTTGCGTTTCCAGTGACATATTTGACGCAAATAAATCAAATGTGCGCATTCTTAGGACTTATGTTACGTCTGTAAAATAGGCTTTACGACTTAAGTATTACGGTGGCACTATGAATTGTCCCATTGATTTACATGGTGTTTATTTTTCTTACGCTTAAGTTTTAGGTCTTACGTTACGGAAGCCCTGAATCCAGCTTAATAATTCAGCTTTTACTATGGGATCTATGTTGTTCCTGATAGCTGGGGCCATGTGGTGTGCAAAAACCAGGGCTAGTTTATTATGTATTATTATTTTTATTTTTATTTATTTTTCATTCTTTTATAAACGGGGTGTAAATTTTTAAATGCTAAATGCTAAATGTTAAATGTTAAACGTTAAATGCTAAATGTTAAATGTTTTTTATAAACTCACCATTACAATCAAGCCTATGAAAATTTTATCAAATGGTGTACAACGGAAGAAGTGGCCACAATAACGGAAGATGTATTATTGGTGTTTTTCTCAGATAAATCAAAGACATTGTCTCAGGCTACATTATGGTCAGAATACTCAATGTTGAAATTGACTATTTCATTAAATAAGAACTAGGATATTTCGAAATTTAACATTTAGCATTTAACATTTAACATTTAGAAAAAGTTCGGCTATACAAAGTAATATCACGATTCATATAACCCATTTAACATTTAACATTTAGCATTTATCATCTAAGAGTTGGCCAACTTTTATCTTTCTTAAATTAAATGTTAAATGAAAACGCAAGTGCGCATGTGCAACAGGATCATCTTTTTACGTCAAACTTCACCCATTATTTATTTTTATTTGTTTATTGATTTTGTTCGATGAACAGGTGTATTGCTGTTGGTTTTTGAAAATTATTAAATTATGGATGTACCCAAGTGTAATAATTTTGGCGTGTTGTCGAGGATTACCCCAATAGTACTCCAAGCATTCTCTTTCTGCAGTTTATTTTTAAAATTCAGGTACTTTTTATCAAACAGTAGAGATAACCTTGCTACCTGCTCCACTAAAAGAAAGTCATCCATGCTTGATGTCCAACAATTTTCAACTCAAAAATAAACTCAAAACTTGACACAAAATACAAAAATTAATCACACGACACAGAGCAACAATGGCAAACGGCAACGCGACCAATGAATACAACGTAGAACAGCAGACAACAGTATCTTTGGTACAACGGTCAACGATTCCCGCCAACCAAATAAATCTGTCGCCTGTCATTTCTTTCTAAAAATAGATAACTGTAATTGTCATTTTTAACTTTTATTGAAGTGCGCATGAGCGAAAATAGTTATTTATTATACAAGGGAAAAAAGTACTAGATTTTAGCTCGAGTTGTGGTTTGTCTCCCGACGCGAAGCGGAGGGAGACAACACAGCAAGCGCTAAAATCTTATTTTTTTTCCCGTGTATAATACACTATTTTTTTCTGTGACGGGAAAATCTCACCATTTTCCATCTATACATTTTTTTTTTCCATTTGAAAAAAAAATTTGACTGGTACCTGTTACTTTTTTCCTGTGGGAAAAAAGTGACATTTTTGCCCCTGGTACAAAAAGTCTACTTTTTTCCCGTCAGAGAAAAAAAAATATTTTTTTTACTACGTACCTGAAAAGTGGTCATTATTCAATCTATTTTCCTGGGAAAAAATTGAATTTCTCTCCCTAGGTTAATAATGAAAATAATGAAAAAATACCTAGGTCAATAATGAAAATGGCGTCATGACGCAAGGATATTGTCATAACATTACAGGTTTCTATTGGTTTAATTTCAACTTTAAACTGTCAATTTTAAAAAAAGCAGGTTCCTGTAAGTACATTATAGGAAATTACCATAGGCTGTTGATAGAGGGCAGCACTTCCGACAAGAAAAAATAATTTGAGCTCAGATTCCAAATTTATTTTTGATTTTCTACTAGCAGTAGTAAAAAAATTCTATATATTCCTCGGTAGAGAAGGTCATTATATACCTTACGCATTATAAACTTCGGCGCTTCGCGCCTCGGTTTATAAAAGCGCTCGGTATATAATGACCAACTTCTCTACCTAGGTATACCGGGTGTTTTTCAAAACCCGCTCACCCCTATAACTTTTTTATTTTTCCAAATAACAAATAAAATTTGGTGTGTTTAATCATTCACAATCTCACACCATAGATCCACTGAAATAAATTAATTATCACCAATATGTTTTTTTTTTATTTTTTATTTTGCACTTAATTCACCTAGGTGGTCTTTTTGATTCAACATAAATACAAATGTGGCATATGTTATACGGTAGCGACGCACCCCAGAGAACATTTGCCTTAATGGACTTTTGTTTATTTTATTTTGCACTCCTATCCGTATCAAAAAGGTACCTACTCAAAAAATCTCACTAAAATAGAAAGGATAAAAGTAAGGTACCGATGTAATATACAGCGTGTTTGGTGTTATCCGATAAGAACAAATACATAGGTAGATACATTAATTTATTTTGATATATTATAATTTATCGTTTTGGATGATTTTCTTTCAAATTATAGTTTTATAGCATACCTACGTTATGTTGTTTTTCGTATATAATAAGTACATAAAAAAAATGGAAAAAAAATACTTTGCAATGATAAGAAGAGCCTAATCGAAAGATTTTGATGCCACAAAAAGTATTCGAAAATTCTGAAAATAGATTTGCGGTAGGTAACGAAATGTTGAGTCGTCGAGTGTATCGAAAAGGAAAAACATTTTTTTCTAATTAGATGGCAGAATTACATTCTTAAAACAAGCAAACGATATGTGATGTATTACAAACCTATGTCAGTTTTGTTAAATAAACACAAGTCCATTAACTTGTTGCGTCACGAACACATGTCTCTCGTTTTAAAAAGACCACCCACATTTCATTGCAAACAATTTTTTTCTGTCCAATACAATCATGTATTTTTCTGGATAAAATATGTATGTTTTCCTACTTATTGATGCCTCCGGATCTAGTTTTTGAAGAGATACCGGAAGTAACAGGGCCTCATTTGAAATCAAAATTTTATTATGGTGAAAAAACATAAGGGAAATTTTGAGTCCCATTTTCTCAAATTAGATATGTGCTTGAAAATTAATGCTACCGGAAAATATTTTGTATTCCAAAAATTTCTTCAAGGACTTCTTGACACTCGGATTTGGTTTTACAACTTATGGTAGTGAAGAAGTTCATGAATGCTTTGACAGTTTTACATTTTTACAAACTTTTCAATTTTGCCTACCTATTCCAATTGGAAATTATGTATTCTGGAAGACCACCTTATCCTTCAGACAGGACTGTTCTTATGTTGAAAGAAAAGAGATGCTACAATCTTATCCACTACTTTTTAGAAATGTGGTGTGAAAATATCCGACAACAAATCTTACATGTTTTTGATGATTTATAGGCGAGAATGAACAAATACATAGGAGTAAATAGGTAACACTTTCAACTTTACTAATTCCCGTTTCTAGTGAAAATAATTGTCTTGTTTTTTGTTAAATTTGGTTCTCCATTGTTTATCACTAAAGAGAATAGGGGTGGAAGTCTTTCATTTATTTGACCAACAAAGCTTCTAGTTAATTATTAATAAGTTTTTCTTAACGTGCATGAATAATAAATATTAATGTTTGAAATATCAACCATAAATCTTTCAATAGCACACGCATTTGTTCACAAATTACGTTATAATTGCTTTGTATTTTCTATCCACTCCAGAGGTAGAGTCAATAGAATGAAAGTAATTTTCGTTGCTTTTTACATAAAATAAGATGACTTAAAATGAGTAATCCAAACTCTTTGTTTCATAAAATAACTACCTATATCCAAGAATACTGCGTTACAAGTACTGTACATGGTTTGAATCATACAGTAAAGAATTGTCTTGCTGAAAAAATTGTTTGGTTTATACTGGTGTCGATTTCGGCGATATTTGGATGGAATTTGAGTTTAATTACTTTAAATCGATATTATACCAATCCTGTAGTTGTGTCAATTGAACGGGATAGATTCTCATGGACCACATTTCTGCCAGGTAATAAGTAAGAATAGCTATAGTGTATTTAATCGTTTAAAAAAATATACATATAAATTAAGATTAGTCAGTGTAGAGAATTTTTGTTAAATATATTTTATAAGGAATTATTTTCTGAAGCCGTTACTATATGCCCAGTTCCAATCATGAACAACACAGCTCTTAACGAGCTTATCGAAACCAAAGGCTCCAAAAACAAAACCCAACTAAGAGCTTTTCTAATAACCTTATTCAACTCTAATTATACGAACTTCGAAAATGTTATTGATAGTGATGAACTTACCTCGGACGAATATATGCCCACCATTATAAAATTACAAAATAAAATCAAGCCGGACATTACGTTTTCGAGTCAAAGTCTAAGCTCTGCCGAGTGGTTACATGAGACTATAACAGAAATGGGATTGTGTTATAGTTTTAATTCACAGTTGGCTCTCTATAATTCTCCACAGTAAGTGGATGTTTAATATTATGGTGATTAATTTGAAATTATAGGAATATTTTCAGATATTGGATTAACGCAACACGAAACCTATTACCGGAACGTAAAATTTTCGAACTTCATCCCTTGGACGGTGAAACATTTGTTAATATAGTAAATATACCACTCGATCATCATGTAAGTAACTGAAATATTGATTAAATGAGTCTAACCAGATTAGAATCCAGTATTATTGATTGATTGATTTGAAAACGGAGCCTTTACAGACTGCACGAAGACTCGCATGTGGCCCATAGTACTATCCCCCTCTTGTTGCAGCCCTTGCCTTAGGAGCCCACACCTTTTAAGAAAGATGCAGGCTCGCTCAGGTCGACCATGCTTTATTTCATCAGGTTCCAGAAACCTGTAACCGAGGTATCTTAGTCTGCGACTGACGAGGGCGTCACATTCGCAGACTATATGCTTGGTAGTTTCATTTATTTAATTGCAGAACCTGCATTCCGTTTCATCATGAGTCCGATTTTGTGCAGGTGATATCTGACTATCCAGTGCCCCGACAGGACGCTGTTAGCTGGCTCCTGTTTAATTTGAAGAGACTTCTTGTCTCTTTGCAGTTTGAAGGACCTTGTATAAGGATCCTTGACTGTCTGAGGCTTTTGATTCAGGGAGCAGCGTTCTCATGAACAAAAAGGTCTTAGTCGCCCATATTTATATTTCCATAACACTGAAAAAGACAGAATTTCGTTCTCATGAGAACGCTGTTTCCCGGTTTCGAGAATAAAGACCCAGGCAGGAAGCAACCCCAAGTGCAGGCTCTGACTCAATAAAGGCACAGTTGCTACCTTCACGCGCCAGCTGGTCCGCCTGCTTATTGCCTTTTATGCCTGTAGTAGTTCTAGGGTTGTCATACGGTCTTGAGCTGATCTTGTCTGAGCGAAGGGCTTGGAGCTGCCAGCCTGTCGCTGCATATATAAATATGCTTCCCCGAGTTATTTCTCTGGAGATTCTCTTGAGCACACACCTGTATGGCGTAGATCTCAGTCTAGTATACCCTTGCAGGGATAACCACCTAGTATTGTCTAGGGAGCTGAAGTTTTTGGCATTGCATCCCTTCTGTGTCCTTATTCTTTAAACAGGGGAGCAGCGTTCCCAGGAGAACGAGTTTTCCGTCTTTGTTACTTATATTATTAGTTGCATATCGTTGAGAAAGACAGAACACCCGTTCTCCCGGGAACGGTGCTCCCCTGTTTCAAGAATAGGGACACTGGTGAGAAGAGGGGTCCTCTCTGACAGAGCTGGGCAGGGCTTGAGTGCTTTGTGCTTGCGAAAGTGCTTGAAGCACTTTGAGGGCTTGAAAGCCCTGTGCTTCAAGCCCTTTTATAGATTTGTAATTGGGGCTTGCAAAGTCAATTACTTTAGAAAAGTGCTTGGTAATTTGTAATTGAAAAAAGTAATTCAAGCCCTTTCAATGAGCTTCAAATACTTTTAGAGGGCTTGAAGCACTTTTGGGAGCTTGAAGCCCTTTGAAAGGGCTTGAAGCACTTTAAGAGGGCTTGAAGCACTTTAAGAGGGCTTGAAGCACTTTTGGGAGCTTGAAGCACTTTGAAAGGGCTTGAAGCACTTTAAAAGGGCTTGAAGCACTTTGAAAGGAATTTGAATTGACCATCATTCAACCTATCCCCCACTTAAAAATTTTCTATCGTGTTTTGTCCCTTAATTTTTATTTTCTATTATTTGAACTTGAACCGTTTTATGTCTTTCCTCTCTTAACAATGGAGGTTTTGGGTTTGAGCTTAGAATAGAATTTTAAAAAAAATTAATGAACTTATTATTCAAATAAATAATTAATTTATATTGGTACCCCATTTAACTTTATCACTGGATTTTTTCCACTTTTCACTTTTCCCCATTGAACATTTTGGAAACCTTAAAATTGAATTACCGTGTAGTACCTCAAGTACCCCAGAACTACATCTCAAAAAAAAAAACATACTACTGCTACTCTGTGAAATGTAAAGTTCGTCTCTACTATACCAATTCTGTGTGATGAGTGTACGCGGTAGCTTATGCCACTTTGAGAATTTTATTACAAATTCAAAGTGCTTTAGGCACATTTAAAGAGCTTCAAGCACATTTAAAGAGCTTGAAGCCCTTTTCAAGGCACCTCAAGCACTTTTGATGTGCTTCAAGCACTTTTCAAATCACTTTGAGGGCTTTGTGCTTGTCAAGCCCAAAGCACTTTGAGGGCTTTGTGCTTGTGAAGCACTTTTGAAAATAAAAAGGAATTTGTGCTTGAAATTGAAGCACTTTGATAGAGGGCTTAGGGCTTAGTGCTTCAAGCCCTTTTACTGAAGGCTTTGCCCAGCTCTGCTCTCTGATAGTATCTGTGAGGCGCTTGCATGTCCCATGGTCAGTGCTCTCTGAACCCATTTCCCCAATTGTTGAGTCTTACTGAAGCCTCCCGGGCCCGTGCCTTCATCCACAAAAAGACGATGAGGCATTATTCCCAGTATGGCCTCTATTGCCAGCGTTAAGGTAGTTCTAAAGGCTCCAATTCTAGCCATATATTGTCTGCCCAGCGGTTCTGAGTCTACGGAAGGAATTCGGACGTAAATGTGCGATGTTGCCACGTTCAATTATAAAAAAGCAAAAATACTAGGCATCAAGTATAGTTCATGTGAAAATCCATTTTTTAATAACAAAATATAGATAACAATAATGAAACGGTAAAGATTCTAACGTGGTTGTAAGATCTATTCTTATTTAATAACTGATTTCTTCAATTTTGTCTAATATAAAAAATGAACATTTTCCAAAGATACCATCAGCTTTTGTCAATTTGGCAAGCATTCAGCCTGGATGAACCTGATTGGTAGAGTTTTTGGCAGGATCGCCGTTGCCACGGGGAATCATACGGTTGTCAGTGGGCTAACGTCACCTTACGTCTCCCTATTGGCCAGGGCTCCTGTCATTGTATCCTCCCATCTTGGAATATCGATTTATATTGAAATATCCAGTGGCGGGGATTTGGTCATTGTCAATTTTCGTGTACGAGTTGCAATACAATATTATACTTCCAAAAAGTTCCGCACGCAGCTGGGTATTTTATGAATGAAATCAGCCATTTTTTTTACAACTGCATTCCCCTTACCGTTGCCCCGTAGACACAGAGTCGCTGGGCAGACATTAGGCAAGTCGTTGTTCAGCTTTGCCCTGTAGGTGGATTTACTGAGCGCGTTCCGCCAAACTAAGCTGCCGTACGTGATCATTGGCCTTATCACTGCTGTGTAGAACCAGTGGACTATGTGGGGCTGTAAAACTCAAGTGCGTCCGATGGATCTCTTACAGGCCCAGAGGCGAGCAGTAGCCCTATTATGGACAACTCTTATCTTTCCAGGTCAGCCTGGAGTCCATGATGACTCCTAGATATTCGACCAAACCGAATGGAGCAAGTCTCGATCCAAAAAGCGTGAGCCCTTCCAGGCCCAGGTTTCTTCGCTTTGTAAATGGTACTACTTCGGTCTTATCCAGATTTACCGAGAGACCGTAATTATAACACCATCTTTCGACCATGTTAAGATCTCTTTTCATGATCCCTTTAATGGTGCTGGGTGCCTACCAGCCACGACGATGTAGTCTTGAGTGTAAATACCTTCCTCGTTCAGAGTGCGGAGCAGGGAGCAGCACATCCAGCACTAGGCACCACAGCAAGGGCGATGGTAAACCCAAATGCTGGCAGCCTCTGGCAACGGTTGAGCTGATCTTCGCACTTCCAATCGATCTTGTAATAATTCTGCCTTCTAGCATGACACAGATCCATTTGACAATGGTGTTCTCTAAGCCAAAGCTTTTCGCAGAATCCTTTATTATACAGATTATGTTATGACGATGGATGATATTTTTATGATTCAGAAAAAAAAAATGCGATAAAACATTCTTTCGTGAAATGAAAAACCATATCATTAGTGGGTAGATATTCCATAGATTTTTGTGTTATTATCTTTGCTAAGTATGTTAAGAGATTTGTGAGAGAAGAGAAGAAAAAGAAAGACTTGTGTATCCACGTTTGAATCCTTTTCCAATAGAAGATTTCATTATGAATGACTTTGGCAGAAAGTCGACAAACAAAGTCACATAACCTATAAATAGCATTGTCAATGTTATTATAGTTATTTACCTAACAAATGCGGAAAGTGATACTTTACCGCACGAAACGGCAGTTGACCGAACGACGCGAAGCGGAGTTCGGTCAAGCCGTTAAGCTTGATCCCAGCAACTGATTTTTTAGCAAAAAATTCTTCAGAGAAAATATTCGGTGATTCCATATAAATTTGGGTGAGTTTATGTATTTTTATTATACATACCTAATGCAAAATTGTTGCATACAACACTCATTTAAGTCATTTTTAAATAATATATTGTCCATAAATGATTGAACCTTACCTAGTTATAGGAAAATCGTGAATACATACGATATTTTGCGAAAATTATACCTACCTAGTGTGGAAAATATCCTACATGATACGTTCGTAGAAAAAAAATTAATTGAAATAACTTATAGTTTTACCAATACACATTAAATATTGAGGTAGGTACTTGGACTATTTCAATAATAAAAACTGTATAATATTAGTTGATACGAGATCCATGGCGAAAAACAAGTAATTTCCTGTTTTTTGTTGTTTTTCCTCCAAATTTCGCAGACAGCCCTGAAACATCGTAGTCAACCATCCAAGGACCTTTTTTTTCAGTTATACATGTAAACCCCATACTTTGTGAGTGGCTTGCTTACATCAAGTCCTACAACTTTTCCTCTACGACTTTTCTCGGAAATGGCACGTATGCGCGCAGGCGACTCGCAAACATGTCGATCTGACGTAGCTATGTTTCTTGATACATGTAGGTAAATCTAATTTTACGAATACTGTTTGATTTTTATGTCTAAATCACGGAAATCAACTTGGCCGACAAAAATAATGGCAAATTGGGGGAGTCCGATACCCCTAAAATGTTTGCGAGTCGCCTGCGCGCATACGTGCCATTTCCGAGAAAAGTCGTAGAGGAAAAGTTGTAGGACTTGATGTAAGCAAGCCACTCACAAAGTATGGGGTTTACATGTATAACTGAAAAAAAAGGTCCTTGGATGGTTGACTATCGTTCTAATCACTTTTTTCAAATAACTTTTTCCGAAATTTTGCCATCCACCCACTTTTCGCGTTTCCATATCTAAATTTTCGAATTTGCCGCCACAACAATGTATTTTTGGTTATCGGACATGCAGGATCGATCGCACATAAAAAAAAATTCCATATCCTACAAATATTATGGGGGACACTATATAACTTTTAAACCAGGTGTGCTAGCTACCTGCGGTTTGTGCCATTCGATTTCTCTTGGCCTAAAGTTTTTTTTAGTAGGTTGCAAATTTTTTGAAACTTAAGTATACAGGGCGAGTAAAAAAAAAACGTTTTTCATCATCGAAATTCTCCACTATTTTCAATGGAACACCCTGTATATCACAACGTCGAAAAAAGATTCATGTTCAAGTTATCCATGTACGAATAGACATCGGCAAACAATTTTGTAACAATCTAGTTAGATATCAATTAAGTTAAAATACATTTTCCAAGAAAATTTAACGAGTTCCAGAGTATTTTCTCTGGAACTCGTTAAATAGAGATAACCCACCAGTAACAGTTTGGTGTGCAATCTCTATCTCTATTGAGAAAAAATATAGACCATTTTCATCAATGAATCAACGATAATGGAAATTGTATACACAGTTAAGACAGGAGGGTATCTGGATGATATCTATTTTCAGCAGGATGGTGCCCCCTCCTCATTATTTTTTAGTAGCAAAGGATTCACTGGAAATGACATTTGGGGAAAGACGGATAAGGAGAGCTGGTCCTATAGAATGGACACCTTACTCTCCTGACTTGAGAGTTCTAGACTTTTTTCTCTGGGGTTATGTCAAGGAAATATGCGGTAATGTAATACTTTGCTCAAATAGTCTGGAAGATCTTAAGCGAAACATTTGTAATGTCATTGAAGCGATTCTCCAGAAAATGTTACACAATTCATTCAATCATTTATTGATCCATAAATGCTTGGAACAGAATGGCTAACATATACATATACAGCATGAATCTTTTTTTTACGTTGTGATATACAGGGTGTTCTATTAAAAATAGTGGAGAATTCCGATGTTGAAAAAAGGATTTTTTTGTACTCACACCTGGTCTAAAAGTTATACTTAAGCATTTAAAATGGGTCACTCTCGGCTGGGACACGCGGGACACCCTGTATTATAAAAAAAAGTTTGTTGCATCAGGGTTTGAAAGGATGTTCTTATAAAAAAAACTATGCATGTGTTTTTCCCAAAAAAATCGATATTTTAGCTGCAAATCGTATATTAAATTAAATTGTTGCAAACTTAAATTGTTTATATAGTAGATTATACCACGAGTCAATAATGATAGCTATTATTCCCGAGGATTATTACGAACTGAGCCGCGTTAGCGGCGAGGGAGTAACATTCCGAGGGAATAATAGCCATTATTGCGAGTAGTATACTCTACTTATTTACGACAAATTAATATATTTAAGATTTTCAATGAACAAATTTCATCCGTCTCATGATTTTCAATACAAATCCACAAGCACTAAACATTTGACACTGACACTTTTGAGGAATAATGACCATTAATCCCGCTACTCGTCATTATTCTCTGGAGGAATAACATGTGTCATTATACTGCCAAAATCACAAATATAATACACACATTATACATTAGTCGTAAATAAAATTTCAAATGCCGCAAAATTGAACTAGCTTTCTTATGTTGAGATTCATGATCAGCGCATCAAAAAACATATTGTCACGGATTCCAAAAAAGCCCTACTTGAATAAAATTTCTCCGAATTGTCAATAGGAATATAACTAGTGCAATGGAAATTATTGATAATTTTTGGGAAATTTGCTCGAATGCATTTTTAGTTGAAAAAGAGCACGAGTGCACGTAGTGCACGAGTGCCTTTTTCAGTTAAAAACGCATGAGTGCAAATTTGTCGAAAATTATAAATATTTCCATTGCACGAGTTGTATTTAATGAGAGAATTTCATAAATCAAAAATTTAAATTTTTTGTCAAAAAATGACAAAACACCAGTTTTCGCACCAGTTAGTATGCAATTATCTGATAATTTACACTAGTGCAAATTATCGCGTAATTACAATCTGATTGGTTCAAATCAACAATCAAAACATGTCAATTTATTGTTGGAATACCAGTTTTGACAGATGTATGAAATTCTCACAATAATAAAAATACTGATAATTATATTGATATTAGAAATTGTAATAATAACAATTAAAGTATGGGTTACATTATCATAGGTATAATATGGAGTATGCTATGTGGGCAGGGAAAAACTTCTCTTCTCTCGTATACCTATGACTAAATAATAATAAAATGTGAATACGTTCGGCAGACGGCGGACGGAGCTCCGTCTGTCTGTTTCCCAGACTCTTGTTAAATCAACGGTACTAGGTAACAAGAGTTCTCCGATTATACCCATAATTTATTTTTTTATATCGTAGAAAAGGACGCAAATAGGTTCTAGGTAATGAGCTGTGATATAGGTACCTAACAAGTTTTTTTTTTAAAAACATTCCACGGCTACCTTTGCCTTTGTCTAATTTTTAATGAAAGACAAGGGTACACAGGGTGTACATAGCCCGACGTAATCTGAACACTTCCCCGATAATGGGAAGCGTTTTTTGGAAAAGAAGTTTTCCAAACATTTGAGAGTGGCCAATTAATACGGTAGATAAGATAAGTAATAAGAAATGCTTTGTTTTGGAAGAAGAAAACTTATCAGACCATAATTTGAACTACACAAATAAGAAATTATACCAAATATAAAGCAAATCATATCAAAGGGACGGATTTCCGCCAATGCGGAAGCTAAAGTAAGTGAATTGCGAAGGGAATGCTTGGCAGAAAAGAGAGCTGCCACCCGCCGTCGGAAACGAGACATCACGGAAAATCAGAAAACCATAGCGCTAGGAAAACAGAATGTCACTGAAGAAAGCCATAGATGCTAAGCTAACTGCTTAGGACTAGGTGATCGAAAGTATCGAGGATGACCCCTAGTCTTAGATCTCCACCAGTGGAGCTCAGAAACTGCTTGATATTTGCTTGACTGTTTTGAAAAATTACCTAATGGAAGCATACCCGAATACACAGAAACCTCGGATAGACGGACAACATTATACAGAGGTGGGCATAAATCTGCAGTCTACGCTATAATACGGTAATGGAATAGGTGACCCAAGCTAGGAAACCAGCTTGGCAAAATAGACGGTCGTGCGTAAAAAAATACCTCTACTACAATCGTTAACACGGAAAATATAGCAGTATATCAATAAGCAAAATGGATGAGGACGAAAAGCTGAAGCTGGTACCGGTTAAACAGAGATAATACTACTGGCACGCAAAAAAGCAAAAGGTCTTTTTTGCGCTTTGCTCAATTGTACCTCGACCTTCGAACTTTGAGCTCAGCATAAAAAGACTCACTTCTTGCCCTTGTGAGATGAGAGAGAATCAACAGCAACAAACAAGTAGTTAGTAGTTACTAATCAGTCTCCAGTATCCAAAACATTTCTATTCTATCTCAGATAGTTTAATCTTAAATTCTTTAAAATACTTCTTCTCTGCCTCGGAACTGAGAATTCAGTAATCATATACTTAGCCCATAAAAAATATCAATACCCATTAGGTAGTTAAGTTAGACCATCCAGTAACTCTTTTTTGAAATTAAAAACGGAATATTTTTTTCCAGGTCTTCATTCACGGACCTTACGAAGTAGCAGACATCCGTAGCAAATCTCTATTCATTGGTCGATTCTCGTACGTGCAACTTTTCTTGAAGCCACTCAGTATTATCACGAGCGAAAATGCCAAACAATTGATGGTGACTCAGAGGAAGTGTCGGTTTTACTATGAAAATAACCTGGAACACTTTCCAGTGTACACTTACGTTTTGTGCCGAATGGAGTGCAGGATTCGGTTGACTATGAAGTTGTGCGGGTGCATCCCACATTTTTATAAAAGACTACGTAAGAGGAATCAGTGGGAAAACAGCTAATTTGTTTGAAATACATATACTTTTTTTCAGCTGGTGAAAAAACTTGCAATGGCAAAGGACTACGTTGCTTAGCGCAGTTTAAAGGTATTTCTTCTTGTATTACTTGTGGCTTACTATGTGTTTTGAGGCAATCAATCGTTTCAGAACAATTGATATCATTGGAAGGCTTAGAAAGCGACTGCAAGTGCCCGGTAAACTGCGAAGAAGTCAATTACGTCGCAGAAGACGTAGACGAGCACGAATTCCTCTGGGAATCCAATTTACAATATGGGATTAGACATTTTCCGGAAATGCGACTCAGACGTGATGTTATTTTTGGATTCTCCGATTTACTTGGTGAGATTTTTGATGATTGGTCACCGCGGGGCTTATTCCATCCATTATCAAGGACTCAAATGAATCAGAATTGCTCGCAGGTTGTGAAGTTTCTAATACCTACTCATATTTTTACTCTATTTTCATCATTGATATACACATACCTATACATATTTTAGCCAAACAAAAACCATATACGTACTTTTTTGAGCAAATTCACTTCCCACTTAACAATGAACAACTTTATATGACGATCTAAGAAAAGCAAAGAACAAAATTGCGACGTTTGTCGTTTTGTTTATAGGTATGTAGTTGAATTATTTTCATTTTCAATGTGTTTTTTTTTTCAGTTTATATTGGAGGAGTCATGGGACTTTTTCTTGGATCTAGCGTTCTTACGGTCATAGAACTTTTGTATTATTTCACGTTAAGGCTTTTTTGGATTGTTGTGAGGAATAAGAAAATGTCATAAAACCATATTTAAGTTATTTCTAGAAAATTTTTCATAGTATATACACACATATTCTTAGAAAAATAAAAGTGGGTTCATGTAACAATAATTGCTTTTCTGTATCTTTGATTTTTTTCCGTTTCTTTAACTCTTTCCTTTTTCTGAAACTTCTAAAAGTATCTTTTCGTCGCCAATTATCCATGTTTATGAGAAATCTAGTTAACGAAATAAATGATTTCCTTATGTTTGGATCTCATAGCAAAGGCAGTATTTAGTTCGATGAGAGATTTATTTATAATTGTTCATAGCAGGTGAGTCAAAATCATAAAACTTCAAAATTGAATTCAGCATAGACGTTATATTTCATACGTGAAAAATTGGAATTATAAACTTACACTTACTAATCCACTTCAGTTTCTAAAATTATCATCAAATTGATGGGGAAGTAAAAAAAGGAGGATTCCATTCATGGATGCTCAATTACCAACTTTATAAAAACAACAAAACATTTGAGAGGTTGCCATTTTCTTCCAGAATCCTCCCCGGAAGCGTCACTTATGAAAAAGGCGGCAACTGTTTTATTTTGGCGCCACTACTATTGGTCGGCAGAGATTACTGAGGATAGCCCAACTTTCGAAAATTGACTCGTTACTGGCCAACCACAAAAGAGAGGATGCTTATGCTCTGTATCCCTGAACAAATTTTCAGTATCTTTCTATTATTGTGTTCTTTCAGGATAGGATTTGTTTCAGTGGATTGTATTTTCAGTGATGATACAGTTATAGTGAAACTAAGAGAAACTTCTTTTTTGTCTCTTATGTGACAAACGAATGACTGTGCCAAACCATAAGTAGACATGATTTATTGTTAATTGATATGTGACATGGAGTTAGTGAAAATTTGAAGTGTTTAGGTACTCACAGAAAAAAAAAAGGTAAATAAAACTCTACAATAATGAAAGTTATTAGATATTATTGTCTCGATTAAAGATTTCTTAGTTTCATTTATCAAAAATAAGAATCTATTATCTAATTGGCGGATTCCGGTACGCTGTTGCGTGTAGATCTCCGAGCAATAACAATACCTAAATATAAACTTTAATCTAGGATTGAAATACTCGATGGAGTCTGGGATATTTGGATACCTAATGTTCGCTAATGTAGATTTTGTAGATATCAGGTAATTGTTCAAAAATAAATCTTTTTCTTGAGATTTTGGATCACTGGTGCCTGGTACCATTAAAATGGCAAAACGAGTTAACTTAATTTTAAATTTTTTCTCTCTGTTTTGTTAATCTACCCGTTGTCGCTCCTGAGCTCTAGTTATCTTTTTTAAATGTATTGTAAGATTTCTTCGTAATTTAGTCGATAAAATTGATGAAAAATCTCCACAGATATTTGAATAGATAAGTTTCCGTCAGCATAATTCTTACTTTGTCTTGCAATATCCTGTTATAGCCCTTACGCTCACTCTATTTTGTTGAGGCGTATAGGGTACAGTATATTCTGATGCAGAAATTGTGAGATTTGGCAGCTACATATTTTCCTCTATTATGCATTTTGATTTTGATACCTAGGTACATCACATTGTCATCTTCAATTGCCTTTTATAGTGCTTTGAGCTTCACTCTTACTTTTAATTAAGCATATACACTCTTGAAATGTGAATAATCATCAATCATTATTCTTTGATAATATTGCTCACCAATATCTACTTGTTGGTATTCTCACTGGTCCTTCAAGATCAATGTTGTCTTCCTTCTCGACATAGACTGCACACTTACTTGGTATCGGCAACTTCATTTTTTTTCATGTATTCTTTGGAAATATGTCATAATCTTGTGTGTCAGATGTCTCCGCTAACTATTTATTAAACTGCACAATTCTCCTGTTAGAGTAAAACTTGCAACATGAGGATTTTTACTGCCTACATAATTATTACATTAGTAGTAGCATTGTATCAGTACTTTTGCCTTAAATTATTGCCTTATCTCGTTCAAATAATATCTTGTTTTATTTTTCATTGATCTTTTCAACTGACAATAGATTTTGACTCAACTTAAGTACAATCACTACCAAAACATTGATTTTGATATTTTCATGTTGTATCTACTGTAGTAGCTTGCCTCTTTTTGTTACTGTTAAAAAAAAAATCCATTTGCCACTCTAATCTTCATTTATTTCTCTAGAGTTTGTATATCTATCATAAATTCTTTCATATCTTCAACCACAAGATAATCTGTGGCTCCGCTGTTCAATATAAAACCCATTTTTGAATAATCTATTATCATGCATGTTTCAGCATTGAGAACTTCACTTAGCATGGAAAGTATGGAAAAGGTGCTCCTTCTCTCAAAAACATTTCTAAGAGACGGCATTTTTCCAGTAGCGGTTCGTGTATTTCTGAATGTTTATCTGACATCACTTTACCTACTATATTATTTATTTTTTCGTGTCAGTTTAATCAAGCATTTTTTTTTCTATACGTTCCCAAAAATAGCTATTTTGTGGACTCATTTTAGTCCGTAAAATGCTTCATTTTCGGCCTAGTCTGTAAATCGCTTCATTTTCCTAGTCCTTAAAACTCGTCAAAGCAACCTTTTCAGATTGAATATACCTGCCGCACCTGCCAATGCGAATGCATGATCGGTTAAAAATTATGTTGTCACTTTTTATTTACGCTTTAGTGTATATTCAATACTGAAGAGTTTTTGGTTAGTTAGTTAGCCCATCTGTGGCAGGTACTGAGGTCCCTGGTTACGTAAACTCACAGCTATAGTTGTTTTTGAGCCAATATCTCTAGATTGATTATTTCAATTTGTTAGGATATTCTCTCGTCAGGGTAGGAAAATGTTAGTAAATTCAACAAGGCCCTAATACACGCTCTGAAAACACGAAATCAAAATCTCAGCACAAAAAGACAGCACATAATTTCTTAGGTTTTAATTTACTTCTTTATCTGGGTTGTTTACAGCATGAAACGATTTTTGTTAAATACCTACATAAACAATGCACGTTATAAAAAATGTGATGAGGTTTCGTCTCCTTGATACATAATTAGATTGATTCTTGGATATAGGAAAGTTTGGGTTAGTTTGTAACTCATTACAATTCACTATGGAGGTTGAAAAGGAAAGAAAAATTAGCTTTTTAGACACTGAGGTTCATCATAATCAAGATGGTTCCATCTCAACTAACTGGTATATTAAACCTACCAGCTCGGGTAGAATACTCAACTTCCACTCAAACCATCCCTTGTCGAACAAATTAGGTATCATATCAGGATTGATACACAGAGCAAAGAATTTAAGTAGCACAGAGTTCCACAAGAAGAACCTGGAAAAAATTAAACAGATATTAAGAAATAATAACTACCCTACAAATTTAATTAATAGATCAATGAGTAAGTTCATAAATAGAGTACAGCAACCAAAATCAGATGCCAAGAGGTACTATAGGTTTCCTTTTATAGATGGTTTATCACAAAAGATTAACAAGTGCTTCAAGAACACAGATTCAGTGTTAGCCTATTACAACACAAAAACTACTAACATCTTTTACACTAAATTAAAGGACCCTATTCCATGGGAAAAAGATTCTTATATTGTTTATAAGATACCATGTGAGTGCCAGCAGTGTTATGTGGGACAAACAAAGCAGTATCTGAAGAGAAGACTACAGCAACATAAAAATGATGCAGGAATGACAGAGGTGGAGATGTCGACAAAACAGCCCTAGCCAAACACCACTTCGAAACAGGACATAGGTTCCAATTTGAGAAAGCTACTATTCTGGACCAAGAACCAAATTTCTACAAAAGACTGATAAGTGAAATGATTCACATAAATATTAACAATACGGTTAACCTGAAAAGTGACACGGCAGGCTTAGCCCCAATATATGGGAATATTTTAAAATTATACAATGACAGGAATCATAAGGATGATGATGACATCTAGAACACATTCAACAATGTTTTCCAGTCTTCGGTGTAATGAGGTGTGTAAAAAATTGTGTTTTTATTCTTAATTTTTAAGTTTTTTATGTGTCAGTAACTAATGTCCGAATGTGTATTGTCTTAAAATTATTTTTTCTCCAAACGTCAAAAAAACGTCACTTTGTCAGCACCTGTCAAGATGTTAGAAATTTAATTTCCATGCTCTTAGGCAAATCCAGCAGGTTAACACCTGTCGAGATGGTAGAAATTTAATTTTTATGCTGCTAGGCAACCGCAGCGGCAGTAGAAGTACTTTTAGTGCCGCTGGAGCGGCAGCAAAAGTACTTTTAGTGCCGCTCGTACTTTTACTGCCGCTTAACCATTAAGTTACCCCCGAGCTTACCCCATTCGTTTGGAGAAAAAATAGCGTGTTGCATACGGAGTAGAAGCACTTTTTTGTGCTTCAGCAGTATTGCAAGCCTCACTATGTTCGGCTCGCAAACTTACCGCTTCAGCACAAAAAAAGTAAAGCTTCTACTCCTAATACAACAATATACTATTATATCGTTTGTTTTTTGTAGTTGCTTGATTGTGGTGACCATCTAAATAGTCGGTGTACTTGCTCGATCTTTGAACGCAACCATATGAAATGTACACAACCCTGAACGGATTGTCAAAATTGTCAAATTTTAAAGAAAATTATTATTGCATTGTTTACTAGATTATTAATTAGAAAAAATCGAAAAAAGAAAAAAGAAAATTGAATTTGTAAGTTCATAAAATTATATGGTTTCCTGATGAGAACACATAGGTACATGCACTATCCACAAAATTTGCTTATAGGTGTCAAAGGTTGATTAAAGAATGCCGATTCCAAATTAGTATACTAAATGAACATCCACGGTTGTAAAACTATATATATATATATATATACTAGTTTCTGAGTAAGTTATTTTATCAGATGAAAGATTTTATTGTATTTGACTGAATGCTTGTTCTGTAGGGCTTGAAAAAGTAACAATTAAAGGTTACGAAACGTTGCCAGGAGAAAAATTGTTTTAATTCCTAACCAAACTTTCCTATACCCAAGAATCAATCTAGTTATAAAAAATTGTTATAAACAAACAAAAAAACATAAAAATGAAAAAAATTATACATGTTTAAATAATGGAACTCTTAAAAACAAAATAACGATTATTCAACTGACCTGTGATCGCACCTGGACACACACACTATTAACAAATTGGACTGAACAATCAATTTAGTGCAAAATAAAAATAAAAATTAAATATTAAACAATTACAGACAGGCGACACGCGTCCAAGGGACCAGTCTCAGCTTGTTCTCTAGTCTCATGCCTAATCGCTTCTTCTCTACCTCCTGTTCGGATCGGTACTCTCGTTCTCCCCTGAACATAAACTTCGTGGCGCAGTACGTGGTTGCAATATTTACTTTTATTCAGTAAACGTTTTTTTTTTAAAGTAACAATATTTAAAGAAATAATATTTTAAATGGGTGGTTTTTCGCACTCGTTTCTCACACTTTCCATTATTAATCTGGCTGTCGCCCTCCTCAGTCTTTTTCATAGTTGCCTCCATCAGCATTTTTGCGGTTCTATTCTTCAGTGGACACGGACACGCCTCTGAACTATATTTGACTGTGACTATACTTTTAACGATTATGTTGGATATCAATGATATTTTTAGTTCTTTTTGTCCTAATGTTATTATTACTCTTCAACTTTCTGTGTTACCTTTACCTCCTCAGGTACGTACCTACTGATATGCGTAGGTAGGTACAGTTTCTTCTCCATGATTCGCAGTTTTTTTCTGTGTCTATTATTTTATACCTACTCTTATTTAGGAAACTTTATGTAGGTATGTCTTTTTCTTCTGTTTTATTTGAATTTGCTCTGCTCATTTACCTATATAATAATTGGTTAAAACTTCTTAAACTAAAACTCTGCAGTTAGTACCTCTCTAGTAAAGTAGTTAATTATTAGCATTCTCGTGAGATGATTTGGCTGAATGTTGGGTAAATATTTAAAGGGGCTTCTCGTTGACATGCCAAGTCTATGGTTAAAAATATTGACTAATGTATTACGAATAATTCAACTATGTTAATGTTCTGGCTTGACGGTCGTCAATATTTCCTAATTTTATTTCCAGTTAAATTTCTATCCCAAAAATATACAATGAAAAAGCTCAAATTAACGACTGGTGGCTCTTAAACTTCACTCCATCGATCTATCGAGAACACTTCTGTTCCTTCTTACTCAACGTTTTTTGCTATACTTACCATGAACAAATTCCTTTGTAAACATATTACAAACGTGCGAAAAATCAACCTTAGTAATTAATTTGACTAAAATTAATAGTTGGGCGTTCATATCTAAATCTGGGTCGGATGCCATCACTAACTTTTAAAATTGACATGGACCGAAGGCAGCGGTAGCTCAGTTGCTATTATTTTGGCAGATTAGAATACTTTCTACCGCAAACTTACTTATATCACGATTTTTATGTTTCCATACATTATCATTTTAGCAATAAACTTTCCTAGTAAGTAGCTAATTTATACTTTTTGAAAGTCTTGAAGACTTGAACGTCTTTGGAGCAGCTTCAAATATTATGAAAAACTTAGTTTTTCTATTCCATATTTTACAGAATTCCTCAATACTTAGTACAAATATCATTACCAAAAGATAACATGAATTTGGCAGTTGGTACCCCGGTTATTTCGTGTACAGGAAGCTTTACCCTGATCCCTTGTCTATCACACTCATATTAGCTTTTTCTGGAAAATCAAATTCCCAGAATTCATCTTTTTTGTTCATAAATTTCACCATGAAGCCTTCTTCCATAATATATAACCTTCAACTACCGAAAAACGATATTTCGGATTTTTTAGTATCAAATGTAGAGTTGCCATACGTCCGTTTTTGCAACGGACAGTCCGTTATTTTGAAACTTTCTGTTTGTCCGGTCCGTTTTAGTCGATTGTCCGGTATTTTTATTATTCATTTAATATTATATTGAATACTAGGGGTCAGTTTCTCAATAGCGAGCCACCTAGTTCCGGGTTAGTTTTAACTCCAGGGTAAACGTATCCAGTTGCAATGTTTAGGTTCTAGGCTTTTTTGGAAACGCTGATCCAATTAACTGAATCACCAGCTGATGTACTTTGTCTGTTTTCAATCGTGTTGAAAAAAGATAAAAAACAAGCAGCTAGTGATTAGGTTAATCATATAATCAGATCAACGTTTCCGAAAACTGAAAAGGTCTACTATTTTAATATTAATATTCCATGTGGCGTCATCTATGAGTATAAAGGAGCACAACCGGACTGGCGGGACACAGGCTGCGCTCCTTAGCACTACCAGTAGGTGAAGGTTGGCTACACTGAAATTGATGGGATTCCCCTAATATGATTTTCCTGTTTTGATGAAAATCAAGTTGGTTTTACTTATGACTAAAAAATTATCCCTCTTCCGCGCAGCCACCATCCATAAAAATAGATAACGTCAAACCCTGTTTATTTATTTTTTTTGTCAAATGTTAATTTGGGCTGTTCGTCTGTTATTTTCTGAAAAAAAAAAAAATGGGAACCCCCAATCAAATGATACTATTTTTTTTTTTTTAAATCCTACTTACACTATCATTAGGAAAAGTTACATAGGTATTACATTATGTTTTTTTCTACTCTACTTTTCCGTATTTGAATTTTTGCTGGTTTTTTCTTGCTATCGGGTAAATAACCTTAGATTTAATAACATTTTTACTCACATACCAGTACCCATACTGTACTCGAATCTCGAACCCAAAAACAGTCAAATATCTCACAAAACCACCCAAATTAAAAACATCCAATAGAAACATGGAATATTTTCAATAAATTAAAACTGATAATTATTATACAAGAGAAGTTTATTACCAAAAATACAAAGATAAATATAGTTAATTTGAAATATTTAATAGGGTATTTTATAAACAGGAAACCACACGCGAAATAGCCGGCGCATATAACCTGATTTGTGCCACAGAATCGTCGAAAATGTCGACTGAGGGAACATATTTTTTTCTTTTGATTTTTCAAATTGTCCGGGTTTTTTTTAAATATTTTTATGTGGAAATCCAAATTGAATCATCCTTTAGAAACAGCGTTCAGATAAGAGCAAATATCATGAGGTGAAAGCCTTATTTTAGATTTTCCAAATTGGAATTTGCGTCCTTGCTGCATCCAGGTGTGTTAGAGTCATTCAAAAAGCTGTTGTTTCCAGATATACCTGAAGTCATTTGATTTAAAACAATCGCAAAAATTTATCTAGATTTTGTTAAAAATAAATTTTTAATGGAGGAAAGTCGAAAAACAGAAAGTGAGGAACTAGAATCAAGAGATGCTGTTATCAAGGTATGGAAATAGCAGCTTCCACTAGAATGGTGGGACTAGTGGAACATAATAGAGACAATTATTTTCGATTAGGGAATCATTTATGTGAGGAGGTTTGATAAGATTAAGATTAAGATTAAATCAACGGACATGGCGTAGAAGGGTCCTCTACTACTTCAACCTTTTCAGATTGTTTGTGAAATCTCCTGTCTGACCTTGTAGAGCGTTTTCCAAACCCACTTCTCTGATAAGTTTCCAGAGCCGTGAAACTGGTCACCTCATATAGCTTGCCGGTTTGGGCTTCTCCTCACTAAGCTTTGTGATCCTGAGCCTGCATAACGCATCGCAGTGGCATCAAACATGTTCGGAAGCTTCTTCCGCCTTCTGGCAGAACCTGCATAGTATCTTCTGTCAGGCTCATTCTTTCCAGGTGTTTTTTGCCCTGTTAATTCACCTACCATTATCCTCAAAACCTTATGGCTGTGACATAATAGATGATGAGAACTTGGGCGAGCAGGATTTAATGGAATGCTTTGTCTGTCGTTGTTCTGATGTTTGCAGCCACCAGCTCTGGAATTCTCTATCTATTCAGTTCTTGATGAGATTCCGCAGAATGGTTCTGGTCCTATCATCTCAGTTGCTGAGCCGCCTTTAGCCAAGTCTTTAACCTCTTCATTGCCTAGGTGGCCCTGATGGCCTGGTACCCACGGTAAATTGAGTTTGTTGGACAAGCCCCCCTCCTCTTGGCATGTATGTAGTCCCTGAACAGTTTAGAGTTGATCTTCTGGGAGCTGTTTGCATTCAGGACCGTTTGACTGTCCGAGTAAATGACGATGTTTTAACTCTTCACTTCTTCAGTATGGTACAGAGCTTTATTGCAGCGATTTCCGCCTGAAACACCGTGGCGTACTATCCAAGGCTTATGGATATCTTCATCCTAGGCCTGTCCCCGTAGATGCCAGCTCCGAACCCCTTGTTGGTCTTGGAGCCGTCGGTCCGTCGGTTGGTCTGCTTTAAAGGCATCTCCGTACAAAGAGGCGACCTCTTGATTCTCCTCTATTTTCCAACTCATGGTCCTTATAATCGGACCTTGGCCTTGTTTGAGTCTGTAACGTAATGCCTTTCCTTCACCCTGTATGTAGATATGTAGCGATGGCAGGTCAGGTTCAGCGCCGCAGCACCTCTAGGACTGCAGTTGGGGTCGTTTTCATGGCCCTCGTGATGCACACGCATGCTAGCCTTTGCACACTTTGAAGCTGTCTGATTGTTACGGCCTGCGTGACCTCTGCTCCCCAGGGGCCCGATTCTCCTCTGAGGGAGTAGAGCTCCCCGATAGAACGAATGTTTTGTTCTTGTCAACGTAGGCAGCCGAACCAAAGGATATCATCATCAGCCTTATTACCATTTTGTACAGGTTCACCTTTGGGTTAAGCCCCCAGCCGAGGGAAATTTTTCCTTCTGAACGATTTTAAGGTGTAGACTCCAGGTCATTTTTTGGTCAAAGATGAATCCTAGATATTTGACCCTCTTTCAAGACTGGGATTACCACTTTGTTAAGCCTAGGGCAGCTTAGCCCAGTACCCTCTTCGTTGTGAAGGGAAAAATTACGGTTTTCTGCGGATTAATCGATAGTCTTTCCTTCCTGCACCAGTTGTCGACTATCGACTATGTTCAGTGCGTTCTTTCTGAAGCATATTCCAGGCGTCTGCCTCTGAATAATATGACCATATCGTCGCCTTCCTTGCAAAGGGGCCTATCTCATTTTTTGATTTTTCAGGATAGAAAAAAGTACAAATATTTTGTGAGATTATTTTCGTGCCAAATCTGAGATAGGCCTAATACTAAAAAAGGCGTATCTTCGAGATTACCTATATTTGAGATACGCCTTCTAGATGGTAGCTGCAGGTAACTGTTTTGATGCCTCCCCATGGCCTAACTCAATTTAGCAATTTTTTGAGATAAGCTCCTTTGTAAGGAAGGCGACGATATCGTCCTCGTAATCAAGACAATGGAATCTCTCCCAGTCCAGTACAGTGGCGACAGAGCGCCTCCCTGTTGGCCGCCCCGAGCCACTTCTGCTTCTACTGTCACACCTGTTTTTGGCATATACTAAACCCCCTCGCTCCTCATACGGAGAGTGTCAGATTAAAATCGACGGATAATAGATCATCTGATGTCACTCAGCGGATAGTGTGTCAATGTGGGGTCCCTAATATATGTGTCCTCCATTTCCAGCATTTTGTATGGAAACGACGAGAGACATATAGGTCTATATGACTTAGGCGTTTGAGTCCTGCCGATCTTTGTCTACTTTGACAACTGTCGCATTTTGCCATACCTCTGGTATGTAGCCCCAAGCGATGCATGCTCTGAAAATTTTGCATAGATCAAAAGTGTGTTTTGACTTTTCTGGAGCAGTGCTGGGTCGATTCTTCCATGTGGGCCTAGCGATTTGAAGGGAAGGAACTCGCCTAAAGCCCATTCGATTCTCTTATATGCTACCACCTCCTTTGCCCTGTCCCAGTCCACCTTCACTGGTCTTCTGGGACTTTAGACCTGTTTTATCGGCTAAGTTTGATCACTAATAATGATCCTGGAAAGTGGATATCGATTAGCAGTCCCAGGTTTTCCTCGTTAGTGCTCGTGTAAACCCCGCCGATCTTTTTAGAGGACCAGGAGCACCCTCCCTTGCAAGGACTTTGTGCACCCTAGCGCACTTTGGCACATCTGTGATTCCTTCACAGAACCGCTCCCATGATTTTCTTTATGCCTTGCGGATCTCCTTATTGTACTGCGTAAGTTTCTACCATTGGCGTTGGTTGGTGCTTCCCTAGATTATGTGATGGGCATTTACATCGTCTCCAATTACGATATTTCGTCTTGTTGCTCTGCAGTGGGCTATGGCATCCCTCATTGAACGTGGGGGACTCGTCCTCTTCTCCAGGGAAGTACATCACGCAGCAGACTAACCAGGACTTGGTCCCTTTCTCTGCTATTGTTACGGTTGCTTGTACTGTAACAGAATCGCCGGAGCAGAGCTCCGAAATTAGTGTACAGCTAATTTTATTACTGTTGTATAGAATATAGGCTCTTGGATTGTTAGCCTCTGATGTACAGTAACTCACATCCAGACGGGTAAAGTTCTCTGATGGCTCCGTTGTTTAGCCACGGCTCCTGAAAAAGGGCGATATCGAGGCCTTTTTTTTGAAACCTTCTACACAGCACTGCTGGAGCAGCCTTGGCGTGGTGAAGGTTTATTTAGATGACCTTGATAGTATCCATGTTTTTACGAAGCAGGGCTGGGAGAGCGGCTCCTTAGTAGGACCTCCTCCTCTTCCATTACGTCGTCCTGTTGCCTATAGCCTGCATGTCTTTTCCGCGGACTGGTGCCATTTTGAGTAGAAGGCCCTTCAATGTCGCCCTATCGTACGTCCTCGGCCAGTTCCGTATCGCCGACCTTCTTTGACGTGCTGGCCCTAGCGTCTACGGCAGTGTTTTGGACCTTCTCCTCAGGTTTCTTGGCTTTTTCCTGAACTTAAGCCTTCCAAATCCGAAGTAGGGGCTCATCTCCAGTTTTTCTATACCTTCTAGGGACTCCTTGCTCATGGATAATGTCCAGAAATGGCCCTTGTCCATTGGAACTGTGCCCCAGGAGTTCCACAAGCTTGTCTTCAGGACTCTATTACCTACCGAGAGTTTCTTAAGTATTCTCTTAGCGGACACTCTTTCTCCCTTTTCGTTTGGGATAGAGACAGTGCAGGTCACTGGCTTCGGTAAGTCCTGGCCTGATGGTGCTTTTAACAGCGCCCCCTCCCAGGGCTTAAGTGTTGGCACCGTTTTTGTTAGCCACCCTGGACTGGTCTTGTCCGCGCAGGTGACCTCGAGATATCCCGGCCTATGATTGCATGTTTCAAAACGCATTTAAGGGTTGTTTTCAGGGATGTTTCCGTTAGAGCTCGAGATCGCTGATAGGACTTGTTCTATCCTGTTTGTCGTTATCTGGGCTTCAGGGTAGCCTTCGCTGACACTGGCGACCGCAACTTTCTCGCTGCTCGCTGCGTTTTTGTAGACTTGCAGGTCGTTGTAGCCTGTTTTAGGGTTTAGATATTACAAAACGAAATTCCATTTTTGTTATAGCCCAGAGGTCATCTAGTTCGGTAGCTCTCGACAATAATTGAATACTTTCACCTCCACATGTAATCAGGGCCGGATAGGGAAATTATTTCGGCCCGAGTTCTTATATCGGCCCACCCAGTAGAAGATCTATAACCTGTGCTTTCCCAAAAGCGCCACAGTCTAAATTTTTTCAAATTTTCGAGGTCCTGCGTTCTCCTTGCACATTAGAATGATAGAAAAATCAATTTATGCAAAAATAGACTTCTGCAAGGAAAATTTAATTTATCAGTCAAAGTATTAATAATTTGGAGAAAGTAGTATACCTACGCCGAAGTCCGAAGTTGATTGGCCCACCGAAGTGAACGTCGCACCGAGTTTTATTCGGTAACTCGCCGATCAAATCCGGGCCTGCATAAAATTGAAGAATACACAAATTAAAAGTTGACATTTTTGGGTTGGGAGATAGAAAAGGTAAACAATCACTTCTTCTAGAGTAGTCAAGCGAGTTTTGATAAGAAAATCTTGGATGAATTTGATAAAAATTAAGTATGTACAGGGTGGTCATTTTATCTTGATAACATTCCAAACTGTCATAATTTCTTTATTTTTGATTTAAATAAATAAAAAAACATACTGTAGGGTTGGTTTCCAAGTTTCAGATGGGTCGAACAAAAAACAAAAGACTAATATAGGTATTTTGACAGTTATGCACACAAATAGTATTTTTCTAAATGGAACACCCAGTAAATTTTCAAATTGTTTGATAATATGTTCCATTCTAATTATGTACTGGGTGTTCCATTTAAAAAAATGCTAGTTGTGCGCATAACTGTCAAAATATATTAGTCTTTTGTTTTTTGTCCACCCTATCTAAAACTTGGAAATCAACCCTACAGTATGTTTTTTTTTATTTTTTCAAATAAATATAAAAATAAAAAAATATGACAGTTTAAAATGTTATCAAGATAAAATGACCACACTGTACAGTTGTTTCCTTCTATAAGTCAGATTTGAAGTTTGGATATAGGTATATTTCAGTCAATTTCAAAATAATTATGCAGATGGTCATTGGTCTCATTTGAAGTATGTTTCAGGATAGGTACCTTAATCGACTGGAATATAGGAGGAGTAAAAGCTCTAACTTAACAGTTGTTTCTTATGCAGATTTTGCAAAAAACAAACCTCCAGTAGGAAAATGTTCCAGGATGTTCAATAAATTAGAATGATAATACTGTTTATTGAAGGAGTTCAGAGAAAACTGCAACCTAACATCATCTTATTTTTTCTTTGATTAGGTAGGCAATTTCCCAAAAAATGCTTACCAACAGTAGATCAGCCCGAGTTCCCAAATGCGCAAGATGCAGAAATCACGGAATGATATCTACTCTCAGGGGCCATAAAAAGCAATGCATATACAAACACTGCAACTGTACTAAATGCGGTTTAATCAAAGAAAGACAACGGATTATGGCAGCGCAGGTAACACTAATGTACATTTTTTTATTCATTTTTATTTATTATTCTGCTTTTATGTAGAGATACCTGTTAAAACCTTATTAAATATGCAGAGCTCTGCACCAGATGGTCAAAATATTTTTGCAGTGTTGTTTCAAACTTATATTGCTTGTCTTTTCTGTATTTTTCTTCGTCTTGTCTCACCCTAGAAAAGTGTCGAAATAGAATACAAACGTTCGATGAATATTGTCGAATAAATAGGTATCAATTTCATATTTAATAATAATTATTTCTTCTAGTATTTTCTTGAAATTTCAACAGTTATATACAGAATAAACTAGGATAATTTTCGAACGTCCCGATAGAACCAACTTAAAATAAAAAACCCTTCTAGCCAAAACGAAATACGATATGTGTCCTGACATTTGGGAATGATTGGTTAGTCGATATTTATTCCATTAGAAGTGTTGACACAGTATCGCTCTTCTTTTAAAACAAGAGGGTACATCAGTAATCATTTGGATAAATCGAACAGGCCTCTCGTGACATATTTTTGCTTTCTCAAGTTTCAAACTTTTCTAAATCGAACAACAAAAAAGCAGAGTGGTTTCAGTTTTTTTTTTATCTAGTTTAAGTAATATTTATTGTACTCAAGTCTTATTGGTATGATAGGGCTTTTTTGGTTTGGTACGGAAACCTCAAACACTTGTACAGATAGAAAAGGTTTAATTCAGTAACTTAGATGAAAATTTTAGGTTGCCCTTAAACGTCAACAAGCAGCCGAAGATGCTATAGCGCTTCACCTAGCATCAGCAGAAAGTGGTACAACATACGAGTACTTGCCTCCGGGTAGAATTTATGGAATGCAAGTTACTTCACCTGAGGCAGAACCTCTGGATGGCGACGACCCGCCTCAGTCTGAGAAATTTTCCTCTCCGTCGGAGAAGTTACCTTCTGACGGTGTTAAAGACGATGTTAATGTTAGTCCGGCATCCGTGGAAATGTTGAGCAAGTTGTTCCCTAATAAAAAAAGGACGGTCTTGGAATTGGTTCTGAAAAGGTAGGTCATAATTCAAATTCTTCACACCTGATAAACCTTTAGACAAATTTAAAACATCAAATTAGTGGTAATTATTTTATATTTGGTACAATTTTTTTTTCTACAAACCATCTCATCTCCTTTTGAAGCGAATTGCTGCTTGTGTATATGATTTCTAGTAGAACCAGAATCGGTGTCATTTAATTCATAAACAAACACACAGCAATTAGTTGTGCGATTTCAATCGCTGTCTATAAAGCTTTGTAGAAGATCAGAACTTATCTTTGCGTTATTGTTGAGAGACCTGAAGTAATATGGACAATAAAGAATGGTCTCCCTCTAATATGGATCGAATATCCAAAATTAGAATGGGATAGATATGGAAAATAAGGTATGTGTTCCATGCTCGATTAGGGGTATTCTAGAATGAGAAAAATTTTACCCTCGAATTGAGAAGCTTCTTAACCTGTTAAGTATATCCAGAAACTCTGCTATATTGCCTATATTATGAAAGATACTTATAAAGATATGAAGAAAGGTTGTTTGTGGTTAGGGAGTGTGATATTTCCTGAAGGGAGGCAACCAAGTCTCTAGGGATGATAACTGATAAGTGAAGTATTTAACAGCTTCAAACGAGCAAACGGAATTGCTTCTAGAATATCGTAATGACAATTTTCTCGAAAGACTTTCCGATAATAATTCACATATTGTTTGCTTGGGCTTCATGAAGCTTTAAGTATGTCTAGAATGTCAGCCTAAATTATTCGATTTCAGCTTTATTGGTGTTGTCATATCAACAAGGAGTTTTTTAGTGGTATTATTAAATAGTAGATGAAAATAGTGAGGTTTAGGACAGAAATCAAACTCCTGGATTACCGACGTTTCGGCCTTATATTAGGCCTTCTTCAGGGCTGAAAGAATAATACACATCATTATATCCTATCTGTGTCTTGGAAACATCGCTATCGACTTCAGTAATAATTTTTTAAAAAATGACATTCAGAAAATTAGAAAGCTACAAAAATTTCAAAAAAAATCAAAAAATTCTTTCTTTCCTAACATTCAGCATTCAAAAAACCAAATAAATATAAGAAACAATAAAAGTACAAATAAATATTGAAATCTTAAAAAACACAAAAACGAAAAAGTTAATTAGACTACAGGTAACGAAATATGAAAAATTCGATGGTTATTCCAGATCTCAATACTGTTATTTCTATAATAAAACATGAAAATATTTTGATTTAGGTAGGGTAGAGGAGCAACCGAGTAAATTGTACTCGATTTGGTAGTCAAAATTTCAAACTTTTTACCTAATTTTTAGTGACATACCTCTTCTTCTAATTAGGAGCTTCCGTAAACACTTAACTCTAAAAACTCTTCATTGTACATAATCATTTGTGACACGATTTATCTAGTTTGGAATATCCATAAAAAAATTAAAATTTGTTGGTACTTTCTCTATTTCATAATGTTTGTTTTATGCAGTATTTTTTCTTTCTCCCGGCTTTACTGTATGTTGTTGTTGATCAAAACCCATGCTATCATTTGAAACGTGACTTCTGTAAAACAGTCTTCTGTGCTAAAAGGATTGACCAATGCATGAAAGATTTCCTGAAAATCACTGAAGAGTCTCGAAACGTAAGGCATACGTTTGTAGGATTGAGCTAAGTGGTGTTCAGCATTCATAAATTCATGTAGATGACAATTAATTCTGATATCATGTTTTAGCTTCCCATTGTAATACAAGAATGGGCCACTTTCACATTTTTCAAAAACATATTTTAATTATTCTTTCAGTCATCCTAATAGTATCTGTATACTTTTTTACCGAAAAAACAAGCGCTTATTTTTGAAAAAAAAACTATTTAAAAATCGAATTTTCAAACTGGCGCGAAAACGCGAAATTGGTTTGTGACGTCACAAACCAGAAAATCAACAAAAATGCGAGGATGCTAAATTTCTCATTAGTAAATCATTACACATTTCACTAGCTAGAAACTATTTTCGTCCTTTACTAGATTATAAAAAAATAAAGGATAAGTATAATCGTTATAACTCATTTAAATTTCGCATTTCTACATGTGGCAACAAGCACGTCAAAATCAGCTTTAGCCAATCAGAGGGCGTTTTCAATCACGTGATTTTTCGTTTAAATTTTTAGTTTTTACTAGCTAACCCGGGAACTTCGTACCGCCTCTGAATTATTAAATATCTATTAAATGTTGTGTTAACGTATCTAGTACCTAGCTGAATTAAATTCAGGTCAAACCAGAGTCGCTTGCCAGTGAGTTCAGTGACGCATTTTAGAGCTGCTCTAGAGCGCCCCGAGCTGTTTATAGGCGTTCCAGTGTATCAGAGTTTCGCGCAACGGAACTTTTTTTTTCGGGATAAAAAATAGGCTATATCACTCCCCTCTATAGCCGAATTCGATTGACCGGATAAGATCGATCTGGTTCAATTTAAGTGAACCACACTGTGTTCGATTGAGGTTGGATCACTGCACACTCATCAACAAAAAAATTATGTAGATCAGAAGAAGTTCACTTAAATTGAACTCAAATCGATCTAATCTATGTCAATCGAATTCGGCTTATATAGAGATACGTTGTATTAAATTTAAGGTCGGTCCAGCCGTTCTCAAATTCAAAAAATAATAAAGTTACGTCGGTTGAATGCGCAAGCCTAAATAACTGAAATGTGGCAACGTTGTTTCATGTTGTCAAAAAAAAGTTGGGTTCTGTTGTTGTGTAAAGTGAATGAGTTTGTTTATAATTAAATTAATAATTAAGTCAAAATTAATATCTTTTTCCGAGATGCGTAACCTATCCACAAACCTTCCTTGGAATGGCCATAACAACCTACCAACGTTTCATCGTAATCGGATAAGTGGTGTAGGAGCGCATCAGGCGCAAACCAGCAAAGCAAGCAAGCAAGCAAAAAAACATTGATTTTTATATACCTACCAATATAGATTTATTAATTTATTTAATAATCCGACTAAAATCTTGCAAAATATTGTTCATTCTCGGTTGCATTGATGTATTTGCGTCAAAAAATTTCATAATTTGTCATATTCCCGGCACGTGAAAGTGGCCCATTAAACATCGAGAAAAAAATGTCGCATTTATGGTAGAAACATTCGAAAAGAGTTGCTATATTAATGGAGTGATTATTGATAATTAAAAATTGAAGATTGAAAAGTTTATGAATCATATCAACTCTGGCGAATTTATGGTAGCAACAATCCAAAAAAAAGTGCTACATTGAAGAATTACCTAGTAGAGGGAATAGTCAAAAATTGAACATCGGAAAATATCAGCTAAGATCAAAGTAACACGAAAACAAAGGAGTGAAAATCAATTGCTCGCCCACTTATCCCTCTAGCGCTTATAGCTCTAAATCTAGAGTATTTCGTGTCACAGATAATTTCCATGAGCTTTGGGTCAACTGAATTGGTTTAAGGTTGACTCTAGCTGCAGTTCCGTAAATTTTCATCGACACCTTCTTGATTGACAAAGTGTCCAAGGTAAGCTGCTTCTTTCCGAAAAAACTCACACTTGTCTGGCTGAATATTTGGCTTCAAGAAGGCATTTAAAAACTTCTGTCGGCCTTGAAATATAATTGGGACCGGATTGTTGGGCAATGAACGATGATATCGACCATCTTCCATTTTGGATACCAAGAGAAAGATTGTCCATGACTTTCTGGAATAGCATTCGAACAAATTCGTATAGTGGCCATTTTGTACAAAAAAGCTGGTTTGGGAACGACCTCGAGATCTACTTTTATTTGATGGAAGTCCAAGGCAAAGTTCAGAATGATCAAGTAAAATAAAAAAATACCCAGATATACTCAACTCTTCAAAAAAGCTTCATGGAATTGTTATTTTCACGAGGTGGTTGTTACTCCGAATTGGTATTCTTCCGTTTTTTTCTCTGTTAAGAAGGAATAAGGATCAGCCGCTACCATTTAGACCAATCCTATACCGACAGCGTTGACAGATAGGTACCAACTGCGCCAAAAAATTTTTTTTACATTGTTTTTGCTATTTGGCTCTATAATATCTTATTTCAATCAAATGTGCGTCAGAGAAATTTTCAATATCAGTCCTACATTGTTATCATACATTTTTTTTTTCAGATGCAACCATGACCTTCTCAAAGCCATCGAACACTTCAACCTAACCAAGCACAAATCCGCAATGTTATGCGGCAACGAATCGGATTCCAGCAGTACAAAAGATGAACCATCGTCGTCGTCGGCATTCAAACCGGTCTCCAACTTTCCAAAAGGCCCTCAGAAACCTTCCTCCAGTTACGTAGGCATGCACACAGCTACAGTTCCGATGATATCCAGCGAAGTGTTTAGTTTTTATCCGTTTTTCCCTTTATTTCCAAAGCCTGCTGTTTTGCGAAATCCTGTTTATGTGCCAACCGGATTTTGTGATTGCGATCAGTGTAAACATAATTTGTATAGTTCGACTGCTGCTGTAGAAAATAGACCTTAGAATTTTTAGTGCTTTCTGTGCCAAAGAATTATCTATTATTTAGATGCTTGTTTTTTCTATAATAACAATGTAAATACGTAGAATATTAGCATTTGCAATCCTACTCACTTAAATTTGAAAAAAATCTAAACAGAAATAAAATGTTGAATTAAAGTGGAAACTTCTTAGGGGCATTCAGCTTTTTTGTGGGTACCTACTGAATGAAACTGAGCCGTGACGCTTGGTTATGTAACGCTCATTCGGGTACAGTCGGCTTAAGTCGACTTCAGCGAGAGAGAGAAACAGTAATTACATTTTATTCAAAGTAATTTTTGACAATAATCTTTCTTTCTTCTTGAGTGTAATTCAATTCAGTGGCATAATTATGTTAATGTGACAGAAATTGTCGTGTTTTATACAGACATCATCTAAAGTTTTTAGTAAATAGTTTCATCACATTTTTTATTTACCATAAAGCTATTATTTCATCTTTAAAGTATGATACAGAGGACGATCAATCTGGGCAATACAGAACACAAAAAAAACCTTTACTTCATATTATGAATCTCGTCTAATTGAAAGTTTTCACTTCTGTCGTGTAGTCTTAAGCACTAAGCAGTAAGCACACACCATTTTTTTTCAAGTTGGATTCACTAAAAACCAAAACTCTAGTGAGTAAAGTATGTCAAAATATTATATTAGTGCTCGTTAAATATTGTGCAATCTTTTGTTATTTTTTTGTATAATTATATATTAAGGTAAACTTGAATTCTAAGGCTTGAACCAATTTAGTTTTTGTCACTTTTGCCTTAAAGAATTTGATTAAATCCCAATTAGTAAAAGTGATTAATGTGCGCTGGTAGATTAAATAGAATATTAGGGATATAAATAGAATTAGCCGTAGTAATACTTGATTAGATTTACAACTGAAATTGGATCAAAATGTGCCAAAGACCTAGCCAAATAAAAAATATTAGGTACCTACTATTCTTTTCAAAAGAAAAAATGTTTTTTATTTTTCTTGCAAACTGCGTCCATATGCAATCCGTTCTGTTGCTTTTTGGAGTAGGTATAGTTCACAAATCTCGACAGCTATTCAACAAAAAAATACTTTATCGTGAGACATGAAGTAAATACTGCCTCAATCAAATTTTGGAAACCACTACTTAAATCATTTTAACTAACAATGTGTTTATTACAATCTGCATTTTTAAATAGATTATCAGCAGTATGCAACATGCTCTTTTAGCCTAAAAGCGCTTTTTAAAACTGGTACTTTTAAAAAAAATTATGGCTTAGAATACACATTTTTAAAAGTGACCAGATTTAAAAAGCGCAATTATGGGAGGAAGCAGCCTCCTAATTTATAATTTGGACAGCAATGAACTCTCTATTAAGTGATAGGTCCGCCACTTTTCACCGATGTTCAAGGCTTTGGAGGTCTTTGGTCAACTCCGGGTCATCGATAAGATGGACTGCTCTTTTTTGTATCGAGCTCAACATCTTGAGCAAGTATTTGGATACCGATCTCCATATATAGGAGAAGTATTTCAAGGATCGTCTTATCTGGGCCTTATAGAGCAGCAAAAGCTAAAATGGGGTATACAACTTCCTTGTTCTATCAAGTGCCACTAGCTTTTGTGCTGCTGTCTTGGCGATTTTGGTGGCGTGGTTACGCCAAGACATGTTATTTTCCACGTTGATGCCCAATACGTTTATGGATGAAGCCAAGGCCCAGTGTTGGCCCTGTCATTGTTAGGTCAGATCCTGCAAGTTTTGCCTTTTTTGAGAAAATAGTTGCTTGCGTCTTTCCTGCATTGAACTGGTAGATGTTGTTTTTAGCCCAGTCCACGATGGCGTTCGTATCTTCATTGATGCCAGCCATTTGATTTTCTCGCTCGCGTTGGGAACAAGCAGCGGTCATTGGAGTCTGCGACATGAAAGAGGAGATAATAAGGGTGTTGTCATCTGCAAAGCTTTGCTCGCAGGTTTAGTAATTCTAATAAATAGTTTGTTATAAACGCTGAAGAATCATCAAACTAAACGAAAGCCAAAAGCAGAAGGTTGTAGTTCTTAAATCGATACCATACTGATACCATCAATAATAAAGGAATCATATTTCCCGACAAGTCGTTAAATTGGTGATAAATTACTCAATTTTTTTTTGCTTATTTCATTGAACCGCCATCATAAAATCATAAATCAATTTTAAAATTTACATTAAAGATTTGCATGGTGCATTTGCTCAAATATATCACGAAAATGCATCTACGCTCAAAAAAACAGGCAAATCCAAGGAATCGCGCCGCGCTAAGTATTGCGAAGCTACCCGGAGTAGTGCACGGCCGGTAAAACTTAACTTCAAGTGTCGATATCTTGAAAACTATGCATCGCAGAGTATCGCGGGTTTTTTTTCAAAAAATTTCTTGATGTCTTAGCTTTGTTTCATTCACTGATAGTATGGCAGAAATCCTTAAAACAAAAAAGTTTCTCGCGTACTGAAAAAAGTACCGTATAAAAAGTGTAAGTTAAAGTTTTAGTTTTACGAATAAAGCGAGTTTTTCAGAAAAACAAAATAATCTCAGTGATTTTCGTTAACGTATTCTCCGTAATTGGCAGCAATTATCTCGTTTAAATTCATGTTCTCAACAAAGCATAAAAACCAATGGCATAACACACGTAACTTTTCACGTCCACGGATGGTCCCGCAGAGATAAAACACTTCTCAATCGGTCCTTAATTGGGCCGTTACCTAATTAAAATATTTAATTAATAAAGAAAATACAACAATTTAGTTAATTAGACCCATCCCTACATTTTAAATAGAAAAAATAACTTACTTTGGGTGGGTCTAATGTTTATTGTTTAAGTCGACTGAGTCCACTGATCTGAGTCCCAAATTTAGACACGTTTGAACTACAAATCAATTCTCCTATCCTTCTGATGAGCAAAGTGGTTAATGACTAGTTCATTGAAGTTCCCAATTTTTTTGATAAATGCCTTCTCAATACTGAACATAGCTAATGTACTTAACCTAGACTGCTCTTTCGTGGTTTGTCATAAATCAAGCTTTGGTTTTGGACGACCACTTTTCTATAATTCCAACCGTTTCTCAAAAGTCAATCCCCCACTGGAAATTAAAGAAATTATTTCCTGAACAAGGGAACCCATTTTTGTGAAGCGATTAAAGAAAGATTCAGGACAGATTACTCAAAAAATTAAATCAAAACAAAAACAATGTGCACAATGACAATAGGCCCCTTGCATCAAATTTTTTTATTGCTGATTTCGATAGTCTATGAAAAATAAGTCAACACGTGTTTTTTCTTTTTCTTGTTAGTCAAAAATTGACGGAGATACAACGCTTTGAAATGTCCTTCCGACGTCATAACTTAGGTAAAATACGTTGTGAGTTGTGACGTCGCACATGCTCAGTATATCTATATATAAAAAACTTAATATTTGTATAACTTTCGAAATAATCATATTTGGGCGGAATAAAAAAAAAAGTAACGATTTTTTTTCCATTTCCTACAGTTTGCAATAAACAATAATCAATTTAATTTTCCATGCAAGTACCCTATTCAGTAGTTGTTTTAAGAAAAATAACTCTGGACACCCCAACACTCTAGGCCTTTTGATTTTCATCTTTCTTCAATAAACGGCATTGAAAAACGATAATAAAATCGTCGAATTCTGAACGCTCTTGTTCCATTCCGATAAATATACCTATATCGATTGATCGAGGAGCTGGCGCCGTTGCCGGCCGTCGACGTGATGGAACATATGGAAGCAAATGTGCCTCTTTATCTTACTCATTTACGCCCGTTATGTCTCTCTCTCTCTGATTCCTATTGCATTCGCTTATGATCATTTCAAAGCTATAAGCCCAATTTTGAATACGGCCGAGCGCAGCTAGGCCTGTATTTGTAATTTTAAAAGGCGGGTACCCAATATGCGCAAAATAATTCGATTTCTGTATTTTGTTGAGCGTGATGTTGGTTAATTTAAAACGTAATATTCAAGATGTTTAATTGAAAATTTATTGTTTGATTTTTTGGTGGGTCATTGACCGAATGACCTGACAGAGGAGCCGCGCCTGATAGACACTGTCACGGATTCCGGGTACACAAAAACTTACTTCACAAATAATAACAGCTTTTATTGACCAAAATTGACTTTATAAAAATTCACTTTATCACTTATCGAAACTCCCAAATCAAATGATTACTACGCGCTATTTATAGACGACATTATCGTACCCCGGATTTATCTAAAAGTCTTGTTTTCTCGAATATAATGAAATTTCCAGAATAAACGCGACTATTTTTGTAAGACTGTTCACTTTAAGGTTTTGTAAAAAAAAACTTCAAATTTCTCTTATTTGGAAAGTCTCAAAAACTAACGATGACTCTGGTTTTGATATACAGAAATCATAATGGCTCAAAGTTCCATTCAAATTCAGGTGCGTCACTTTTTATGCAATAGTTTAAATCTTTTCAGTTCGTCCTATCTAGTTATCATAGCGGTACCATCGAGAGCACGGAGGCCTATAGATGCGGAGATCTACAAAAATAGAAAACTGTAGTTGCTACCAACCGATTCCACATAGGTATGAGCAAGTATAGGTCTAAAATATCAGTTCCAAATCAATAAGCAAACATATTGGAAAACTTTTCATTGTAGGTGGTCCGATGTGATGAACTCGCCATACTACCGCTTATGGATTATTCGATATCTGATATCATGTTTTGCCAGAAAATAAACAGAATCCAAAAAACACTCAACCGTCGGCGAGTCCAAAGGAGATGTCAGGCTGCTTTGTTGATCTGTCGATTTGTTGATGTTGATAAATTTTTGTTTATAACATAGCAACCAGTCAAAAAACGGTAAACGTGTTGTTATACATACACATACATACGAGTCTGAGGAATATGAACTAAGTAATCAAAAACTGCAAAAATTTTGCGGCATAGTGCGGGAACATCGATTTTCCACAACAAAAGCAGTTCGGAGAATTGCATTTTCCGTACGATCGCGGAAAAAATTGATGAAAATATTCTATAAATTACAGAAAAGAGACAACAAAGGAGTCTATATATACAGGGTGTCCAAAATACCATGGGCCACCATTGGTATATCAGAAACGGTAAGAGATACGAGGGCGGTTAAATTAGAAAAAAGTTTCCATTTTCGAAGGGTATTTAAAATATATTTTCGTTGTCGCCAAATGTTTATCAATTTCCGAGTTACTGGGTGATTTGTGGAAAACACCTAAAACAATTTTGGCGAATTTTTTAAAAACTATTGATTTTAGAGACATTCTTCAAATTTGAAAGTTTCATGATTTTTTTTTCTCTACAATATTGTGTTTTGTAATGTTAAATCCGACGTTTCGTCTTCAGGATACCATCATCAACTAAATTTTTTAAAATACGGACCTGGATTTTTTATTTCATATTTTGAAAGTAAATCTAATTTGCCATCTTACCATGTATCATACATGTATATTTCCCAACGTTTCGGTAAAAAAAACGTCATCAAGCATTTTTTTTTTTTTTTTTTTTTCAATTTACGCTCATTACGGTCCAGCGCTTGTTGTCAGTGTCGCTGAAGGCCATTTCGAACATTTAGAGTACCTATGGCCGTTTGCACCGACCATTTTAAGGAAGCCTTAGCGATAAGTATTCTCTAAAATGACATATTTACATGGAGAAATGTCGCTGTAAGAAATACTTATCGCTAAGGCTTCCTTAAAATGGTCAGTGCAAACGGCCACTAGTAGTTTTTCTGCAATAATACCATTTTCTTGTAAATTTTTAATTTTTTTTCATGATAGTCAGAACATGTTCATCCGTTGAATAATAAAAAAAATAAAAATTTCAATTGTATTTTTATCTGAAAAAATCCAAATGAAAAGCAAAACTCTTCTCAAATCCATTAATGCAAAACTAGCGAAAAACTGAAAGCGCTGGACCGTACATTTAAAATAAATATGCTTGATAATGGATTTTTTTACCGAAATGTTGGAAAATATACATGTATGACACATAGTAAGATTGCAAATTAAATTTCCTTTCAAAATATGAGATAAAAAATCCAGGTCCGTATTCAAAAAAATTAAGTTGATTATGATATCCTGAAGACAAAATGTCGGATTTAACATTACAAAACACCATATTGTAGAGCAAAAAAAATCATGGAACTTTCAAATTTAAAGATTGTCTCTAAAATTAATAGTTTTGAAAATATTCGACAAAATAGTTTTGAGTGTTTTTCACAAATCACCCTGTATCTCAGAAACTAATAAAATTTTGACAACAACGAAAATATATCTTTGAAAATAGCAACTTTTTTCTAATTTAACCGCCCTCGTATCTCTTACCGTTTCTGATATACCAATGGTGGCCCATGGTATTTTGGACACCCTGTATAAAAAACAATGTTTACTTGTTTGTGCCTTATGCGCTCCTACACCACTTATCCGATTACGATGAAACTTTGGTGGGTTGTTATGGTTATCCCAAGTAGGGCTACCATCCGTTCGGATTTCCCCGGATTTCTTCTAGTTTTAAAGGCGTCCGGGGGGATTTCCTGGAGTTTTCAGTGTTTTACGGTTTACGGCATCTTGAAAAAAATCACGAATAACTCTGCGAAATTGACAAGAATCGACAAGAATCATGGAAATCGTCAATCGACATCATAGCCCGCGTGTGCGCAACTCAAGTTTCAAGTTCACGTGTCGTTAGTCATGTTTGGAGCTCGATGAAAGTTATAAAAAATGAGTGGTTCTAAGGCTTGACAAAATAAAATAATGAGTGGTTCTAAGGCTCAAAATAAACTTTTTCGGGCGTGGCACCCAAAAAAATCTTCTGCCTCTGGCGGCGCTACCCTCTAGTGGTGTCCGGGTTTGAGGGGTTAGAATCTGGGTTTTTGTAAAAATTGTCCTAGGTAACAAATTTCATAAATGATAGCCCTAAAAGGAAGGTTTGCGGATTGTAAGAAATTCAATTTGAATTATTTATTAATTTAATTATAAACATTCACATCAATCACATCAGATAACAACAGAACCCAACTTTTTTTTGACAACATGAAACAACGTTGCCAAATTTCATTTATTTAGGCTTGTGCATTCAACCGACGTAACTTTATTATTTTTTGAATTCGAGAACGGCTGGACCGATCTTGAATTTAATAACACGTATCTCTATATAAGCCGAATTCGATTGACCTAGATTAGATCGATTTGGGTTCCATTTAGGTGAACTTCTTCTGGTCTAGATCATTTTTTTGTTGATGAGGGTGCACTGATCCAACGTCAATCGAACACAGTGTGGTTCACTTAAATTGAACCAGTTCGATCTAATCCGGTCAATCGAATTCGGCTATAGAGAGGAGTGATATAGGCTATGTTTTATCCCGAGAAAAAAAGTTCAGTTGCGCGAAACTCTGATACACTGGAACGCCTATAAACAGCCCGGGGCGCTCTAGAGCAGCTCTGGAGTGCTTAAAACGCGTCACTGAACTCACTGGGAAGCGACTCTGGTATCGGATAAAAATAAAAATAAACTTTTAGAAAATCAACAAAAAAATTTGAAAAAAAGTGTATTACTTCAAAATGTATTTTCACGCTGGCAACGCAGCGGGTCATTAGCTAAGTCTTTCATAAAACAAGTCTCTGAAAGGTATTTTCTTACGAATTGTGCCATATAATATAGTACGAGCGATAGCGAGGAGTATGGAGCACAGGAGGAGACTATTTATTATATTTTTTATCACTTGCATTAAAAAATTCTAGCAAGTTTAAAAAATCAGCGTGATAAGGTAATATAAGAACAAACCGATTTTTTTTGTAGACTTATTTCCAATTTAATAAACTGAACAACACCGTTACAACACTAAATTTAATTCACATCTCGTACAAGACGAAAGAAACCTAATAAAACTCTCAGTTGTAGTAAATGATAAACAAACAAGTGTTAACTTACAAGCCAAACAAAGATATCGGATTATTCAGGGGGATACCTACCTACCGCACTATAGATTCAGATATAACAGCATTATCAAATCAGTGCAGGGAAACGTAAGGGCTCGAGGGGTGTTTGTTCCGCGAGTTTTATTACATCAGATTTCGGCCACTTGAGAGATAAATGGCCCGTTCCTAAACCAACAGAGCCAAGTGAAAAATTACTGGCAAAAGCCTAGGGGTCGTTTTGTTTTTGGGGTAGTAATAATATTATTGGCTATTGTAGAAGAGAGAATTCTGATATCTTTGAAGAGGAAATTACAGGTATAGCTTTCGAGTTAAAATGCGTTAAAAAATGACCTCGATCAGTGATGCCAGCAAGAAATGTAAATGTGAATAATCTTTTGGTCGAAAGTTACATAAAGGAGCAGCCTGGAAAAGAAAGGAAGTCAACATGTAGAGCTGATTTATTTACACATTTATCTCAGGACGCCTACACCTAACGGTATGTATGCTTGCCTTATTATTTGATAATGGTCGATCGTAAAAATTATTAGGCAAGTTTAGCCTTAAGCTGTAAGAATGTGGAAGTTCATTATCTGAAACATTTCTCCTTGTTCCGATGCCAATTTATGTAGTTTCTAAAGAGCTCTTCTGTCCAAAAGAAATACGACATTTAATTTTGACGCTGACTAAGCCTTTTGAAGGAGAAAAGCACTTTGACTTTTAGGCCAAACCTTATCGAGGCCGTCTGAAATTAATTTCCAAAATCTAAAATAACCTCCAGTAGTCCACTCTTTAGATACTTTAGAACATCTGGGTTAATCAATCTTTTCTTGGCATGCCGAGAAGCGATTTTGAAAAAAAGAGAATATTCTTCTGATGTCCTTATCCAGAAAAGTGAAAGTAGAGTCTTGAAATAATTTTTTTTTTTAAATCCAGGATTGTAGTTAACGTTGATCAATATTCCGTTTTCATTTCAATGACTCGCTGCTTCAAAATATTTGTATTCTCGCCACAAGATTGTCGAATCTCATGCGTGAGCTTTGACGTCTTTACTTTAGCATGTACCTACATTAATTAATTCACGTTCTATATATTTCTCCTTTTTTTTTCGAAGTTTCACTAGGATTCCAGTTCTAGTAAAAACCTTATTGACAAGGACTTTTGCAACTGTAGATGCTTCTTCATTTGAAATAGCGAAAACTTCTGGCCACTTGCTAAAATAATCCATCGCAACTCAGATGTATTTGTTGCCACCCCGCTTATAAGGAAATAGACCGGCTACGTCTATTGCCATTTGTTGGAAAGGCATCCCCACATTGTATTGATTGCTTCACAGACATATCAGGCCTTACTAAAGAACAATACCAGCATCTTTTCACATTTTGCCATCAGGTTCTGGACAATGGTCAGCACAGGTGAAAATAATTATAAATAGGTACCTATTATATATATTTCAGGAAAAGACTTTTGCTTATTTATGCAAAATGAGACATGGGTTATCGGATGACTTTCTGCGAATTATATTTGAGTACCGAAGCTCACAACAGATTAGTATGGCCATAACAATTGTCAGGAAATCGTTAATGGAAAATTTTGTTCCGCAAAATATTTGACTTATCGCATTAACGAGAAGAAACTATATCCGTCGACATGTGACAGAATTTTCTAATATATTATACAATACAGAACCACTTAATCCAAAGACAATCGCGTACATAGATGGCACTTACTATTCTATTGAAAAGAGCTCCAACTTTAGAACTTTACGCCATTCGTTTTCGGTTCACAAAAATAAACCTCTCATCAAACCTACCCTAATTGTAGCTCCAGACGGATATATCCTAGACATTATTGATCCATATTTTTCTGATGGATTAAATAATGATGCCGCAATATTAAATATAGAGCTACAAAGAGAAGGAAATCTGTTGCGTGAATGGTTTGAGAAAGATGATATATTTGTTGTCGACAGAGGGTATAGGGATTCTATTCCAATCTTACAAGAACTTGGTATTGATCACAAAATGCCTAGTTTGTTACCTCATTCTTGGCCTAGAGGATTTCTATTGTTCATGCATCACATTTAGGAGATTATTTCAAAATTGCTGAAGCCCTACTAAATCGATACCATCCTTCAATTGATATGGTTGAAGCAAATGCCGAACTGGCAAATAATATTCTAAGAAGAAGACAACAAATTAACCATCTTCAAATAAGAGCCGAAGCGGAAAATTGGCATTTACGACGTGCTCAATGGACACCCGTTAATATTGCTGATGTCCCTAATTTTCCTCATTTAGGTACAATTAAATTATCTTAAACACCTCACCGTGGGGACATTCCAAATAAAACTCGCTCCTTCATATCTACAGGACTCCATTCTCCAAAATCCAGAACATTCTTCCGATCCGACTCCGATCATACAATCAAGGTCCTTATTCTTGGAACAGGGGAGCAGCGGAACACTCGTTCTCCTGGGAACGCTGCTCCCTGTTCCAAGAATAACGACCCTGATTGTATGATCGGAGTCGGATCGGAAGAATTCATGATAGATGTGTCCCGGGCTTTTGGGACAAAATTGATATCGGATATGTTATCCTTACCTAAATTCATCCAAAATACTTAGATAGTTTGCATGTTAAATAAAAAATTCGAAAATAAAATTGATAGTATAACACCCTGTAACTTTTTACTTGTCATTTTTTGGGCAAATTATGTATGGCTCAAAAGGCTATCTTGGCCTCTAGTTTCTATAGTCCAGAGATTTCCCCGTAATTTCGAACATGTATACCTCACAGTTTAGTTTGGAGATTATTAAGCCCCATAATACCCATTGTTATGTTACACCGTTCGAATACTTATAGTCAATTTTTTTGAAAGCTGGTATAATCAAACTGTCCCTCACATAGGCGCCGGAACCATGGGGGCAATGGAGGCTTGAGCCCCCATAGTGATTTAGGTATTACATGTAGTGGGCTGTGGTAGTGGGTAGGTAGAAAAATATTTAGTTCTTAACTGTTAATTTTTATATCAAATTTGTGTTTTATGTTTTCATTGTTTTTGCTATACCTACCTACATTAAGGCGGATCGTCCTTTGGACACGTTTTTGGTCCAAATTGCATTCGTCAGAAATTGGACTAAAAAGTGCGAACGATCCCATTTCAGTGAAACCCCAATGACGGTCGTACATTGTACCCGATATTATTCGTGCGAATTCGGACGAAAACATGCGATTGCGAAAAAAAATTGGATTTTTCGCAGAAGTTCTCGATTTGTGTGTGTTAACAGGGTTATTGAGAAGATAGAGAGATGGATATCGAAAAATTCATTAATTTGATATGGAAAAAAAAACCTTTGTGGGATATGACTGTCAAATCATATCATGAGAGACATGCATGACAGTTTGAATATCTTGTTGTGTACTCTGGTTGTGTAGTATTAAACCTATATTTTCAATAAGTCGTTGGATTATTATTTCCTTTCCGTTTGTTTTCATGATAGGTCTGTTTTTTTACCTAGTTTATCATGAAAAAAATTCAATAATCCGCTGAGGGCGAATCGGTGATCTAATAGGTGAAAGGGGTCCAGAAAAGTTGATATTCCAGCCCTCTCCGACTTACCGGAGCGGTTTTAGCCCCTATACCCCCAATTTTGGAAAAGGGCGTGTAATGGTGCATACACGCCCTGTATTTACTTTTCCGAATTTTGAGAAATATAAAATACCACCGGATAGAGGAGCCAAAAATACGTCGAAAATATTTCTTGGTGTTTTTCACTCCGCCGCTTCGTAAGCCCGGGAAAAAAAAAAAAAAATGATCCTGGAACATTTTGGGGACCCGACACGGCGCCACTTTTTCGCCTATAACTTCGGTAATTTCGAACCGATTGTCTCGAAAAGAGCAATAAATTACCTACAATTTTTTTTTTATTGATATTCCAGGCTGTTTCTGTCTCCCAGATATAAGCCGTCAAAGTTGAAATTTCTCTGAAAATGTATTGAAAGTTATGAAGTCGATTTTCTCAAAAACGGTGACCCGTGGAAGGGTAACTCTAATAAGCTTTTTTGTAGTTCTCAATGAGATCTACAGGTTTTGTATTTAAGGTTTTTCTCCCAGGCTCTCTGTTTTCCAGCTAGGATGCTTTGAAATTTTGAAAAAAAAATAAAAATAAAGGCTGTTTTGTATTTTTTTGTCACGACGGTCTAAAGGGGATCCCAAATATCTCCTAAATGGGTTCAGTTTATTTTTTCTCTCGTTTTTCCAATTTTTTTTCGAAATAGATGTTTTTGATATAATACAGGGTGTCCCAATAGAAAGTGACCGATTTTAAATGCTTATAACTTTCAAACCAGGTATGCTAGCTACCTGTGATTTGGGTCATTCGACTTTTCTTGGCCTAAAGTTTTTTTTCAGTAAGTTTCAAATTTTTTTGATACCTATACAGGGCGAGTAAAAAAAATGCTGTTTTTCAACATCGAAATTCTCCACTATTTTTAATGGAACACCCTGTATGTTGCAACGCCAGAATTAAGAGTCGTGACCAAGGTATTCATTTGCCAATAAACGTCAGCCTTTTTTGAACCTAAAAAAATGCATTTATTTTTGAGCCAGGTTTCTATTTCAATTTTTTAGGGCTAAAACTTCAAGTTCCATGCCCGATGTTTATTGGTACATCAATATCTTGTACACGACTCTTAATTTTGGCGTTGCAACATACATGGTGTTTCAATAAAAATAGTGGAGAAATTCGATGTTGAAAAACGACATTTTTTTACTCGCTCGCCCTGTATAAGTGTGAAAAAAATTTGCAACTAACTGAAAAAAACTTTAGGCCAAGAGAAGTTGAATGGTGCAAATCGCAGGTAGCTAGCACACCTGGTTTAGAAGTTATAAGCATTTACAATCGGTCACTTTCTATTGGGACACCCTGTATGATTTTATAATAAAAGTAACGTTCAACTATAAATTCTTATCAAAATTTGTAAAAATGACCGCATCCCCGCTTTCCCTCACCATTAGGAGTCCTAAAAATACCGTAAAGAGACCAAATTTCGCGCCTGCGGCGGAGCTTCAAGAATTTCTCCATAGAAATTTGCCCCCTCTACTCAAGACAAAATCCTGGCTACTCCAATGGTGCTGCCAAAGTCGAATATTCGAATATAGCCGAGATGCCGGAAATCCACGAATTTTAATAATATGCAGCGATGATCAATGATCCAGAGTGGCGATCCTGCAGTGAAATTTTTATCTGTCAACTGGTTCCATTTAAGCCTATATGTGTGTATAGTAGTCTAGTCCTGTCTGTATAATTAATTCTACATCTGGTAATTTTTGGAGCCCGAGCCCCCATAGTAATTTTGAAATTCTGGCGCGTATGGTCCCTCATCGTTTATTGCAGGTGGTTCATTAACTCTTCAAAGGATTTGACGTCAAAACCAGGGTCCTTGGAGCAACGGTACAAGACAAAGAAACGTTCCACATCAGGGGAATGGACTCACTCACAACAAAGGAAGAGGTGCTAGAGGCAATTGAAGAGAAAACCGGTAAATTAACTGAACACTCTTTCAAACTGAGCGAGCTTAGGCCGCAGGCAAACGGAACGCAAGCCGTCACCCTAACAGTCGAAAAGAAACTCGCGGAAAAGTTAACCGCAGATAAGTATATCAAGATAGGCCTCGTAAGATGCTATATAGAAAAGAACGTCACCGTTGAGAGGTGCAGGAAATGCTGGTCACATAACCACATAACAAGCAACTGCACGGGTCCGGATAGAACGAAGGCTTGCTACAAGTGTGGGAAGGAGGGACACCAAGCGAAGGATTGCCAAGAAGAAGAAAGCTGTCCAATATGCCAAACCAACGGCCACAGAGCAGGCACTGGGAAATGCCTCGCGTTCAAAAAATCGTTAACAGCAAGAAGAAAGTTTGAAAGGCAGATAAGCAAGCAAACAAACAATGGAAATGGCGACCACTAATAGAATAAGAACACCGACTCTCAAAATAATACAAGTAAACCTTAACAGATGCCGAGTGGCCCACGACTTACTATCAGCAACAGCAAAAAAACTAAATATTGACATACTCGCAGTATCAGAGCCAAATATAAAAGAAATGGATAGCCCCCAGTGGGTCTACGACAACAACAAAGACGCGTCTATAAAAATAGTGAACCCAAAACTGCCGCGTGGATCGTCGGGGGCTGGAGACAGCTTCGTTTGGACAGAACTCCCAACCTTCTGCCTCTTCAGCTGCTACATCGCACCTAGCAAGACAATTGAAGACTTCCAAAAGGTACTCGAAGACATCGCATCAAAAATAGGCACCATCAACGGAAGCATAATTATGACAGGCGACTTTAATGCTAGTGCACTGGAATGGGGCGGGAAAAAAACGGACCAAAGAGGGGCACTCTTAGGTGATTGGATGGCGACCAATAATCTGACCCTTTTAAACACGGGAACGGAAGCAACATTCTCGAGGGGTAGTGGCAGCTCCATCGTCGACCTAACCATGACAAGGGGGAAAGTAGGAACAGCAATAACAGATTGGAGGGTTCTGGACATCGAATCATTCAGTGACCACAGATACATTTATATCGAAATAACAGGAGACGCGAAGATCCCGATAGAGGTAAAATCCAGCACGAAGAAATGGAATCTGCGAAAACTGAACCAGGAAAAGCTCACTAAAGGCATAAATAACCTAGAGGGGCGACTGATCACAACACCGAGACAATTAACGGACACCCTCACGGAGTTATGCAATGCCTCGATACCACTCTTAAGACAAACAGAAAGCAGGAAACCAGTCTATTGGTGGACACACGAGATATCAGGACTTAGAAAGAAATGCCTAGCTGCCCGACGTAAACTCACGAGAAATAATAAGCGACGAGCATCAGAAACTGGCCAGTACGCGGAAGACTACGCGGAGAAGAAAAAAGAACTGAAGCTGGCGATCTACAATGCCAAAAGGTGCTGCTGGCAAAAGCTATGCGAGGAGATCGATAATAACCCCTGGGGGGAGGGCTATAAAATACAAAATAAATTTTAAAAATTTTGCAATTTAATGAATCTATTTTACATAGAAAAAAATCAGTACTAAAATGTATTATCTTGCACTAAAAAAAATCATCTTGTACTAAAAATAATCAACTCGTACCAGAAAACTCAAGTGCAAAACACAAGCACAGGCACTCTCAATGACGACGACAATAGAAGCAGCCAAAGGACTATTCCCCGAGCGAGACCTCGTCTCATGGATGGAGATGGAAGTGGACGAGAATGCAGTGCCCAACGTAACCAGGGAAGAGATAGTGACCGCAGCCGAGAAGTTAAAACCAAAAAAAGCGCCCGGTGTAGACGGCATACCAGCCGAAATCCTCCAAATAACGATGCGCACTAAACCAGAAATCTTCTGTCCCATCTTCACCTCGGTACTAAAAAGGGGGGAGTTCCCTGAAGAATGGAAAGTGGCTAAGCTCGCACTCATCGAGAAACCAAAAAAGAAACAAGGAGAAAAAACTAAATACAGACCCATCTGCCTCCTAAACACCTCTGGCAAGTACCTGGAGCACTTGATAAGGGCTAGACTAGAGGAGGACCTCAATCTCAAGGAAACCCTTTCAGAGAGACAGTTCGGCTTTAGACCAGGAAGGTCGACTGTAGACGCTATAAAAAAGGTAACGGAAATCCTAAGGTCCGGTATACAAAAAAAGAGTCATAGACACCGGCGGGTCGGGGCACTGGTCACGTTGGACATCAAGAACGCCTTTAACACTGCACCATGGTGGGAAACGGTCGTGGAACTCGAAAGGAGAAGAGTCGCCCCCTACATGAAAAAAATAATCACGAGCTACTTTACGAACAGGAAAATTATCTTAGAAGCAGAGGGACAAACAGAGGAAATGGCTATGACATGCGGTGTTCCGCAGGGCTCAGTTCTAGGCCCAACGTTGTGGAACATCCTCTACGACGGACTACTCAAGCTAGCACAACCACGAGAAGTCACGCTAGTGGGCTACGCGGACGACATCGCCATGGTGGTACTGGGGAAAGATACGGAGGAGATACAAATGAAGTTAGACACAGCAATGACAGATATCGAGGAATGGCTGCGGGCTAACCACCTAGAGCTGGCACCGGAGAAGACCGAGGTGCTACTAGCGACCCGAAAAAAGATACCACCTCAAGCAACGTTCAGAATCCTGGGAAAAGAAATTACTGCAAAAAACGCCATAAAGTATCTAGGAGTATGGATAGATACAAAACTTGACTTTTCCACTCATGTAGAGAACACCGCAACTAGAGCGTACCAAACTGCAATGACACTAGGTAGACTAATGCCAAATGTGGGAGGCCCCAGGGCCAGCAAACGGAAACTGCTCGTCTCGGTCACTAACTCGATACTGTTATACGCAGCCCCGGCCTGGGCGGAGGGAATGAAGTTGAGAAAGAACGAAAGGAAGTACAGGAGAGTACAGAGGCAGAGTGCCCTGAGAGTGTGCAGTGCCTACAGGACGGTGCCGACGGAGGCGCTCCTAGTAGTGGCCGAACAACTCCCTATAGACTTGATGATACAGGAAAGAATCGAAGTACATGACGCAGAAAGGCATGAAAAAGGGCAAGTACGCAGCGAGGTAAGAGCAAGAAACCAGCAATCATGGCAAGAGAGATGGCAGCAGAACACAAGTGAAGGCTGTAAGTGGACCAAAAGGTTAATCCCACAACTTGAAGGCTGGATAAATAGAAAACACGGAGAAGTCAACTACTACCTTACGCAAGCCCTCACAGGGCATGGTAGTTTCAGGTATTTCACATACTGCATCGGTAAAACGGAAGATCACGAGTGCATCTACTGCGGGGAGACCGACACCGCAGAGCACACAATATTCCACTGCCCGAAATGGGAAGAGGAGAGAGAGTCCTGCTACGGCAGGATAGGCATGACCCTCACACCAGAAAATCTGACCACTGAAATGACGAGTGACGGCCGCAAGTGGGCCGAGATTGAGAGTATGATTAATGACATAATGAGAAAAAAGGAGACGGAGGAGAGAGAATACAAATGAGATAAACAAGGCTTACAAATAGGACGCAGGTTCCTGACAGAAGGAAAGGGTACCGCAGCTCCCCCGAAGTAATGTCGGAAGGCGGTTCCAGGGGAGATAGGCGAAGAGTAGGGGAAGGGTTTTAGTGGGTAGGCCTCGGCGGAGTCCCACACTACCTTAGTAGATAGTCAAAGGGGGTATGACTACAAAAATCCGACCATAACCTCAATCTTTCATTCTTGACACGTGGTGGATGCGCCGCCGTTGACACGAAGGTGGATGCATCGTCGGCGCCATCTTGTCAAACGTCATGGCGCCATCTAGCGTACATAGTGTGAAGTTCGTAATACAGGATGCTGTAGTTGGGACCCGTAGGGCTCCGCCCCCCAAAAATGGGGCCCGTAGGGCTGCGCCCCCCAAAAAGGGGGCCCGCAGGGCTCCGCCCCCCAAGAAGGGGCCCCCGGATTTTAATATGGGTACCAGAAAAAGGGGTGGGGGGAAATGTTTTCCCGCCATTTTGTCAACCGTCACCTGTCAAACGTCATCTGTCAAACGTCATCTGTCAAACGTCATCTGTCAAACGTCATGACGTCATAGCGGGAGTTTTGAGTCGTTCCGGGTTTTGTGATGACGTCATAGCGACCTGGGTCACGTCCGTGGAGTCATTTAGAGTACATAGTGCAAAGTTTGATTCATGGTTCGGGTTCTGTGATGACGTCATAGCGCCCTGGGTCACGTCCGTGGAGTCATTTAGAGTACATAGTGCAAAGTTTGATTCATGGTTCGCGTTCTGTGATGACGTCATAGCGACCTGGGTCACGTTCGTGGCGCCATTTAGAGTACATAGTGCGAAGTTCGTTTCATGGTTCTGTGATGACGTCATAGCGACCTGGGTCACGTGGGTTACGTCAGTGCGGGTCCGTGGCGCCATTTAGAGTACATAGTGCAAAGTTCGATTCATGGTTCGGGTTCTGTGATGACGTCATAGCGACCTGGGTCACGTCCGTGGCGCCATTTAGAGTACATGTGTCAAGTTTGATGTGTCTTATAACAGGATGCTGTGGTGATGACGTAACTATGAGGGTCCAGCAGCTAGCTTCATGTTGTACCTGGTAGAGGGTGTTCGAACTTAAGGATGATACACACCTACAGTATTGCTCATTGACCTCGTGTGTTACCATTTACGACGCCATAACTAAGTCATCAGCTGTTTAAACAACCTACGTCAAGGCGAGAAATAACATGCTGCTTACGTCACAACTGGTGATTTAACGTTGGGGAGAGAGTGGATTTGTTCCACACAGGCCTTATGAGGATAGGCTATCCTGTAGTAGTAGTGTGTATTATCCTTGGTTGGAACCAACGTTTCATGGGAAAGGGGCCTCGTTTTTTTATTAAAAACATACATTTTTTAAGACAACGATTTCAAAAAGCGAATATTTTCCATCAATAAACTGCTTAATATGATCCAATCATTTTGGTGGTACGTCTTGGGAGCAACACTGCGTTATCGTCAAATTCGACGAGTATTTCAAATCCATAGCTAAAAATATGCCACAATTGTATCGATTACCTAAGTATATAAGATATTTACTTACTAGGTTAAAATAATAATTGTTGCTCAATAATTTTATAATCCTCACTGTGACGAGAAAGAATACAACACTGTGGGCACCCCTTTTAATTCGAACTTCGCTTGACATCTGTTGATCTACCTTAATTTGTATAGTTTACTGGTTCCAGTAAAGATTTGCAATTATTTTGAGGTCTGTATCGTAGAAAATATTGGGTACACTCACTTTCTACGAGGACTTATAATTTTCTCAGCGTTTTTGATCCTTTGTTATAAAAAGACAGGTCTTGTTGATTGATTTCAAATCCATATCTAAAATATTCATAATTGTATCGATATTAGTAGGTATATAATATATTCACTTACTTGGTTAAAATGATAATTGTGGTGCAATAATTTTATTGTTGTTGACGAGTCTCAAACAAGACTAAAGAGCTTAGTTATTATAAAATCCGATTTAAACTTCGAAGTAATCACATACAAAAAACGCTGTCAAAATATTGGAAATTTCACTTTCTATGAGGCTTCAGGTCTTGTAATTTTCTCAGTGTTTTTAATCCTTTGCTATAAAAAAACAGGTCTTGTTGTTGATTGATATTAGTATATAAGATATTTACTTACTTGGTTAAAACCAAATTAATTGTTGTACAATAATTTTATATTTTTCACTGGTGACGAGGTTGAGCAAACTGAAAGAAGCTTGTTATTATAAAATCCGATTTAAACTTTGATATCACATACAAAAGCACCGTCAAATGTAAACGCTTATTCGGCAGTTTTTTTATCTGAATTATATCAGGACCATTCGCAGAAGCCGCCCGAGAAAAACAACAACACATTTTAAAGATAATTTTTTAGTTTAAGGCGTAATTATTAAGTTAGATAGGTATTAATATGTCCATTTTTATTTTAAAAGGTGACAAATTCAAACAATTTATCAAAATTTAAAAGAATAGATTTAAATTAGCATCGTTGACATTTTATGAGCCAATACCCTATGCAATACAAAATTTAAGTGGATACATTGTTACCTGTAAAAGATGAGGATTCAATTTTTATTCTTTGTACAAAAAACGCAGCATCCAGTACCAGTACTTTGAACCTGGATTTTCAAAGTTTAGTTTCTTGTGCGATAAGTGTCGGTTTCGAAAAACTGTAAGTACTATTTTTAAATATCTAAGTGCTGTAGGATAAATCATGCCCTGAGACATATTTTAAATTAACACAAACCTCGATTATTGAATTATTTTTATTTTCCTTAACACATAAACATATTGTTTGTTTTTTAAAAATACAGACAACCCTGAGTACCTATTTTTTAATTTAATTCCAATAGTTTTTTTCGGAGCAACTTGAATTTACTTTTACACTTACATTTGCACAAAACTCAAATTTCTTTTTCTAAAATTTAGGTAGGTTCTTTAACCAATTTAAACTGGTTTTATTTTTTCATTTATTTTAAAACAAACCTCCATAAACAGCGAATTTTTAATTTTATGTACAAAATCGTTCACCAGGAAGGAGATAACCTGAAACGTCATGGGATTGCTAATCATCTTCCAAGATCTGTAACCAGTGTGGTGGGATTTTTAAAGCAGAGGGGGCTATCCAACACCATCAAAACACCCAGCTCCAAGAGAGCCTCCAAACGAAAGGCTGGAGATCCCACCGCCCCCATGATGAAGCAAGCTAGACTTTTGCTGGTAAGTTGACATTAATCGCATTTTTTATATCTAATTTAATTATTTTCAGGACCTTCAATATCAGCCACATGCCGGTGGTGTGAGGATTGCGACTTGGAGGCACCGATAAATCAATGGGTTGGTCATCTTCGGTGTCTCTAGCACCGAGCCAACACCTGGTGAAGCAGGAGGAAGACGTTAGTCTTGTCAAAACATCTTTCAAGAACCGAATTGAAACATAGCGGCTTTCATCAAAGCAGGACCCTATCAGCGTGAAGCACGTTTTGAAATTAGCTGTGGCATACCTATCCAGTATTAGGACGGACGGAGGACACAATTACCAGGATAGCAGAAAATGCGTATGCGAAAAAAATAATTTAGAGCAAACAGTTGAATAGCGCAAGGATATGAGAAAACTAACTTCGCACATTCTTGAGCAACCGACCCACCGAATTCAGCAAACATGCGTACACGTACACGAGAAGAAGGGGTTTTAGAACTGGTTTTTCCTTTAACAAATCACGGTAACTATGGAATAACATAATAGAGGACTAAAATATGACACAACCACTTTCAAGTTGAAACTGGAAGTAGCCTATAAGGGGCCCAAATAGCCTCAGTAAAGTGCTAGAAAGATACCGGTTGCCACTACCACCCCCTGCTCAGAAATAAATTTGGTCATTTGGGTTTTCAGGCATCCTGAACAAAAAGTTCACAGAATTCCAGGAAAAAGAAAGCGGTGTGTATCATTTCAATTGCAGTGTTATATACTAAACAATGTCTCTTACAGGCTGGACGCTACAACAACTTTAAGCTCTAAATATAAGTATGAATAGGATCATAACCCTCTAAAAGCTTATTCATATCTGCCAGTACCAGGATAACCTGTAACGTCATGGGAGTTGCCGCACATCTGCAATCAATGTGGTGGAATTTTTAATTCATTTCATCCACAAATAACATGGGTTGAGGAAAAAAGTATGCGGAAATTTGGGATCTGTTTCTATTTAAATACTCAATATCTATTGAAAAAAAAAAAAAATATATTCAAGGGTGACGATAAAGACGTATTTCATTTTTATGATTATGAATATTGATACAATTTAGATGGTAGTCGCACTCACAGTCCCATTAACCATATTGGCAATGATTGTTGAGAATAAAAATAAGCTTTAGTATAAACTATGTTTTATTCTCCTGAGAATGACAGAGATGAAGCCACCATTGATCTCTGTATACCACCAACTCACAGTCAAATAGCGCCAGCACACACTTAACATAATATCATACAACTTTTATTTATGTTCCAAAATTGTATCAAGATTATTTTCATTTCAATAATTTTTGAAAAGAAACTTCTTAAACGGCTTTCTGCTATTTGGACGACAATGGAGAGTGATTTGAAAAACGCGTCACGGGCAAATTTCGTTACTCGAGAGAGAAGAAAGATGTAACGTAAAGGAACAGAGAAAGACAGCTATTGATTGACACAAACCAAGGATTATAAGCGTCGAGAGGAGTGCCCATTATTGACAAGCGCCGATATTGACACAAACCAAGGATTATAAGCGTAAGGAGGATTGCCTATTATTGACAAGCGGTATTGGAAAAATAAAATCATTTCTGGCGAATTTCGAGGTTTTCCTGATATCTGTGGACAGCACTCGGAATTTTTGAAATATCAATGCAGCATAATAATGAGCACAAAGTTGCACTATACTTTCTTCTGATTCAACCGACGTCGGGTCTCTTTCCGTAGGATTCCAATACAGGATTCGAATAGGATTCAAAATAGCTAGTATTCGAATGCTACCCAAGTCTCCCAAAGTACCAAGTGTTATCACAGGAGTCTATTCGAAACATGCCGCATTAGTAATAATTATCAAACTTCAAACTTGTATAACAGGAGACTTTCTCATTGAAATGAAGCATTACGTTGATAGACTTGATACTGTTTACAATCCCAATCCCCATTAAGTATACATGCCCCAGATGTAAGGGTGAAACTGATATACCCAATCGACTTTGTTTGCCTTACGAATTTTCACAATTTGTTGAACAAAAAAGGATACCATCCCATTATTTTGCAAAACCCGAACGTAGAACCTAAATTATGAAGTTGTACTAGTAAATTTTCTGTTAAATAAAACTTTTGTTATTATATTTTTCTGCTTTTTATTTATAGCCTCTAGACTAGGTTAGGCTATAATAATTTAAACAAAATTCAACGAGAGCATTGTGCACAACATTAGGATAGGCCATCGAATACTATATTGTTAAGCTTTTTTAAGTCGACACTTTCCGTATGGGGAGCAAAAGAAGGAAGGATACGGTAAAAACAGGTGTGAGATCAGGTGACCATTGACGTACAATCGTAGGGAGTCACACCAACTCATATTGGAGTATCAGCTAGGGGATTCTTATCTTGTCACAAGTCGCTATGGCTCGCTAGCTGTCATTCGATACCTATTTCGATATCGGATGGAGAGTGATTCATATGTATTATTATCGAATTTCGTATCGACATCAAATAGACGGTGGTATGAAAAACGAGAGAAAAATCGACCTTCAAATTTGAATGATAGATGATAGATTATGCTTATCATTTTATAATTTATTTTTCGCTTCAATTCAAACTATTTTTACTTCTAAAGATTCTTTTCGCGTTGAAAATAATTTCAATTTTTAATTATTATGTTGCAACGAAATCTTAAGGCAGCACCGTCAACAGCAAAACCTTCACTTTAGACGCACGACTCGTAGGGTAGGATAAACTTGATTTACATTTTTCTTCTCGTCTCTCAACTCCACACTCCCGTATTCCTTATGTGAGAATGACCGCGTTCACCAGCACTCAACATGTTGAGTGATTAGTCAGCGGCTTTGTTGAAAAAGATGAAATATAACGAAGGATAACATACACAAACGACAAACATAAAACATAAACACAACACATGACGCCACAACTTGTCACTTCAAAATAAAAAAGGATAGCCAATCATTCGAACAAAGATCAGCAAATCGAAAAGCCGAAACGGGACCTCTTACTTACGTCAGAGAGTCGATCCGAACTAGCATAAGAATCAGCAATTCGACATCGAATTGGTCTTAAGAATTCCGCAGGATTATAAATGATGGACTGTATACGCATGCAATTTAATTCATTTTACCTACTCATCAATAACTGATAGACTGTGCCTGACTCATCCATATAATATTATAGGTCCTGCAAAATATTAATGAAACCGAACAAACACACTGCATACATAAAACGTCCATTTTATGTCATATTCACGTTCATACGTCCATATAACCTATTCACTGATCTCGAAAATAAATGGATAAACAAAGAACGCTACTAATGCTGCTAATTCACGAGGTCAAAATCTAAACAAAAACAACTGACTGGGACAGCTGTGAGCATGCGCAGTAGATACATGTATTGTGCGTACACAAAATCTGGCCAATGAAAATGAAGGAATTTCGAAACTTAGAACAGTTGTTCGAAAGATAAGACACTGCGCAGGCGTAAGGCTGTTCCGTTGCACAACTGTTCGTAGAATATTGATCCCAAACTTTCGCACAAATTATGCAAATCAAGCCGTATGAATTGTTTATCCATTTATTTTTTAGATCAGTGGACCTATTCAGAACGTACATTAGACGTACATTTTAGTAAAAACATTCATATTACGTACATTTACATCCACCATTTTGGTTTTATGTTAAAGTGTAAAATACAAACAGGTCACTGTTTATTTATTTAATTCCTCGTGTCTAAGTTTAACTTTGTTTGAATCTCTATTAATCCTAGTAATTCAAATCATTGGCTTAGAAAATCGTGTGTTTATTTTAGTGGCAATCAGACGTAATAATTAAAAATTGATAAAAAAATTTCTTGCCTCGACTGGAATTTAAACCCAGGACCCCTGAATTTCCAGTGCAACGCTCTAACCAACTAAGCTACCAGGAGCTGTTTCATTTCTACCTTTTCGAATGTCGATCAAATCTGGAACGCAAAATAAATGGAAAATAGTATAGAAGGACTAACCACACAGCGGTTTTATGGCTAGGGAGTTTAGCGATACCGTGGGAAAAATATAGATCGACGATGCATTTGATCTGAAATTTCGGGGTTTGACCCGAACCAAACCCAAATTTTTGGGGAGTTTCCCGGAATTCGACCGCAGCTCCTTATCTCATGCTATCATCCTCAAAACACAGTTATCGTCCCGCCATCGAGCGTCATCTTCGTCGTCGTCTCGTCATCGATCGATTGCAAAAATTCTAGCCGGGGAATCGAGTCCTCAGACCATCACACCAAAATCCAGCACTGTAGACAAGGCACTAGATCCTTGAGTAATTATTGATAAAAAATGTTTGTAAGTAAAGTCTATACCAAGTCACTTGGACTAGCATAAAAACTAACTAAATCCCGGCATCCATCAGCTTTTTCTTTGTCAAACATGGACGGCGTAATTTCAAAAAACAGTACTAAAATTAATAATCAATAGACAGTATGTCAATCAATCATGATCGGCAATGGCCAATCAGATCTATTGCGTCCACGTTTACTGGTATCGAACGTGTACATGGAGGATGAAGCCAATCAGATAATATACCTATCCATTCTTACTTGTCTGGCTTCCAACGGGTACGAGGATCAATCAGTATAAATTTTGCTATATTTTTCAATATGTGATGCAGTATATTGACCATACGTTTATTTTAGGCTTGGTCCAAGTAACTTCGTATAGACTATAAAACGTTCTAACTATACAGGTCCAGAGACAATTATAAGTGTGTAGACAGCTATACAGGTCCAGAGACAGGTCCGATTCAGCTTTTCGAGACAGATCTGTCTACACAGACTGCTTTTCGAGACAGCTTTTCGAGACAGGTCTGTCTACATAGACTGCTTTTCGAGACAGGTCTGACTACACAGACAGCTTTTCGAGACAGATCTGTCTACACAGACTGCTTTTCGAGACAGCTTTTCGAGACAGGTCTGTCTACATAGACTGCTTTTCGAGACAGGTCTGTCTACACAGACAGCTTTTCGAGACAGGTCTGTCTACACAGGCAGCTTTTCGAGACTGGCCTGTCTACACAGATAGCTTTTCGAGACAGGTTAGTAGTAACGGGGGCACCTGAGCCTGAGAAATTTTTCGATACCGTGGAAAAATCTCTAAATCGGCGGCGCCTTTGATCTGAAACAGCTATACAGGTCTAGAGATAGGGTTGTATACACCTATACAGGGCTAGAGACAGGCCTGTATACAGCAATGGTAAGCAAGGGTTAGTTTGGGTTAGTTATAGGTTAGCATAGGACCCCCCCACGTCGTTGGGTCAGTTACGAATCTTCCCTAACTGACCCAACGACGTGGGGGGTCCTATGCTAACCTATAACTAACCCAAACTAACCCTTGCTTACCATTGCTGTATACAGGCCTGTCTCTAGCCCTGTATAGGTGTATACAACCCTATCTCTAGACCTGTATAGCTGTTTCAGATCAAAGGCGCCGCCGATTTAGAGATTTTTCCACGGTATCGAAAAATTTCTCAGGCTCAGGTGCCCCCGTTACTACTAACCTGTCTCGAAAAGCTATCTGTGTAGACAGGCCAGTCTCGAAAAGCTGCCTGTGTAGACAGACCTGTCTCGAAAAGCTGTCTGTGTAGACAGACCTGTCTCGAAAAGCAGTCTATGTAGACAGACCTGTCTCGAAAAGCTGTCTCGAAAAGCAGTCTGTGTAGACAGATCTGTCTCGAAAAGCTGTCTGTGTAGTCAGACCTGTCTCGAAAAGCAGTCTATGTAGACAGACCTGTCTCGAAAAGCTGTCTCGAAAAGCAGTCTGTGTAGACAGATCTGTCTCGAAAAGCTGAATCGGACCTGTCTCTGGACCTGTATAGCTGTCTACACACTTATAATTGTCTCTGGACCTGTATAGTTAGAACGTTTTATAGTCTATACGAAGTTACTTGGACCAAGCCTAAAATAAACGTATGGTCAATATACTGCATCACATATTGAAAAATATAGCAAAATTTATACTGATTGATCCTCGTACCCGTTGGAAGCCAGACAAGTAAGAATGGATAGGTATATTATCTGATTGGCTTCATCCTCCATGTACACGTTCGATACCAGTAAACGTGGACGCAATAGATCTGATTGGCCATTGCCGATCATGATTGATTGACATACTGTCTATTGATTATTAATTTTAGTACTGTTTTTTGAAATTACGCCGTCCATGTTTGACAAAGAAAAAGCTGATGGATGCCGGGATTTAGTTAGTTTTTATGCTAGTCCAAGTGACTTGGTATAGACTTTACTTACAAACATTTTTTATCAATAATTACTCAAGGATCTAGTGCCTTGTCTACAGTGCTGGATTTTGGTGTGATGGTCTGAGGACTCGATTCCCCGGCTAGAATTTTTGCAATCGATCGATGACGAGACGACGACGAAGATGACGCTCGATGGCGGGACGATAACTGTGTTTTGAGGATGATAGCATGAGATAAGGAGCTGCGGTCGAATTCCGGGAAACTCCCCAAAAATTTGGGTTTGGTTCGGGTCAAACCCCGAAATTTCAGATCAAATGCATCGTCGATCTATATTTTTCCCACGGTATCGCTAAACTCCCTAGCCATAAAACCGCTGTGTGGTTAGTCCTTCTATACTATTTTCCATTTATTTTGCGTTCCAGATTTGATCGACATTCGAAAAGGTAGAAATGAAACAGCTCCTGGTAGCTTAGTTGGTTAGAGCGTTGCACTGGAAATTCAGGGGTCCTGGGTTTAAATTCCAGTCGAGGCAAGAAATTTTTTTATCAATTTTTAATTATTACGTCTGATTGCCACTAAAATAAACACACGATTTTCTAAGCCAATGATTTGAATTACTAGGATTAATAGAGATTCAAACAAAGTTAAACTTAGACACGAGGAATTAAATAAATAAACAGTGACCTGTTTGTATTTTACACTTTAACATAAAACCAAAATGGTGGATGTAAATGTACGTAATATGAATGTTTTTACTAAAATGTACGTCTAATGTACGTTCTGAATAGGTCCACTGATCTAAAAAATAAATGGATAAACAATTCATACGGCTTGATTTGCATAATTTGTGCGAAAGTTTGGGATCAATATTCTACGAACAGTTGTGCAACGGAACAGCCTTACGCCTGCGCAGTGTCTTATCTTTCGAACAACTGTTCTAAGTTTCGAAATTCCTTCATTTTCATTGGCCAGATTTTGTGTACGCACAATACATGTATCTACTGCGCATGCTCACAGCTGTCCCAGTCAGTTGTTTTTGTTTAGATTTTGACCTCGTGAATTAGCAGCATTAGTAGCGTTCTTTGTTTATCCATTTATTTTCGAGATCAGTGAATAGGTTATATGGACGTATGAACGTGAATATGACATAAAATGGACGTTTTATGTATGCAGTGTGTTTGTTCGGTTTCATTAATATTTTGCAGGACCTATAATATTATATGGATGAGTCAGGCACAGTCTATCAGTTATTGATGAGTAGGTAAAATGAATTAAATTGCATGCGTATACAGTCCATCATTTATAATCCTGCGGAATTCTTAAGACCAATTCGATGTCGAATTGCTGATTCTTATGCTAGTTCGGATCGACTCTCTGACGTAAGTAAGAGGTCCCGTTTCGGCTTTTCGATTTGCTGATCTTTGTTCGAATGATTGGCTATCCTTTTTTATTTTGAAGTGACAAGTTGTGGCGTCATGTGTTGTGTTTATGTTTTATGTTTGTCGTTTGTGTATGTTATCCTTCGTTATATTTCATCTTTTTCAACAAAGCCGCTGACTAATCACTCAACATGTTGAGTGCTGGTGAACGCGGTCATTCTCACATAAGGAATACGGGAGTGTGGAGTTGAGAGACGAGAAGAAAAATGTAAATCAAGTTTATCCTACCCTACGAGTCGTGCGTCTAAAGTGAAGGTTTTGCTGTTGACGGTGCTGCCTTAAGATTTCGTTGCAACATAATAATTAAAAATTGAAATTATTTTCAACGCGAAAAGAATCTTTAGAAGTAAAAATAGTTTGAATTGAAGCGAAAAATAAATTATAAAATGATAAGCATAATCTATCATCTATCATTCAAATTTGAAGGTCGATTTTTCTCTCGTTTTTCATACCACCGTCTATTTGATGTCGATACGAAATTCGAT